>JAWNPC010000481.1:7550000-8245000 GCA_035045365.1 Drosophila leonis | reverse complement strand
AAATATTGATAGAGATAAATGTTAAAGTAAATATATAGATAGAGATGGAGTTTAAGATAGAGATAGAGAGAGAGATAGAGAGATATAGAGATATAGAGATATAGAGATATAGAGATATAGAGATATAGAGATATAGAGATATAGAGATATAGAGATATAGAGATATAGAGATATAGAGATATAGAGATATTGAGATATAGAGATATAGAGATATAGAGATAGAGAGATAGAGAGATAGAGAGATAGAGAGATAGAGAGATAGAGAGATAGAGATATAGAGATATAGAGATATAGAGATATAGAGATATAGAGATATAGAGATATAGAGATATAGAGATATAGAGATATAGAGATATAGAGATATAGAGATATAGAGATATGGAGATATAGAGATATAGAGATATAGAGATATAGAGATATGGAGATATGGAGATATAGAGATATGGAGATATAGAGATATAGATATATAAAGATATAGATGATATATGAACTCAAGAAGTCCAATGAATAGCCTCTGTCAAACTAGAGTGCGTTACATACTCGATAGCATAGGCCATAGAGATCAATGTGAAGAGTATTTTATATATACATATGTACATAAATGAATATACATATATAGAGAAAGAAGCCGAACCGAACCGAACTGAACCGTCGCCTCGTAATGCCGAGTCGTTTGCTCTTTGCGGTTCGTTCGGTTCGGTTCCCACAGTCGTCGCTTGGTTTTGTTGTTTCGTTGTTCGTTTTACGAGTTTTCTATGCTGCGCAGCCACTTGGAGCTACTTTTTCATTAACACTTTACAATCTTTCCGCATTTTGTTGCCACCGATGCGGCAGTCAACCTCTGCCCCGCCCCTCTGCTGCTGCTCTTGCTGCTTCTCGTCTCTGTTATTACAACGTTTCACGTTGTTGGACGCCTCTGCAGGCCGACTGTTGTTGTTGTTCGTTTTCTATTTGCTATTACACATTATTTATGGGGCGACTATTTATTTTTATTTAACTTTTCATTGTTGTGGCAAGCAAATCCCCCCCTTTCCGCCCCCTCTTGCTTCGGCGCCCCCGCAACAATTTGTCAAGCACTTGTGAGACGCCGTCGCCGTCGCCGTTGCCGCCTGCGAACAGTTGAAGCGCCTATTGGCGTCGCCACCAACTTAACAGAATCCGGAGCAGCCAAGATATAGAGAAGAAGAGCAAGAGAGTGAGTAGGATGAGAGTGGGCAGCCAGAATGAGCACTGCAGCTGCAGTATTTGCGTCGTAATTGCCATCTGAACTTTTATCAACAATGCAAATTACTTGGCAGACAATCAAAGCTGACCGATCGCTGGCTTGGCGCACAGTTTGTATTGATAAAACAAAAAGAGATTGTTCTCTAAACTGAAACAAAATGATCAAAATGACTTGATCAAAAGTCGACGTAAATTTTTTTATATGAAGATCGTTTATTTAATTAAATATGATTAAATGTTGAGCAATTGAAATAGATAGATATGATATATATACAATATATATAGATATATATGTATCTATATGTATAAAGCTATATATGTATATGTAGATATAGAATATAAATATAGGACAAAAGTTGTAAGATGATCTTCAAATATACATACAGCTGTGATCATGAAAATAGTAGTGCGACTGATATGTTGTAAAATTTTGTAATAAACATAATATTTTGAAAACAATTTGAATGAGTTATATATATATTGTATATACATATACATACATATGTATATGCTTCTCTATATATGTATGTATATATCGTATAACGTATACATATCCTCTTATGATAATCATATTTAGCTTCTCTTACAATAGCTTCAATTGGGTTGTGCTTCAAAATATATCAATATTTTCAAATCAAAAACCAATTCTTAAATTTCTACAAAAAAGTGCCTCAAATATACCAAGTTTTTCAGATCAAATACGGATGTGTTCAAGCTGAATTTGCTATAAAGATCGCCTATAAATACGAGTATATATAGAAACATATACATACATGTACATATGTATACAGTTTATCAATAATCTCTTTGTAAAGCAGCAACTTTTTTCTTTGGCAAAGAATAAAAACTTATTTATTGAGTAAAAATTACAATAATTTAAATACACTTTTATTAACTAATTAAAATTTTATTAATATGTTGCTCAGCTTCAGAGTTTTGACTTAAATAAATATATAAAAATTAAAATGATATAAATATGTGGATTAGGCTAAGATTGTCAACTAAAAAACGCTGAAAAGCCACGCTTTTGGCTGCAATAAAGTATTCATACAGTAAAACTAAATGCTTAAGAAATATATCTAAAAACTAAGAAATATTTTATTTGTGGCAGTTTTTCGACTTTGTTGTTTATGATTTGGCTTGACAGCTTTACTACCAAGTTTTCCATATGTTTGTCCAATGATCAATGTGTGTCCAAGACTCCAAAAGTTTAGATTTTTAGCTGTATATGCATGATGATCTGATCTGAACTGATGTGCTTTCTCCAACAATTGTATGCTTACCTTGCTCAACTGTAACTAGATCAGAACTCTAGGGCCAAGTCATCAAACGAAATTACTTCGTAAACGAGCCAATAAATATAAGGTTGGCAAAAAAGTCTTGCGGTATTTTTTATTGAATTTTCAATTATTCATAAAATTGCTTATAATAATGCGATTTAAGTCAAATATGCGCCGTTTTGATGATGATGACGAGTTCCCAACGAGATGCCAACTTCATAATGCCCCTCTTATAGAAGCTCGCTTCCCTATTGTCAAAAAACTCGGAGAGCTAATTTTCACAGGACTCTCTTGTGGACAACTTCCGACTACCAAGCTCGTTCGCCATGAACAGAAATAGGTGGTAATCTTCAAAATTTACTACTTAAAATTTGATAGCTTAACCTTCTGCTAATCACTAAAACTGCAGTTAAAGCTTGGCTAAAAAAAACATACATATTCCAAATTGATCTAGAATAAATTTCTCTAGTTGTTGCGTTTTATGGCGAAATTCAATTTGAGATTTCCAAACATTTTGAAACATGTAGCAACACGCATAGAGCTGAGCTTGATATGCGCACACATACTATATAAATATGTATATACATACATATATATCATTTTTTTTAAATATATTTTTCATATTTATTGTAGATAAAGCCTGAGAACTTAAGCGTATCGAAGTTTCGGTAGTAGAATTTATGACGCGTTTGCCATACGACCGATTAAAGCTTTTAAAGATTATAAACGCATACAACATGCCACACGAGGAGGCACGTTTCGCTCGTAAATAGCACACACACACACACACACATACACACACACACACACACACACACACACACACACACACACACACACTTTAGCATAGTGCATTTCTTGTTGTGATAAGGCTTTGCAGCTCGAATCTCCACACAATTTGCATTGTCTTGCCAAACTCTGTGACTTTATGAGTTAAATGCAGCATTTTTTTTCCACTGCTGATATGATATGTTTGTACGTCGTATTGACTCTATAGATATCCTGTATTTTCAAGCAAAATTCAAATTGATTTCGAGCAACTATTTTGCTTGAAAATTAATTGTGCTGCATTCATTGACTGCTCATTGATAGCTCTCACTGCGCTGTCTCTCTCTCTCTCTCTCTCTCTCTCTCTCTCTCTCTCTCTCTCTCTATCTCTGTCTCTCTTTCATTGCTGTTGCCACACGTTTGTTGCGCTTCAATTTACAGTTTACAGTTTTGTTGCTTTTTCATTTTGTTATAAATAAATTGTTATTTTATGACTTTGGCTGCGCTCTGCTGTTTTTTTTTGTTGATAGTTTTATTTTATATATACAAAAAATATATATGTAATAAATATATATATACACTTATTATATATGTATGTATATGTCTATATAATATATATATATATATATATATATATATATTATATATGTTTATATAGTGCGCGCCTTTGCACGCTAGAGAAAAGCGTGAGAAATTTTTGGCCGTGGTTTTGTTTTTTAGGTTGTTTGTTGTTGCTTTTATGTTTATTGTTGTTATTGTTGCTGTTGTTGGTTTTGTTGCTATTTTACTTGTCGCTGTCGAAGTTGTTGCTGTGTTTTTTGGCTTTTTTTTTCGCTTTTGCCTTTGTTTTAGTTTTAGTTTTGCGGTTGTTGCTGTTGCTTATTATGCTGATAGCGTTTTTGGGTGGCTTTTGTTTGCTGTTTGCTCAGCGTGCATGTGAGTGTGTCTCTCTGTGTGTGTGGCAGCAGCAACAGTGGCGAAAAATTTAAATTCGATAAGCGCCATTTATAACGGCCAGTGACATTTGTCTGCACCCTCCTACCCCCCTACACCCTCTGCACACACATACTGAATGATAATTAAAATTAGGGTTTATCTGTCAGCTGACAATCAGTCAGCTTTAACTTCACTGCATGCTGAAAGACAATAATAAGAAGTAAGAATATTTCGACTACAGAATACCCGTCCAACAAAGAGTTGAAGCTGTTTTGGCTAAGGTAAAGGTATCAGGCAGGAGTCTGCAGTAATTTAACTGTTCAATTGTGTAGCGCTTGCTTCAAAACTTTTGGATTTGCCTCCAAGAGGCAAATTGCTCTCTCACAGCAATGAGCAGAGATCTCTGTAATAGATAGTTTGATGAATATCATGTAAATGCCTGTGAGTTGGGCTCCTCCAATTATGGCACTATTTAAGCCTAGTTATGGGGCGTAATTAACAACTCATTTGTCTAAGCCAACGCGCGCTGAGTGTGGGCGCGTGTGGGCAGGCATTCAACACGTTACACTTGCCTGCATCGCCAAGCGGCCGACTAAACGGTCGAGGCGGTAAGGCCCAAAACAAGTGATTTGTACGGCGCATTTCATTGTGCGGTAAATCACACGCAATAAAAAGAAGAAGAAGCAACAGCAACAGCAAAAATAAAAAAACAAAATGTATACGAAAAGCGTTTCACGCTCTATCGATGAAGCGTTGAATGGGCCAGTGCGGCCTGTTAATAGATTAAATCCAAGCCAGGCCAGGCCACACTAGCCACGCCCACTAAAAACACATAAGCTACACAGCTTTAAACAATATGAATATATATGTATATATAAACAAGTAAGGGTGTTCTAAGTCGAGCATTGCCTGACTAGGAGGTATCCCAAAGGAGCACGCAAAGTCTCTAGACTTCAGAGATTTTTAGCTGTGCTTGAAAAACCAAATTAAATTATCGATTACTAACGATAATAAAGAAATGGTATGAGTTATCGAAAGAAAAAACTATAGAAAACATAATAAAGCTTTGTTCATGAAAATAGTAGTGCGGCTGAGCAAACATACAGCTGTGTTCATGAAAATAGTAGTGCGACGGAGCACTTAATGCAACATAATTTAGCGTTAAACACAACATATTGAAAACAATTTGAAACCTATATAAGATAAACACATTTGTTTATGAATTTGAAGAGTTTTTTATATCAAGTTTAAACAAATTTTTGAAATTTTAGTTATTCATTAAAATAGTAGTGGCTGCAAAAGAGGATAAGAAGTCACTAGGGCAGATGAACAGGCCAATATCGACATACTTAGTTCATAATTAAGCCAATATACTCTGAATGCACATTTGCAATAGCTTCAGGTCAGCTAAGCAGAAGTTCCTTCAAGAAAGTGCAGCTGTATTTGTTGCTAACTCAAACTGTAGCATATCTCATGTATAAATTTCTTCATAATAGCAGTGATAAATATGAAATTCACAATAAAAAAGAGATATACGTGTGTTTGTATATATACATATGTATATTCATTGAGTTCTTATAAACATAAGATAAACATGCAAATAATATTGCGCTCAAGAACCGCACCTTAACAATGCGCATAAAACATTTTGTGGTCTGCTTTTATTTTTGTTGTCTTTTTTTTATATCATTTTTATTTTTATTATTTTTTTTTGCTGCACTAATTGAGGTCAATTAGTTTACACACACACACAGAGAGAGAGGGGCATGCATGTGCAGACATTTGGCACTGGAGCGCAGCTGGCGACCAAAATGTTGCAAAAAATTAAGACAAGCAACAATGTATAGCAACATGTTGCTGTGAAGCATGTTGCGGCTGTGGCTCTGGCTGCCGACTGTGTCGCAATATAATGCATACGCCGCGTATGACTCAGGCTTGAAATTTCGCTGGGCTAAGATTTATGCCGGGCTCAGTTTGGTTTTTTTTATATACAATATATATTTTGTTTTTGTTTTTGTTTTTTGTCTGTCCCATCGATCATTCAAATGCGAAATTTATGTTTACGTATTCGCGACAATTTCGTGTTGCATTTCGTATGCCAAGCGGCGAACAAAGCGCGCTCATTGAACAAAAAAACATATATTTGCTTGACTATGCACAACTATGGCATATATATATATATATATCTATATATATTTATCGGACTGGCGAGGGGTGTCAAGTGTTTGGGTTTATGATATATTTCTTTGGCCCGCTCGTTGCGAAGACAAAGCTATTTATTTATTGTGCTGTGCTGAGCTGTGCGGGCAATCAAAACTTATTGTCGCCTGTTGTCTGCGCGCCCCAAACCTCCTACCCCACTCACTGCTAGCGCTCGTCCCCCCCTACCCCGCCCACTCCCTTTGGTCGCTTTGGCAGGAAATCGCCACACGCCCAATTAGCAAACATTGGGGCGCTTTGGCGTGCGGCACGTTTGTTTAATTTGTGTGCCATTTTTACAATGAAAAATAAGCATATTTTCAGTTGTGTCTTGCTTGCTTTGCTCTGCTCTGCTCTGCTCTGCTTCGTTTGCCTCTGCTGCTTCTACTTCATTGCTGAAAGCAGCAAATTGCACAAAGGGGGCAGCCCGCTCTACTGTTTCAAGTGCACTGAACCTTATTTATTGTTGCCGTCGTCTTCTTCTTCTTCTGCTTCTTGTTGTTGTTGTTGTTGCGATTTGCTGATCGTTTGTCAGCAACTTTGACTTTTGCCGGCATTTGCTATTTAAACTCAGCTCACTCGCTGTCCCTCTCTCTCGCTCTCTCTCTCTCTCATTCTTAATGAATGTTGAATAGTATATAAAATTTGAATTTGGCTTGCATTAGAAAAGAGCTTAATTTATGCTGATTCTATGAAGTCTTCGGGAACTGGCAGACAAATCAATGCAATGAGATCGTATATAGATTGATCTATGAAGAATTTGAGTCTAACTTAAGCATGTTCTATAGCTAGATCTCTCTTACATTCAAGAAACAGTCCATAAAGGAAGGTGAATCAATCTCAGATCTAAGAGCTAAAAGTCTTACTTATAGAACCCTTCTTCATTCAATTGCAATCATATAGAACAAACCAATTTGAACATAGAACCTAGCTTAAACTATAAATATAATTAATTTGCAAACCATTTCTTGAACTAACTTTTCTTTCTTTTTATCTTCTTTTACACAGAAACCGGCTTGTCTTTGGCCGTTTCCTGCAGCACATTGGGCTGCAAGAATGGCGGCACATGCATCACACAGACCAATGGCAAATCCTACTGCGCGTAAGTAAACAAAGCAACAAAAACAAAAAAACATATTTATATTGAAGCGGAAGGAAGCATTCGTTAATTAGGCGCAGTTTACAACGGCGAATGTCGATCAGCGTAATTTATGTTAATTTATGCAACAGCAGCTGAGCAGTGCGGCAGGGCTATGAAATTTGTTGCCCTTAACTTGGAATTGATTTGCTCAGTTATTAGCATAAGTTTGCTGCTTCTTTAGTTTTGTTGACCTGCTAAATTTGCATATGCCAATCAATTGGCCAAGATCGACGGCTGGCCAAGGACACACGCGCTAAACAAATTGAAATTGAAATGGAAATTGAAATTGAAATTGAATTTGCGGCTGCCATCAATGCGAATTGACATTTGTTAGCCCAAAGAAGAAGAAGAGCAGGCAAAAATAAATATAAAAAAATAAACTGAGCTTCAATTCACTTGAAATTCGTCTAGACAATGGGCCAAAGAACAAATATAAAATAATAAAAGTAAAGCGAAGCAAAGCAAAGAACTGAGAAGAGCAGTCTGTAGAAAGGATTGAAACTGAGCTGAAATTCAATTTCCCCTGAGCTGACAGACAAAAGAGGCAGACAGACATAAGACGAAGAAGTTGTGTGCCATAGAGACAGACGCTGGTTACGTGCCTTTGTCCACTACTTGCGAGAGAGAGAGAATTTTCACTCCTTGCTTCTAGCTGTTGCAACATTTCGTTTGTCACTTGTTGTTGTAGTCAGTTTTGTTTTTGTTTTTTTTGTGGTAATGCAGTTGCTGTTGTCAGTTAGGTTTGTGGTCTGCTTTTGTAATAAATCACATGCGAATGCGGCTCGAACACAAATGGCACGTACTCAACGCATAACTCGAGCTGAGTTATGATATGGCTGCGAGTCGCAGACGCGGCGAAAACTTCGTTGCTTTTTTGGCTTTTTTTGACAGAGTCTGTCAAAATTTTACGAGTCTGCGAACATGGCATAATTAAAAAAAAAGATGTGGAAAAAAAACTCTGGGCGTGCATTGTACTCGAAACCGGGGCGAGATCGTTTGAACATCGATTGCATTGCCAAGCAGTTGGCTGCCTCTCTATAGCTACCGCTCCCTCTCCCTCTCTCTCTCTCTCTCTCTCTCTCTCTCTCTTTGTGGCTTTGCAGCTTCGGTTTTATGTCATGATCAGTGATCAGTGATCTTTGTATGATCTATCGCACGATTGAGGGCGCTTTCATTGAGCTCTTGAGAAACTCATGTATTTGGTTTTAGTTTTTTGTGTTTTTCTTTTTCTTTTTTTTGTTGCCTTTAGCTTTTTGAACTGATCTTTGCTCTCGGCTATATTCTCAAGTTGATCGTTAGGGCTGTGATCTTTATCGGCTGCTGCTGCCTGCCTGCATGCATTGTATATACAATTTCTAGCCATTTAATTAACTTATTGGCCCACATACATATCTATGCATTCGATTTGTTTGTAATTATACTTGATCGTGTGTGATCGTTCAGTAGTATAGCTATGCAGTTTTAATGTAGTTGTTGTGTTGATAAGCAATTGGGTCAAGTATTATTTTAACTGATTTCCTCTACATTGACTTAGTCGAAAAGTGATCTTTGAGGCTTATCTTTATAGAGTTTGCCTGGGTTTTCCACATGCATATGCATGAGACATGTTCTCTCTTTGTCTGTGATCGTGAATGATCGTGAGTGATCAACGGTAGAGCCACTGCAACTTCTGTCTACTCTATGCCACGTATCTCTCTCTCTCTCTCTCTCTCTCTCTCTCTCTCTCTCTCTCTGTCTGTCTGTCTGTCTTTGGCTGACTATTTCGCTATCACTATCTTTAGCAGGCAATTACATAAAAGCGCTTAAGCTTTTAGCCTAAAAATGCGACCGCTTTTTGGCTGCCGTTGGTTTTACGACATTTTCTCTGGACTGAGTCGACGACGGCGCAACGATCGCGGCTGATGATCAAGCCATGTGGCAGTCAGTATATTTGGCTTCTTAGTCGCTGACTCTGACTCTGACTCTGACTCTGGCTCTGGCTATGTCTCTGATCATCATCAACGGCACGATCGGGCAGTAGAGACTGCTCCATTGCAGTCTTTACATATGTAAGTGATCTGGCTACTCTCTCTCTCTCTCTCTCGCTCTCTCTGTCTGTCTGTCTCTTGAGCGCATTCTCTAGCTCTGTCTCAATGTGCGATAACATCGCTTGAACTTTGTCAGCCATTGAGTCGGTTACAGTGTAACTGTTTTGCCTTTAGGCAGCAGCCAAAGCTTGAGCTATTAGAGGATTGCGCGTATGTCTGCATTTAATACCCTTACAGTGGGTATTATCATATCATTAGCTGCAGTTGGCTAACGTTTATACCATCAAAAAATGTACTGAAATTATATAACTCTGAAACAGTTAAAGTTCACCGTATCGATCGTATAGCCTAAAGGGTATTTGATCTTTAGCATCGACTAAATCATGACTCCAGCTTGGTTGGGGCACACATTTACCGCATTTTGTCTTGATTTCGAATTGGTGCACAGCTCAATGATTATTTTGCAAATTTGAAAATTTCACGAGGTTTGTTTTTTTTTTGGTTTTTGTCTGTGGCAAACTGTGTTTAAGTTTTGCCGTTTACCGATCAGCTTGATACGATCAGCAGGCCAGGCCAATCTGCCTGCCAGCCAAGCTGAGCTTAGTCTCTCTCTCTCTCTCTCTCTCTCTCTCTCTCTCTCTATCTCTCTGTGTGTGTTTGCTCTGTGGTTGTTTGTTTAATTGACTTGATTGCTCGAGTTGATGGCCTGTGCAGGACACGACGTGACGTTTGCAGATCGCGCAATCGTTTATGTCAGCGATTCAGCTGTGATTGGCTTGCCAGCCAGCCAGCCAGCCAGCCAGCCAGCCTGCCTGGCAACAACAACAACAGCAACTGATTTCTATATATATAGACATACATATATATCTCATGTCAAATGTCCATTTGGGGCTGCTTGCATCGCCCACCTTCGCACAATTATGCACTTGAGTGAGCTGAAACAGAACAATGTCTACGATTTATACAAATACCAAAAAATTGTTTCAATTGTTAACGGTTCTTTTTCATCTTTTGCTTCTGCTATTTAATTGATAAAAAAGCTACAACAATTGTTTCTTCTATTATTTCTCGATTTTTATTGTTTAGCCAACCATATAAATTTTTTTTTTTTTTTTGGCTTGCGGTTTATGACATGTTAATGAGCAGCTCCCACAAAAAAGACACAGACACACAAAAAAGAAGATGAAATATATAGATAGAAGCCAAAGATTGTTTTGGACCGCGAACGCGGCAAATAGAAAATTTCGCTTTGAAGTGCAAACGATCAACAATCACCCAAAAAAAAAAACCAGATAAATAAAAAAACTCATATTGCTGCGTGATGATGAGCCTGCTGATGACTCATCTCCAGCCACATTATCTCCACAAAATATTTGCCAAAAGAAATTTGTTTTGGAAATTTGAAAAGTTATGCGAGAGTTGGCGACGTGACAGTTATGCTTGGATGTCTATATATGTGTATATATATATCATATCTTCATATATGTCTACATATGTCTATATATATCTCTCTATGTCTATGTTTTAGTTCTCTTTCGATTTGTATTTCAATAGCTTTTTCATTTGTTTATGCAGAAATGCTTAGAATTTGACTATGGTTTGCTGTTTCCCATGACTGTTCGTTGCAGCTGCATATATGACAATAAACTATAGTGGAGCTTGAGAAAATCTTGAATTCGCACCAGTTTCTAGTTTGTTTAAGAAGGCTTTATAAACTTATAATAGTTGGAAATCAAGAATATTTTGTTTGTGTTTTATTGTAATAGCAAAGAAGATCGGTTTGATTGATTGATACATGAAACTTGGGGACGTGGAAAATCGAAAAAATACTATAAAAATACTGTATAAATATACCAACAATAAAATACTTTTTAAAATTTTGTAACTAGAAGTATAATAATTGTTAGTTAAGTTACAATATGCTTCCTCTTGAGATTAAGCCAAAATGATTTTGCTGTTGTATTTTGGCACGGTAAACGTACAACATTCTTCTTCATTGCAGAGAGTTCTTCAAGGAAAGACTTTAAATACATGTAAAATACATATATCATATATAAATTATCAATTTGTCATAGCTATATGTATGCTTGGATGTGTTGCTCTGCCAATTGTTGGCTGTCGCGTTGCACTGGAAAAGTGCTTATCAAGTGACCGCTTATACAGTGACAGTTCACAGGGTAAAGTCACTGAATTGCTGACCCGCAACAAAATGCAAAAAAAAAAAAACACACACACAAAAATAAAGCAAGGCACAAAGAATTTTGTGCGCTTAGTTTTCTTATACACAGAGACAGAGAGCCGTTGCCTGGGGCAAGTTCGTTGCCTAAGTCTTTCGTTTTGTATGGTGCAGCTCAGTTCATTGTTTCATGCACAGCCAGAGAGCGAGAGCGAGAGCGAGAGAGTATGTGTGTGTGTGTGTATATATTGCTTAATGCCCATGCTTATATATATTTCCATTTAATTTCATTTCCCCACACGGCCAGACGAACAGCAGCAGTAGAAGCAGAAAGAAGCCGAAGCAGAAGCAGCACAACAACAACTTTAGTTTTTATTTCAACTCTCGGCTCACACGCTTTGCACTTGAAATGTTCTTTTTGGCTTTCCTTTGCCTTTTGTGTGTTGTTGCTGCTGCTGGCTTACCTGGGCTACGTCTTCTGCTTCTGCTACCTCTGCTTGTTCTTCTTAGCCCCGCCCCGGTCCGCCTTGTCCGTTAGCTTAGCTTTACCCTACCTGCTGTTGCCCGCCAAACAATAAAAAGTGAAAAATTTTCAAGCTCTTCGTGCAATTACTTTAATTAACTCATCATTAAGCACGACAGCAGCAATGGCTATGTCTGTGTGTATTTCTAATACATTCACAACAACAACAACAAAAACAGGGCTGGCCAAAGGAAATGACAATGAAAATGCCCAAGCAACAAAAGTCAAAAGCAAATGCCGCGCTAATCTCTTAAGCGTCTCGACCAAACAGGCAGCAGCAGCAGCATCAGCAGCTTTTTATGTTACAGTTACAGTTAGCAGAGATGCTGCTGCTGCTGCTGTTGATGTTGCTGCTGTTGCTGATGACACATTTCGAGAGCGTCAGCTGGCGGCCATTTTGTAGCTGCATCTGGCTGTGGTGGCTCTGGCGCATCCTTCGATTTTTATCAGCAGGGCCGCAGCTTCAGTTTTGCCGCAAGTCAAACTTGTTTGCAACCTGCTTTGATTGCTTTTTAGTGTTGCTGCTGCTGCTGTTGCTGCTGCTGCTATAACAAATCAGCAGCAGCAGCTCCTACCCAGCTCAGCTCCAGTTAGTTCCCAGTTCCCCTGACAGAGCGTAGCGAATATTTATTGTGCATTCCGCTTGCATTTTACATTCTTACCTTATACAGCAGCAGCAGCAGCAGCAAGCAGCAATGGCTATAAATTGTTGCCACACACACACACAGACACACACGCACGCATACACTGAAAGTGGCATGAGCAATACTCCAGCCTTTTTGCTCTTCATTTTGCGCGCCCTTTTTATGTTTTTGCAGCCAAGGCGTTGGCGTACAAAATTCCTTTAGCCTGGCTGATTGTTTCCTTACCTTTGCCTTTGCCTCTACCTCTACCTTTACCTTTAGCTTTTTTTTTGGTTTTTGTTTTTATTTTTTTTTTATATTTCATTTCTCAAGTCGCCTGATTTCATTTCATTTAATTTCGTTGCGTTGCGTTGCGCTCGTCAAATTAAAACATTTTATTGAAACTCAATTAACGTATTTTGCGAATTCTCACGACGAACTTGCAACAACAACAACAACAACAACAGCAGCAGCAACATTTTTAATTATATCTCTATATGAGGCGTCGTCTTGTGGCATTACGTAAATCTAGCATTGTTTTAGGCCATGTCATAACACAGATATGAGCCAATGTTGACAGCTGCCTTAATTCCCATGCCGTGTTGCAGTCGCTGTGTTGTGGCCTATTGCAGTGATTATGCGACAGTACAATAGTGATTTATTTGCGGCCTCTTCTGCTTCTGCTCATCTCTCTTTCTCTCTCTCTCCCACTCTTTCTTCTTCTTCTTCTCTCTATATATCTAATTAGTCGAAAAAAAATGGATTTACATGAAATTTACAAGTGAAATTATATAAGTGATGATGAGATCTTTAGTAATCAATGACAAAGAGCCTAGATGTTAGAAGTGACTGTCAAATTTGACAGGCAGTTTGTAAGCAGAATGCTTATATACTTGAGATAAGTTTTAGTACAAGTTTTTAGTTCATATCAAAGATTCTTCAAGTAAATGTAGTCTCTAGTTATGACTTCATTTACTTGACTATGTGTTAGAAGTGGCTGTCAAATTTGACAAGCAGTTTGTTATCTCAATACTCAAACACTTTAGATAAGTTGAAATCAAAGTTTTCAGTTAATATTCCAGATACTTCAAGCAAATGAAGTCCATAACTAGAGACTAGGTGTTAAAAGTGACTGCCAAATTTGACAGGCAGTTTGTTAGCATAATGCTTATATACTTAAGATAAGTTTTAGAATAAGTTTTTTATTCATATCAAAGATTCCTTAGGCAAATGAAGTCATAACTAGAGACTAGGTGTTAAAAGTGACTGTCAAATTTGACATGCAGTTTGTAAGCAGAATGCTTATATACTTAAGATACGTTTCAGAATTAGTTTTTTATCAAAGATTCCTTAGGCAAATGAAGTCATAACTAGAGACTAGGTGTTAACAGTGACTGTCAAATTTGACAAGCAGTTTGTTATCTCAATACTCATACACTTAAGCTAACTTTCAGTCTAAGTTTTTAGTTCATATCAAAGATTGCTTAGGCAAATGAAGTCACAACTTAACTAGCTGTTAAATATTTGACAACTGCATGGGCTGGCCACAATGTTGCGCAACATAAATATCGTTGACAATTGTGAATGAGTAGTCGCTGCTGGTTACCTGTAAATTATTTGATGAACTGGCTGCTCGTAAAATCCGTATGCATTTCTATTCATCTGGTTACCTGCGCATGCGCAGCAAACAAAAGCCAGGCCATAGCTCAACCATTAGATGGATGACTCGATGGATAGACAGCTAAAAGCGGAAAGAAATTTTTGGTGTAAAATTTGTAGCGCTGCCATGCTGGGGTCACGCATTTCGTGAAACATAACAAAACACAAGAAACAACAAGAAGAAGAAGAAGTAGAAGAAGAGAAATAAAAACGGGTCCGTCTCTGCCCAAAGCTGAAAAGTTATAGCCGCATTTGAGTTTTGAGTTTTGAGCCGAGGCTCAGCTGCTAAACAAATAGACAAATGCCTGGGGTGAAATGCAGAGGTGAATAGAGATGGCGATAGAAATGGTGAAAGAGCTAGACAGCTAGACGGACAGAGTAGAGCTAGCAATACGTATCTGAAGGGACAGTGACTCAGAATGGCACATTGACATAGTACGAACAACAACAAAGAGACAACAACTCAGTTCTGTCTGTCTATCTGTCAGTCTGTCCGTCTGTCGGTCTGTCTGCCTGTGCATGTTGCACCTGCCCAGTTTTTGGTGCCCTGTCGTTTGGCATTGTTGGCTTTTCACGTGAAAACATGCACAGCCGCCATGGCATGTTGGTAATGTGAGAAGTGTGCGCTGTTTACCCAAAAAAAAAAAATGGAAAAAAAACCAGAACAACATCAAACAGCTGAACGACAACAACAACAACAACAACAGAAAGCATCTTAGAACTTTTGCTTAACGTTTTACTGTCGTTTGTCTTTGCTTTGCTTTTCTTTTTTTTGTCGTCCGTTTCTCGTGTCTTTGGTTTATGTTTTTTCTGCTGAACCTGTGGGACATAACCATATCTATATATATATGTATGTGTATGTGTATGTGTGTGTGTGTGTGTACTTTTCTTTTTGGCCATAAAAAGCGAAGCTTTGACATTGAAGGCTATGCGCACTGAGCACTGAGCTGAGAGAATGTTCCGATGGATCAACGAGACCAGATTAGATTGTTAACATGCAAATTTTCGAGAGTTGCAAATTCGAGTCGAGTTAGTTAGAAAAGCTATTGATAGGCAGATATTGTCAGGCATACAATATATACGACTGTACACTCAGTGCATTGTGAAATAGATCAGATTAAACGTTTTTGAGATATAGCCCTTCTAGGTGATTCTCAGCTTACGGGCTCAGATATATACTTTGATCTTAACACTTACTCTCATTGCATTGCAATATATAATGAGAAATGCTGCAAATGATCACAGATCAATTGTCAGATTGAACGTCTTTCTATATGGCCTTTCTAGGTGATTCTCAGCAATTGAAAAATGGGCTTAAAAGCTTTTTAGGCTTACATAATGTACCTTAATCTCAAAGCCTACTCTCATTGCATTGTAGGATTGTAGGATCCAATTTTGGGCTTAGGCCTTTCTAGATATGACCTTTCTATGTGATTCTCAGCTTATAGGCCACATCAAAGTATATGATCTCTCTGTTGACAATCTATAATTACAGTTTTGTCGGCTCTAATTTAGCATTCGAATGCAGCGGGGATTTTTCTTCGCTTCGATTGACGCACATTTGATGCAGAGGTTATCTCGAAAGTCGCCTAGCTCAGACAACAGAGGGTGCAATTGTTATGATAGCTTAGTGCGATGCAATTTTATGTGTCTCGCTGATAATCGAACGTCAATTAGATTAGCAACATTGTTTGGGTTAAGCAACTAATTAGCATAGGGAATGATCTTTGTCTGATTTGAACTGTTGCATTGTGGAATGAATGACGTTGCCATGTTGGGCATGCGGTGAATGCAACTGACTCAGAGACAGAAACAGAAACAGAGTTCGACTGATCAAGTACACAAGGCACGCACAAGGAGAACAACAGCAGCAAAAACAACAACAACAGTAGCTCATCAAGAGAAGCGTAGCCGAGTGGCTGCTCAAGTTTGCAAACAAAGATCAATATCATGGTGCATGGCAGCAGCAGCAGCAGCAGCAGCATCAACATGATTGCTTTTTGCCAAATAAAAAGGAAAATTATGCTTTAATTGGGCGCTTTTGTCAACCAGGCAGCCAGCCAAACCGAGCCGCGCCGAGCCTCGCCGAGCCTTTAATTGCAACCTGGCTGAAGACATTGACAGCGATGTTAACTGGGCGATAAGCATTTTTTGGCACTGCTCCCCACATCTACCTCTCTCTCTCTCTCTCTCTCTCTATCTCCCCTTGCACTGTCCCCCAAGGCGCCTCTACATACATACATTGTCGTTTGTCGATCTTGATATGTGTTAGCTCAGCAGAATACATCCAGGCAACTGTCTAGCGAGCGGCGAGCGTGTGAATTGCATTGCTCTGCAGAAATTAGATACCCAGGGCGCATTACAAACAACTAAACCAGCCAACTCGGTTAACCAGCAGCTAACTAGGCGTTGTACTTGTAGATCTGCAGCTGCGGCAAACAGCGGCAGCAGCAGCGGCAGTTGAAGCCATAGACCATAAACCAAATAGACCAAGACAGTCGACCGGCCAGAGCAAAGATGACTGATCATCGGGCAAAGACATTAAATCATCCTCTGGTTATGGATACCAACATTAACCGCTGCACATTCGATAGCCTCTGGTTGATGCTGCGGCTGCTGTGGTTACGCTCGTGAGAAGCTCAATCTCTAACTGAAGCTTTATAAAGTTATGATTATGAACATTTCTCTCTTTCTCTCTCTCTCTCCTTGCTCGCTCGGCGACCGCAAATTGAAATCGCCAGCCAACGACAGCGATTGAGACTGAGCATGCCAAATAGATATATATTTTTTCTTCTTTGATATTTCTCACACAAGGCCAACAATTCTTTTATTGACTGGCAGTGGGATCTCATATAGATCGTGATGTCTGATGTTTTGATGTTTTGATGTTTTGATGTGAACGTGACCGTTAACTTATTACAAATGCAGTTAAATTCACCACGCACACGCATGCACATGCAAACATGGCTGAAGAAACATAATGCTAATGATTTCTAAGAATTTATGTTCAAACTCACCACACGTTGACCAAACTCACCACGCTCAAGAAACTCACCACGCTTGCGAAAAGTTTCCAAATAGTTGAATTTGCATATGAAACAGTTTGAAATCAAATTCACCACATTTGCAGAAATTCCACCACACGCAGCCCATGAACATGGCTCATATCTCTAGCTGCCCACCATGCCCATGAACGTGACTCACGCGGCTGTCACGCGCCCATCTCTAGCAGCTGGCCCCAAACACACCCTGGATACTTTGGTTTTGTTTGCCAATGCGAGTCACGTTTTCATTTATTTTTCTTTCCTTTTGTATTTGGTGTTTTTCTCCTTTACTTTTTTCGTTGCCATTGCTGGCTGTTGCTATTGTTGTTGTTGTTGTTGCTGCTGTTGTCTGTTCATTTGAAAACGCCAGCAGAAACAACACGAAACAAGTTAGCAAACTGGGCAGCAGCAGCAGCAGCAGCAACACAGCTCAACACCCTGCCTAAACCTCGACCACAGCTCAACTCAACTGGCTCGTGTATAATTTATATTACATTAATTTAATAAAAAAAGAAAAAACAACAACAACAACAAAAAGCAGCGCCTGACACCTCATTTGAATGGAAGGCAAGTCTCTTATCAAGCAGCATCGGCTGCTGGCCAACGGAGGCCTGTTTCGGCTTCCACAATTGCAGCAGCCGCAGCAACGGCAGCAACGGCAGCCAAACATCGATTTCTCAGGCCAACAACAACATGTTGCTGCCAACTGTTTTGCCTACCGCCATTTAATTTTCTCGCACAGCTTCGATTAAGATCAACAATCGACACACACACACACACACACTAGGCTGGGCACTTTGTGTTACAAATTAATGCTAAATCTAAAGCATTTTCACACACTTGTAACGGTAAGAAAAGCCGTTCTCAATCCTCACTCAGTCCAGTTCGCTCTCATCCCCTCCCCACCATCTCTCCCACTTTGGCCATTGGCCAAATGCAGCAGTTGCCTTAATGATTATTCATTGGCTGCCACAACTTTTAGCTACTGCTGTTGCTTCTGCGCTGCCTCCTCTTCTTCTGCTCGGATGCTGCTGCAATGCGTGTAATTTTCTCATTGCTTTGGCTTTGACTTTGGCTTCGATGAAAATTTAATATGCAATCAAGATCGCGCACAAATTACCGTACATAAAAAAAATGTTTTTCTCAAGGGAAAACAACAATGTGCAAGTTGTCGTTCGACTTTAGCTGCAACTTCAGGCGTAATCATCATCAGCAGCAGCAGCAGCCACAGCCATTGCCACAGCCACGTCATCCACATCATCATCGTCATCGTCATTGGCAATCGAAGTGGGCTTCGCTGTTGCATTTGTTGCCTGCAATTACTTTGCTAATTTGTTGTTGTTGTTGCTGTTGTTGTTGTTGTCAGTCAGTTCATATTGTGCATACTTAAATACGCGCCTTGTTGTTTGTTTGTTTGTTTTTTATGTTGCAGCTGTTTGCTTGACCAACATTTGTCAAGCATGCATTAAGCATTCTATTTCATTTTCACATAGCAAGCAGCTTTTGTCTTGTTAGGTGAACAAAAGCTGATTGCTTTGGCATGCTAAGGGTATGCTTGAGAGCTAATTTACCTAACTCACTTGTAGCTTTGCGTGTGTTCTTTGGTCAGCTTAAGCAAAATTGGGTTGAGTTTATGCTTGATTAAAGTTTAGCCAATCAGACTTTGCGCTTTGATAACTTGATAAAACTTGAACAGAATTCATTTCTATATCTTATAGATATTTTCATTTCCATTATCGATCAATGATTGAACGATAAATTCAAATCAAATTCTTGCTAAAATTGCTTCAATATTCATAGTTCACGCACGCAACTCAAAAGCCTTCAATGATTGAGAAATTCAATTGAAATATATTTCATAAATAAAGTGCATAGATTTTGGTGTCAGTGTAGCCAACAGCGGCTGGCTGTGAAAGCAATTGGTAAATGGCTTAGCTTTGCCTTTGGGTCCAGCTAGCGGAAATGAGGCAACTTTGTCAGTTTGTCAGCTGCTTTAACACTTTGAATGCTTATCGATGGACGCAAATCTGCCGCTTAGCGGCTTGGCACGGCGTCCGCTCTAGAGCAGCTCCATAAACTATATCAAACGTGTGTGCATTAGATGCATATTTGAATGCATCAACAGATTGCCAATCGCACACACTCACACATACACAGTTACTTTATCTATATCTGTTTGTATATTTTGCAGTTGCGATACACGCTACGTTGGCGACTACTGTGAACATCGGAATCCCTGCCTGACTGGCCACGGACGCTGCCAGAATGGCGGCACCTGTCAGGTGGCCTTTCGGAATGGCCGGCCTGGCATCTCGTGCCTCTGTCCGCTCGGCTTTGAGGAGTCGCTATGCGAGATTGCAGTGCCGAATGCCTGCGATCAGGCACGCTGCTTCAATGGCGGCACCTGCCAGCTGAAGACGTTGCAGGAGTACAGCTGCATCTGTGCCAATGGCTATACGGGTAAGTTGGCACCTCGAGCCCACTCGAGCCGCAGTCAATCAGACTCTTAATCCTAACTCATTATCACAACTTCCTCTCGCTCTCTCTTTCTCTCTCTCTTCTACTTTAGGCGATCACTGTCAGACGCAGAATCTGTGCGCTAGTTCACCCTGTCGCAATGGCGGCACCTGTTCCGCTTTGGCCGGCAGCAGCAGATTTAGCTGTAATTGTCCGCCTGGCTTTACGGGTCACACCTGCTCCGAGGATGTGGAGGAATGCCAATCGAATCCTTGCCAATATGGTGGCACCTGTGTCAACACGCATGGCTCCTATCAGTAAGTAAACCAAGCTGAGCACTTTCATGAGATGATCTGTAGTTGGCTTATAGTTGGAGTTGGAGTTGGAGTTGTATTTGATCAGGTTCAGCTTAGAGTTGTGCTTAGTTAGCTAAGCAGTTCACAAAGGCAGCAATCTATTTGGAGGCGTTTCTACATAAGATGATCGAGCAACTAAGTAGCGATCACTATGTTGAATTTGTAGAGTTAAAACACTCAAAAGAACGAGAGATCAGGTTATATTCAGATCATATGCTATATCTTTAGATTAGATTAGATTAGCTGATCATGCTGTATGAAGGATATTTCATGCAAAGAATCCTTGTCTCTTTGTCCCTCGATCTCTCTATTGGAGCATATTAGTATAGCATATTAATCAGATTACATTGAGATCATTTGCTGATCATATGATTGATTTGAGTTGATTAGATGATCATGATGATCATGCATTGAAGTATCTCTCATGCAAGGAATCTTTGTCTCCCTCTCTCTCTCGCTCTCTATTGTAGCATAGAGATCAAATAGATCAGTTTACATTGAGATCATATGGTGAATCATGTGTTGTAGGATTGATTAGATTAGATGATTTTGCATTGAAGCATATTTCATGCCTTTGTCCCTTACTCTCTCTCTCTCTCTCTCTCTCTTCATATATATACCCAAAGCTAGATCTACTCTATAAACCTCTCTTTGAGCATCACTTTCAGTTAGTCGAATCACTAATATATTTCGCTCATAACTCAGCGCATGACAAGTGCAAATTTGGTTGCTTGTTCGACAAAAGATCAGACACGTTCCGATCGTAGACCAGGGAGAGATGCTGTGCGGAGATGGGCATGTTTGGGCCATAAAGCGGATTTCGATGTATATCAAAGAAAACAAATCGGCGCGATTTGCATATTTATCTAATTTATCGAAAAGCCGTTTGTGGCTGTGCGCCAAATTAATGACAATTTAAAACTAATAATTTATAAAATCGAATTCGGCTCTGTAGCGCCCGCGACCTTTCCCCTTCTTCTTCTGCTGCTGCTGCTGCTGCGCATTAGCATGTAGAAGCGATTAAAATAGTTTATTGATTTTTGGCAACAAAAAGAGAGAAGAAGAAAAAACACTGAACAACAAATTGCCAATTGGTCCAAGTTTCCACTCTAATTAAAATATACAAAAACTATTGAATTAAGTCAGTCAAACACACACACACAGAGAGGGCAGAGATGTTGCATTCAAATCGAGTCAATGGAAACGCCGCAACTAACCGAAATTTCCGGCGCTTTGTTTCGCAGCGCGCTTAACTGGTCTGTGCGACATGTAAATTAATTCATTGGCAGCATTTGCATTTTTAATTCATGATACCCTAACCGAAAGCTAAACGAACGCTTAGGCGGGCGAGGCTAGCATCTTTTGTTCAAGAACTAGCTGACTAAACAGCTGGCGACTACTAGATACTCTATACAAAGTGGTTAGAGCTGTCAATGGATGGCAAAGGAGAACTATCTATAATCATTAGTAAGTTCTTCAGTAGTTGAGAAGCCTGAGCATCTATCAAGTAGTGTAAAATATATCGAAAATAGATCGATAAAACTTTTCAGCATTTCAATTAATATGAAACTTTTAAAGCCCAAAAACAAATTGTAGAATTTTCTGGGAAATAAAAGTGAGAAATATGAAAATAGTGAAAAATAGAAATAAAATTTTAAATAAAACCAAAAATCTAAAATAAAAGTTTTTAAGACTTCATAGATAAAGAAGTGAAAAGATCGTCAATGATTACAAAAAAAAAAGATAAAAGATTCTTAGATATGAGGAATATTTGGTTGCTCGATCTTTAAAGGTTTTGACTACTCAAGTATTTAACTTACCTTCTCTCTCTCTCTCTCTCTCTCTCTCTCTCTCTCTCTCTCTCTCTCTCTCTCTCTCTCTCTCTCTCTCTTGTTTCTCTCATCTGTCACATTATCTCAAAAACTAATATACCACTCTAATTTCATAGAAAACAGTGTATGAAACTTGATATAGAAACTCAATCGAGCTGAAAAGTGCGATGTGAACATGTGTTTTTACTGTGTTTTTCCTTTTTGCCATTTGTTGTATAATGAGCCGATGATCCAAGTTTTTGGCTGATAATTAGCATAAGCTTATGTCTAAGGCTCGATCACTAATTGACAATTTATGGAACATACATTACGCCTTTTGAGTTGATCGATATTCACAGTGCACATGCGCTAAGTGTGGAGTTTCATATTGTTTCCTCAGCTAAATCGATTTTGAATGGCAGCCACTGAATGGCAGCTGGATCGATGCGATCGATCGATCGATCGATCGATAGATCATTTCGCATAATATTCACATTGACTTGCCGTTTTTATATTGTTTATATTGCTCGAATCGAGCGTTATGATAATTTTCTATTTCTTTATAGAGCTAAATAAAATCGTTAATTTAGTGGACAGCGATATATGATACAGGCGCAAGCTTAGTCATGCCTAAGCGTATGAATATGAATAGCCAGCCAATTACGAACGTATAAACATTTTGGCCATAAGCCACCTAATACTATCCTAAAGCTGTCAATTTCAATGGATTTAGTTATGCAAACAAGCCAAATCTCTGAATAACATGCGATTCGTGGTTCATCATTCACAATGGGCAGGCAGGCAGAAGCGCTGCGCTGATTTATATGACATATGAGTGTATTCATGAATATCAAGTGAGAGTTCTTTATGAATGTGTGCTCTATATTCATGTATTCACGTTACTATATGTTCTCAAGAAATGAGTGTACTCATGAATCATAAGTGAGTGCACTCATAAATGTTTGCATATATAAAAATGAAAATGGAAAATTTTGATGCATGTGCATATGATTCACAATCAAATGAAAGTGAGTGTATTCATGAATAACAATTCAGTTAATATACATAAAGTGAATAATATTTAAGATGCAGAAATCTCTTCAAAATTCGCATATTCTAAAAAGCAGTGAAAGTATTCATGAATAACAAGTGAGTTCATTCATGAATATATGAATATGAAATGAATAATAGTTCATAACTATTGATTTACAAAGTGCATAAACAATCGAATAAATATGAGTGTATTCATGAATACATATGCACACTCGGAAGCTGTTACCAATTCTGTCTTTGCTAGCCAAAAAAAAGTATCATTCACGCTATGCGTGCACTTGGTATTTAGTTAATGATCCAGCGAACGTTGTGGTGGGTCTCGCAAGCGAATAGCCAGCGACTGATTCAGTGATCCAGCAATTCAGCGATCCTCAGCATCATCAACGCCTTGGGCCATTGGCCCGCTGAGTTTCACATGTCAATCAAAAATCAATTTTGAATTTCGTTCGTTCGTTCGTTAGTTTTGCCCAAAGCGAAGGTGAAGCAATTTACGATGTGTAATTTGGTCAGCCAAAGGGATGGGTAGAGGAGGAGGAGGAGGAGGGGGGCATTGTCGGGTAGTATCCAACAATGGAAGAGGAGGTGGAGAGTGGGTAGCGGGTACTGCCTGGTTCATTGGCCAGTTGGACAGGTCCCCAAAGAGTTAGCGCGGCACTCGAGGCCCGTTGCCTATTTAAGCGTTTGTGCCTTTTAATTGTTTAATTTAATTAAATGCGCTTAATGGCCTTAATTAGCGGCCATCTTCAGAAGCCAGACAAAAAAAAGGGAGCTGGGGTGGGGCCAGCTACCTTTTACGGTGCCACAAGTAGAACCAGTTCTCAAGAAATGCTGCAGTTAAATATCAGACATATATATAATATGAAGCATAAACAATTTAACGAATTAGGCCCAAATCAATGTGGATATAGCCAGAGCACAAGAAACATTACAAGAAATCATAAAAAAAAGTAAAGTGAAGTAAAGTAAAGTAAAGAAGAGGAAAAACAGATTTTGTGTACATAAAAACTAGCTACCAACATTGTTGTACATATTGGCTTTTTATTGTTGTGGCCCTGTGTGTACCCAGCCCCAAAGAACCGGTTAAAGCCACACGAAGAGAGCGCACAAGTTAGAGATAGAGACAGACACACACAGAGAGCGAGATCTTGCAACAAATAACAAAGAGAGAGGGAGAGTGAGAGAGCATTTGTCGACCAGCAGCTGGACGAGGCGCATGCCATGTCCACAATACAACACAAGACTAAGAGACACAAACGGAAGTTGCACGTTTCACGTTGCACGTTGCACGTTGCATATTGCAGGCCAGCTTAGAAGTTTGGAAGGCCATGCAGCGGCCCGCTGTTAATTGCTGCCATTGGTCCATTAATCTAACATTTCTAACATGTCTACTTTTCTGCCTCTTGCCACTTTCCAGATGCATGTGCCCGGCTGGCTACACGGGCAAGGATTGCGACACGAAATACAAACCCTGCTCACCCTCACCCTGCCAGAATGGCGGCACATGTCGCGCCAACGGACTCACCTATGACTGCAAATGTCCACGTGGTAAGTGCAATTATTTATATAATAATAATACTAAATGATAATAATAATAAAGCTCTAATATATTGTCATATAATGTGAATAACTTAGAGATTGCTTGTTGTCTAAGAAACATAGATAAAAGACGGATCTTAAACGGCATAAGAAGGCGGCTCAATATAGCTCTATTTGGCTAACTCTTTCTATGTGTATTAAATATATAAAATTCTGAAAGATGAAAATGAGATGTTCGACTAATAATAATAACAAAGTTAGTTAGATGATAGAGTTGTTTGGTGTGATTAGAAATAAATTTATAGCTTAGAACTTGAGGAGCTCAATCAAGCAAAATCAATAAGCAGTTCTATAGGGTATATCAATTTATAGTAATATATACTCATAATATATTTATTTATTATTTAATATATATTTATAATATATACATATATTTATTTATTATTTAATATATATTTATAATAGTATACATAGTTGCCTTTCATGACAGGTTAGTTTGCTTTTCAAGCAAACTAAAAACTTCATAACTTCTCTGCATTAAATTTGCTCTTTCAGAAAAAGTGTTCAACAATTAGTTTTGATTTGGATTTTTATCTACTGTATTGTAAAATATCATCCACAAACTGTGAGATTACGAGGCCTACACTTACTCTAGCATATCTTAAATACTACAGCTCTTCCTTTGATAACAGAGCTAATAGATTTGCTAACTTTATGCTTAGCAGAACTTTCAGTTTGTATTCCCTTTTCTTTGCATATATTATGAATAGGCTTACAATGTTATAGATATGTTATAGACATGTTATAGATATGTTAAAGACATATTATCGATATGGTACGGACATGTTATAGATATGTTATAGACATGTTAAAGACCAGTTATAGATATGTTATAGACATGTTATAGACATGTTATAGATATGTTATAGATATGTTTTAGACATGTTATAGATATGTTATAGATATGTTAAAGATATGTTATAGATATGTTATAGACATGTTATAGACATGTTATAGATTTGTTATAGCCCATTTCATGTAAATTTCTTGTGTTTTATGTGTCTTGTTTCATGCCCAAACGTTTCCTCATTACTTTAGTTAACTCATAAACATTTAATCCATTCATACTGCAAATCTGATCAACTTATTGATATATGTACAATATATATAAAAACATGCATATTTTTTTGATAATGTTATGTGTTAAGCTGTTATACTTATGTTAAATATGCTTGCTCATAGAGTATTTCAGTCCATTGTTCCTAGTCTAGCCAAGCATATCTGTTTTAATTGCAAATTTGATATATATTCTGTATATACTATATACAATATATACCTATATATGTTCTACTTTCCCATGGAGTTTCATTTCCATTCATTCAGTTTACACATTTCATGTGTTTCATATGCAAGCACTTCGCATACTTCTCGATATGTTTGCATATATTATGCTCATTCCATTCGCTTTAGCAGCAAGTGTCAATGGTTAAACCGAATGTCAAATTCAACAATTGTGTTTTTTTATTTCGCACACAACTCGCAAACTGAGTCAATTGTCGCGCATTCAATTTAGACATGTAAATTGCCAACATTTACATTTTACATATTTATGAAGGCATTTGTCTCTAGATATATATGTGTGTGTGTTTTGGTGTGTGTTGGTGTGTGTGTGTGTGTATGCAATTTTCATTTAATTCACTTCAATTAAAATGAATTGCATTGTAGTATAGTGTAGTGCGAATGGACGCCAGCTGCAATGGACGGCGGACGTTGGCTGGTGGGAGTGGCCTCCATTAACTTCTATATATGTATATACATATATGTATATATATCTATATATATATATATATATCTATATATTAATTGTGCCCAATCAAAAATTCTAATTAGTTGAGCGTGTGAAAGTGTGACAAAACCACACTCAACCAACAACAGCAACAACAACAAAGAATTTCGAGTTGCAGACATTAAATAAAAAAAAAACAAAATAAAAAAAGAAGGAAAAATGCAATAATGCAATGGAAATGTTATAACGCCTTTTGTGCCAATGTTGAGCAACACAAATTACAACAGCAACTGCAACAACAACAACAACAACAAAAGTATAGCAAACCAGTCAGAGGAGCAACAACAACAACAGCACGACACGAATCGCCCTGTGGACATCACGTTGAGGCAGCGCGGGAGATGCCAATGGGAATTTTGTGGTCGATGTTGTTGTTGTTGCAAGGAGCGGAGGGCGGCGCATTGCACTCATTATGCAAAATGCAAAATGCAAAAAGAGAAGAAAAAAAAACGGGCTGGCTATCAACTTGTTTGTTCCCAGCCCAGCCGCCTCCTTCCCAACTGTGCCCTCCGTGCGGGGCTCGTGAAACGAGTCGAGTCGAGTGGAGTCGCTTCGAGTCGCGTCGAGTCAGTCAAAGGCATCAAAATCGAGCGCCTGGCTTAATTTGCTCTGGCCCAGCCAAGTAAATTACAAATAAATCAGGCACGGCTCAGTCAACGCCAATGGACCATGGAGGATAGATAGCTGCTGGACGGCGCTGCTTAAGCACAGTTACGCCCTAAGGAGGTCATGCACAAAATGCACTCAGAGAGACAGAGAGAGAGAGAGACATGCAGCAGCAGGAGCTGCCCAAATGGGATGTGCTTTTATTTATTTTTTTTTTTTTTGGGGTAAAAGTTGCCCGAGCTGAATGAATGATGAATAATAAACTGGATGGACAATTTGGAGTGGGGGGGAATGTCGGTGGCACTTGGCTACAAGTCAAGCAGCTAGCAAACGAGTTTGACTTCGCGTGGGCAGCAAAGGCAACAGCAGCAGCAGCAGCAGCGGCAGCGGCGCTTAAAAACCTGGGCCACTATTTGGCTCGTGGCGAGTCATGACTCAGAAGAAGCTCGCACCATGAATTTTTATGAATTTGTCGATAACAATCGTTGCATTAATCGATTATGATCAAATGACCATTAGAAATGACTTGAGATCAAGAGGCATATGTGCCATTCCCACATGTTTCCGTACATAAACGATGTGCATTAATCGATAACAATGCAAATATTCAATAAACTTCGATAACAACACCCAAGTAAAATGATCAAATGAGTAAAAGATCAAAAGTTTAGCAAATGTCTTTAAGAAATACTTTAAGATCTAAAAGCATATGTTCCATTGCCAGGTGTTTCCCTGTAAAAACGATTATAATACTCAGTAAATTTCGATAACAAACCAAAGGCAAATGATCAAATGACCAGAAGATCAAATTCTCAGAGAATATCTATGAGAAATTACTAGAGATCAAAGAGCATATGTTCCATTACCAGGTGTTTCCATACAAAAACAATCTAAACCTATAGTAAACTTCGATAGCAGATCAAGGGACCAAATGTTCAGCGAATATCTATTAGAAATTCTTTAAGTTCCAGAAGAAAATGTTCCATTGCCATGTGTTTCACATAAAAATGACAATCCTTAATCGATGAAGATCAAAATATTTACAAAAATTTCTTAAGATCAAGAGGCCTATGTGCCATTACCACATGTTTCCACATAAAAACGATCAACACCTACAGTAAATATCGATAACAGCATCAAAATGTGTGTGAGTGTGTTCCAATTCCAGTCAATCCTTAGTTAATCTTGGCATCATTGTTGCAAATTCCCAACAATCTGCTCTTGGTGCTAGCCGATGAAGCATCATTCACAGTCTCTGTGTGTGTTCCCATTCCAGACATTCTAAAGTCAATATGAATTCCGTAGCTTGGCAACATTGTTGCTTTGCATTGATCAAATTGCCGTTAGATCGAATCTCAAGTGTTCCATTTTCAGCTGTTCCCCAAAGCAAATGTTAATGACATGAACTTTCTAAATGAATATGGGCAACATTTAAATATTGCGCGGAATTCGGAACAGACCTTTTATGTTTACATTAATTGCTTTGGCAACATTGTTGCGAGGCTTTTAGCTTTTGTCACAGGTCGTCGATTGACCCAACGGACCAACAACTCATGCAAATTGTTGCAACCAATTGACTTAAATGGCTACACACACACATACAGACGCAGCAAATGAGAGGGTGGGCTGCATAATTTTAGCGTGCAGTTTGTCTTTCAGTTTGCAACGTTTCATTAAATTTTGCTCGTGGTTTGATAGTCACTGGAGCAGCAGCTGCTGCTGCTGATGTCTAGAGTTCAAAGTGCCACTAAGTGACTGGGTAACGTCGATTGCTGTGTTGTGTGGCGTGAAGCGCGAACATGAAACATGTGTGCAACAGATCAGCAGATGCACGTTGTTGTTGTTGCTGCCCTGCCTTGGTTTATTTTTAAAAGTATGCATTGAAAATGCCACTCTCCAGTCTACAGTCTCCATCCCAGGCCCAGGCAACAAGTTGCAGTCCCCCAACTAAATACACACACACACACACACATGCATACACACATAATCATAATAATAATAAGAAGAAAAAAATGCCCACAAAAAAGATGAAGAGAAGAAAAAAAATGAACTGTGCACAGCAACAACAAAATCGATCAGCCCAGCAGCAGCAGCAAAAACAACAACAAAGCTATGACAACAACTGGGCTGGGACAGCCAGCTCCACACACACACACACACACACACACAGTCATAGTTACTTCTGCATATGTGTGTATGTGTGTTTTAGGCCCTTCTTTTAAGACCAAAACGAAGCGAAACCGACCAAGCAAGAAAAGCCATTAAAAAAAGCTGTGGGCGAGCAGCCGAGAGCGCGCGAAGCTTCCATTGCATGCACACACAAACGAACATGTACAAACACACACACATATACACTCGGCAGACAGAGAGCGAGAGAGCATGTATGGTTTGCTAGAGGATGTGAGGAGGGGAACAACATAAAGTGCGATTTAATTCCTCGAATGAAGCACAAAGTAAAGCGCAATGTACAAAGTCGAAGTCCGAAGCGTAGCTAAACATACACACACACACACACACATACATACACGCACACACAGCATAAAAGTAGTAGAAAACTCGATCGAGCCGAGCGACGAGGCGTGCCGAGTGCCGACTGCCCAAACGAGAGCCGAAGCTATAGAGCTGTAGACAAAGCTAGCGCACAACATAAGCAGCATTTATGCATTGTTGTTGTTGTTATTGTTGTTGGTTCTGTTTGTGTATGTGGATGGGGAAGCGAGCGAGTGAGCGAGCGAGCGCGCTCGTGGACGACGCTCGTTGCGCTCGTTTGCTTGGCGCGCATTCAGATAGCTGCCTGGCCAGATATGAGACCGTGGGAAAGAACAACCAAAGACGTGTTGTACACATATATACACACACACACATACACATTTATGTATATATGCGCGCATGCGAGCGTCTGTTTTATTTCTTTACATTTTGTTTGCTCATTCGCTTCGCATGCGCAGCGGCGCGCAGTTTTTTCTTTCGCTTTGCTGTTGTTGTTGCCGTCTTTTTATATGTATGTTTGTATGTATGTATGTATAACGCCGCAGGCGCAACCTAGCAAAGAGCGTGCGCAGCCGTACAACGAGAGCGAACTGAGCAGCTTGAGAGAGAGAGAGAGAGAGAGCAACAGAGCGCCGGCTGTTGTTCTCGACTTACCTGTGTGTCTGCGCGCTCTCAATGCTCTCATCGCTCCGACACCCTCCCTCATTCTTGCTGCGACTCCATCTGGCTGCTAAAACATGTGCAACACAGCTGCATACGCCGCCGAACCAATACATACATACATTATGTACATATCTACATACATACATACAAACATATAGACGTATGGACATATTTTAAGCGTTGTCTGCGCTTTGTGCGCCTTCTTCGCATTGCCTGGCAACCACTTTTTTTGTGTGCATGCCCTGGCCAGTTGCTGTTGTTGTTGTAAACGTTTTCGTTTATTGAAGCATTTTATGATGCTGCTGTGTTGTTGTCCATAAATCTGTTTATGCACTTCATTGAACACATACACAAATACCAACCAGCCATACATGCACACATGCATACACTTGCATGCGTGCATATATATCTGTACACATGTTCGCTTGCAGTGTGACCGTTTAGCGTGCCAATCATCAAACTGTTGGTATTTTCGTTGTTCAAATCAAATTCAAAAACAATTTAGAAGATTTATGATTGATTTTGTTGTTGTTTTTTCTTTTGTTTTTTTTGTTATTATTGTTATTTTTTTTTTTTTTTGTATTCGTTTTATGCACTTTTCTCTTTTGCCATAATTACTAGCTTGGCCCAATAAAATTGTTTTCACTGTACAGTAAAGATTTTTGGGGCTTTACAAATTTATGATTTTATTTATAATTTTGAGTATGTGTATGTAGTACATATGTGTATGTACATACATACATACCAATACATATATGTACATTAAATATATATGTACATACATATATGTACATATGTAGCTATGTACATAAATACATATGTATATCATAGGGCATATACAGCTGTGGTCATGAAAATAGTAGTGCGACTGAAATGTTGCATAGCAACATTTTGTGATAAACATAATATTTTGAAAAAATGGTATTAAAATTGTTGACCACGAGCAACAAACTAATGATGCCCCAGACCTGGCCTAACCAATGTGACTGTGACTGTTCCTTCTTCTCTAAGATCTGAAGAGGCCCATAAAAGGACATCGCAACGACTTGATTGAGGAGCTAAAGACGGCATCAAAGGCTGTTTTCAAAATATTATGTTTTTCACCAAATTTTGCTATTCGAGATTTCACTACTATTTTTATGACCACAGCTGTATAAATCTCTCATATCATAAAAACATAACTTTTTGAACAGTTGATCTACTTGCATTAGGCCACAATAGCTCATTGGCTAAGCCAATGCCATTTCTATAGAACAACTCAGCTAAAATATTTTTTCATTCATAACGAACCTTAAACACAGATCGTATGACGTTGATATTGAGGTTTATCTATAGCTAAAATATTTCAATTTTAACTGAACTTTCTGGGCACAGTGTATACATGTTTCAGAGCTGTCTTTAGAAATAATCTCTAAATATATAAGAGTCACATAATTTTTCAATTATATTGATAGTTTTTGTAATCGAAATTTATCCTTTCTTTGTTGCAGGCTTCGAGGGCAAGAACTGTGATCAAAATATTGACGATTGTCCGGGAAATCTGTGCCAGAATGGCGGCACCTGTGTGGATGGCATCAATGACTATCGCTGCAATTGTCCGCCAAACTTTACGGGTCGCTATTGCGATGTGGATGTGGACGAGTGTGCGTTGCGTCCCTCTGTCTGCCAGAATGGCGCCACCTGCACGAACACCCATGGCACCTACAGTTGCATCTGTGTGAATGGCTGGGCGGGCAGCGACTGCAGCGAGAACATCGATGATTGTGTGCAGGCGGCGTGCTTTGATGGCGCCACCTGTATCGATGGCGTTGGCAGCTTCTATTGCCGCTGTACGCCGGGCAAGACGGGTCTGTTGTGCCATCTGGACGATGCCTGCACCTCGAATCCCTGCCATGCGGATGCCATTTGCGATACGAGTCCGATCAATGGCTCCTATGCGTGCTCCTGCGCGACGGGCTACAAGGGCGTCGACTGTTCCGAGGACATTGATGAGTGCGATCAGGGCTCGCCATGCGAACACAATGGCATCTGTGTGAATACGCCGGGCTCGTTCATGTGCAACTGCTCGCAGGGCTTCACCGGACCGCGCTGTGAGACGAACATCAATGAATGCGAGTCGCATCCGTGTCAGAACGAGGGCAGCTGCCTGGATGATCCGGGCACCTTCCGTTGCGTCTGCATGCCAGGCTTCACGGGCACCCAGTGCGAAATTGACATCGATGAGTGCCAGTCGAGTCCGTGCCTGAACGACGGCATCTGCCACGACAAGATCAATGGCTTCAAGTGCAGCTGTGCGCTGGGCTTTACGGGCGCACGCTGCCAGATCAACATCGACGACTGCCAGTCGCAGCCTTGCCGGAATAATGGCATCTGCCACGACTGCATTGCCGGCTACAGCTGCGAGTGTCCGCCCGGCTATACGGGCACCAGCTGCGAGATCAACATCAATGACTGCGACTCGAGTCCGTGTCATCGGGGCAAGTGCATCGATGGCGACAATAGCTTCAAGTGCCTCTGTGATCCCGGCTTTACCGGCTACCTCTGCCAGAAGCAGATCAATGAATGCGAATCGAATCCCTGCCAGTTCGGTGGTCACTGCGTCGACCGCGTGGGCAGCTACCTGTGCCACTGCCTACCCGGCACCAGCGGCAAGAACTGCGAGATCAATGTGAACGAGTGCCACAGCAATCCGTGCAACAATGGCGCCAGCTGCATCGATGGCATCAACTCGTACAGCTGCAGCTGTGTGCCCGGCTTCACCGGCCAGCACTGTGAGCTCAATGTGGACGAGTGCGCCAGCAATCCGTGTGCCAACAATGGCGTCTGCATGGACCTGGTCAATGGCTACAAGTGCGAGTGTCCGCGCGGCTTCTACGATGCGCGCTGCCTGAGCGACGTCGATGAGTGTGCCTCGAGTCCCTGTGTGAATGACGGACGCTGCGAGGATGGCATCAATGAGTTCATCTGCCACTGCCCGCCCGGCTACACGGGCAAGCGCTGCGAACAGGATATCGATGAGTGCGCCAGCAACCCGTGCCAGCACGGCGGCAGCTGCTTCGACAAGCTGAACGCCTTCAGCTGCCAGTGCATGCCCGGCTATACGGGGCACAAGTGCGAGACGAACATCGATGATTGTTTGAGTAATCCGTGCGCCAATGGCGGCACCTGCATCGACAAGGTCAATGGCTACAAGTGCGTCTGCAAGGTGCCCTACACGGGCCTCAACTGCGAGAGCCAACTGGATCCGTGCGCCAGCAATCGCTGCCGCAATGAGGCCAAGTGCACGCCGAGCCCCAATTTCCTGGACTTCTCCTGCACCTGCAAGCTGGGCTACACGGGCCGCTACTGTGACGAGGACATCGATGAGTGCGCGTTCAGTTCGCCGTGCCGCAATGGCGCCAGCTGCTTGAATGTGCCCGGCTCCTATCGCTGTCTGTGCACCAAGGGCTACGAGGGACGCGACTGTGCCATCAATACGGACGATTGCGCCTCGTTTCCGTGCCAGAATGGCGGCACCTGTCTGGATGGCATCGGTGACTATTCGTGCCTCTGTGTGGATGGCTTCGATGGCAAGCACTGCGAGACGGACATCAATGAGTGCCTGAGCATGCCCTGCCAGAATGGCGCCACCTGCCGCCAGTATGTGAACAGTTATACGTGCACCTGCCCGCTGGGCTTCAGCGGCATCAATTGCCAGACCAACGATGAGGACTGCACGGAGAGCTCGTGCTTGAATGGCGGCAGCTGTGTGGACGGCATCAATGGCTACAACTGCAGCTGCCTGGCGGACTACAGTGGGGCCAACTGTCAGTATAAACTGAACAAATGCGACTCGGCGCCCTGCCTCAATGGCGGCACCTGCCACGAGCAGCGCGACGAATACACCTGCCATTGCCCCAGCGGCTTCACGGGCAAACAGTGCTCGGACTATGTGGACTGGTGTGCCCAGTCGCCGTGCGAGAATGGCGCCAGCTGCAGCCAACTGAAGCATCAATTCAACTGCAAGTGCGCCGCCGGCTGGACGGGCAAACTGTGCGATGTCCAAATGATCAGCTGCCAGGATGCGGCACAGCGCAAGGGGCTGAGCGTGAAGCAGCTGTGCAACAATGGCACATGCAAGAATCATGGCAACAGCCACGTCTGCTACTGCAGCCAGGGCTATGCGGGCAGCTACTGTCAGCAGGACATCGATGAGTGCGGGTCGCAGCCGTGCCAGAATGGCGGCAGTTGTCGGGACTTGGTGGGCGCCTACGAGTGCAATTGCCGTCAGGGCTTCCAGGGTCAGAATTGTGAGCTGAATATTGATGATTGTGCGCCGAATCCTTGCCAGAATGGCGGCACCTGTCACGATCTGGTGCATGGGTTCAGCTGCAGCTGTCCGCCCGGCACGCTGGGCATCATTTGTGAACTGAATCAGGATGATTGTGTGCCCGGCGCCTGCCACAACAATGGCAGCTGCATTGATCGCGTCGGTGGCTTTGAGTGCTCCTGTCCGCCCGGCTTTGTGGGCGCCCGCTGTGAGGGCGACATCAATGAGTGCCTGAGCAATCCCTGCTCCAATGCCGGCACCCTGGACTGCGTCCAGCTGGTCAATAACTATCACTGCAATTGCCGGCCCGGCCACATGGGTCGCCACTGCGAGCACAAGGTCAACTTCTGTGCCCAGTCGCCCTGCCAGAATGGCGGCGTCTGCAGCACCAAGCAGAGCGGCCATCATTGCGTCTGTGCCGATGGCTACTATGGCAAGAACTGTGAGTTCAGCGGTCAGGACTGTGACTCGAATCCGTGTCGAGCGGGCAACTGCATTATTGAGGATGCGGGCGGCTATCGCTGTGAGTGCAGTCGCGGCACCGCGGGTCAGCACTGTGAGATCGATACGCTGGACGAGTGCCAGTCGAGTCCGTGTCTGCAGGGCGCCGCCTGTGACAATCTGCTGGGCGACTACGATTGCCTCTGTCCGAGCAAGTGGACGGGCAAACGCTGTGAGATCTATGATGCCAGCTATGCTGGCTGGTCGGGCGGCAACTCGGGCTCAATTAGCTCGGGCAACAATGGCAACATGGGCGCCGCCGGCATCTATGCCGCCGACCTGGAACAGCAGCGGGCAATGTGCGAGAAACGCGGCTGCCCGGAGAAGCAAAGCAACGGCGTCTGCGACACCGAATGCAATACGTACGCCTGCAACTTCGATGGCAACGACTGTTCGCTGGGCATCAATCCGTGGGCGAATTGCACGGCACCCGAATGCTGGCGCGTCTTCATGGATGGCCAGTGCAATGAGGATTGCAACAATGCCGCCTGCCTCTACGATGGCCGTGACTGTGAGCAGAAGCTGAAGCGCTGTGCGGCCATCTATGATGTCTACTGCCAGAAGCACTACGGCGACGGCAAGTGCGACTATGGATGCAACAATGCCGAGTGCAGCTGGGATGGGCTGGACTGTGAGAAGTCGGAGCAGTCTGCCCAGCTGGCCGAGGGCGCCATGTCCGTCATCATGCTGATGGACATGCAGCAGTTTGCCAAGGAGCAAGCGCAATTTCTGCGCGAGATGAGTCACATCTTACGCACCACGGTGCGCGTCAAGAAGGATGCCCTGGGCAACGATATGATATTCAGCTGGAAGGGCGCCTCCAGCATGCCGGACATACAGGACACGGAATTTGGACGCAAACACAAGATACTCTATACGCAGCGCAACGGACAGACGGGCATACAGATCTATCTGGAGATCGATAATCGCAAGTGCACGGAATGCTTCAATCGTGCCCACGAGGCAGCGGAATTTCTGGGCGCCTATGCGGCCAAGCATACGTTCAACAATCGCTATCCCATCTACAGTGTGCGCGGCGTGAAGAGTCCGGGTGAGAGCGAGGGACCCGAATCGCCGGCTAATGTCAAGTTTGTGATCATGGGCATTGTCCTGGTGGTGATTGTGTTGGCCTTCTTTGGCATGCTGCTCGGCACACAGCGGAAGCGTGCGCATGGCGTCACCTGGTTCCCGGAGGGTTTCCGTGCACCAGCTGCGGCGGTCATGTCACGCCGACGTCGCGATCCCCATGGCCAGGAGATGCGCAATCTCAATAAGCAGGTTGGGCTCAATCAGGCGCAGGCGCATCAGCTGGGCGGCGTCGCGGGCAGCGGCAGCCATTGGTCGGACGATGAGTCTGATATGCCGCAGCCGAAACGGCAACGCGGCGATCAGATGAATAGCGGCGGCATGGGCGGCCTGGGCGGCTTGGGTGGCTTGGGCGGCTTGGGCGGCGGCGGCGGCAGCGTGGCGGGCCTAACCAGCGTTGGCTATGCCAGCGATCATACAATGACGAGCGAATACGAAGATCCCGATCCGCGTGTCTGGTCGCAGGCGCATTTGGATGTGGCGGATGTGCGTGCGATAATGACGCCGCCAGCACATCAGGATGGCAACAAGCACGACGTGGATGCGCGCGGTCCGTGCGGCCTGACGCCCCTCATGATAGCGGCTGTGCGCGGCGGCGGCATGGACAGCGGCGAGGACATCGAGAACAATGAGGACAGCACGGCTCAGGTGATATCCGATCTGTTGGCGCAGGGCGCCGAACTGAATGCCACCATGGACAAGACGGGCGAGACTTCGCTGCATCTGGCCGCACGCTATGCGCGCGCCGATGCGGCCAAACGGCTGCTCGATGCGGGCGCCGATGCCAACTGCCAGGACAACACAGGACGGACGCCACTGCATGCGGCTGTCGCGGCCGATGCGATGGGCGTCTTTCAGATACTATTGCGCAATCGCGCTACCAATCTGAATGCACGCATGCATGACGGCACCACGCCCCTCATACTGGCCGCCCGCTTGGCCATCGAGGGCATGGTCGAGGATCTGATAACGGCCGATGCGGACATCAATGCCGCCGACAACTCGGGCAAGACGGCGCTGCATTGGGCCGCCGCCGTCAACAATACGGAAGCCGTTAACATTCTGCTCATGCATCACGCCAATCGGGATGCCCAGGATGACAAGGATGAGACGCCACTATTTCTGGCGGCACGCGAAGGCAGCTACGAGGCCTGCAAGGCGCTGCTCGATAACTTTGCCAATCGTGAGATCACCGATCACATGGATCGACTGCCGCGCGACGTGGCCAGCGAGCGTTTGCATCATGATATTGTACGGTTGCTGGACGAGCATGTGCCACGCTCGCCACAGATGATCAGCATGACGCCGCAGGCCATGATCGGCTCACCGCCGCCGGGCCAGCAGCCGCAGTTGATCACACAGCCGACGGTGATAGCGGCCGGTGGTGCGGCGGGCAAGCAGAGCAGCCAGGCGGCCAAGCAGAAGGCGGCCAAGAAGGCCAAACTCATTGAGGGCAATGGCTTGGACAATGCTTTGGATGGATCGGCCGGTGCTGGGGCCGTTGGCAACATGGGCAGTTTGCGACGCAAGGCGAGCTCCAAAAAGGCCAACAACAACAGCAACAACAACAATGCCTCAAAAAAGGCCATGAACGGTGCACTGAATGCCGCCCAACTGCTGACACAGGCGGCCAACAACAACAACAACAACAGCAACACAGATCTGGACGTGCCGCCATTGTCGGCAGCGGCAGCAGCAGCGGCAGCAGCAGCAGCAGCAACAGCCAACGGCAACGTCAACGGTCAGCTGGTGAATCTGCCCAGTCCATACGACACCAGCTCCATGTACTCGAATGCCATGGCAGCGCCGCCGAACAACAACAACAACAACGGCGCCAAACAGCCGCCGAGCTATGAGGACTGCATCAAGGTGAGTCGCCATCTCCTCCATCTCCATCTTCATCTTCTTTCCCTTCTCCTTCTGCTTCTCCTTCTCCTTCTCCTTCTTCATCTCTAGAATTCTCAATTAATTAATTTATTTTTGGTTTTCCAGAACGCTCAGTCGTTGCAGTCGCTGCCAGCGAACAGTCTGGATATGATTAAGCTGGACACGTATGGCTACTCGATGGGCTCGCCCTTTCAGCAGGAATTGCTGAATAGCCAGGCGCTGGGTCTGAGCGGCGGACGCAGCACCAATGCGCTCTGCGGCCTGGGCAATGGAGTACCCAATGGCGGCCACGAGCAACAGGGTCTCAGTCCGCCCTATTCGAATCAATCGCCGCCGCACTCGGTGCAGAGCAGTCTGGCCCTGTCGCCGCACGCCTATCTGGGTAAGAGTGGACAAGGGACGACCGACAAATTGTCAACTGAATTAACTCGATTCTCTATTCTGTTCCCTTTTGCTGCAGGTTCCCCCTCGCCGGCCAAGTCGCGGCCCAGTTTGCCAACATCGCCCACACACATACAGGCGATGCGGCATGCCACACAGCAGAAGCAATTCGGCAGCAATCTGAATAGTTTGCTGGGCGGCGGCAATGGCAACGGCTCGCCCGTCAGCCTGGGCATCATTTCGCCAACGGGCAGCGACATGGGCATCATGCTGGCGCCTCAGTCCTCCAACAATGCTAAAAGCAGTGCAATAATGCAAACGTTGTCCCCGCAAATGCAGCAGCAGCAGCAGCAGCAGCAGCAACAACAGCAGCAACAACAGCAGCAGCAGCAGCAGCAGCAACAACAGCAGCAGCAACAGCAGCAACAGCAACAGCAGCAGCAGCAACAGCAGCAGCAACAACAGCAGCAGCAACAACAGCAGCAACAACAACAGCAACAACAGCAGCAACAAGCTCTTGGAGGCCTTGAGTTCGGTTCAGCCGGTTTGGACTTGAATGGATTTTGTGGATCTCCGGGTAAGTGCAACACTCACACACACACACTTTCCACTCTCAATGAGCTTAACTAATTCCCAACATTTTTTTTTCTCACAGACTCATTTCACTCGGGTCAAATGAATCCGCCTTCGATACAAAGTTCTATGTCGGGCTCGTCGCCATCGACCAACATGTTGTCGCCATCGTCGCAGCACAATCAGGCCTTCTATCAGTACCTAACACCGCCGAGCCAACATTCGGGCGGACATACGCCGCAGCATCTGGTGCAGACGCTCGACAGCTATCCGACACCATCGCCCGAATCGCCTGGCCATTGGTCCTCATCGTCGCCGCGCAGCAATTCGGATTGGTCCGAGGGCGTACAGTCGCCGGCGGCCAATAATTTGTACATCTCTGGCGGCCATCAGGCCAACAAGGGCTCCGAGGCCATTTACATTTGACATAAGCGCAACTAGAAGGCGAACGTGTACGGACGTGGGCGTGGCCACTCAAAGTGCGCCAGCCAGGCATGGGGCATCGAACCAGAACGAGCGAGGCGGCCAAGCCTTTTCAACTTATCCTCCCAACCAACCAACCCAGAAGAGAACTCAACCCACACAACCCACACAGCTGCTTCTCATCTGTCAACTTTTTTTTTTTTTGACTTAGAAACTAAGCTTTAATTTAAAACAGAAAACAAAAAAACAGAAAAAACATAATTATTATTGTAGTAATTTAAATGTTTAATTTTAATGTTTGTTGTACAGTGCGCGTTGAAATCATATAATGCATATATATATATATACATATATATATGTATATATGTGTGTGTATATCAAATATATATATATATAAATATGCACACACACACACATTTATATATACTTTAGAAATGTTAGCATTTAAGCCAAGTTTGCAAAAGTTTGATGAAATTTCTTTTTTTTTTTATGTTTGTCAGCAAAAGTCGAAATAGAATTGAAATGAAAATTTTAAAAATATATATATCTATATATATACATATATAAAATATTTATTTGCAAACGTCGCTGCTTCCAGTAAACAATTTAAATTAGCGCAAATTATTTTTTATGCATTATTAAATTGTATTTTGTATTTTGTAATTTGTAATTGTATTTGTATTTGTATAAGCGGCAAACGCTTTTAAGCATTGAAAACACACACGAAAAACAACAAAACGAAAAAAAAGACATTTCAAATAATGATTAGTTTAATAGTTTTTAGCATCGACTACGTTTAATCATTAAGTTTTAAAACAAAACAAAAGTAAACCAACTTTTCGCAACTAAAGTGCTTATATACAAAATTGTTAGCTATATATACTATGAACAACAATACGAACGAAACATTCTGCAAGCCTATATCATACATATATATATATATATTATATAAAGATACATTTTTTTTTAATCAACACACATTTTCTATGTAATGCTACATATAAATCCTAATCTTAAGTTTAAATTGTAAAAAGATTCTCATAATTGTTTCAATTAAGTTGACGACGCAACAAATTACAACATTTTCCCCTACAATCAGAGCTGTTAAAAATTCCATTTGAATGGAAATTCAAAATGGGTTTTCAGAACAAAAACCCATTTTGAATTTCCATTCAAATGGAATTCTTAACAGCTCTGCCTACAATACATATATATATATATATATATAACTTTATATATATATATATCTGATAAACTATAAAATGCGCCAAGTTTTTTTTTTATATAATTAGACTTTAGGTAAAATTAAAAAATAACATATAAAATGATATGCAAATTTTGACGAGCAGCGCGTGAAATATTGAAATATTTTCCAAAAATATGCCACAATTAATTGAATGTTTTTTTTTTTTTTGAATCAACTCAAATCACATTTTCATCTTTATTAAATTTATTTTATTTTTATTATTATTTTTATGTTTTTTTTTTTTATAGTTTTGCTGCGCTCTTATTTCTTAATCTTAATGTGTAAATTGTACAATTTTTTGTTGTCCTAACTTAAAACAGCGAACGAAACATGCAAAATGCAAATGCGAACGCAAATGCTAATTTTTTTGACATAATAAATATAAAATAATTATTTTAAAAACAAATACCAAAGGCATTTATATTTATTTTAATTGTTAATTTAAAGTCTTTGATGAGCAGGTGATAAATAGGCTGCAAAAGACTTCACAGCTGTGCAATTTTTTTGCAATTTCTTAGCCAAGCTTAAGCATAATAGAACCTTAAGAGGTCTGTTCAAAAAGTATTGGCAATTTAGGCGCTTTGAATAGAGATAGACCTTTGCGGATCTAGGACGTAAGCGGGGTCTGTTTAAAAGATTTCGCTAATTTGAATTTTAGGTACATTACATTTTTGTGGCATTTTATTGGTTCACATTTAATGCTCTGCTAAGTTTTGAGTGATATTTTACTTGGACGTGTTTTGGCTCTTCTGCGATTTTGGACTATTTTTATACCCTGAACCCATTGAAAATGGGAATGTTTTTGTGAAAATGTATGTAACAGGCAGAAGGAGACGTGGCAGACCCCATAAAGTATATATATTCTTGATCAGCTCGACAAACTGAGTCGATATAGCCATGTCCGTCTGTCCGTCCGTCCGTCCGTCCGTGTGAACGCAGCGATCTTGCAAACCACAAAAGCTAGAGATCTGAAATTTGAAATGTATACTCGTGTATATCCTACGCAGTACGAGTTTATCATTTTTTTTCGATAACTCATCCCATTTCCTTATTATCGATCAAAATCGATAACTTTTCTTCGTTTTTGAATACCGTTATAGCTATAGATTTCAGATTTACTGTGTGCATCCGTGTAATGAATACAAACATTTTGCAATTTTTGGATTTTGGATACCACGCCCCCTTCCCCCCAAATTTGAAAAAAACGTATTTCAAATACTAGAGACTTGTGCTTTGGCAAATACATACATATGAATGTCATTATTACGCTGTAAAAGTTTGATTACGAAAGTCTATCTAGAAGCAAATCTATTCAACAAATAAGTTTCCAAAATATAGCCCATACTGCAGCCCAAGCGCTGCCCGCGCGCAGTCGCTGCGTAAACTGCGCAGCAGCAGAGAAAGTGCTTGTGCGTGCGTGTGCATGTGTGTGTGTGTATGTGTTGTTTGTGTATATGTATATATAAAAGAAGCGTAAAATGATTTGAATATCGCATCTTCGCAGGGTTCAGGGTATCTCTTAGTCGAGCAGTCTCGACTAGAGCACTCTTACTTGTTAAGAATGAAGCAAGGATACAGATTATCAAATTTTTAACCACAAGCAACAGACTAATGGATGCCCCTAACCTGTAACTCTTCCTTTTTCTCCAAGAGCTGAAGAGGCCCATGAAAGGACAACGACAACAACGACCTGAGCTAAAGACGGCATCAAAGCCACAGGGGCACAAGATCACAACAAATTTTTTTTTTAGGGGAAAAAACATTGACATAAGTAAAGTATATAGCTTGATGGGTTGAAAGGGCCTCGAAGGGCCACAAAATAGTTATTCATGAATGAATAAAAAATTTATGCAAAATTTCTAGATATTGAAATATAACAAGCGTGTTTATAAAGGTGTTCTTCCAATTAGGTAAAAGTTGTTAACTTTATTATACACATTCAGCTGTGGTCATCAAAATAGTAGTGCGACTGAAATATGAAACAAACAAATTTTGTGATGAAGATCATATTTTGCAAACATTGTGTTCACTGGAATTAAGTATTTACTTTATGCAATATTCAATAATTAAATGAAAATTAGGTGTTGCTAAGCGTGTCCCGTCTAATTGGAGTATCTGGGCTGAAGTATCTGGGCTGAAGCCTCTGGGTTCCCTTGGCTAGTGTTAGCTTCTGCCATGTCCGACTGAAGTATTTGCTCTCCTCTGAATTTGTTAACTTAGCTTATAAGTCTAGTTATATTTCAATTTATTTTTTATTTTTTTACATTAAATTTTTTCTTAAACTAAATTTTTATAAATTTTTTACATTAAACTATTATTATTTTTTTTATTTTTTTACATTAAATTATTATTATTTTTTTACATTAAATTATTATTATTTTTTTATTTTTTTACATTAAATTATTATTATTTTTTTACATTAAATTATTATTATTTTTTATTTTTTTACATTAAATAATTATTTTTTTTTATTTTTTTACATTAAATTATTATTATTTTTTATTTTTTTACATTAAATAATTATTTTTTTTTTTACATTTTATTATTATTATTATTTTTTTATTTTTTTACATTAAATTATTATTATTTTTTATTTTTTACATTAAATTATTCTTTTTTTTTACATTTTATTATTATTTTTTTATTTATTTTTTATGACAAGTTTTTTTTAAATTTATAAAAAAAATTTAGTTTTTATTGTTTGTATTTTAAAAAAAAATTTCTATAAATTTAGAGTTCAGTTTTGATTGTCTGATTATTATTTTTTTTATTATTTTTCAAGACAAAAGTTTTTTTTAAATTATAAAAAAATACAGTTTTTATTGTTAGTTTTAAAAAAATATATATTTCTACAATTTTAGAGTTCAGACTTGATTGTCTATTATATTTAAAGATAGAACATATCTCTAGCTATATTTACTATCAGAGCAAAGCAGAGTAGAAGAAGTTATTCAGCTAAAGTCCCTTGGCCCAAACATGAACAGTCAAACCAGGGTATCAAACGAGTCGGGTCGCAGCAATCCGGAGTACCTCAAGTGCTGCTCAAACTGTAACGGACTGAAGCAGCTGCAAATTGATGGACAATTGAGGTTTACCTGGAACCCCAAAGTTTCCTTAGTATCAAAATCAATCAAGACTTTACTTTGTACACTTAGAGATTTGGTTTTATTGTTGAAACTTGGTATTGGCTTATGAGAGAAAGTCTAACAATAAATACACCTAAAATATGCCATATAAAGATCAAATATCTTACAATATATAAATATATGTATATATAGTTGGTATTATTATATTTGCTGACTCATGGTCAAACAGTCAAAACCCAAGCGAATCCAACTTTCAATCGTCCTTTTTTTTGGTTTAGTTTGTGTTTATTACACTATTATCGCTATATATATATCTATGTGTATATATATACATATATGCACTTATATATATGTATATATATATATATTTATATATGCATATATATTTGTTTGTGTTATGAAACAGTTTAAAACATGTTATTTGGAATGCACAGTGTGCCTACTATTTGTGCCACCAGTGTGATCATATGTTAAAGTCACACGCACACACACACACACACACACACGCAAGCAAGCAAGGCCGTGGTAGAAAGAAACAAAAAACAAAAAAAAAACAGCTTAACTAAAAACGCAATTGAATTTAAATGAGTTTCTTGGACTCGGACGACGACTGCTCAGCTTTAATAGCAGCAGCAGCAGCCGCGTCAGCTCCAGCTTCAGCTCCAGCTTGATCTCCATCAGCTTTTAGCTCCTTCTTGACGCCCGGCACAAACGGACAGACGCCACCTTTGCACTCAAAGGGAAACTCTGGCGCGGCCTTCACCACGTTGCCCTCGGCATCCTTCTTCTCCCATGGATTCCAGTAGCGCAGCAGAATCGGCTGGACGAACTTGTGCCAGATGTAAAGCAGCAATGGGATGATGAAGCACGGCACGCAGACCATCTTGCGAGCGTTTAGCAAATGGCTGCAATAAATGCAAATCAACAACAACAACAATTAGCCAGCAAAATATGAAATTTAATGCAATTCACCTTTAACAAAAATCTGTGTTGGTTGGTTTAGTGTGACCAAATCGTTTGAACAACGCTTTGAAGAAATTGCGCACGATGAACACAACGGACACGAATAATACTAGCCAAAGGTAGATGCGAAGTAATTTTAAACTCATTTATAACAAATTGTGGCAAACAATACAAAAAGAAAAAAAAAACACGAACACAAACACAAACACAACAAAAACAAAACTATAATTCAAAATTTAGAACTTTGCGGAGCGCTTTTTGGATGAAATAAAAGTTGTGCTTGCTGCCAGAAACAAATCTGAACTGAACTGCAACAAACATGGCTATTATATATAAACAAAATCGTTTGCAAAGCATACTTTGATAAATTTAAAAAATAAATTGTATAAGTTCAAATTGGCAGTTTGAAAAAAATACCAAATGCCAAAATCTATTTGGACAGAAACTATCGATAAGATGGCAATATGCCATTTATTTGGTCTGGCATAATTTAGACATAAAAATGTATTAAATGGTGTTAATAATATTGTATATGTAAAACCAGATTAAGTTGTCACTAAGGGCGCAGATAACTTGTTTAATAAAATATGCAAATTTTTAATTATTAATAAAAAAAAACAAATTTCTAGCAATAATTTCAAATACCAAAATACCGCCAAATATTGTGGAGTACTGGCAGCAATGTGCTAAAAATGGAATGCTAATTTGAAATACCAAATGCTGCCAACTATCGTTAAAAGTATTCACATACAGCACTTAGATGAAACAACTAGAACAAGCTTTTGCAACACAGCAAATTTGTAATAATTAAATTCCTAATCAAATTCCTACTTCGTATTGCGTGTTCGTATATGTGATATACATATATATTTTTTTAAACAATTGGCGCCTACTATCGTTTGAGGTATTTTGCACAAATCCTACACTTTTTTTTTGTTGTTGCATAATTTAAGACTTTATTGTTCACAGCGGTATTAAATACAGTATTTTTGGTTGCCTGCTTTAGCTTAGCCCAGCAATGGACAGCGATAGGGCTGCCCCTCCTTGCAGCAATATTCGCGTCCCGCCTGCAGATTCGTATTCACCCAGATATTCTGGCAGTTCTTGATGAACAGATAGGCGCGCTCCTTGTGGCAATTGTGGCCAAGTGCGGCGCACACTATGCTCGCCGAGTTGGGCAGATGCTGCACGATCTGTAAGAGGGAGAGAGAGGGAGAGAGAGGGAGATGGAAAGAGCTGGGATTGGAGATGGAGTTAAACTGCAACTTACCGCCTCGAGGCACTTGGTTTGGCACTGCTTGCGTCCAATGGCATTGCAGGGATACATGCGATCCATTTCGTTGTGTATGAGCGGCGACTCCGGCAGTCCGTTCTTGATTTGCGAGGTGAGAAAAACGCCGCAGGTGCAGGGCACCATCTGCGGCTGCTCCACTGCAGCTGGCGTTGGCGGCGAGGGCAGCGTATTGTCCAGGCTGCTGGGCGTGCTGCTAGTTGAGCTGCTGCCCAGCTCCAGCTCCAGTTGCAGCTCCTCCTGCTCCGGCTGGGGCGTGCTGTTGCCGTTGATGGTGGTGGTGCTAGTGGTGCTAAAGATGGAGCTGCTGCTAGTGCTACTCTCCAGCTCTTCTGCCTTGGCTGTGCTGCTATTGATGATGAACTCAACGGGCGCTGGCCAATCCGCCTCCACAGTGCTGCTCACCGTCGGACTGCTCGTCGAGCGCTGCTTGAAGCGGCGATCCTTGAAGTGGCTCAGCTTGCCATACAATGGCTTCTTGTAGGCAATCTTGCTGCTGGCCGCCAGCTGCTGTGCCAGCACAAACGTCAACACCGCCGCCAGCAGCAGCATCGTCCTCAAACCCGGATTGCTTGCTGCAAAGGCAAAGGCAGAGGAAATGGCCAGGGATTGGCGGAAACTCTCTATGGCAATGCTCACTGTACTCACCCATCTTTGGATCTCTGTTCAGTTCTGTTTACTTCTGGTTGTTCGCTCTCGCATTTTATGGATTTGGATTTGACGACGTTTGCACTTTTGTTCGCTTCGAGCTCCGAGCTCCGAGCTCATCGAAGTTCAAGTTTAGCAGCTGCGTCAACGCTTTTAGCGGCTTCTCATTTTTGGGTCAGGGCAAGCGAAAGCTGCGTTGCATAATACCCCGCATATCCGAAACTCTAGAACAGTTTCGGCTGCCATGGATGGGCGAGCGAAGAAATCTTATAAGCAGCTCAAGGTCACGCAGAAGCGCACAAAGGCCTTAACTATGAACTTGCTTTGAGAAGCGCATAGAAAGGCAAAGAGTAAACGCGAGCTAGGCAAAGCTAGCTATAGTTGAAGAAATTGTAGTGGGAACTGATTTTGAGAAACGCATAGAAAGGCCTTAACTATGAACTTGCTTTGAGAAGCGCGTAGAAAGGCGTTAACTATGAGAGCGCGGAAAAGAAGCTAAGAGTAGACGAGAGCTAGGTAAAGCTAGCTATAGTTGATGAAATTCCATGATTAGGCAATGTGAACTTAATGTGAGAAGCGCATAGAAAGGCTAATTGAGCAAACTGCATGAAAAATATGCATTAAAATTAAAATAACAAAGTTTAAAAATGAAATAATTAATATTAATATTCAAAATATAAAGCTTTAAATATTTAATTTTTAAAAAATAATACATTTTTTATTTTTACTTTTTTACTATATGTATAACTATATTATATATATAAATTGTTGTAAATTTACCTTAATATAATAACTAACTACACGCACAAATTTATTTATTACATTAGTTTATGTGTCATGAAAAATTTTCGAAAATAATCCACAAAAAAAAACAAAAATTATATTTTCAATTTGGCGCGCAATGTCTAGCAGAATGCACGTTGCCAACCATTGCGAAACGGCTCATATGCAGTATTAAATGCACAACGCAGCAAATAACACCACAAGAAATACCAAAAGTAAGGCCAGTATGTTGTGTGTGACCGCACAAGGGAAAACAATAAATTGCCGGCACCTCTGATTGCCCCTTTGTTATTGTTATTGTTGTTGCTGGCAAATTAGAGTAATTTGGTGGCTGTAAAAAGATAAAAAAAAGGCAGACACGTTATCAGAAGCAAAGAAATCTTATCGCACAATTAGTAACTCAGTTAGTAAGTTAGCGAACAACAGCGATGCCACAATACGTGCCAATAACGGGCTTCAAGCAGCTGGATGATGCACTCAAAGTGCACGCCAAGAGCAACTGCCTCATCTATATGTATTTCTTTGGCGAGAAGGACAGCAAGGGTCGCAGCTGGTGTCCCGACTGTGTGGCGGGTGAGTGTGACCGACCGTAGCTGGCAAAATGTGCGCATACGAATTAAATGTATTTCTCTCGCCTAGCTGAGGATGTGGTGGAAACGGCATTTCGCGAATATGCCCATCCCAATTCGCTGATCTATACGGTGAACGTGGGCGATCGGGCGTTCTGGAAGGATAAATCGACGGCCAATCAATTTCGTTCGCCGCCCTTCAATCTAACCGTTATACCGGCGCTGCTGCGCTGGAACAATTCGGAGCGCTTGGATGGCGATCAGCTGTTGCAGCCCGATCTGCTCAAGCTCTTCTTTGACGAGGCGAAGTCGCAGAGCGCCACCGACAATACAATTCCATGCAAATAGTGTATAAGCCGCATAACTGTAATTATTACCGCTAGCCAGGGTGGCGCGTGCGTGCGTGTGTGTATGTGTGTGCGTGTCTACGTACTGAGTATGCGAATGCATGTGCGTGCGTGTGCTTGTGTGCGTGTGCATGAAGAGAGCGCAATAAACATGCTGTTGAGTGCAGCTCGGTTAGCGAGCGAAACTCAACTCAACTCAACTCGAATTCGAACTCAACTCAACTCAAGTCGAACTCAACTCAACTCAACTCTGAGTCGACTCAATTCGCTTGAGATCTCACTCAATTGTTAGGGGCTCGCTTGAAAGCGAGCAGAGCAGCCGCGGCAGCAGACAGCACTAGCAGCCGCAACCTGGCCGCCTCGACAATGTCGGCGTTTTATTAGCACGCACGTCGTCGGGCAGGACGAATCGTATGGCGCGTCGTCAGCAGCAACAGCAGCAGCAGCAGCGACAGCGACAGCAGCAGCAGCAGCAGCAGCGACAACGGTAAACATTTAAGCGTTTGCTGCGCGTTCGTTGCTCGGTTTGGGTTTCAGTTACGGTTTCGGTTCCACTTCCATTTCGTTTCGCATTGTAAGTGACGCGTCGTACTGTTTACATGCTTACCGTTATTATCGCCGCATTGTTGCGGCCGTGCCCACTGAATGTGCGTGTGTTCGCTTCTACAAACAAATAATGTGCATAAAAACAACAAGCAACAGCCATTAAATATTAGCCAAATCAAAATGTAGGTAACAAGGCTACAAACACACACACACACACACACACACACACATACATGTATGTATATCCAGCAGTGTGTGTGTGTGCGAGGGGCAGATTGAGAGTTAAGCTCTTGTGGTTTGTTGCAGCTTAAACCCTTTTGCCCGCAGCCCAGCTGGACTTTGTCCGCTTACATTGCCCTTGACTTAGGCAGTGAAGAGGGGAGGGGAATGGAGGCAGGCGGCATGCTAACAGCTGCCAGGTCTGCCTAGAGGACTAACTGTTGCGCCTCAGTGCTCAGCTAGCCAAGATTTTCGATATTTCGATTATTTATATATTCCATGAGCAAATAAACAAGATTCGTTCATTTGACAGCGTGGTGCTAATAAAAGTCTGCACGTTGTCAAATATATATATATATATATGTATATTGTATATACATATATACATACATCTATCTGTTTATCTATAGAAAATATTTGAGCAAAGTGGGAAGCATAAATTCAATTAAATTAAATCGACAAATAAAGCCAACGATCGGATGACTTATGAATCGTGCCGTGCCGCGGCCCGCGTTGCCCTTGACGAATGCTCAGCAGCGACCGGAAAATGTGCCACAAAAATTAGTTAACTTGATTTTAACTAGTTTATTTAGATAGATCATTTGCATGGCTGACGTACATCACATATTTATGTATGTAATTATTTAATAAACTTATCAAAATTTGACAAGTTTGATTGGCAAAGTGAGAAACTTCAATTTAGCTGGGGAAATATCATCTTAAAAGCGGAAGGAATAAAAAATGAGTATGCCTAATATTTACATACATGAGTAAAGTGTGGACTCGCTAGAAAACTTAAAAAAAAACTTAGCCTAACAGAAAAATTCGTAATAAATTGAACCTTATTAAAATAGAAATTTTTACCATAAATAAAGCTTAGCTAAAATAGAAAAATTCATAATTTTTCTAGTTTTTGGAGGTACATAAGTTGACTGTTTCAATTAGTCAGGTTCTACTGTATGCTGAATACTCGCATGAGTATAACTAATAATGAAACTATAATGCAGAATATTAAAATTTGATTAGTGATTCATTATGCTTAAATCATAAGTAATGCCTAAGTCTATTCCAAATTTATACCCAAAATTGAATCTCTTAAGTTTATATTTTTAGTTCACACAGATTCCAATTGCTGCGTATCTGTAGTTCATCAACAATTTAACTGCGTATACTTAATATTAATAGGTGTACACAAAAGTTCAATAATGAATAATGATTAGCTGGGTATCTGTAGTACATCAGTAATCAGAAATGAGCAAACTCTTATTGAATAACCCAATCTGTATAGTCAATATATATTTCTTAAGTATAGATAATAATAAAACTTCTATGAAGATTATTGCTCCCATTTATTATTCAATATTTTTTACAATGCTGGGTATCTTTAGCTCATCAGTAATGCCAATACGTATACTCAATATTAATGTGTATACTCCAAATTGCACACATTATGCTAATAATTCCACTGAATATGCCCAGTAATATAACACTCAGCTAGCTCTTTTGGTGATTTTCGATTTGCATTGCAGAGCAGCGCTAATGCTTTGGTAATAAGTAATGAATAATTAATAATATTCAATACTCCAATTTGGGTAAGAAATATTAAATGTTGTCGTTAGCTGGGCAACTATAATAATTCAATAATGTAAATTGAGTATTGACTAATGAGTAATGACTAATGAGCAATGACTGATGAGTAATGATTAATGAGATAGAATAGGACATCTGTAATTCTTCAGTAATGAAAAATGAGTATTGACTAATGAGCAATGAGTGGTGAGTACTGACTAATGAGTAATGTGTAATGAGTAATGACTAATGATTAATGAGATAGGAGTATTTAAAAATTAGTAACGACTAATGAGTGATGAGTACTGACTAATGAGTAATGAGTGATGAGTACTGACAAATGAGTAATGTGTAATGAGTAATGACTAATGATTAATGAGATAGGAGTATTTAAAAATGAGTAACGACTAATAAGTGATGAGTGATGAGTACTGACTAATGAGCAATGAGTGATGAGTACTGACTAATGAGTAATGTGTAATGAGTAATGACCAATGATTAATGAGATAGGAGTATTTAAAAATGAGTAGCGACTAATGAGTGATAAATGATGAGTAATGAGTGATGAGTAATGAGTAATGCATAATAAGTACTCAGCTATAAATATAACCAATAATAAAACTCTTGATTTGATTTATTGTACCAATCTTCTATTCTCATTGTTTGCATCATTGCTAATGAACAATGAATAATGAATAATATTTACAATACACTAATTTGTGCAAAACTCCTGTATAGATATATTATATTTCGTATAGTTGCGCATCATGAATTTATCAGTAATGCATAGTGAACAATGAGCAATGACTAATAAATATGCCGAAGTAATTCCAAGCTCACTGCTCCAATTGGTGTACACCATAGCACATTGCTGGGTATCTTTCGTGCATCATTCGTGCGCCATGAATAATGAGCATATTTAATGCTCCGATAAGTTTTGTAATATCTTTTGATGTAACTTTCATGTAGAGCGCTCAGCTATCGCCTCACCTTGATATTTTCTTGGCCAACAATTTGCACGGCACACACACACACACACACACACACACGCACACAGATTTGGATCCGTTAATAGTTGGACTCGCTGTCAACATTGCTTTCGCATTCCAATTTCTAGCCCCTGACATCTTTTTGGCGCATTTCAAAGATTCTAATATCGAAAATAAATATATATATATATATATAAATGTGTGTATATATAATGTATATTTCTTAAGTTGTTGTTGTTGTTGTTGCTTTCAATTTATTTATTAATTTATTTTCTCGCATTCGTTTGTCAATTAAAAACTGAAATATTCTTAATGAGCCCCACGTAATGACGGACTTTGGAGAGTGGATTTAGCTGGGCGCTGCTGGTGGCACTCTGCTCGGCTATTGGATGGGCTATTGGTTAAGTTCGCTTTTTGCTTTCGTTGGGCTTGGACGGCGGGGGCACAGTGTGCCAAATGGCTGCCAAAACCAGCGAAATGTCATTAAAGAAGCTAATAAAAATTTCAAAAAAATGAAACAAAACAAAAATGAGGAATAAATTAAATTAAAGATTTCAAAAATAGCGCAAAACACTTGTGCTTTATACAGATGGGTTACTTATAACACACACATACTAGGCATATGTGTGTGTGTGTGTGTGTGTGTGTGTGTACATGGTTATACATAGATGGCAATGATTATATGGATGCATAGATAGATTTGACTGCCTCATATTGAGTTTGCCAGATCGTTTCAATGGCTTAACTTGTGTTTGTTGTTGTTGCTTGAAATCGCTCAACGCGCTGTTGATTAGCATCACAAACAAACACGCACACACACACACACACACACACACACACACACACACACACACCCAGGCAGACATTCGTGCGATTTATAGTGTCATCCAAAATCATAATTTATTAATAATTTCTACACACACGCACACAGCGACACTCAGGTGTGGGTGTATGTCTCTGTATGTATGTGTGTATGTCTCTGACTATTTTCTAGCTTTCGCGCTTTCTCACTCTTTTTTTTAAATTTAATTGACGCATTTAGTTCACAACAACAACTAGAGAATATTTAGTGCATATATCAACAAAAATATGCCCCAAATGTATCTCTCTGTCTTTCTCTACCTCTCCCTCTCCCGCTCTCTCTCTCCCACTCTCTCTCACTCACTCACTCTATATTTAACGACAAATTCCATTGCAAATCAAAGATTCACATTCAGCGCAACTCTTTCAATTTGCAGCAGCTGTTGACAGACTGATAAAAAAATAAATAAATAAATAAAAAAAAATAACTGAAAAAATATTGTTTCAGGAGAGCAATGAGATGGCAAGAGCAGCGCATTAGCTACATATGTATCTGTCTCGCTCTATTGGTTTGCAATCTAATTCGATTGACATTTATGTTGGGGCTTTTGCTGTCTCTTTCTCACTTCTCTCACTCACTGTACTTTCTCTTTCTCTGTTTTGGTGTGCGTTGTCTCTTAGCTCTTTCTCATAATAGTCCGCTATCTCTCTCTCTCTCTCTCTCTTACGAGGTGTTGAGTAATCTTTCTCTCTGACTTTCTCTCACTCTCTCTAAGAAATTCACTCTCTCTCTTTCTCCTACTCTCTTTCACACTCCTACTCTAGAAATCTCTCACTCTCTCTCTCTCTCTCTGATATTCTCTCTCTCTTCTATACTCTCCACCTTCTCTTCTCTCTCTCTCTCTTTGACTTCTATTCTCTCCATCCTCTAATTCTCTATCTCTCTCTCTTTGTCTTCTATTCTCTGCATCCTCTAATTCTCTCTCTCTCTCTCTCTCTTTGTCTTCTATTCTCTCCATCCTCTAATTCTCTCTCTCTCTCTCTCTCTCTTCTACAATCTCTCATCTCTCTCTGACTCTCCCCCTCTCGCTCTCTCTCTGTCTCTCTCTCTCTCTCTCACTCTCTCTGTGTCTTTCTCTTAATATATTTAAGAAATTCTCTCTCTCCTCTTCTCTCGCCTACTCTCTCTCCTAGAAAGAGTCTCTCTCCTATTCTCTCACTCTACCTCTCTCTCTGTCTCATATTCTATCTCTCTCTTCCTCCTATTATCTCTCTCCCGTACTCTCTCTCTTCTACTCTCACTCTCTCTCTCTCTCTCTCTTTCTCTCTCTCTTTCTCTCTCTCTCTCTGACTTTCCTTCTTTCTCTTTCTCTCTCTGATTCTCCTTCTCCCTCTTACTTTTTCCGTCGCTTTTTCTCTCAGTCTCTCTCTCTCTCTCTCTCTCTTTCCCTCTCACTCTCTTTTACTCCGATAGTCGATAGCGATTAGTTGATAGTGATTGCTAGCTAACCGTTAACCGTTAACAGTCAATAGTCTCTAATCAATAATCAATAACCGCTGCCGATCATATTAGCACAGCTTTCGATAGGCGATAGTCGGCAATTGATAGCCGATATTTGCGATATTGGCCACTGGGGCAGTCGTACAACTCTCTTATCGCATCTCTCTCGCGCCAATCGCCGGGGGGACGGCCATCACGTTATCAGAGCCGCAAAACTTGGCGCTGTTTGGCTGCCTCCCTGATAAGACTCCGGCCAGACAAACCGACAAATGCCGACAGCGCCAGCAGCAACAGCAACAACAAGCCAAACAAACAAATGAAGTCGACGTCGCGACGTCGACGCTCACGTTGCTGTCGCTAATGACGACACACAGGCGGACGCTAGCGTCCATTTCGCCAGAGCGAAAATCGTTAACGGGAAAGGCAATAGCAGCGGCAGAGCTAGTGACAGCGCAGCAGCAGCAGCCGCTACATATGTCGACGACGACGTCGTTATCGCAGTTATAGTTCGCAGTTGAGTTGCGACGGCGACGCAGTTGTCTTCCACATTGCGATTGGATCGACCACCGGGCGAGCGGGCGAAACGGTTCGTTCGGTTCGTGCGGTTTGTTTGTTTGTTTTTGTTTGATTTTGGTGCCGTTGCTGTCGACGTCAGAGCTGTGATTGTTGTTGTTGTTGTTGTTGTTGCTGTGACAACGTCGCAGTCGCTTCACTTTAATTGTAATTATAATAATAACAAACAACAACAGCAACAACAACAACATTGGCAAGCATCGATCAATTTTTGCTTTGCCTATTCCAAAAAGAATCTTGATGATCGCTGCGTGCCGCTGTCTAAAAGGCAACGCACACATACACACACATATATACACACACACACATGCATACACTCGCCTACACTGAGACATCTAAATGCACTCAATATATCAGAGCGTGATCAAGCAACAACGCGAGCAACAGATTGATCGCATCTGCGCAGCGCCCAGCAACAAGGGCGAAATGGTGGGTGGGCAAAGAGCAAAGAGCAAAGAGAGGGAGAGAGTCACAGAGAGAGAATGAAAGAGGGCATGTGATGAGAGCAAGTTTGCTTTAGCTCCAATAACATGATTATTCGTATGTAATATAGTAGGGTATCTCAATTGTATCAAACAATTCAATTGCAAGTGTATGCCTTGCGCTTGACAGAGCAGCCATATTGGTTATCTATTCTATTCGCGATGATGCAACTGTTTCAATAAAAATTTGTATTTTTAAATTTATTTTTTAACTCTTTTTATAAGTATATCAAGTTGCTTGAGAGAAATATTTATTATTTTCAAAAACATATTTATATTTATTATTTATAATGAGTAGAGTCTCAAAATGTTGCTATAAAACTATACAAAATTATAATATTATAATAATTATTTTATTATGTTGCGATTTTTATGAAAATAGTGTATATACTATATACATATATATATACTATATAGTATATTTAGATCATATTTAAAAGTGCTATACATAATTTTAGGTTATATAAGAAATAAATATTGGGATGCTCTATACTCTTACTATCCCATGCTTCTCCTTTATATATGTATATATAATATAAATATAAAATTAGTCTTTCATCAAGATACAAATAAATACTTCTAATAAAATTCCAAAATATATTTATATAGAATTTTTTCTGAATTTTTTTCTCTCTATATAAACCAAAAATGTCAAATTGCAAAAACATTTCGCTGGCAGCGCATACAGCAGTCAACCTAACTGAGCCCGAATTGTGAATACTGTAACGCAAGCGAACCGTTGATCATAGCTGGGCGACGCTCGACGCTCGACGTTCGTGTTTCGCTATTGCATTGCGCTCGGTTCGGTTCGGTTCGCTTCGGCTCTGTTTTTCATTTCAATTTTATTATTTTGCGTGTGTGATTAAAATCGCGTTCGTATGTGCGCGCAGAGCACATGTTCACATAAAGAATACATTCACACACACATACATGCATATGTATATGTATGTATGTATATGTGTGCATGCTGTGTCTGCTTGTGATTCTGATTCAGTTGTCTCAATGGGTTTTCTATTTCCAATTCAGTTTCCAATTCGTGCGGGCCGGACCAGACCAGACCAGAGAGACCACACCAGAGTGGCTAATTCAGTCCAATTTGCCGTCGCGTTACGCTTCAGCGCTGATCAGTGCTCCACCTCCTCCTGCTCCTCCAGCCCTAACTTAATCAACCCCAAAACCCATAGCCAAGCTTAGCGCGCGCGATCGCTGATTGATTTTCAGCCAAACGATCGTCTGTGTGTGTGCATGTTTGTGCATGCATGTGCATGTTTGTGCGTGTGTGTGTGTGTGTGTGTGTGTGTGTGGCCTAGTCAGTGGCTGATAAGAGCGCATAAATTACGCTAAGTGAACGCTGATTGAAAAAAAATATATATAATTTTTTGCTTTTTTTTACTGTGTGCGTTGTTCCAAAAAAAAAAAAATATACAAAATAAAAAAAAGAAGAGAAACGTAAAAAAGTTATCAGAAATCAATGCGATAAGCGGTTAAAGCGGGAACCGCCGCAGCAACAGCAGCAGCAGCAACAGCAGCAACAGCAGCAGCAGTTACGGTAGCTGATAAACAACGGCCGAGGTGAGTTAAAGCGTTGAGTTAAACTCAACGTGTTGAGTTGAGTTGTTCCTGGCATTGAGCACAATTTGTGTTGAGTTTGAGTTGTGGGTGCTGCGGCGCCTGCGCCAGTTAACGGTGTGTTGATGACGTCGCCCGTTCAGCCAAGCCCGGCAGGCAAAAGCGCAAAGAGAACAAATTGAGCGCAGCAACAACTACAACTACAATGAAAACAACAGTTAAAGCCGCAGCCACAGCACGCTACACACAGTTACAGCTCCAGTTACAGCAGCACGCAGCAGCAGCAGCAGCAGCGGCAGCAGCCGCAGTAGGCAAAATAAACAACAAAACGAAACGTCTTATAGCGCCACCAGCACCAGCACCAGCAGCGACATCGACTGCGACAGCGGCAGCGACAGCGACAGCGGCTTCAAAGCATCCGCTCTGAAAATCAGTGCAGGCAACCGCAGCGTCGTCCTAGGCCATGTGCGGCTAACGTTGTTTTGTTGCCTTGGCTGCAGAAAAAGTTGAAAAACAAAAATTCAGCAAAAAAATTTCAAAAATCTAAATCAAAAATATATATCCACAATAAAAGCATTTAAGCTGGTCAACTGACAGTTGTTGCTGTATTTTTTTTTTCAGTGTTTTGCATATATTTGTTTTTTGTTTTTTTTTGTTGTTTTTGTCGTGTGTGTGAAAGAAAATAAAAAAAAAATAAATAAATAGAAAACGCTGTTTAAAATTACGAGCGGGCGAAATTATGAAATGCTAATAAATATACGAAATGCGAAAAGCTGCAAATAATAATTATTAACATTTCAAAAAAAAAATTTAAAAAAATAATAAAATTTATAAAAAAATACAAGCGGTTATATTTGAATAAAAAGCGGTGTGCAAAAATTGATGAAGCGCAATAACAACAACGACGACGAGGACGACAACAACAACAAGCATATTTGTTGTTCAAGATCATAATGAAGCAGCTGATGTTGTTGATAATGATGATGATGCAGTGCAGCAACAACAACATCAACAAGCAACGAAGCTAAGAGCGGCTCCTTATTGCAAAAGGTAAGTGACCTCCTTGTATACACAGTTATAGCGTTACACCGTTACACGATTACAACGTTACACCATTATGCCAAAAATAACAACAACAGCAGCAACTCGATGCCGAAAACAACAGCATGGCAGCTATTAACGGTTTCGAGCGGCCATTCTTTGCTACACTCTCCTCTTCTATTTTGTTGTTGTTCTTTTTTTCGCCACTAGAGCGGCAAACAACAACAATTCCATTGCATACGCACAGGGGCCGGCAGCTGCTGCTGCTGCTGCAACAACTACAACAACAGCCAGCTACGAATTACAGCAAGCAAACGCAGTAACAAACAAAAAAAAAAAAACTGTCGGCAAACATTTTATTGAATTTTATTGTTGTTGCTGCTGCTGCCTGTCAATGCAAGCAATGCGCCTGCGTTGAGCAGAAAAGCAAAGAGAGAGAGAGAGAGAGAGACAGAGAGCGCAAGCTAGCCTGAGAGAGAGCGTTGAGTCAAGTCTTGAGACTGCTCTAAGGAGCAGTTACAGTGGTCAACAAACTCATAATACTTCATCGATTGCTAACGATCGATATTCAAGAAAGCAAGCAACAGTAAAATTCGCATATGCAGAGAAAATAGAATTTTATTCGAATATTTTTTTTTGAAATTCATGACTAAAAATATTTAAATTGGATATAAATTAAATTCATATAGTCAAAAGTGTTTAAAAATAGAAAATCGTGCAACAATGTTGACACAAATATATGAATTTTAAATTCAAGGCATCTAATGCTAAATCACAACTGTAATAAGTTTAAGTCAAATATTTGTATATAGAAAAGTGTGTTATATACAGTGGTCAGATATATCATTTTGGCACAATTTATGTAGATAAACTATTTAATGTTATATATTATTGACTTTTAGGACAAAATAATAATCATTACTATCATTTTAGGCTTTAATACCAAAACTTAAAAATTTAATAGTTTATAATTTAGTTGAACATGTTTTCTTGCTGTTTTAGGTCACTGTTCTGGTAGAACAAATACAGTTATTACTTGCGCTCGACTCTCAGCTGGGCACATGAGACCCAAGCAGCTGTAACTGTAAAGCACTCACTCAGCGGCACTTACTTTCCAGCTCTTTTTCTCTCTCTCTCTCGCTCTGATTCGCTCTCTTCATTGAGTTGAGCTCAAAGTTATGAGTAAATTGCTTTTGAATTGAGCGCATTTTGTGCAGACTTTTAGCCGCTGCTGCTCAGCCTGTTACATGCCAAGCCACCCATTTTTTAGACACACACACACGCACACACACACTGGCGGCCCGGCATCTTTTCCTGTGCGCGTCTTCGTTTCTTTATTTTTTTCTCAGTTTTTTTTCTTTCTTTCGCTTACTTTATGGCCGCGTTTTACGATGCCTTTGCCAGTCATTGTCGTTTTGCTTTCCACTTTCGTTCTTTTGGCTTGGCTTGGTTTGGTTTTCCTTTTTTTGCCTTTTTTATGCCGCTCTGCGTCTTTGTTGCCTTTCGCCCAAAAAGTATTTGGTTGTTGTTGCTGTTCGGCAGTTTTGTCTTGAGCCATAACACACGGAACACCCCTCGCCCACCAGCAGCCCCTACAACACAGATATTATCCGCCCCACTAATAACAATCGCATATAAAGCGCAGCAACAACAACAAATTGCCGCCATTAATTGTAATCAACTGCGTTACCTGACGACAAACATGTTTCTGCATGTCGTCTGGCTCTTCTTCTTCTACTTCTTCTTCTTCTTTTGCTACTCCTCTTTGTGCTAATAATATTTGTTCTGATTACATTTGATTGCAACTAGTTGTAGCCGCAAAAGTACTTAACTGTAATTGAGATGGAATATCTTCAGACAAAACTTAATTATGGAAACTATCAAAATAATTGATGTTTGCTGTTTGTTTGTTGTTGTTGTTGTTGTTGTTGTTTGTTGTTTGTTGTTTTTTGTTATTGTTATAATAATGCGTACAGCAAACTCTATCAAAATAATAGTTCAATTCATTTAAAGAGTGGCAGAAAAGAGAAATTCTATGAAACAAGGAGCTTTTATCAGGATATACATACGTACATATGTATGTATGTACATATGTATGTATGCATGTATGTATGTACATATGTATGTATGTATGCGTATATGTATAGATCCCTGCCTTAACTTCCACTCTCCAATCTGAACTACTCTGCTAACAACTGCTGCTTCTACATAGATTTATACTTTTCTTTCAGCCTGTTCCATTGCAATTTATGAGCTTTTCACTTCCTCTCTTGCCCTCTTTTTCTTCTTCTCCTCTTTTTTTGAATTTCGTAACTGTTTTATAGGAACATTACTCCAAAAAGCAGAGAAGTTTTCACTTACAGGCACAGTCATGTTCATGATGTTCTTTTACTTTTATCCTAAATACACTGTTCTTAAGGTAAAGCGGGGTATATTGGTTTGTATTTTTTATGTACAAAAATCTAAGATAGGCATATATATTATAATAAAAGTTGGCTTAGTTCATACACATTTTAAATGTTTGGTCACCCAAATTTTGATAACAGATATATATAATGTCATAAAGCTTTCAATTAAGATCGATATGCGACAAACTCCTATAGTTTTATGAATTGTTCTGTAAGCCTTTAATCTTGTCTGATCGAGCATTAGCCAATCTAGACTGATCATACTTTGTCTGACGATATATTACTAACTCCTCACTTAAGCTTACATATTGATCGATAGATCGATAAATCAATAGCTTGCTAGCTTGCTTCAAGCCTTTATTCTAGCCTGATCGAGCATTAGACCATCGTATTTACACAGTTTGAAAGCTAGAGTGACCATATTTGGATTACATTTATGTTTCAGTTAAAATTTATTTGCAAACCGATAGACCGATAAATCGATGAGCCACCACGAATTGCCCTCTTAGCTTGCTTAAGGCTTTTATTTCATTGTAAATGAGCATTTAGCAGTCATATTTTGATATTTTGAAAACAAAAGAGTGACCATAGTTTGTCTAAAGTTATGTAATTTATCGATCACTTAAGATTTTATTTCATTTGGAATGGGCATTAGGCAATTTTGTTGTTAAATTTTAAATGTTAGAATAACCATATTTTGACTAGAGTTATGTAGCAAGCCTGTCTGCTAAGATTATGTATAATCCGATGGATCGATAAAATCTAATAATATATATCTAATAATTGTCGCCTGAACTTCTTAGGACTTCACTTCACTCTGTAAGAATATAAGGCCGTATTGTTTTCACATTTTGTAAGCTAGACTGACCATATTTTGATTAAAGTCAAGTTATTAGTCTTATAGTTAAGTTTATCTATAAGCTGATAGACCGATAAATCGATAAATCTCTATAAACTGTTGCCTTAGCTCTTTTATGCCTTAGTTTTTCTATGAACGCGCATGAGGCAAGCGTGTTTTCAAATTTTTAAAGTTAGAGTGACCATATTTTGACTTTCAGTTAAATTTATCTATAAACTGATAGACCGATAAATCGATAAATCTCTATAAACTATTGCCTTAGCTCTTTTAGGCCTTCGGTTCCCTATGAACGCGCATGAGGCAAACGTGTTTTAACATTCTTAAATTTAGAGTGGCCATATTTTGACTTTCTGTTAAGTTTAGCCATAAGCTGATTAGCCGATAAATCGATAAATCTCTACAAATTGTTCGCTTACTTCTTTTAAGCCTCAATTTCACTCTGAGCGGACATTAGGCCATCGCTTATGCCCGTCTATAACACATTTACTTGCCTTTATTTTTTCTGTTCCACTTTTCTTCTGCCTCTTTTTTTTGTGTGTTTGTTTCAACAAAGTTATTATTGCTTTAATTTCGTGAGTCAGTTGAGTTGAATGCGTGGCAAAGTTTGTTTTTAGGGGTCGCCGTGATTTGTCCTCTCTCGATGCCTGAGCCGCCAGCTCCATGTGCTTTCTCTTTCCTGCTTTGTTTTTGGTTTTTTTTTTTTGTTCTCCTTTATTTCATTATTTTCTTCTTCTTTGGCCGACTGCTTTCTTGTTATGCCTTAAATTAAAAAGTTGTTGCGTTGTTTGGCACCGGAAAAGTTGCCGTTTTGCATTAGAGAATGCCAAGGCGAGCGACAACAAACGTTGACAACAGCAACAACAACAACAACAGGAGCAACAACAACAACAACAACAACAACAACAACAACAACAACAACAACAACAACAACAACAACATGAGCAACAACAACAACAACAGGAGCAACAACAACAACATATGTGAGCTGGCAAATCTGTGAAATACTCGATTTTTACGCCTCTGCTCGTCTCTCTCTCTCTCTCTCTCTCTCTCTCTCTCTCTCTCTCTCTTCATCTGTCCCCATCACCCACTCTCTCTCTGACTGTTTTATTTAGTGGATTGTTGTTGTTGCCCCTTCAAGTTTAATATGTTCCCCAAGGGCCTCATTAGTGGCGCCCCCTGCCAGCCAGTAGCGGCAACAGCAGCTGCCACCTAATATAAAACATTTGCTTTGCACTATTTGGCTTCGTTGCTTCTGGCCTGGTTTTCCGTTTCACAGCAAAAAAAAAAAAAAAACCAAAAAAAGTTGTCAGAACTGAGATTAAGGTTTTACCCAAAACTTTAAGTGTTGGGTCTAATGAGCGTTATTATTATTATTATTATTATCATTGCTACTATTATTATGGCCAGCAAATCCCACCTTCATTTGTTTAACAAATGATGCAGCAAATTGTGTGCAAATTGAACGCAAATACAATTTATTAAAAGATTTTCGAATTTTCGTCGATATTCCTGGGCGTAAAAAGATTTATGTTTTTTTTTTTTTATATTTTCTGTCTTTAATGAATTCTTATTAATTAAAATGCACGACAAATCATCAGCCAGAAGAAGAAGAAGAAGCAGCAGATAATTGTAAATTGTGATAAGGTATTCAGAATCTGGGCTTTAACACGTTTTGCCATCACATTTTGTTGTTGTTGTTGTTGGTTTTATTGCTGCTGCAGCACGTCTCGTGCTGCGACAAAAGACAAACAACAACAACAACAACAACAAGACGAACAACGTAAAGTCAAAGTTTGCGAGTGGCCTAAAGTAATATTAATGGGCATGGCAGTTCATTGTTTAAATTACCGCCCCACACGCGTACTGCTCTATCTGCCCCAGCCACGCCCCCAGCCTGGGCCCGACCCCCTGCCAGCCTGACAGCCCACCAGCCCACACTGCCCAAGTGTTGCCTGTCTTGGCTTATTAGGTTGAGAATGCCGGACAGCCTATACAAACATCAACAGCCAACAGGCAGCAGCAGCAGCGAGCAACAACCAACAACAACAACAAACAACAAACAACAACAACAACAACAAACACCAACAACAACAACAATTATAAGCCGACTGAATGGAGCAGCACTCAGCAATTATTTGCATACAAGCGTGCAAGACAGAGACAAAACACACACAGTGTGTGTATGTGTGTGTGTGTGTGTGTGTGTGTGTGTGTGTGTGTGTGTGTGTGTGTGTGTGTGTGTGTGTGTGTGTGTGTGTGTGTGTGTGTGTGTGTGTGTGTGTGAAAAACGCGTGAAAATTTTGAAAATGCTTTGCCCATCCTCAAATGGCAACAACTTAAAGTGACAAAGTCATGTATGCCAAAGCTTAAAATACCCTGTAAAATGTTGAAAAGTGTCCAAAATTTAGATAAGGTTAAATATAAAAATATGAAAATATGAAAATATAAAAATATAAAATTATAAAAATATAATAATATAAAATTATAAAAATATAAAAATATAAAAATTTAAAAATATAAAAATATAATAATATAAAAATATAATAATATAAAAATTAAAAAATATAAAAATATACAAATTTAAAAATTTAAAATTATAAAACATTTCAGTTGCACTACTATTTTTATGAACACAGCTGCATATAACCTTTGAAAAAGCAACAGTTTTAGCTCCAGTTCTTTCTTAAATGCCTGAAGACAAGTAGTGCGAATAGCCCAACTGTCCACCTTATTACGGCCAATACAAGGCCAAGAAAGTTCCAAGCTTTTATAACAATTTGTAGTCCACTTAGCCGAGAATCAAAGTAAGCTAAGGTTTTTGTTTTTTGCGTCAAAGATTTAACACTTTACATATCTTCCTAAAGTCACATTTTTCTTAAAGTAGATCAATTTTGTGGCCTACACAAAACATTTAAGAAGAAGAAAATGGAGTCATATAGAACAAAATGGTAGAATTATTGCAGGAATGATATAGAAAATATTGAGCACAAAAGGATTTTAAAAAATGTCTATTAAATATATTGTATATAAATATAGACCTATATAAGCATATATAATATAAAGTTGTCAAAAAAGTCTTGCGGTATTTCCGCAAGCTTGTCTTAGCAAGCGCGCAGTTCTAGTTGTATTCGTCGCATCGGTTCACGCTAGAGCTTTTTGGAAAGCTCTTTTCACGTGCTAACACGTGTTTGATTAATTCTTGTTTGTTTTAAGTCGTTCGTGAGTTAAAGCGTCGCAAACATGGAGCAAAATAAAGAGAAAATACGGCATATTTTACAGTACTACTACGATAAAGGCAAAAATGCATCTCATGCTGCTAATAAAATTTGTGCAGTTTATGGACCCGATACAGTTTCCATTTCCACCGCACAACGATGGTTTTAACGTTTTCGTTCTGGTGCAGAGGTGATCGAAGATGCGCCACGGTCCGGAAGGCCTGTCGTCGAAAATTGCGATAAAATCGCTGAATTGATCGAAAGAGACCGGCATAGTAGCAGCCGTAGCATCGGCCAAGAGCTAATATAATTAATGAAAGTAGTGCGATGATTGATAGATTTACTTTATTTTTGAGATGTCAAAATACTTTAAAAATCACTTAAAAATACATATACATATGTATATATGATATACTTCTGCTGGCTTTGCTTAGTCTTTTAAGTCTTTCTTATCTATATACTCTTAAAGGTTTTAGGAATATGTGAGTTTGAAAAATATAAAATATATGCAACTTATAGCTATAGATGCAAAAAGGAAGCATTTGATCTAAAGCTTTACTTCATTTTTAGATAAATTAAAAATTAATAGAAGAAATTTTATATATATTTTATATATATTTTATATATATTTTTTTTATATATAAGGTTGTCAAAGAAGTCTTGCGGTATTTCCGCAAGCTTGTCTTTGCAAGCGCGTAGTTCTAGTTGTATTCGTCGCATCGGTTCACGCTAGAGCTTTTTGGAAAGCTCTTTTCAATAAAAATACCGCAAGACTTTTTTTCCAACCTATTATTTTATATATATTTATATATATTTTATATATATTTTTAAATATTGTGATCTATAGAACTTTAAAGTCTATTTCTATTTATTATGAGTAGAAATAAGTGAGTTAGAAAAATGAGTTGCGCTCGAAAGCAGTGAAGCTAAGATCGAAAGTTTTATTTTAGAAGAATTACTTCCTTATATCCATATGTAAATAAAAACATATATATTTTTTGATATATATACATAAATATGATATGGACTATATATACAAACTTTTCATAGTTATTCCAGAAATTGTAAGTTTCTATTCAAATTGTAACCTTCTCAACGCAGTCACAAGTTCAAGGTGTCAAATTCTAGTTAAAAATTTCATATTTTGTAAAGAAAGAAACGAAAAGTTGTTTGCAAAAGTTGTTAAGAAAACGGAAAGTTATTTGCTTTTAGACAGATGTTCGCATTGCAACTTTTACAGGGTATTAAAGTCGTGTCAAGCAGTGGCAGAAGCTGCTTATTATTATGAAAGCGTAGCGTATACGAGCCACAAACCAAGCGAAGGACACAGAAAGAGAGAGAGAGAGAGAGAGACAGGGTGGCACTGTGGTTGCAGGGCTGCTGCCGTCAGCACAGGGTGTTCATGGTGTTTGTTGTTTGTTGTTGTTGTTGCTTTGCAAGTTCTTAGCGCCACGCAGACCGCAGTAGCTGGCCAGAAGGCGATGTTTGGTGCTATTTGTCCAGGCTTGGGCTGGCATTTAAAGTGATTTAATGTTTGGCTTTTGCTTGCCGAATTGATGGCGCTGGTTATGAGAAGGAGGCGGTTGTGGGCGTGGGCGTGGGCGTGGGCGTGGTGTGGTATGCCAAAAATTTTGCTTATATATGCTGCGCAAATTCAGCATAAATCTATAGACAAACAAACTTGCATAAGCTGAGCGAGCGCAACAGAGACAAAAAAATTGAGAGAGAGAGAGAAAGGGAGAGAGAGAGAGTGAGAGAGAGAGAGAGAGAGACAGTCTGCAAGGTGTTGTGTAATGGAGGATGCGAAATTTATGCTACAGGTGTTGCCGCCCAGCTGTTGGCGTCACAGCCAACGTTACTTGTTGGCCGCAATTTAATGCGCTTATGGCCATATAACTTAATTCCAGCAGTTGCCAACTGGATTTCTCAGTATGTGTACGGCTGGCATACACGGCGTATGCGTATCAATTAGCAGCATGATCATCGGATGCCACACACTCACACGCACACACCAATTGGGCCATGGCTCACGTTTATTGTTAACTATTTGGGCGTAAAGCAAACTTTTACCTTTACTTTTGGGCAAAAGTTTTGCGCCTCGACTTGGCTAATTGGTTGGCGCTGTGGGTCAGCCAGACGTTTGCCTCAATTGCCAACAGGCTCAACAGTTAGATTGCCAAACTTTGATTGATTACACACCGTAGATATATATAAGTATCGATATCTATTTATCTGCGTGCAAAGCTTTTCACTTACACTTGGCTTAATAATATTTGAATGGCTTTCGCATTAGCAGAGCCAACGCTCGCTGTAACCTGGAATATATTATTTAACAGCTGTTAATTAACATAATTTAAATAACATGTCAGATGCAAAGCAAATGAGCTGCTTAACCTGTGGTGTGTGTGTGTGTGTGTGTGTGCGTTAAGGCTTTAATCACCATCGATTTATAGTCAAGAGTAATTTACTTTAAAATCGATATATATCGATACGCAGCAAATTGAAGGCGACAGATTGAGAAGTTTTGAATGGATGAATGAATGAATGAATGAATGAATGAATGAATGAATGAATGAATGAATGAATGAATGAATGAATGAATGAATGAATGAATGAATGAACGAATGAATGAATACATGAATGTATGAATGTATGAATGTATGAATGTATGAATGAAATGTATGAATGTATGAATGTATGAATGTATGAATGTATGAATGTATGAATGTATGAATGTATGAATGTATGAATGTATGAATGTATGAATGTATGAATGTATGAATGTATGAATGTATGAATGTATGAATGTATGAATGTATGAATGTATGAATGTATGTATGAATGTATGAATGTATGAATGTATGAATGTATGAATGTATGAATGTATGAATGTATGAATGTATGAATGTATGAATGTATGAATGTATGAATGTATGAATGTATAAATGAATAAATGTATGAGTGTATGAATGAATGAATGTATGAATGAATATATGAATGAATGAACGTATGAATGAATGAATGAGTGAATGAATGAATGAATGAATGAATGAATGAATGTATGAATGTGTGAATGTATGAATGTATGAGTGTATGAATGAATGAATGAATGAATGTATGAATGTATATATGAATGAATGTTTGAATGTATAAATGTATGAATGAATGAATGAGTGAATGTATACATGAATGCACATACATATGTGAGAGGATATATACCTATGTATATGTATGTATGTATATCCGTATGTATGTATGTGTTCGCATATATAAGCAGATATGTACATTTGCTGTATACTACACACGCTCTTCTGTGCGATTCTCAACAATTCGAATAAGCGGATTGTTGTGCTGGGCATGGTATGGCAAAAGTTTCCTTTATTCCTATCAAATTCTCTCTCGCAAATACTGTCTGCCCCACTTCGCCTACATATGTTCAGCTGTAAGTGTTTTGGCAAACACTTTGCTTTTCTTCTTCTTCTTCTCTTTTTTTTGGGGGGAAGCTATTCATATTCAAATGCTCTCGAATTTCATTCAATTTATTGCCAGTCGCAATTTCTATTTGGAGTTGCGCGTGTTTGTCGCATTTACGTTTACAGTTCGAAGTGCCATCGAACGCTGTTTGTATTTTGCATGCTGTGGCTCCTGTTCAACCTTCGATGTGTAATTAATGCTGCCGTCCATTTTGCATTTGGCAAAATGTACACAGGTAAGAGTGCAACAGAAGCTGCAGCCAAGTGAAGTGTTTCAACACACACACACACACACACAGACACCCACACTGAGTGCGTGAAATGTGAGTGTTTGGTTGCCGTTGGCGAGTTTGGATAACAAAGTTATTGGACCAACTAGTCAACCAGGCCAAGTTGCTGCGACAGCAAAACCAAAAGCAAAAGCAACAGGAATAACAACAAGCACATGAACAACAAATAAGTATGATCTATTAGGGAGTGAACCACTAGCGGATATCCTGTAGAAAGTGAAGTGCACTTTGTGTTGGAGTTTCCAAAGCTATGTATCGATAAATATCAATTTAAATGATAGTTTTGAGTTGCGGACCAGCATTGAGAAGCTTAGTATTTCAATAGACAGAAGTACAGAATGGCAAGCGGAAGAACGGAGGAATAGACAGACAGAAGGAAGAGTAGTTGGGCAGACGGACAGACGGACAGACGGATAGACAGAAGGATATACAGACGGGTAGACAGAGGGATAAGCAGACGGATAGGCAGAGGGATAGACAGACGGGTAGAGTAAAGGGATATAAAGACGGATATACAGACGGATGGAGAGACGGATAATCACTCGGATAAGCAGATGGATAGACATATGGATAGACAGACGGATGGAAAGACTGATAAGCATACGGATAAGCAGATGGATAAACATACGGATAAGCAGATGGATGGACATATGGAGAGACAGACGGATAGACAGACGGGTATACAGAGGGATAGGTAGACAGAGAGATAGACAGATGGATAGTGAGACGGATAGACAGACGGATAACTAGACAGTGAAGGTAGAAAGACGTTCAGGTGGATACAAAAATAGATCCGTAGATCGGACTGGCTATTGATAGTTTGTCGGATAGACATCTAGACAGATACAATGATAGGCATAATTCCGTAGATCGAATTTACTATTGATATAGAAATTATAGCAGAAGATGTATGGGTTTCAATATCCTTTCATAGATTCTGAACTGGGATACAACTTTATTCATTTCCATAATGATACACATTGTGTTTTGTCCATCTATCAAAAAATTACAGGGTATAAGCCATGTTGTTAGCTACGCACAGGCCACGCCCACAGTAGACGCCCCGGCAATGTTGCTTCGTGCCAACAGCGTGGCCAAACACAGAAAGAGAGAGAGAGAGAGGGAGTGAGAGAGAGAGAGGGAGTGAGAGAAAGGACCATGGCCAGGGCCAGGGCCAGGGCCATGCCCATTGCTGTTGCCAACTTCGTTGGCTTTCGCCACTTTTGGCTTTTGTGCTGACAACGTCTAATTTCAATTTATTTAGCTTCCAATGACAACGCACAAAACGTTGAGTGCATTTGGCATGGCTGGGTCGAAAGGGGCTGTCTCCGATGGTTGCCGTCGAGGGGCGATGCAAAGTTCTAAGGCTAATTTCGATGTTGATGTCGATGTCTGGTGCCAGCCTCTGCTGAGCGCGCACATTTCAAGGATTCATTTGTGTGCGTGCGTGTGAGTGTGTGTGTGTGTGTGTGTGTGTGTGTGTTGTCGAAGTCAGCAGAAAAGCTGGCAAATCAGTAAGCCAAAAAACAACTCAGTGGCACTTGGCCCAGGTCCTGGCCAAAATCAACAAGTGAAAATGCAAATGTGATTATTTATTAAGCGCTTTAAATAATTCTACTTCGCCTGTCTTCTGCCTTTCCTCACGAGTTTCACTCGCTCGCTCTCTCTCGTTCTCTCTATGGCAGTTGTTGTCTCTGTTTTTGCTTTGATTTACTTCTGTTGCTTATTGTGGCATTTCCTTAGAAGCGAGAGAGAGAGACAGAGAGAGTGGGTGGTGGAGGGGGCGAGTGGTTGCCTGCAGAGGGCAACAGGTTACAGGTAAGCAACGGGCGACAGAAATGGAAATTCATAGCAGAGCCAATTGAAAATTCAACAGTAAAATGCAAAAGGTTTTGTAATTGCCGACGCGCGGCTTTTGTCTGCCTTGCTTTTCCGGTTGCCCGCGTCTTTTTTTTTTTTGTTGTTCCTGCCTTTTCCGCCTTTGCTGCCTTTTCCTTTCGCAGGCTTGATTAAACGTCAATAGGATTAAAGCATTCTGCCATTGTTCGCTTTAGTTGCTATGCATAATTTGGCTTCCTTGGAAGCTCCAAAAATATAAATTAAAATATGAAATTGAAAACTGAAGAAACTTTCAAGCGCTCTCAACTTTCGCATGCTCTTGCTGGGCCTAATGTGCAATATTAACCTAACTGAGAAGTAGTTGTTTGGCAAGCAGTTAGAGTTAACAGAAGTTTGTTTGGTTGAAGATATCATAGAGATAGTAAGGAGTATGAGTTAACAATTCATTTAGTTGTTGTTCAATTTAACTGCCAGTTACCCAGTAAGCGGTGCTGTCAAAATTTTGCATGTGAAATTTTTAAAATTTTTCTCTTCATATATTGCTTGAATCGTCCAGAAACTGGCTTGAAAGCAAAACTTTTTTATAAAATTTATTGCTTCGTTTTAGGGCTTCGAATCGATTGCTTCCATTTGAGTCTTTGACTCGAAATTTTTAGCCAAATATTGTTTCGAGGTCTAAATTATTGAAATTATTTTTTGCAGATTTCCATTCATGGTTTTTGATGCGATTAAAGATTTTGCAGCGATATTTTTGACTGATTTCTTGATTCTTAATTTCTTGGCTTTAATATTTTGGTTTGGTTTCTTAGTTAAGATCTCGGCACAAAGTTTTGACTCTGCTTTTGAGGTTATGGTTCGAGATTTAGGCTTTGCTCCAGCTCTGTTCAATGTTTCGGCTCCAGGCTTAAGCCAAGAATTGCTGCTCAATCGATGTTTTAGGCTTTGCTGCAGCTCGTTTCAATGTTTTTTGTCCGAGGATTAATCTTAGATTTTGAATCAAAGTTTTGTTGCTGCGTGTCAATTGGATGTTTCAGGTTTGAGATGCGAGATTTTGTTTCTAGATTTTGGTTCAGGCTGTGCACCAGGTAGTTCCAATGTTCTGGTTCAAGGCTTAAGCTCTGATTTCATGCTCATTCGATGTTGACTGTGAGGCTTAAGTTCGAGATTTTGTATGCCAGATTTCAGTTTAGGCTCTGCTGCAGTTCGTTTCAATGTTTTGGACCGAGGTTTAAGCCAAAAATTTCTGATCAAAGCTTTTTTACTGCGTGTCTATTCGATGTTTCAGGTTTGACATTGAAGTGCATAGCTTTTGGTTGAAGGCTTTTAGGCTGTGCGCTCCGGACCATCGTCAGCAGTCTGCGTGCCAAATCAATGCCACGAGCCATCTTACCCATTATTTGGCAGAGCATTTAATGAGGTCTCTTTTTTTTTCGTTTTACTTTCTTTTTTTTGTGCTTCAGCATGCAAATTAATTTCAAGCAATTTCTTTTTGCTGGTTACTGACAAACTAATACCTAAAGTGGATGCTGACGATGGGCGTGGCAGCTCCATATTTTCATATTTCCGTGGGCAGGTGAAACTGTGGCCAAATAAGCGTCATTAGGCGCTTAGCAGGCGCCTCGAGTGCTAAGTAAAAAAAGTCTCTCTCTCTCTCTGTCTGTGTGTGTGTGTGTGTGTGTGTGTATGCTGGCATCTTGTCGTGCTCCTGCGCATCCTTCAGTGCTGCGAAAAATGATTTTTCCAAATTTCAATGTTGTCATTGTGCCAAAAATGGGCGACAGCTGCAGCCGCCGGGCGATTTCATTTAGACGCCAACTCAACTTACCAAAAGCAAACGTTCAAATCTCTTAGCTGTGTGTGTGTGTGTGTGTGCGTGGGCGTCGCTCTTCTGAGTGATAAAAAAATAAAAAGGCAATGTGAAGGTTTGCGTTTTGCAGCAAAAGCAAAAACGTGTCGAGCCTGAAATGTGGCAAGGTGTTTGTAACGCAAATGAAGCGGAAAGCAAAGAGTGAATGGCAAATGCGTAAGAAAGAACTGCTTATATGAAAGGGCACACACACAGACAGGCTCATATGTGTATGTGTGAAGAATCTTGGTTTAGTCCTTTGTCAACTGGCTTTTAGCTTTGTGCGTCATTTGAAGTGTCGCATCGTCTGACCTTACTCCCCCCTTGTACGCCGCCCGCTGCCCGCTGCTTAATGAGCGATAATAAAGATGGATCGGATATCAAAGTTAAAGGCAGCCTACACGCGCATCGCCTCGCCTCGAAGTATCCAAGCCGACAGCAATTTCATATAATCCAGCGCCAAATTGTGTAAAACCATAAGTGTTTCAGCAGAAGCCAAAAATATTTGCACTCAACTGCCGAGGCGAGAGGCGTGTGGCAGGCAGGCGAGGCGAGGCGAGGCGAGGCAAGGTGACTTAAGTGATTAAGTGAGGCACGATATATTAAAATGTTTTAAATTTCAGATTGAATTGCATATTTCAGGCATTTATTGGTGTGATTGAAGAGGACAGCTGACAGGCTTGAGATGAGGCAAAGGTCTCAGATGCTTAGGCAGATACAGTTTCACAAAGTACTCCATATATATATATATATATATATATATATCTATATATATGCTTGATTGGTATTAATAGCTGAGCTGATATTTCAATCTGTCTCTTCTATATGGGGAGACTTTGCTGATACTTGAGATATCCTAATTAAACTCAACAGAACTTTGCCAGCTGTGAAATAATGCATAATCTGAGTTTTGTTTCGGAATTCTTTAAATTCAGGCTTATAAGATTTTGTCTACAATAAAAAAGTATTTAGACTTCAGCTGAACCCATTGAAAATGGTTGCATGTGACAGGCAGAAGAAGACATGGCAGACCCCATCTTCTTGATCAGCAATATGAGCTGAGTTGTCCGTCCGTCCGTATCAGCTGCATCATCTAGAGACTTGTAGCTCTTAAAGTATATTCCGGAATGCCATGCGCAGCTCAAGCTTAACGTATTTGCATTGTCTTATTTTCGATAATGATCGATAGTTTGATATCGGCTTTGAAGCGTAGTTTGAATACCACAAAGTTAGACATTTCAACATTTCGGGCACTCCCCCTAGATCACTCTTACTTCTTTGATTGCATTATTTTATTCTGTTGCCTTGAAGCCAGCAACAGATGAGGAGAAAGCAAGAATAAACTAGAGTTTTTAGGATTTGTCTAAGTCGGGGTATCTCCCAGTCGAACACTCCCCACTAGATCACTCTTACTTCCCTGATTGAATCATTTCATTTGGTTAACTTGAAACCAGCAACAGATGAAGACAAAGCAAGAAAATAACTACAGAATTTGTGGGATTTGTCTAAGCCAGGTGCAAATAGAAACAGCTTTTGTTCACTTACCTGCAGCAATGAAGCCAATTAAGTTGAGCATTGTTCGGTGCATATTTCCATGGCTGTCGCATGTGTCGTATTTTTACACACATATGCATTCAATTAGCTGCTCCTGTGAGCTCGTGTGTTAGCTAAATTGGCATTAATTTAATTGCCAATAAGCTTGTTGTTGTTGTTGTTGTTGTTGTTGGTTGGCCAACACAGAGGGGACGATGCACTCGTGTCATGGCTAATAAAATGCCAAATAAAATTATCGCAATTGAATTAATCAATTACATTGATGAGTTGCAACCCCTCGACGCTTCCACTTTGTCAAAAGGGTTCGTGGTCGTGGCTAAAATGGGGAAAGTGCAAGTATTAATACAATAAATAGATTATCTATTATTACAGTATATGTTATGTTATCTATTATCTAGCTTGAGCTTGCAGATGAGCAATATTCCAAGAATTTGCTTTCTAATCGCTCTGAAGTAATACAAAAAGAACATGAAATGGAATCAACGACTTGACATTTATTTGAATATTTTGCCTTGGCAATGACACTGAGAGGAATTTTCTATATGGAATTCAATTTTGAGTCGTCTAGACCCCACAGACTCTTTGCTAAGCATTGAGTAGACAGATCGATCATTTCTTTTGTCCAACTTTCGCTGTTTCGTCCATTGCACTTTCAGTAAATCCATCTTCAAGATTTGCTAATTTCTAAACTTTTTTTTAATATGCACATTAATTTCTTGCAGTGTACACGCTTAGCGTATTCAATGTGATTTTGGGCTTTGTGCTTGAGGCTTTGATAGCCGAGTTTCGAGAGCTATATACATATATATATATATATATAGGCAATGAATGCGCGGATGAATGAATGTATATATGACTGAGTTCCTAGAACATATATATTGTCCTTGCTGAGGCTATAGGCAGCGCTGTCTACTTTTTTTTCCTTTCCTTTTTTTTTTGCTTACATAACAAAGCGACACAGGGCAGGTCGCATTGCCTTGGCAATTTATTCCGCAACAGTTGGATAAATTTCATAAGGATCTGACCTGACGTTAAGCTCAAGCCAACGCAATATCAATATCCCTCACTCACTCGCACTCGCATTGCCATTGCCATTGCCATTGCCCATTCCCTTTGGCCCGTTGCGGATTTGGGCATATTGAATCCGTCTTCTATTTTATGGGCGCCCGCAGGCTCTGTTCGTTAAGCTTATTTCTGATTCAAATGTTGCCTACACAAACGATATATATGTGTATGCATGTATGTATGTATAAATGTCTTTTTAGCCATTGACAATTGAGTTTGTTCTGGCTTGTACATGTGCTGTGCTGTTAAGCTGCAACTTATGCAACAATTTCATTTACACAGAACTCGAGCTCGGAGCTCCAGCCCTGAAAGCAACAAATGCTGCACTGTCTCTCTCAACTGACCCTTGCATCCACATCCGCATCCGGCTTCTGTTCTCTGCAGCAATTAGCAAGTCAATGTGCCAGGCAAAGGTGCCAACAGCCACAGCTGCCAAGGATGTCCACAGGATAACAAAAATTGCTCAACACAGAAAATTCTATGGAATTTTTAATTCTCCTTTTGTTTGTTGCTGTGTCCGAAACCTAAATCAAATTGCAGTGCAAATGTTTTTTAATTGCATTTCCATGCCACAATTGCAAATTCTATTAAGCACAAGGGGGAGGTGTTGGCATGTGCAGCAAACAAAGAGTCAACTGATAAAGCCAATACCCGATAGCCGACAAACACTTTGTATGCGGCTCAAGTGCTTACAAGTTGAGCGAAGGCGTAAATCTAAATCAAGCAATATTCAACACGTCCACAAAGAGCATATCAAGTCAGCAGCTAGATGCATTCCCAACTACTTTTATACCCGAACCTAATTGAAAATGGGAATTCAGGTCTTGTGAAAATGGCTGTCATAGGTAGATAAAGAGGTGTGGCAGAGCCCATGAAGTAGATATATTCTTGATTAGGACGACGAGCTGAGTCAATGATTGCAATAGTAGCTCTGCGCAGTATTCAGGGTATTTCCTAGTCGGCCACTTCCGACTAGTGCACTCTTAGTTGTTAAGTCTACTCTTCTAAATGTTTTGGTTACATACATGACTTATAGCTCAGCTATACACTATAAATCCTTTCTATATAGATCAAGATAGCAGCATAAAAGTTAGTTTGAAAGCAAAACTAATTACAGGGTATCGCAAGGTCTCCTACATATCTAATTCCTTTTGTCTTACTCTAGCAATTCTAAGTCCTACCAGTAACAGGCAGAACTGTTTAAAGGGTATCGTAAAGTCGTGTATTCTCATAGCTCAATCAGTTTACAGGGTATTGTAAGCTCGTATATGCTCATACTTATCTATTCCTTTTGTCTTACTCCAGAATTGTTTGCAGTGTATTATAAAGACACGCGGAACTGTTTACAGGGTATCTCATTCTCATCTCATTCCCTTTGTCTTATTTTGTCAATTCAAAATCTTGCCAAAGATCCAGCTTCCACGCACATAAATTAATTGAGTTTTATGGGCAAACCTTTTACTCACAAATACTCGTAAAGCCTTTAGACAGTTTATTACTTTTTAAACTACGAAATGTACAGTTGGCTTGATTGAGAGTGAGAGGAAAGAGTATTTATGTAAGTGGCGAATGAAATACAAATGGATCGTAAATCTATCAACTGGCGTGTTTCTGGCTGCGTCTGTCTGTGTTCGTTCATTCGGTCTGTTTTCATTGGCGGAGCATTTGGCTTGTCAATTGCTTTTTCCAAAGCCATAAACTTCAATATATATATATAAATGAATAGATGTATATATATATATATATAGAGATGTGTGTATATCAAGAATTTAGCAAACTGTATATATGTTTAACAGAAATTAGCGGCCTCAAGTTAATTAAAAAATTCTCGGGACATGCAACAAGTTGACGGCTAGCCATGACGCACGAGAATCGCGGCGGTCGCATCTATTGATAGAATTTATGATTGCCATTGAAAATGTTGAAATTATGAAAGCGTCTATAGTATATTCATATATAATATATGTGTGTGTGTGACTATATGAAAAGTATTCACGGCGACGGCCTCTCTTTGTCATGCAACGTAAATTTATTGGAAACACGTTGCCCGACGCCAATAAATGAAACATAAATTCGAAAATGCGACAACTGAAGATGCCTATGGCTACATAGCATTGATGTTGTTCCTACATATATACGTATGTCTTATAGTTTCTGTTTTATTTGCCATCAAGTTTCGTGTCCGAATGTCAAGTTGCGGCTCTTTAAAGTTGCCAACAGCCAACTGCAGCGAATGCAATTGAAAAGCCATTTAAGAGCGCTTCAGCGAAGCCCCCAAGTTTCACGCTAAACTGGGGCAGGAAGTGACCCTTCTAGCTCAGCTATATATATATATAATATATATATATATATACCTGTATATATATATATATATAAGTATATATAGTATATACCTAGCCAAGTTTTGTGCTGCAAGTTGAATGGCTTTGAGCGCGCGGGCGTCCTTTGTCAAGCGCGAAAAGAGCTGCTCGCTGAAAATCAAGAGTTTTAGCTTCAATAAAAGTGCATATTGTGCTTTGTCTGGCAGCGATTTAACAGATTTGGCATTATTAAGCCATTATTAACATGCACTTAACAGCGAAAGAGCTACAAAATGTAGTACAAAGGTACAAAAGCTTTTGTACATAGCAAAAGCAATTAGGTTAGCTGCAAGGCTGAAAAGCAATCAACAATTTCAAAGTAGAACTTGCTATAGTTGTAAAATGGAGCAATTAGATTTATCCTCAAGATAAACCTATTGCAATTACTATACTCTTAAAGTTTAAGCTGACCATAGGCTATAGCGTATGGCTTTGTATAAGTATAGCCATATTTATCCTCATGTCAAATTGATTGCAATGACAATTATTGTCATGTCTTAGCTTAGACAAATGTTGTTTTTTTGTAGAACAAAGATTTATTTGCAAGCTATACTTGCTTTATGTCTTTTGTTCTGCATAAACTAGCTTCACCTAATCTCATGTTAAGTTGTTATTGTGATTGTCTTATCTGAAAATAGATGAAGCTGCTTCTAATAACTATGCTTCAGCATTGCTCTATATAACCTCGGCGAAGCTATATATCCACATGATAAATATATTTTTCTACATGTTAACTCCCATAACTAAACTAAGCTATATTTATCCTCATGTTAAATATATTTTGGCTGCATGATAAATTCCATGATTAATAAAGTGACATAGCTTGATGCAAGACAACTTTGTAAGATTTATCCTCATGATAGGCAAAATTTATCCTCAAGATAAATATAAGTTGTCTACATGTCAAATTCCATAATAGATAAAGCAACACAGTTTTTGCAAGTTGACTGCAATACAACTTTAGTGAGATTTATCCGCAAGATAAATCTATGTTATGTCCAGCTAAAAAGAGAAAGAAGGCAAAAATTGCACTCTTAAGATGTATTTATGGCAATGACAAATGTTTGATGTTTTAGTTCATTGTTGTTCCGCACAAGCTACTAGGATGTATCGTCACGATAAATTGTTCATAGCTCAAGCTGCATCAGCTCTGCACAAACTTGTAAGATTTATCCTCATGATAAATTGCTTATTCATATGTTTAATTTAATCATAGATCAAACAGCAGTCAAGCTATTTCTACTCTACATCTTTGCAGCTCCGTTTACTGTTGATTCGAAATGATTTCATGTCTTAGTTAATTTATCCTCACAACAAATTGTTCTTAAGTCTTATGTGTACTATATAGATTAAGCTGCAGTGAAACTATTTCTGCCCTACTTCCATTTGGCTCTGCGCAAAGTTGTTAGATTTATCCTCATGATAAATTGATTATCCACATGTTTTTATCTAATCATAGATCAAGCAGCAATCAAGCTATTTGGGGCGGAAAAAAAAACAGAGTTTAGCATATAATTAATGCGGAAATGTTCTAAGGAATGGATATTAAACGCTTGGGATTACACTGAGCACTTAGGTTAAACAAATTTGCTTAGTTTCACATTTGCCGCCAGCTGCAGTTGGTCATTATTTCAATTTGCAATTGAGTCAAATGACAAACGCTGTCTATAAAGCTCTCCACTCTATCATAGGGGTCATCTCTCTGGAGGTTCGCTGCTAGACACGCAATGTGGCAACATGCTGAGGCGCTGCTCCATGTATCTCTGTGTAAGTGTGTCTGGGGCGGGGTGTGGCAATTGCATTTAATTGCGAGCCCCAATGCAATTAGTCAAATGCCATACGGTGGCAGCAGCAGCAGCAGCAGCAGCGGCAGCAGCAACTGCTACAACATGAACCTAGCTGAATGCAACACGCGAGCACTTGAAATGCTCCCATAAGCAGCCATGTAATGTGACATCATGTACTCTCCTGCCATTGCTGCTGGCCCTTGGCCTCTGCCCCTGCTTCCACCCTGCCCCTGCCCCTGCTGCTGTCCGTACTTCCGGACCAGTTCATGTTCCAGCACTTGCCCCTGTTTCTGGCTCCTGCGCTGCCTTTAACATTCCCCCAGCCCTTAGCTCGGCACATATCCCTAGCCCCGCTCTGGCCTCTCTTGCCATGGCTCTCCGCTCAATTGGCTTGGTCAGCAAAAGTTGGCCCTGGTAGCGGCCAAAAGCACCCAAACCACTTGACCAGCAGCAGCTACGCACCACATATCCATGCGCTAGCCATTGCATATTCAATAATAATCCCTCCTCTGGTATTAGCCACAAATTGTATGCTCTCTCTCGCTCCCACTCTCCTGCCGTCTCACTCTCCCGCGCTCCTTCGCTCCTTCTCTTTCTCTCTGTCTGTCGCACTGTCTCGATTTTTATTTTGCCATACGTACGTACGCTTAATATCGGTGCTAAAGCTCCACAATATTTTTCCACATGAATACGAAAGCAGCGCACAACTATAAGACAGTGAACACTCGCTAAGTGGAACTGTAAATGCTTTTAAATAATTGTTTTAATTAGAGTTATATATGGGACTAAAATTGCTAAAGCTTAAGTTATCTACACATACTATATGCCAGTCTATACATGCAGTAAGCATACGCTATATATAAATATTCTCTGTAGTCAAGCTCTACTGTCGCTTTAGTTGCGATTAAAATGAAATAAAATATATTTTTAATAAATATTTTCTTAATGTATAAAAGAAATTAAAATATTTATGCTTAACTGTAATACTAAACATATATCATATTCTCTATAGTCAAGCTCCACTGTCGCATTAAATCAAATGTAATTCGATTTCAATCGACATATTTGATCTGTAATTACTTATCAGCTCAGTTCTTGAGTAGCCACTTCATGCTGTATGAAAATCCATTTGAAGTGCTCGGCATTTGAGTTTAAGAGCTTGTTGCACTTAAGCGGTGAGCACTGTAGCCGGCTATCTGTGCGAACGTTCAATTTGTTTTGGCCTTAGACGTGGCGAATGCGAAGTTTTCAATGTCGACAACGGCTTCTTCTTGTTTGAGTTTCAAAAAAAAAAAGATGGAAGAACAAGCAAAAAGGTAGAAGAAGAAATGTAACATTGAAACCACAAAAATGAGTTTATACGCGACACACGACACAAAGATTCGATACACACACACACACAGACACACACACACAGACACCCACACACACACGTGTGTGTTGATAACCTACAGCAGCTCCAGCCGCTCCAGCAGCTCTTTCAGCAGCTGCTTAGTTAACTGTGTAAATATTGGGCACGGCCCGGACCGGAGCTGAAAGCAAACAAGATTTTTCCCAATCCCTGCTGATGCGCTGTCTACGAGCCACGGGCTAGAAAAGCGGAGCAAAAAAAAAAAAAAGAGGCAGAAGAAGCAAACTCATGTTGACTGTTTGCCAGAATGTCGGGAATTGAAATTGGTTAAGCGCGCACAGGTTATGCAGCCAACTTTATTTTGAACCTGTTGAAAAATACATTAGCTTGCCACATTCTAACTAGTTAGGGGGCGTGGGGAGATGCTGCTGGTAGCTCCTAAAATATTGATCATAAAACTAAAAAGCAAGCTGGAATTAAGTTCATAAAATGAAGTCGACTATGTGAGGGGTGAGGCGAGGGATGACATGCGAGGCAATGTGATGCGATTCTATAAAGTTGAAAGGAAACTGAAATATTTATATGAAATTGGATTGAAATATGTGTATATGAAATAAGATTTCGAAGAGTAGAAATTGGAAAGTGAAAATAAATTTAGTAAATTTAAATCAACTATGTAAGAACTATTAAAAATCATCTAAATTGTGGCTATATGGGTAACTGCTGTCAAGTTGGAAGACTGTGTGTCCTTTGTGCAGTAGAGTGATAGATATTGTATAATACTTTAGTTGGCTTAGAACTTTCAATCTACAAAACACATCTATAAGCATGGGGTGTGCTTTTTGAAAGGTTTCTTTGGAAAGTTTCTATATAAAAAGTGTCTTTTTATACCCTGAACCCTGAATTTAACAAGTTTACATATTTTCTGCTTTAATAAAAACACAATTGAATACATTTTAAAATGCAGATCGAACGGGGTTCAGGATATCTCCTAGTCCGGGCACCACCGACTAGAGTTTTCTTACTTGTTTAAGATGTTTCTTTAAAAATTTGCTATGTTTATAGAAAGTGTCTATTTAAAGAGGTAATGAGGACATTCAAACTGTCTGTCTTCATCAGATAACATAACTTATGCTTACAGGTGTGGCTTGTGAGAGAAACACACTTTACCTTTTACCTTTTACCTTTTACATCTTAAAAAAGACACTTTCCATATAGTAACTTTCTGCAGAAACCTCTTAAAAAGGAACCTTTCTCTATAGAAGTCCATTAACAACGTCTTCTCACTTAACACCTATACTCCATAAGTCTTGGATATTGCTAAACTTTTGTAAACAACATAAAATAAACTTTCTGATATCTCTTTTAAGATAAAGAGCATGAATGCAATGGCAGCTAAAATAAAGGTTCATTACTAACTTTTTATGCCAATGATCTTCAAATTAAGAGCTAATTTAGTGTACGAAAGGATTCTTATTAGAAAGGCTTATTTGAATGATTCTGTTTGAACTGCATCGAACTCTGCGGCACAGCTTTTATTCAAGTTTCTTATTGACTGGGAGCTAGTGGTTAGTCTCATGAATGAGTAGATGGACGATGATGATGACGATGATGATGATGATGATGATGATGATGATGATGATGATGATGATGATGATGATGATGATGATGATGATGATGATGATGATGATGATGATGATGATGATGATGATGACCAAAATGCAGATGAGAATGGGTTTATTGCTCTAATTATTAGATATATTTCGTAAGATCTGATTTGGATGCACTGTATACAAAAATATCGAAAAAGTATTATATTATTGGTATTAGTATAGCTAAAAGTATAGCTTGTGGTATAGCTAGAAGTCTAACTTGAAGTCCAATTAGAAGTCTAAATCGAGGTCCAACTAGAAGTATAACAAGAAGGCTAACTAAAAGTCTAGCTAGCAGTCCAACCAGAAGCATAGCTAGAAGTAGAAGTATAGACTAGAAGAATTACAATTAAAGTAAAGCTAAGTAAACTTGACATTCGCTTCGAATATCTTGTCAAAAACCAGCTTGAAGTTGTTGAAGTGTGATTCTTGGTTAGAAAATCTGATCAGTGTGTTTGTGTATTTGTGTGTGTGTGTGTGTTTGTGTATGTGATTTGATACTTAATCTTAGTAAAACTTGTTCTACACCATCATGCCTAATTCCCGCAATTGTTTGCAATAAAATTTAAATTTTTGTCGCTATTTAAGCTGCATTGAAATGGTCGAGGAGTTGCCGTCTGTCGGTTGTTGTTGGGCGGGAAATGCGGCTTAGCGTTTTCTTATTATGAAAGCCAGAACATGCCCCCCTGTGGCAGCTGGAAGCGCAACGTGCTGTGTTGCATATAAAAATAATAACACAAACTCTGTGGTGCGATGCGCATAAAATGCATAGGGCGCGCGTGGGCGTGGCAAACACAATTTAGCTATTAAGGGGGAAAAGGATTTTATTGCAATTAGAAAATGCACTTTGCGCGCTCAACAAGCAGCGAACCGCACTAGAGGCATTACGGCGGCTGAGGGTGTGGCAGCCAGCAACAATTGTCCACAAATGTCCAAGACGCGGCCTGATTTAATGAAACATAATATTAGCCAACAGATTCAGCAATTAAATAAACACGCAGATAATCAACAATAAATTTAATTTATGCGCATTTAAGCAGCTGCAATCACAAAGTTTCCAATTTGAAATTGCCATTCCAATTGGCATTGGAACTGGAATTGCAATTCCCCATTTTTTCGGCTGTTGTTTCTTTCCTTTGTTGTTTCCTATGCCTGTTGCGGCTATTATAATTATGTTGTGTGCTGTGTGACAGATGGAAGAAGATGATGGTAGTTGTTGTAAAAATGATGTGTAGATATATATGTATATATGTATATATATAGCTGTGTTCATAAAAATAGTAGTGCAACTGAAATGTTGTATAGCAAAATTTGTGATACATATAATATTTCCAAGCAATTTGAAGCGAGTTATTAAATTCAAATTGTTCTCAAAATATTATGTTTAACACCAAATTTTGCTGTTCTTCATTTCAGTTGCACTACTATTTTTATGAACACTGCTGATCAGCATCAATTGATGCGTTTGTGAATCATTTCATGTGTCTTATGTTGTAGGCAAGGTCATAAGATTTTTGCATTTCCCAAGCCTGCAGCACAGTCCATTATTGAAATTGGCCAAAATCGAACAACTTTATATGAACACTAAGTATATAAGAGGTGTGCTCGAAAAGTATGGCGAATGTTCATTTTTCGCGAGTTACGCTTTTGATTTTGGATATTCGATTTGGTAGTCAGGTCTTAGCTATGCCCACCAGTTCGAGCGATTTCGAATGCTCAGTTAAGTTTTGAAAGCTGCTTTGTTTGAATAGGTTTTGTTTCGTGTTCCATTTTTTGACTGTTGCCATTTAAAGGGCAAAGAATCTGTAGCAAATTGTTGACAGCACTGTGACTCTTCTGTCCTCTCTAAGAACTGAAACGGCCCATGGAAGGACGAAGCTGTGGTACGATTGAACAGCTAAAGAAGACATTGAATGTGCAGCTGAATAAGTACACAAAAAATTATTTTTAAAAGTGCTGTGAGGCTGGGAAGAAACGTGGACAAAAGTGTATAATATCAGCATGGGTAATGGGTACTTGGAGGGGCACAAAATGGATATTAACAGATAAATCATGTTTGAAAACAACATAGAAACAAATATATATATATATATATACGAGTATATATATATATAGTAGACACTTCCAGCTATCCAATGCTGCATTCGTTTCCCACCCTACCCCTCTAGGACGCCTTCTGCGCGCGCAGTCTCGTTATTTAATAGCCAGATCTCGTATATACACTATATATACTATATTTTATTATATATACTAAATATGCACAAAATTTCATTAAGATCATCTTATAATAAGTATATATGTAGCTTATATGCAGCTATATAGAACAGTTCTGTTTGATCTCACCCATAACACTTGCATCTGCTACAAAGGTATATCAAATTCGACATTCCATTGATACTCTTAGCCTGTTGTTGTTTCGTTGCTGTGTGTTTGTTTTTGTTTTGCCAACTGTCAAGTGCACAAAAGCGCGAATGTAAACACCAGTTTAATGAATACACTTTTTGCATGCACTGTGTGCCTCTGCCTCTATCTCTCTCTATCTCTCTCTCTCTCTCTCTCTCTCTCTCTTTCTCTCTCTCTCCTCTCTCTGTCGACACGTCTGTTTGTATAGATGCTGCACAGTGCAGTCAATCGGCATTTGGTAGCTCACGGCACACAGCACCATCATATTGGGTCAGGCTAACGATTGTTTTAAAAAAAAAAATTTTCGCCAGGTGCTTGTTGTGGTGTTTTTAGTTTAGTTTAGGTATTTTCTTTTTTTTGTTTTTGGCAGAGTACCCGGATTCACAGTGTTCAATTGCCCGCATGAAGATAACTCAAACAATATGCAGTGCAAGCTTATAAATAGAATATCTATATTATGTATATTTGTGTATATGTATATATATTAGTTTAAATAACTGTTATCTATGCAAGGATGCATGAGAAATTTTGGAAACATTGAATGGGGTAGCTAGGCAAATTGCATACATAGGAGTATGTGCTGCTCAAGGGAAGTTTATGCTGATTTGAAAACAGTCTAAAGTGTTTTTTCTCTCACAAAATCGATATTTATCGATGTGCTGAAATCAAATCTCTATCGCTAATCATATTTGGGAGTTAGAATATTACAATTTATATATTATCTGCTATAGTAAATGCAGTTTAAACTTATTTTGAATCATTCACGTCCCACAATTCTCATTGCTTGATGAAATCGATATTTATCGATAATTATTGCTGCTCAAATGCTGCTTATTTACCATATTTAGGTCTTTAAAAGAGAAATTTAGCTCTATTAGGTATGTTAACCTCTCGTTTAACTATTAAATATTCCACTTCTATTTATATTATCAGAAATTTCTATCCCAAATCGATATACGATATATGTATATGCATCTGTGACCTTGTCTTTTGCTACACTTCTGTTTGACCTTCATTTCAGTTGGTTGGTCTTAGCATTTGCTTCACACTTCAATCGTTTTGATCGCCCACTTGAAGGAAAACTTAATTAATGCCTGTGAATAAGATTTTCTTTGGGCTTTTTTTTAAAGAACTTTCGCTGATGAATCAAAGTGAAGTGCCGTTGATTCGAGTTCATGTTTTACGGCCATTCATTAATATGCGCCGGCCTCTCGAAATCGTAATAGTTGCGCCGTTGTAAATGAACTGCCATTAATGAAATTATATACGAGCTAATTAATTGATTTGGTAATTGTTCACACGCCTCACTTCGGCGCGAGTTGGGGGCGTCGACGTCGGCGTTGGCTTTGTTGTTGTTGTTTTTTTTTTTGTGGCAGATGTCGGCTACATTTGATCTGCTTGGCATTCAATTTGCAGGGCAGTCAAAGCGTCGTCATTGTCGCGGCATTAAATAATTTAAAGCATTCGCAGGCAATTGTTTTTTTTTGTCTTTTTGTTGTTGTTGTTGTTGTTGTTGTTGTTGTGTGGCATCGTCAAAGCAAATATTTCAATTGAAAAATACAAACAGACATATGTGAAAATAGTATTAAAATGTTTTAAAGCGTTTTTTGAATTTGGTTTGCCTGAACAAATTGCCGGCAATTAGATGAACGACATTTTCCATCAAGAATATATATATAGATATACTCTATATATTGTATATATAGTGCTCTAAATGATATTTCAAGTTGTTGATGGCTTAATTGTTTGCCGTCCATGACACCAAAGAGCCAAAGAATTACGCTGTGCGGCACAACGTGGCGTATGAGCGATTTTTAATTAGCTGCCGCATGACTAATAAACAAGCAGAAAAATCGACTTCTTCGTAGTCTTCATTTGATTTGATGTTCTCTGTCCATGTGTGTGTGTGTGTGTGTGTGTGTCTCAGCTCTTCATAGTGTAAACAAATTTATTTAGCTAACAAGGAAAACAATATTTATGTGTTTTGCTATTTGTTGGCGCACAACATTTACGATTGCAAAAGGCCAAAAAAAAAAAACAAAAAAACTATAACAAAAAAAAAATTTATTTAATGTACAAATTTTCGTTGAAAATGATGAAAATTATTTGAAATTGTTGTTCGTTTGGCGTCTTTCATAATTTCATTGCTCGCTTTGACAAAGTGAAATCCGTTTATTGTTATGGCTTAATTAATGCGCTTCGATTTGGGACATTCTGTTGGCCTCTGTCGCTCGCTTGTAAACCATTCTGCTGCGCCCATCATTTATCTTATATGGTTTGATTTATGTGCTTTGGTTTTACGGCTTCTTCATTGGGTTGCAGGTGGTAGCCAGCAGGGATGGGGTATGGACGGGGCTCTGATAGTCGCTTCTGTATCGCACCATTTGGCGGCTGATGAAGAACATGAGAGAATCTCATGTTCTGTTTATTTTTTATTTTTGGTTTTTTGTATCTCTTGAGATATTTATTATTCTACACAAAGTTTTTTATACCCTGAAAATGGGAAATCAGGGTATAATGTTTTTGTGAAAATGTATGGAACAGGCAGAAGGAGACGTGGCAGACCCCATAAAGTATATATATTCTTGATCAGCTCGACAAACTGAGTCGATATAGCCATATCCGTCTGTCCGTCCGTCCGTCCGTCCGTCCGTCCGTGTGAACGCAGCTATCTCGCAAACCACAAAAGCTAGAGATCTGAAATTTGAAATGTATACTCGTGTATATCCTACGCAGTACGAGTTTATCATTTTTTTCTTCGATAACTCATCGCATTTCCTTATTATCGATAAAAATCGATAACTTTTCTTCGTTTTTGAATACCGTTATAGCTATAGATTTCAGATTTACTGTGTGTATTCGTGTAATGAATACAAACATTTTGCAATTTTTGGATTTTAGATACCACGCCCCCTTCCCCCCAAATTTGAAAAAAACGTATTTCAAATACTAGAGACTTGTGCTTTGGCAAATACATACATATGAATGTCATTATTACGCTGTAAAAGTTTGATTGATGAAAGTCCATCTAGAAGCAAACCTATTCAACAAATAAGTTTCCAAAATATAGCCCATACTGCAGCCCAAGCGCTGCCGCGCGCAGTCGCTGCGTAAACTGCGCAGTAGCAGAGAAAGTGCTTGTGCGTGCGTGTGCATGTGTGTGTGTGTGTGTATGTGTTGTTTGTATGTATGTATATATAAAAGAAGCGTAAAATGATTTGAATATCGCATCTTCGCAGGGTTCAGGGTATCTCTTAGTCGAGCAGTCTCGACTAGAGCACTCTTACTTGTTTATTATCTATGATTTTCTACTTTAACTCAGCTGGGAGACATTGTTAGGCTATTCGTGGATTGCTGTCTGAATTGTGTTGCATTTGTTGACTGTTTTCTTAAAACTTATAGAAGTTTTGCTAAATTTCATGTCACGGAAATCATTTGATCAATTATTCATAGCTTCAAGCATAAATTTTGTGATTCATTTTTGATTTATTTTATTTATGTTTTTAAGTTTATTTATTTTGTTGATTCTTTTTATTTTATGTGTTTTATTTATTTATTTTATTTATTGTGTTTATTTTAGTTTTTATTTACTTATTTATTTAAGCATAGAGCGAGTGCCTTCTATGCCCACATCTATTGAGCAGTTTCCAATGAAACTCAGATTGCAATTGAAATAACTCGGAGGCGAAGTAATACGAGCTGGCCCATTTGCCAACGAGCTAAAGGGACATCCAGCTTGTGGCAGGCTGTCAACTGGCTGCCATTACTCCATTAGTCTTGGCTGAACAAGATGTGGAACAAGTTGTTAGTTGTCAAGCTGGACAAATGGAACCAGATCAGATCGCTGGCATTTCGATTGCCCTAATCGAAGTGCTTCAAGTTGCAGTTGGTCTTCAACTCTTTTCCGGGCATTGTTGCTGCTGGTGCGGACAGCAGCAGCTAAAGTGTTCCTTTTGCTGTTGTTGGCTTCTTGTTGAATTGCTTTTGCTGACCTCTTTGGTTGTCGACCTTGTTCACAATAAATGTAAGTAGATTTACGGTAAAGCTGCGATGCAGATTCAAATATCAAGATATCGAGGGAAAACATTTTTCGCACACTTCAAGTAAATGGGAAATGTGAGCCAGGGAGAACTGTGGCAGTTATATATAGGCATATAAAATATATATATATATGTTATGTATGCATATCTTTTTGTTATTATTATTCACTTCTGCCTCTATTAATTATATTTTTGTGTAGTCTGTGCCACAGATGCTCTGTGTAGTCTTAGGTATTTGGCCTTGTGACAGCGCTAAAAGGCATGCCATATGACAGCTACCATATGGCATCTTTATGATAAATATCTATATTGTATAGAGACAGTTAGATCATAGAAGGTAGATCATAGATTGTAGATCATAGATTGTAGATCACAGATTGCTGATCATAGATAGTAGATCATAGATGGTAGATCATAGATAGTAGATCATAGATGGTAGATCACAGATAGTAGATCATAGATAGTAGATCATAGTTTTTAGATCACAGATTGTTGATCCCAGATTGTAGATCATAGATAGTAGATCATAGATAGTAGATCCCATATTGTAGATCACAGATTGTAGATCATAGATATCAGATCATAGATTGTAGATCACAGATTGCTGATCATAGATAGTAGATCACAGATTGCTGATCATAGAGAGTAGATCATAGATGGTAGATCACAGATAGTAGATCATAGATAGTAGATCATAGTTTTTAGATCACAGATTGTTGATCCCAGATTGTAGATCATAGATAGTAGATCATAGATAGTAGATCCCATATTGTAGATCACAGATTGAAGATCATAGATGTTAGATCATAGTTTTTAGATCACTGATCATAGATTGTAGATCACAGATTGCTGATCATAGATAGTAGATCATGGATAGTAGATCCCATATTGCAGATCATAGATATTATATCATAGATCATATAACCCCCCAAAGGACTTGATGTCTTTTTTGCTGAACTAAACCATTTTTGATTATAGTTCACTTAAACATATTTCTCTCCTATTTAAAGAGTATTTCATCTGCGACAGCCTCAAAATAGTTTTCACTTTATTCAACTGTTTTTTTTTTTACATTTCTTGCTTTGTAGGCTGTGTCCGTTGGCTAAAGCCATAAAGGACAAGCAGTCAAAGCCTTCAGTCAAAGGCTTCAATCAACACGACCTAACACACATGCACAAACAACTGCACACACACACACATACATGCCATTCAGATATATACCTATATCCAGGTGTATATATACACACACGCACACTCATATTACACCTGTAAAAGTTTGAAAAGTAAACAGCACAAATAACAACAACAGCAACAACTACTACTGAAAGGGCTGCCAAATGTTTACAAAAATATATATATAAAAATACAAAAAAAAAAAACACTAAAAAAAACAGTAAAACAAAAATAAATAAATAAATAAATAAATGAAAAACTTTATTAATTGCCTGCAAGTTTTTTTGAAGTCGTCGCTCGACGCTTCTTCTTGTTCGCATTTGTTTGTTTAGGTAATTAAAAATATGGCCGTTTGTTGTTTTATTTTTATTTACGAGCTTGGCTACGCTCTGTAGTTTATGCTACAACAACATGCCGTGACGTCAGAGATCCGTCAGCGCAACTGCTGGCCGCTGGCCGCTGGCTGCTAGCTGCTAGCTGCTGGCTGGCGTCCCTTTTATATAATGCCCATTTCGGCGCTTAACATGTCGTATGCGTAATGCTCTTTCGGCCGGGCGCTGGGTAGGCTTACATAAGATGTGTCCATGGCTCTCTAGGCGGCAGCTGTCCAACTAACGGCCAATGCCAGCAGCAACAACAGCAGCCGCAGCCGCAGCCGCAGCAGCAACCGTTAAGCACGTGTAACTCGCTGTCAGTGTGTGTGTGTGTGTGTATGTGTGTGTGTACATAGAATTGACACAATTGTCGGCAATGTCAATGCCTTTGCTTCAGTCATGTGCACAGTGCAACGCATATGCACGAAAAATGTGTGCAAATTGCATTGTTTTTATTTTTGTAGCCAATCGAAGCGTATCGATAACTATCGATTGGCTTGCTTTCTTTATTATTTTTTAAATATTTTTTACTGTTTTTATTTATTTTTTATTTACTTTAATGCCACTAAATTATTAATCAATAAATCTAAAGTTTTCAGCTTTTCATAAATATCGATAAACTGCTTAATCGATTCAGCGTTTAATCGATTATTTTACATAAATCATTCGTAGCGCTGCTGTAAGCCACATGTCTTAGTCCTTAGCATTCGACTCGCACACATTTTGGTCAGTTGCCGCACCACTGTTGGTTGTTATGCCATTAGATTGAGCTTGAGAGCGCGTTCACAGTGCGCAGTCGTCGCTCAACTGAGTTGAACTCATCTCGCTCAGCTCAAACTCAAAGCAATTTAACTCGGCTCAACGCACTACGAGCTCACTCAATGTTTGGAATGTTAACTTGCCCTCTGCTGCTGTTGTTGTTGTTGTTGTTGTTGTTGTTGCTGCTGTTGTTGTGGTTCTTGTACTGTGTTTTGCATCGTGCGTTGCCCTCCTCTTGGCGGCTTCTGTTGCTTTTATGTAATTACATTGCTTTCCTTTTTTTTCTCCCTTTTCTGAACGCTGCTCGTTTCTATACGCGCTCAGGCAGTGAAAAGGGGGTATATTGGTTTAGTGTAATGTCCATCTTGCTGTAGCGCCGGCTGTTGGTTTGTTCGTCCGTCTGTCCGCAAACCAATTTGACTTGAATTTGGTAACAGAATGAGTTTAGCTATCCTAATCCTATAGTGTTAAGATACGCCCATTATGGGCGTGACAAATTTAGATATATTATATCTTGTATAACAGAAAGCTAGAGCTAGAGTTAGAGCTAAGGTTAGAGCTAGAGCTAGAGTTGAAAACTCTCTCTCTCCAAAAAAAAACTGAATTATTTGTCATTGCGAGCGAGCATTATGCAGTCGTTGCAACTTTCTTGTTTTCACTGTTTTTGTTTTTGGTTTTTTTTTTGTTTTTTGGCAATTTCAGCTCTGTTGTTTTTTTTGGTGCTTTTGTAGCTGTTGGCTGGGACGATTACCTTTTGGGCTGCCGCCATTTTGTTTTGTGCGCCGACAACTTGAAGCATCCATAAATTGTAATTAAAGTGAATAGAGAGCACCTTTACTGCATGTGTGTGTGTGTGTGTGTGTTTGTGTGTGTGTGTGTGTTAGCACACATTAATGGCACACTCTACGAGCCACATTGTCCACAAGTCGTTGGCACATTAAGTCTAAACGCTCTTTGGCGCCAAAAAATGTTTGCAAGCAACACTTCAGCAACAACAAGTTGCAATAAACTAACTTTTAATTAGATTACTTTAGATTGCAGCTGTTGCATGCAACATCCAGCATCCAGTATCCAGCTGTATCTCAACATGCACATGTTGAGTTGCTGCACGAACAGATTTCAGACAAGTATTCTAATTAGTAAAACCAATTAGTTTCAAGTTTTTTTTTGTCATATGAATATGTCGACAATATCATTTTATGCATTATGAACAAAGGCGTTGATTATGCTAGATTTACTCAAAGATGTGTTAGAGATGGAGCACTGAGAGAGCTTGTATATGGCTTAAGCGCATACTTTAATCATAGTTATGTGTAGCGGCTAAGGCAGTCCTTGTCCTTAAGCTTAAGGTGAGATACAAGAAACTTGAAGTTTGACACATTGGCTAGATGAAGGCTGAGCTAATATGCTGCGAGGTCTGTTCGAAAAGTATTGTGAATTGTGAATTTGTGTGGGTTAAGTAAGGTCGATTTACTGCAATTTCCGACATTTTGAATACTCAGTTAAGCTTTGAATAAATTGATTTTTTTTTTTAATATTGGCAGATGCAGACAGGTATTCATGAAAATAGTAGTCATCCGCCAATACTCAGTTAGGCTTTGACACCTGTTCTGCTGCGCCGCGTTTTGTCTCGTCTGCGAATTTTTGACTACATTTTTATTTTTTATTTTTTATATCCTGTATGCATTGGAAATTAGGTGTGTTGGCAGCTACAGGCAGCTATTCATGAAAATAGTAGTGTGCATCCGCCCTTTTTGAGTACTCAGTTGTTAGGCTTTGACTAAATTTGTATTTTTTTGTTTTTTATATGTTGGCAGCTACAGACAGCTATTCATGAAAATAGTAGTGTGCATCGGCCATTTTGAATACTCAGTTAGGGTTTTGAAAGCTGTTTTGCGTCGATAAGGTTTGACTCGTCTGCGATTTTTGACTATGCCCAAAAATAAAGCAAAGAATCTGTATAAAATGTAAGGCCAAAAAAAAACTTATGATGTCGTTGATCTGAGGAGCCCTGATTTACTCTTAACTGAAGACACCCATGAAAGAATGAAGCTACGCTACGATTGAGTAGCTAAAGACAGGAGCGAAGGCAAAGCTCGAGAAAAATATGGGAACAAACCAAGTCACAAATGTAGATTGTCTAAGGTGGGGATTACTTTTAAGGCGATAAAATATATATTCAAGAATAAATACAAAAAAAATGATTGAGTAAAATACAAAAAGTTGCTATACGTTTTAGAATTTACCTCGCATCGTCTATTTGCGTCTGAAAGCCAGCTTCACCTTTATAAATTAAATTGATGTTTTGCGTCAACAGCATAAATGAAATTTGCTATAAAATGATTATCTACATGTAAATATATATATATATATATATATATATATATACATATATACAAATACAGTTAGTTGGCGGAATGGAGGGCGACATGCGACAGGCGACATCAGCAGCGCCTGCAATTTTTATTACTTTAGCTGCACGTCCTGTGGGCCGGATTCAACAGTTTGATTGCTGCTCGTACACAGCACATGCCACATAACATGCACCACAACACAAACAGAAATAGAAAGAGAGTGAGACAGAGATATTGAGAGAGAGAGAGAGAGAGAGCAGCATTTTCGTTTTATAGTTCGTTAGCGTTGAATTCAATTCCATTAAATGTTTAAGTCTAGCTTTGTTTACAAGTCTGCCCCGTTGGATGTAAATTTGAATATCGAATGCAACGATTTGTCAGCTGGGACACAATCAGTCGCCGAAGCGAGTTCTTGATTAATTTCCCAAATTTAAATTTTCAATTTGAAATTGTTTTATCCACAATCCTTTTGCAATCCTTTCAATCTGTTGTTGTCCAATCAGTTGTCCATATTATAATGGACTCCCGACAGGCATTGGTTACATCTAGTTTCTAATTAAATAAATTTGATATGTCTACCTTTTGTAATGGATATATTTCAGCAACAAAAGAAACTCAAAAGATTCCAATAAAAACGGCCAAAGCGGACCCTCATTTAATCACACTGCCTCGTTGAAATATGATATAATAGCTGGAGATATGTATGTATGTATGTGCTTAGGCCCATTCATTGGAACGCTTAAAATTTTAACGAGAAATAGACGCGACGACCTTTTGGGCCCGCTCAGACATAGATACACGGACACATTGATGTCCGCTTGTCATGCAAAGGCCAAGCAAGGTGGATGCTTCGGGGCTATTGTCGATATGTATGTGTCTGTTTGTGTGTGTCGTAGAACATGCCCAAAAAGTAGCGAACAAGAAAAAAAAAAGAAAAAGAAAAAGGAGCAAAAGGAGCAAAAGGAAAACTCAAGCCAAAGTGCAATCGAACATTTTGTTAATATACTTTATGAGTTTTGTCTGCGCGACGTGTTGCTGCCACGTCTCTTCGCTATGACTGCCATGCCCTCGAGGGCATTCAAAGCCAAAGTGTGGACCCACACAAGCCCCACCCACCAACAAGTCTAGAAAAAAACTTAGCTGTCATAGAGACTTGTGTATACACTAAGAACAATTTTAAAGTTTTTAACGAACATTTTGAAGTAATTGAAAAAAGTTGGCTATCTAAAATAAACGAGGTTTTCTTTTCTTTTTTTAAATTTTAATTTTATATTTATATGTTTGCATTGGAAATGAGTTATGTTAGCAAATACAGACAGATATATATATATATAAATATATACAGCTGTGTTCATGAAAATAGTAGTGTTCATGAAAATAGAAGTGCTCATGAAAATAGTAGTGATCATGAAAATAGTAGTGTTCATGAAAATAGTAGTGCTCATGAAAATAGCAGTGATCATGAAAATAGTAGTGCTCATGAAAATAGTAGTGCTCATGAGAATAGTAGTGTTCATATAGTGTGAAAATAGTAGTGCTCATGAGAATAATAGTGCTCATGAAACTAGCCGTGCCCATGAAATAGTAGTGCAAAAAATTGTGTTTATCATTAAATTTTACTGCCCAAAATTTATATTTTGAAAACAATTTGTATCTTTATGTATATTATTAATATTATAATTATAATAAATTTTAAAGCTAATTTTTTTTTTTATAAAATACGATATCTACAATATATATTTAAATATAATCCAAAAAAGTCAAAAAGTCTTTTTCAATTCGTTTCGTTTAGTTAAGATTCTGTTGACATGACTTTGTTTTCGAAAACAGTGTTGCAAAACATCTTACAATTTAGCTATTTTGATTGGCAGTCAATCGACAATTTGCTGTTCGTCCTGTTACATTTGAGTTGAGTGCATTTATAATGCCTTAAAATTCTGTTTAGGGTATTCCCATTGGCATTCCGTGAAGAAAAGTGACAAGTCGACTGATTGACTGGCTGGCTGGCTGACTGGCTGACTGACTGACTGAGTGTCGCTGTGACGCACGTATTGACAGGCAACGTTGGCTTCATTGTCATCTCTGCTGCTGCTTTCTATTTTGCCTTTTGGTTATCCACCTGAATGTGGGTCCCCAGTGGCATTGAGCAAAATGAAAATGAAAATGAAAATGAAGGAAAAATAGCAACAAGCATTTGACTGCCAAGGCAGCTTATACTTGCCGCCGCCGCCGCTGTTGCCTCGTTTCAATTTAGTCATTTTATTATTTATATTTATTTATTTATTTATTCATTTTATGCTCGCCATTATTTGCTTGTCAGCCTGAACTAACCCACTGAACCAGAACAACGAAACCCAGAGCCCAGAGCCGAGAACCCAGAACCCAGAACCCAGAACTCAGAACCAAAGAAGAAAACCAGCATAGTTTTGTCTTCTGTTCTTTATGTTAATGGCAGGCAAGCCGCAAAAGGTTTTCCACCGTGTATTTATGCTTTAAATGTGTGTGTGTGTGTGTGTATTGAAATGGCAAATGTTGCGACGCTGTTTGGGGAATTGAAAGTAAATAATAAAGAGACTAGAGGGCAAGGTAGCCAGCATGGGTTGGTCTTTGTCGTTCTGTTTACTTTGGCTAAGCACAGCAACAACAACAAGAGACAAAGGGTTGATTCAGCTTAGTTTTGGGGTCAGATCGTCAAATACTTGAGCCAACTTTTGCATTTCCTGTGTCTAGCTAATTGGTCATGCGATACGAATACCGTTGGGAATAGAGTCCGGCGACCAGAGTCCGCCTGCTGCTTAGATGCTGGTCCATGTCCCGTCAAATTGCAATTCATATCCGGCGTAACGCTTCAAGTTCAATGATGACGACAATGCTCCAAATCCGTTGGCAGATGACGTGCAGAGCGTTGCCGCTGCTGTTGCCGTTGCATAATTTGCTAGTCTCCGTTTGCCGGTATCCGGGTCCGGGTACAGGTACGGGCACAGGTACGGGCACAGGTACTGGGTACGGTTACGAGCACGGGCTAGGTGTAGCTGCTGTCATTTCATGTCAATGGATTCCATTCTCATGCGCACAAATCAACGGATATTGTGCAGTGACAATTTCCGTCATCTACGAGCAAAGTAAAAAATTATACGTTCGCAAACTTTTACTTGATACAAAAGCGAAAACTTAGGCCCTGAGTTAACCAGTCAGGTAGACGTAACTAGTCGTAGCTAGTCAGGTGTCCTGTGTACTGTGTACAGCCAGCTACAGTTACGTGCAATCTAAAGCTAAAGCAGGCGAATGGGCGGTTGGGCGGTTGGGCTGACAGCGTCTATCATGTCTCGGCGTGGGCGTTGTGTGGGCGGCATGGGCCCGATGACTGCATCAGAGTGCATGCATGGGCATAATAAAGCAACTGGGGCTGCTGTCGCCATTAAGGCCATGAAACATCGCTAATTGCAATGAGAACACTTGTTGATTGCACGGCAAACGCATGCGGGCTATGGAACCGGAGCACCGTTGAGCCGTAGAACCGGAGCCGTAACCATGCTAGAACAGCGGCGTCGTCATATCAGCCTTTCAAGGCAAATGATTTATGGCTGCATTTTATGGAAATAAGTTTGTTAACAGCTTCAACTCGGTTGAAAAATTTCCATTTAGTTTGTTATCTTTGTGTGAAACTGAGTATAGAGTTGATATAATTGAAAAGAAATGAACTATTGCATCAACTAATTCATATCACACAACTAGAAAAATATAAACCTATAGCAATTCTAGTCAATTAAATTCAATTCATCAAAGATTCCATTCGCTTAATCGCTTCTCTAAGCTTTTAATTTTATTAAGTTGTTCAGTGGTTCGTGAGCAACAAGTTCTATTGATTTATTCAGCAGTCATTAAATTGAATTAGATGTTCTTCAATGTAGTTTTATAATGTTTTAGCACTTTTTATACTAAACCCATTGAATGGGAAAGTGTTTATAACAGGCAAAATGAGGCGTGGCAAAACCCATAGAGTTTATATATTGATATTTATCAGGATGACAAGCTGTGCCGATCTAGCCATGCCTGTTCGTCCGTCCGTCCGTCCGTCCGTATGCACTCAGCGATCTCGTAAGCTACAAGAGCTAGAGATATCAAATTTAAAAGGTGTATTCCTATGTACCCTGAAAAGACGTTCACTGTGAGTCTGGTAAAACGAAATTAAAGCTCCATAAATATTGATTGAAATTAGTTGAATCTGAATTGAAGACGAAGCTGCGCTTGACTGCCACCTTCATCTTTTTCTTTAGAAAACTTTTCTGATATACAAATTCAAGGCCGCCTTCACCTATACCTGTGCCTTCACCTTAAATTATAAATATTTGATGATATGTGATACTCTTATAGGAGCTTAAAATATAGCTACTTTGCTCCTTTTTTGGTTTTGGGTTAGCAGATACTTTTGGAATTTGCCTAGATACTTGCCTAATTGGCTGCCTTTTGGGATCGGGCCATGTCCTTGGCTTAGAGGGCTTTGTGCGTAATAGCTCTGAAGCGCATTATCTGCATAAATAAATTGTAGATAAAATCCATTCAGACTGCGGATAGTGTTTTATTTGGCTCTGCTCTGTTTGCTCACGCCACTCGATGCCCATTTTCAGTTAAGTTTTATGTTTGTTATTGTAATTTTTAATGCACACACACACACACACACACACAGAGACACACACTCAGTTTGTATATATGTGCATATATCTTTATATATTGCCCCATCGATTGTCTGCTGGCAGACAAAGACAAAGAGCATGCTGCCTGCCCAAGAGCTGATAGAAAATTCCTTTTGAGTGCAAGGACGCGCGCTCGCTCAAATGACGCTCCATGGGACTTAAGATGGGCGCAGAGCAAACAGCAAAAAGAATTCAGCGAATCTACTGTGTGCTCCTTTCGACCATTTCGCTGTCTCCTCTGTTTGTCTGCCCGTCTGTCCGGCCAAAACAAATAATCTTTGGCTATTGCTGCTTCAAAGGCTTACCATATTGTATCTCTAAGTCTAATTCGTCCTGCGCTGTTGGCGGCCTTTCGTCCTGCCGTTTCGGGCTATTTTGCTTGCACTAAAATTTCGTTTATCGTCAACTGGGGAGCCGTTAAATCGTCAAAGGCTCAAGCTCAAGCAAATCACGAAAAAAACATAATAAATATATGATGGAAGAACAAATAATATAATACCTATTTTTGTTAGCCATGCAGCGTGTTTTGTTAGCTCGGCCCAAACAATTTCACGGGCTCATTTGTTGGCTAACTCCTAGACATATGATTGTGAGCACTAAATAGTACATCTATGTAGTTACCTAGTTAATACACATTAGTAAGCTCAGAGTATTGAAAATGGGTATTCTGGGCAAATTGGTTTTGGGGAAATTTATGTAACGGGCAGGAGAAGGTGTGGTAGACCCCATGAAGTAAATATGTTCTTGATCAGGGTAACGAGCTGAGTTGATCTAGTGATGTCCGTAGTTCGTCCGTTCGTCCTTTCGGCCGTCCGTCCTTCCGTTCGTCCTTCCGTCCGTTCATCCGTCCGTCCGTCTACTCATTTGTCAGTCCGAAGGAGCCCAACGGTCTTGCAAACCACAAAAGCTAGAGACTTGCAGTACGAATTTATCATATATTTTTTCGATAACTCATCGTAGTCCATATTGTCGATCATAATCGATCATTTTAGTGCATTTTTTAAGCTCGAGTGTTGAGCATAAGAGTGCTCTAATCGGGAATGCCTGACTAGGAAATGCTAAATTTTATTGCTGATGTGAAAAAAGTTTAACTAAACGTGCTCTAGAAGTAGAGTCTTTGTCTTATACTTTTCGAGAAAGACGTATACATAGATAAAATAACATTTTCATAGATACTTGCTCCTCCTGAGTCCAACCTTCGCTCAATCTATGTATCTGTAACCAACACTCTAGAGAAACCTCTTGTAGCTTGAACTATCCATTTGAACATATCCAGTAAGTCGCTTCTAAAGTTGCCCAGACACAGCACTTCCAATACGATACATTAAGCATACTTTATCACATCTTGTAACATATTCAATGCATAGTTTCAATAAATATAATGAAATACTTCAATATACCTGTTATATTTGCTTAAGCTTAACTCAAATACTCTCATAGACAGCTTTGCACATGCCACATTGTATGTGTGGCAAACACTTTGCACTCGCCAAGCAATCTCTGCTTCTAATCAAAAACAGAAATTGAACAAAATTTTCATTTGGAATTTGCGTAAACAAATTGTCAGCTCTGCACTGAAAGCTCTTGTAATGAGCTTATCAATGTGTCTGGCTATGAATGAATGTGTGCCGATGTGTGTGTGTGTGTGTGTGGATTGACAAACTCAATTGATTTAATTGAGATTATGCGCTCTAATCTATGGCAAGAGTAAACTATAGGGTTGCGTTACAATTGATACCAGAGTGAAAAAGGCAAATTACAGTGGACAGCTGCACATGGATATCAAATTGAATGGATGCAGTTGCAGCAGCTGCTGCTGCAATTTGGAAACTGTTTGACAGCTGTGGCCAGCCAAAATGACAATTGAATTGTCAAAAGCTGGTAACAGGCTTTTGCCTATGTCAAAATTGTTGCGGTCAATTGGAATTTTCGACACTGTTGAAGTCGAGCTGACTCTAATTCACTTTGTAACTTTGTGCTACGAGCCATATGTAATGTGTCATTAGATATTTAATTAGGCTTAGATTTGAGTTGCTTATTCAGATTTTAATACACAATTAAATATATCTATATATAAGAGAGAGTTATATGTGTGTGCTTATATAGAAAAGAGAGAGTTATATGTATGTGCTCATATAGAAAATATCTATATAGCACATACATATAACTCTCTCTTTTATCTATATAAAGCAGCGCTGATGTTTGCATATTTGATCTTAGATATTTCACAATCAATTGTTCTTGATGATGTTCATAGAAATAGTAGCAGTTGTTTTGCGACTCTGTGAAGCATACAAGGTCTAGTTGAAAAGTAAAGTCAAAAAAAGTATTTTAGAGTTTTGATTTTTGATTCTTTAGTGACGTTATGTTGTTACTCTTATGCTTTACTCAAGCCCAGAAGTTCGGTCATTTTGTATGCTGATTTAAGTTTTGAGAGTTGTTTTGCTTGGAAGTGTTTTGACTTTTGGCGACTGCTTACTATGTTCAATAATGAAGCAAAGAAACTGTAAAAAACTTTTGGCCAAAAAGAACAGACTAATGATGTCCCAAACCTATCCACCTATAACTTATCCTTCTACCCAAAGAACTGTAGAGGCCTATGTAAGGACGACGCTAAGCTACGCTTGAGGAGCTATCGAAGGCATCCAAAACGCAGCTGAACAAGAATACAACAAATGATTTTATAAAGAGCTTCGAGATTAGGAAAAAACGTAGCCAGAAGTGTATAATATCTGAGATTGGAATTACTTTCAAGGGGAAGAAATGGATGGGCATTATTAAATAAAATATAAACAAAATTCCAAAACTTTTTGAACAAAACTCGCATATATTTAAAAATTTATATCTAATGCTTAGCTTCTTAGCCTAAGCTGTCAAATAAAGTATTTATCTAAGTAAAGAATAGATTAAATTACTTCTAGTTATCTGGTCTGCAGATGTTTTTTGCTTTTTTGGCTATATGTGGAATACCCTCGAGCATACGTATACTATAATATATTGCTATAGTAAATAGTATATAAATATTTATATATACTTAGCATTTCTATCATACAAATATTTGGTGGGTCAAGGTCAACAACCTCACCCCATGGCGCTTGTCGATCTCTGGCCCTAAAATGTATACGTTTTCTAGATAGTTGCTGCAGTTACTATAGCATATATATATATATACATATACCATATCTTATCAGTTGAGCACACACACACATATACACTTACATTTGCACATTCCGGTGGCTTTTGGTGGTGCAGCTAAATGGTTTTTGTACTACGCATTTATCATTTATGGATCTGGGGCGGACACTGCGTCATTGGCGCGGCGATGACAGCGCCAGCAAAACAGAAAAAAAAAAATAGTAAAACAAAAACAATCAAATGATCATTATCGTTGTCATCATCATCAGCAGCATTATCATTATCATCGGCATGTATCTGTGCGCTAGTTTATTTTCATTACGTTAATTCATTTGTAAATATTTTCCTTAACTTTAACAGCCAGAGTCGCTAGCTCTTGTTGTTGCTTCCTTTGTTGTTTATATACCGATTTTCCAGCATGCCGCCGCACGACTCACGCCCACAGCCCACAGCCCACAGCCCACGCCCATGCCCATGCCCATGCCCATGCAGTGGAGCAAGGGTTTATTTTTGGATAGAGTAGTTGGGTGCTCCATTTCATTGGTATTTGCTGTCATTCATACGCCCCCCAAAACACACACAGCGCACAGTGGGCAATCAATCAGGCATTAAACCAAAGGCTTTGCCCATACAAATCAACCAAATCATTGTGAAAATATATATATATATATTTGATATATATATGTAATTGCAGCTTGCAGTGTCTTCTTTGTGCTCAGCTGGAGTTCGAAGGACAAAGCAAATATCTTCACATAATTATAAAAATGGTCTAGAAGCTGGTAGATGGAACGTTTTATGACTAATTGCTTGTCTAGCAATTTGCAGCAATTGCTCACATTTTAAAGAAGTTTTTCTATTATATAGAAATCTAATATGAAATTAAAAGCATTTATTAAGCAAATTAAATTTGTATACAGAGCTGCGCACTCGAAGTGTAGCCTCTTTAAAAACTCATAGATTCTGTTTGGGAATTGATTTTTATTTATTGCAATGTAAAATCAATGTGAAAATAATCAAAAATTTAGCATCAATTCACTTTGGCGTGACATGACCAACTTTTGCCTTGACTATGGCCTTCAAACGACTCGCAAGCTGCTCGAATATGACTTGCGGGTTTTTTGATCCACTCATGGATAAAAGCTTTCTGCAGCGTCTCGAGGCTGGTTGTATTTTTTATATGTTTGACATTGAACACACAGTAGTAAATACTACAACATCACTTACTTAGTTTACTTAGTTAGAGTAATAGTAAGAGTAAGAGTGCTCTAGTTGGGAGTGCTCGACTAGAAGATGCCGTGACCTTCTGTTAGTGAATACACATTTCCTTTTGTGTTAGATGCTATAACTTGTTGGACTAGTGAATGCTGATTTCCCATTTATTTATTTAAATATGGGAATTAGCTTTTGTCTTAATAGTTATATGATAAAATTGTTTAATTCGTTCAATTTTTACATCAATTTATTTGAAAATTTTTAATTAACTACTAAGCAGGTGGAAAAGTAAGTCGACTGTTGATACTTATTAAAACTATATATGAGTATATATATATATTTATACATACATATATGTATAGACAGCTGCGAAATATAAAATAGCACCAGTCTCATGTTTGTACTCAAGAACTTTATGAAAAACATTTTAAAGCAAAAATCGAGCAGACTTCACAATTTCAGTTAAGAATTGAATGCTTTTCTTATTGTTTCAGTTTTCAATTCAATTAAATTTCAATTAAAGCTGTACCTTAGAGCATAGAGAAACTCTTCTAATATGATTCTTTCATAGCAATTTCAATTAGTTAGCTCAACTTTTGGCTTTTGCCGCAAAGCTGTGTCAATTGAACCCCAGTTTAAGCTATTTGCACCACTGTGCAGTCATTGGAGTTGAAGTCGCTGCTGCTGTTGCTGCGTTGCTGTGTACTCAATGTATTTGCATGCCATTTTTTATGGCTCAACACTTGGCGCGTTGTCTATGCGCGCCCCCAATACACAAGCTACCAACATGCCAGCACACGCCGCGGCCCCCTCCTGCTCAGCCGCAACAGCCATTGGCTGTGCTGTGTGCATTTGGGTTAGTTTAGCATTTGCAGAAGCGCAATTGATGATTAAGCGCGTTGGCCATTAATTGCTTGGCCACTGGCAAGGCGTGTGAATAAAAGTGAATAGCACTGAATGCTTCAAGTGAATGCATTAAGTGCAGCTGCAGCAGCAGCAGCAGAACGTTGGCTGGGCGTGGCAGGTGTGTGTGGCACTGATTTATGTAAATTGGCATTTTGATAAGCCGGAACCATTTAAAGCCCTTTAATGGGCAGCAGCCAAAATGACAATGACATTGAGTGGGCAACCTTGGCGCTGTTATATAACATTGCGCTGCGCTTTTCACTCTCAATTAAATCTGTTGAAAAAATAGTCATTTCTTGAGTGAAGGCAAAAGCAAAACTATCAAAGAGCAAATCAAAGCAATTTAACCAAGCAGAAAGTAGAGTTTGCTCTGAGCTAAAGCAAGAAGTTGCACTAAAAGTTGTTATGTTAAATGTTAACAGCAATGGAAATTCAGGTTTTTATTTGCTTAAAGTAACTTTGAAACCATCTAATTTCTATACATTTTTCTGTTCTTTTTTTTGTTTTGGCTTTAAACAAAAGTTGAAATTAAAAACTTTTTCGTATTATTTAACAGCTTTTTGACAACAACAACAAAAACGAAAAAAAAAATAGAAGAAGCAGAAGTTATTAAAGCACGTCTGCGTCTGAATAAATATTAAATGGTTTCACAAAAGTTTGCATTAGAATTGGAAATTGTGGCAGCAGAAAGCTGGTCTATGCTAGCCATGGTTAGTTCTATAGATATGCTTGGGATACCTGGGCTAGAACTATGCTGAAAAGCTGGTTAAAAGTTTGCCATGCAGCCATAACAAATGACGGAATAAGTAGTCGCAATTATATATAAAAGGACTCGGACTGGGACTGGGACTGGGACTGGGACTGGGAGTAGCTCTGGCATGTGTCGAGGTCCTTTGTCTTGTGCTTGGTTGTTGTTTGTGCCGGAGACAGTCGGGAGTTCTATTTATTTGCCACTTCATTATTGCGCACAAGGTGTCCAACGAGCAGCGAGCAGCGAGCAACGAGCAAGCACCAAGGACCAAGCGCGAAGGACAGCTTTGCCAGCTGCTGCTGGCTAACTGCTCGCCGCGGTGGCAGCTGTAAAATTAATTTGAAATGTTCTGCGGGTTGCTGCGGTCGTTGCAGCCGGTTGGGGTTCGCTGGCGCTCGTGACTTACAAAATGGCCAAGAAGAAAAATTTAAGTTGGCTTTCATTCTGTCAGCCAGAGAGACTTGAAAACTTGGCCCCAGCAATCCTTTGTTGTTTCGATTGTAGTGGCAGCAAATTTTTGAATGTTGTTCAATGTAGTCTTACACAAGCAACAAGCAACAGGCAACAACAAGCTTAAGCTTAAATTATCCCTTTAGCTGCTTGCGCCCAAAGAAAAATTCCATTTCAAGTTCGCCCTGCCTGCAGTCGGCCAAGCTGAGACGTTAGATATTCGCGTTTCTAAGATGCCGTTCGCAGCCAAGGAGATGCGGCCAGCTTTTGGGAGTATTTCAATTTTGTGTTTTTAATTACTGACTGTGGCAACGATACAGCAACACTGACTAATTAACAGCAGCTCGGGCGGGCGGACAGACAGACAGACAGACAGTCAGGCAGCTCGTCAGGATGGCAGCATGCCAAAGGATAGCCTGGGTTTACTTAACTGGCAGCCAGTCAGCATAATAAGTTAAGCATACGAAACGTTGTGCGGCGAATTTCCTCTCGTTTTTTGTTCGTTCATAAGAAAGCAGCAGAAGATGAAGGAAAAAAGAAGAATTTAATATTAATAAACTAATTGTAGGCAGCACAAAGCGCTGACGTCGCGTCGTCAGCCGTATCCTTTTAGCCAGTGCCGAAGTTTTCATGTTGTCGCTTCAACAATATGGCAGGCAACCAGCAACAACAACAACAACAACAACAACACTAGCGGTAACAGTAACAAAGAAGAAGAAGAAGCAGCGCACAAATCGCTGCTAACACTAAAAATAACAATTTCCGCTCTAATAAACATTTCCGCTTCGTGAAATTTAACATTTTACAATAAATTAAGTGAGAAGAAATAACCATAAGCCATAACCATATAGCATACATGCATGACACACAAATACACACACACATACACACACACATACACACACACACACATTTATATTTTTATATACATATATATATATTTAGATATATTTAAATCTTTCTGTTTTTGTTGTTGTCTCGTGTTTGGGCAACTTTCTTATCGATCAAATTTAGCTTGTTTCTCTACACAAAATATATAAATATAGATCATTTTTAATTGATTTTTTTCCCGCTTAAAGTGCCTTAAATTGAATGAGTTTATTCAGCTATATTTTTCGAAATTTTTATAAAATCCATTCCAGTTGGTTGCAACTGACGCTGTCTCAAGGCAAAGCTATAATAACTAGATATTACTTCTGTATAGGAATATTGGAGTGGGGCAGCCCTGACTGCATAATACACGTTCATAGTCTAAAAGCAGTTGAATCTATCTTTTCCAGAGGAACTCTGTTGTAACATAACTGTCAAATTCTGGAGCTCTAAGCCTCTAGAAGATATAGATTTTTGTCATTTACCTATGTTTATGTAGGGCTTGTCTATGCTAGCATCTAATATTCCAAATTTCTCTAGTCTCTAGCATTATAATGCTAAAAGTATAACAGAGTTTGTACAAAATAGACGATTTGCTGTTTAAGCGGCGATCTGTAGTGGATCTCAATAGTTCTAGCTCTAAAGCTGTGGAAACTGCAGTGTTTTAGTATTTCCCGTTTTGTCAAGCCTCTATAAGAAGAGACGGACGGAAGGACGGACGGACGGACGGACGGACGGACAGACGGACGGACAGAAAGGGAATGAACTGACGGACGGACGAACAGATATACGGACGGACGGAAGGACAAACGGTCGAACGAACAGAAAGACGGTAGGACAGGCGAATGGACAGCAAAACAAATATTGTATATAACCAATATACTCTTTTCCCTAAGTGAGCGGGTATAAAAATCCCACAAAGAATAAGAGTATGACAAAGAGTAAATACTAGAATAATATATAAAGAGTAAATATTTTGGATTTCTTTTACAATTTTCATAAAACTAATATGCGTTAGACGAGCATAAATGCTTAAGCTAACAGATACCCGCATAGTCCAGATGAATCTATAACTTTTTACTACATGTATTTAGATGACTACTCCACAGACTATCATCTAGTTAAGCACACCTCACGTTCACACTCTATTTGTCTAGATTGCAGCTCTTTAGTTTGGGGCATATGCAACCAAATGTTATTATGCTCATGAATAGCAAATGCAAATGACGCTCGACACGTGCCGCAGCAAGCATTCAAATGCAGCCAGTTTGCATTCTAGTTGTGTTTGCTTAGCATAAATGCGCTGTGTCAATGTAGCAAATGGCAACAGCCAAATTCAAGTAGCATACATTGCGTATGCGTAATGTATGATATATATATATATTCCGTATACGCAGCGTTGGCTAGGTATGATTTATGTAGACGGCAGTTGATGTTGACGATGAAATCGTTACAGTTCCTTAAGACATCTTCACTTATAGCTTGAAGTTATGTAAATGCTTTACAAGTTACCTTGATTTCCTACCTGTGATTGTTTTTTACCTGGCTGTCTGCTTTATAAAAAAAAAAGCAGCACTTAATGTTGTTACACCCACACACACACGCCGAGCGATGGAAATTTATTCTGGAAATGACTTTTGCATGTTGTTGCGCCGGTAGAGAAAAGACTGGCAAATGGGCGCGGGGAGCTATGGGCATGCGGATCCTTAGAAATGTGTCGACTGTCACGTACTTGTTAAATTAAAAACGATTACTTACTCAAATTTGCTGTCGCTTTGTTGCACTTAATTTAAATTGTTATTGTTATTATTTCTATATAAAGTCAGCGCCAGTTGGGCTGCGCGGCAATAGGTGGGCCTCTGGGGCTGTTGAGTGTATTTCAATTAAAAGGATATGCCGCAGGATGCGTTAGCAGCGCCCAGGCTAACAGATGGAACTGGATGGGAAAGTCGCAGCGGAGCTGGAGCTGGTTTGAGGTTGGGGCTGTGGCTGGGCTTGGGTTTGGATTGGAGTGGCGCGTGGCGCTGACAGCATTGAAAACAATTTTTGCCAAGCAACCGAAATGAAAATGGAATATGCTTGAAATAATGAAATAAAACTGAATTATAAGCATAACAAATACAAATACAAGAAAATATAGTAACAAAGCAAAAGAACAAGAGAACCAAAATGAAAATGAAAATGAAAATGCGTCTGGCATAATTTTAAAAAGAGAATTAAGTAAACGAAAGCCACAGATTGAATTCAGAGAGTGCCAGTTCCTCAAAACACAAACGCCACAAAAACCCAAAAAAAAAACAAAAAAAAAAAAATGTAGAAAATTCAGGCAGAAACTTGAGCACATTGAGAGCTCAAAAAAAGTTGAATATATATGTATATATATATATATATAATTATAAAAGTATATATGCATATAAGTATATATCTATCACAGCAAGTTATGAAAGAGTTGAAGCAGTGGCAGCAGCAGCAGCAGCAGCAGCAGCAGCAGCTGACAGAAAGTTTTTTCGAAACGCATGTCAAAGTATCTGAAGTTTTTACCTCATTTCCGTTGAATGGAGCGGCGCTCGCTCGCTCGCTGAACGCTGGCAACGATGTGTGTGCGCCAGTTTTTTTAATTGAAATGAAAAATGAAAGAGAATGTAGAGTGTGAGTATACATATAATCGTAAGTCGGCTAAAGGCTTATGCAAAAAGGGTTCAGCTTGAGGTTCAGGTTTCATTTCGATTTTGCTTTCAGCCGACGCTGCAAACTTTAGGCCGTCAGCTAGATGGGGTAAAACGGGCCAACGGGCCAACGGGCTAACGGGCAAACGGGCTCAAGCCTAAGCAGCTTTTGGCCAACCGCGTCGTCGTCGTCGTCCTCGTCGTCATCATCCACGTCATCAGCTAAAGAAATCGCATGACAAGCCGCAATTTTTATGACAGGAAGCGACAAACTAATATACACAAGAAGTTTTTCATTTACATTGCGGTTAATGTTGTTATTGTTATAGTTAATGTTATTGGCATGACGTCACAATGCCACAACGCAAGAGTTTTCCACAGGCAAATACCCTAAAACTTAAATCAGCTTGACTTCAGCTATAAGTGTAACGCATCAATACGCCCTACGACTCTCAATTTACAGGGCATTAACCCAATTGTAAGCAGCTTAAACAATGCTTCCAATTGGTAAACATCTCAATCAATTTACTTATTTTATTTGTATATATTCTTATACATTTTGTTTAAACACCTTTTGTTACGTATACGCCTGGTTGACCTTGACTGAAACTGAAAGTTGTGGCAGCTTAGCAATTATCGCAATTATTCAATTTATTTCACTTGCATTAGCTTAGCTTCGTTCGCTTCAAGGCAACATTTGCTCTACTCTGGCTGAATGCATTGCATTGTCTAAAAAGTTGGCAAAACTAAAAACATTTTGTAAATCCCAGTTTTCATGTTTAGTTTATTAGTTGAAAACTTTAATCCTTTCGCAGCAAAAGTTTACAAATGAAAAGCTTATTTGATGCTAATGAATGGAGTGATGCACATCATGCATTCTATGCAAAGCTATTTAAGTCCAACTGGACTGAGTGTCCATTCACGTTTAATTGAGCCCTTCACAATGTTTATGCTTAATAGCTGGCTGAAGGCCTTTCAGCCAGCTATTAGAGTCAAGTGACGCCAATAAACTGTAATTTATACACAAAGCAAGAGCCGAACGCCACACGATTTCCGCTCAAAGCAATCAATTGACATTTGCAAGTTGTTCGCGCTGTAATTAAATGTAATCGAATCGTGTACTCTCGAGATGGGCCTGATCAGATATTGTGCGGTTAGAGTGGAGAGTGGTGAGTGGTGAGTGGTGAGTGGCAAGTGGCGAGTGGCGAGGCATGGTTAGAGGGGCAGTCGGTGCACAATATTTGCTGGTCTGTTAGCTAATTTCTATAAGCAGCTTTCGTCAGTTGGGCGTTCAGACGGTTAATCAGTCCGCTTGGCATTCAGTCAGCTAGACACGTTCAAATTTCATTTAGTTAATTCAATGAACAGTTCCTATCTGAAGTCAAATTAGGCAGGGGCAGGGACAGGGCAAGGGGCGTGGCATTCGCCAAAAGATGATTGTGTTGGGGTTGATGGGTTGCTGCTTGGCTGCCTGGCCGCCTGGCTGCCTGGCTGCTTAAGACTGCGGTTAGCTGCTTTTTACTTTGACTCGAGGCTGTGGTTTTGTCCCAAGACGTGACGCAAATGAAGATGGCGAAACGTGCCGAACTGATCAGCAAACGTAGGAAGAGGGCGACGGCGGCATTGAATGGCGGCGCCTTAGCCGACTAGAATAAGCCAGAAATCGAGAAAAGCTGACAAAGCAAACATGAACCAAAATAGATAATAAAAAAGAAGAAGAAAGAAAACTATGAGCAAATACGTACCAAAAAGGACAACACGAAGAGCAAGAGCAAAATAAATATGTGAAAATTATTTATTGGCATTAAATAGAAGTAGACAGAATATGGACTTTTCTCTAGATTGCAGATATTCCAGACGCATTTCAATTTCACTTCACAATTTATATTGCTATATAACGATATGTATCGATTGTTATCGATATAAACACTTAATGCAAATATATACAGTTGTGTTCATGAAAATAGTAGTGCTGCACTATACAAAACATAAGCCAAAATGAAATGATACCTTTTCGGTATTTTTCCATAGATTAAAGATATTCCAGTCGCACTTCAATTTCCCTTCACAATTTATAGTGTTATAGGGATAACATTAATATTCCTTGTTATCGATATTTATATACAAACGTGTTCATTAAAATAGTAGTGCTGCACTACACAAAACATAAACCAAAATGAAATGATACTTTTTCTGTTGAAAAATAGGAAGATGAAAGATAAATAGTGAGATGCATTGTAAAATCAGCCGTTCATAGAAATAGTAGTGCTGGATGTACAATAAAAAGTTAAAAAAAAATTAATAAAAAATAATAAAAATAAATTTAAAGAAAAATAAAAAAAAACGCGTAAACAGTAATAAAACATGTTAAAACTTTAAAGTCTTATAAAAGTTTTACTCTTTGCTATACGATATATGGATAGAATACCAAAACTAAGCAAATCTATCGATAAACTTTAGCTAATCGATAAGCAAACACAAATTGATAGTAAGGAAAGAAGTCAATAAGGAGGAGGTTATCTCTAATACACACGTTAAAAACTATCTAAATCTTTAAGTCTTTACAATCTAAAGCGAAAATTGGGGTATCAAAACAAAGAAAGTCCATTGAGAAATTAAACCGATAAACAAAAGCAAAGTTAATTTGGCAAATACAATTATTACAAACAGAAAAGTCAACCGAGAGAGAGAGAGAGTTAGGTTCCCTCTAGTTTCTACTTCATCTTCAGCTTGCTATACGATTTACATGCAATTTATTTCTATTATTTGCTGTGTTTATTTAATAAAAACTTGCTGTTTGCCTCTTTCTAAAATATTTTCAAGATCTTATGTAAGATTTAATGCGAAATATGTTTCTGTGTTTACATAAACAATCGTGAGTCCATGTAAAATACGTTCTAGCCAGCTGGCGTCTTTTTTTGTCATTTTCGCATCGCATCTCGTACTGCTACCAATTGTTGTCTATCGATTTTGATTTTCTATCTATCCGTTGTTGATTTGTGCTCTTGTGAAATGCATTGTAAAGCGGATGTGAAAATCTTGCTCTTATGTTTTCTTCTTTTTTTTTTTTTTTTGATGCCACTCGCAACGCTCCTGTTGACACATTTCTGTGGGATTTTGGTTGAATTGGAATGTGAATGTGCGAATGGAGGAGGTTGAGGAGGAGTGAAGTATTTCTTTTAGAAATGCTGTCAGGAATATTATGATGTGATGAGTTTCTGCCGCATGGCTTAATCAATGAGAGTATTCGTAGCACTTCCGCTGACCCCCAAACGGCGCGCTCTTAAAAGCATTATAGCAATATTACGAATATACACGGCGGTGCGCGCTCCATAAATAATTAATATACAAAAAGCAACATGGCAAGTGTCATACAGCTGGTGGGTTAGCTCGACCGCACACCAGATGCCCTCCGCCGCCGCTGCTGCTCTAATGGCTCAGGGACTCTATGTGTGTGTGTGTGTGTGTGTGTGTGTGTGTGTGTGTGTGTATGTGTGTTTGTCAGTTGTTCTGTCTTTCTGTGGCTTAGTGGCAACCGCAAGCGCAAGCGTCTGTGTTGGTTACCTTACCTGCAACTGCCACTGACAGTTAATAGCCCACCTGACTGACCGCAGCTATGTTAAACTCTTACCAAGGCAACAGACAGCCACACTTCTGGCAACTCGTTAATGCGGATGAGCAAAAAAAAAAAAGGAATAAAAAAACGCAATTAGTTATCCCTACAAAAAAGTCCATTGAAAATTATTTAAGCGCCCCACAAAAAAAATATTAACAATTTTGCTTTATCGCAGTCTAACAGGCATTTTGTCTCTCTCTTTCCATTTCGGGTATGAACCAAATTTGGGCTTACTTTGGATCAGGTTTGAAGTGAAATACTTAAAAATATAAATATATATGAGTAGTTGGAGCTGAAATATTAGCTAATTAAAGTCGTTTTTCTTTGTTTATCGCAAAGCTAAAAACATTATTGAATTTTAATAAACTAAAGCCAAATACTTAAACTTAACTAAATTTGGCTATAACTTTCGTTCGCTGTCAAAGACTTTCGACTTGGCATTGTCAAACAGTTTTCGCACATATGGGAAAAAGTGAAAGAAAAACAAAAAGTTTGACAAAATTGAGTTTAGTTTTAAGGCAACATAAACTATGAAACCCAAAAACTCGTTGATGAAAAAACTTCGATTCTCGAAGACAACGCCGAAACGAGTTTATTTTATTTTTGACATTTCGGAAAAATATAAAGTTTTTTTTTTAAGATTAAATATTTACAGATTATTATGCTCTGAAGACTTTTTAGGCAACTTAATCGAAATAGAAATTAAGTAAATATATTTGTAAGGCTATGGAAGAGATAACGAACACATAATATAAGCTTAGGGAAACAAAAAGTTTGAGAGTTTAACTATCACAGATAAAATTCAAGGAGGGATATGAATTTTGTTAGATTTTAAGTCAAGATGCGTTCCAGTAGGTCTTGAGTGTGTTGGCATCTTGAGTCTTCTCTTCTAGCAGATCTTTGGCCTACAGTACTTTGATGCTTAGTCAAGCTGTTTTGCTGAGAATCTAGTCTCTCGAGGTAGAGTTTGGCCAACTCTTGAGATCTCGCTCGATGTGCCTGGTTCTCATGTACCAAAGAGTCCAAGAGTCTAAAGGTGATCTTCCTTGAGGTTTGTGTATTTCAAATATAAAAACTTTTGAAATCGTGTTGGCTATAACCCAGAGCTCGAGACATTCGATTCGGCGATCCCTTAATATACATATAATACTAATAATGAAAGCACGTAATTATGTGGCCGCAGTCTTGGCCTGATAATTAATTAGAAAATTAATATTAATTTTCATGAAAGTGCCCAGACGGCGTGCGCATATCCTTGGCTAATGTGTCCACGCTGTTTGGGCCAAAAAACAAATGCAATTAGTTGGCTATTCTTTTATATACATATATATATGTATATATTTTTTTTGTCGGTTTTTTGTCGTACATTTATTTCTGGTCCAAAGTCAACAAAACAAAATGAAAGTGTAAATCATATAACATCAATTTTCATTAGGGCGTTGACAGGCGCTGCCCACGTTTTGGGTCAGTCTGTGCGTCGCAGCAGGATGAAAGCGAAAAGGTCCAGGCTCAAGGTGGCAGGTGGAGAGGGGGACGACGCTGTATTATTATGCTGGCAATTTAGTTGATTTGCTTAAAGTATTTGCTGGCAGTGAACAAAATTAATTGCATACAAATGGGCCGCCGTCCAGCGGCTAGATAAATTTGTGCGACAAACCAAACCAAACCACACCAAAGAGAAGAAGATGTAGAAGAAGATAAAAACATGAAAGAGAATAAATAAAAATGTGAAATAGTAGCTGAAATATGGCCATTGTAATTGGTGTGCTGCTGGGCAGCCAGGACTGACAGCAAGTGCTGAGCGCAGCTGACAATGAGCGTCATCTAAAACTTTCTGCCACATCCGCCGTATGTGGAGCGCACATTTCCGAGACGTGCCCCGCGTCGCCTGCTGCCGATGCCGAACAAAAGCTATCAAGAAAGAACGTGCAACGCACTTAAAGCTAAGAGCTACTTCAGACTAGTTCAGGGTGTAGAGAGAGAGAGAGAGACAGAGAGAGAGAGGAAGAGACAAAGAGAGAGAGAGAGGCAGAAGTCTTTATAGAGCATAGAGTAGACGCTTTGTAGCTACCTTTTTGGTAGTTTTTGTTAAGCATTGCTGATAAGAATGGCAAGCGGAATGCATCTGTCATATATTTATATATATTTTTAGCATTTTATATAACATATATTATAGTATCTGTGATACACACATATATATATATATATATATATAAGTAGTCTTTAGCCCAAAATGGGCTCATTAAAAACTTTGAGCGCAAGCAATTTGTAAAGAAAAAGCAATCGGCTTTGCTCCAATCGGCATTGATGGACGCAGAAATACCCGGTATATAAAGATGGAATAGATATTAAACAGAATTTAACTTATTCTAAATTTTGGTATGGCAATGAAAGTCTTTTAAAGTAGTTTAGCTCTGAAAATCCAGGTTGAACAAAGTTTTATGAAAGCAAGCGGAATTCCAAGCTTTGATATGAATACTTATCGATTTTTATATTTATTTAAACTCAGACAATTTAGATCTTATACTTAATAATTATTCATTTTAAGTATTGGTATAGCTGCCGTGTATAGTGTCTGGCTAAGAACACTAACCTGGGCGACTCCAGTTCGGATTGGGGTAGCTGTGGATATTGTTTGACTACGTAGATATTTGGTTGGTCTTTCCGCTTAGATATGAAGACAGCAGCATGAACAAATGATGCTGCTTAAACTGCCTTTACTTGCTGCAGCAGTTCCAGGTGCAAGACGCTTGCTTCATATACAGACAGACAGCAGAGCAGTATAGCTTGTGCTCAATAGTGCTCAGGTTGTGGTGTATAGCTTTGTGTATGTGTAAGAAGCTTATCATCAAGCTTCAAGAACCTTCTATTATCAGCAGAGTTCGCCTTCAGCTTGTCACGCTTGCTAAGCTGGAACCAGTTGAGAATTCTATGATTGCAGCCTTTGCATAGAGCGCACATTGTGATTGTTAAAACTTGTTAATTTGCTGATTACTAAATATCAAGAAACACCAAATTTATAAAGCATTATATATATTATATATTGTTATATATTTCGCTTAACCAAGTGCTCTTGGTCTATTAATCTTAATCAACAAATGATTTGCTACATACAAAATCTATCTTATCTAGTCTATGCTGAATCGAGCAGCTGCTTAACATGCTGTTTAACCTTAACTGTTAAGTGTCTTAGATAAGGTATATATACATATATACATATACTATATACATATATGTATACATATGTTCATGTATATACTTATATATATGTATGTATATATATGCATGCATGCCTGTTAAATCACATTACGCCTTCTACTTTTTCGCTGACATGCTGATGAAATCTGCCTCTAATTTATGCAAGTTCAAGGACATATTTACGGGCAATTTAAGTTACAATACCAGAAAATGTCGTACGCTGTTCGCCGATACGATCTTGCATACATTCGCGCTGAAAAAGTGCTGGCTAACGTCAAAAGGCAGCGCCACAGACGGAGAAAAACGAAGAGCGAATGTGGAGAAAAAGTGCTTGCTGTTGCGCCCTTTTTAAAGCTATCTTTGTGTCTCAATGTAAGGGGGCCAAAAGGAAAATGGAAAAAGGAAAATCGTATGTGGCCGTGGCAGAGGCCGAGGCAGTGGCAGTGGCAGAGGCAGAGAGCGAATGTAATTGCCTGCCATGTGGCAAAGTGGCAATGACGAGCGCAAAACTGAAATGTAACTGAAAGCAAAAGCAAGCAAAGCGACAGCGATGCAAGCAATTTGTTGTCGTTGTTGTTGTTGCTTATTTATTTCATTCCATTCCAATTTCGCGCTCATTTCATGCATATAATTTTAATTTTGGCTAAGACATGTGTGTGTGTGTGTATCTGTCCCTTCCCCTTCGCCCACTCTGTCACCAATTACAGCTAGATCTGTATGTGCTGTGGCTGTGCTTTAACGCACATTTGCTCAGTTTTGTAATTTAATTTGTTTTGCACACGCATGTTGGCAAACAGAAATGAAATTGGCGTAAGGCAAGGCAGCAGCAGCAACAGCAGCAGCCGTAGCAGTAGATTCCCAAGGACCTGCCATTGTCGCCCGTAGGGTCACTGCTGACTCTGGAACAGCTGTCAGATGGCGCCACAAAACGTCTGATGTATGCTGCAAACCAAATCATAAATGTCATTACACAATGAAATTGCTTTTGACCAACAACAGCAGCAACAACAGCAGCAGCAACAACTGTTGCACATTTGTGTGAGCTTAAAGCTTCGCTCTCGTCAAGCAATTTAGCTCTTGGAATCAATTTAGAAATGGCTTAAACTTGATTTCGTTTCCGGCAGCAACTAAGTATGTGCTGAAGCTGAAGGCATGCATAGAGCTTGCCTATAAAAGGCAAATGCGAGTTACTTCAAAGATAATTCAGTTGTGCCTAGAGAGTGAGGGATTTACGACTGTTGACAATGTGCGCAAAAGTTGCGTCACTTTTTACTACCCAACGATGGCAAACGATGTGTGAAGTTCTTTTAGTTCGCTTTCTCACTCTCTCTCTCTCTGTCTGACTTACGATGCTATCAAAAATGAAGTGGGCGTGGCTAGGAGGAGGAGGCGTGCAATTTATGCAGCTTGCCTGAAATTTACAACTATTTTTATGAAGCCAAGGCCAGCGCAAATGTTTACGAGCAAACAAACAACTCTGAGAGAGAGAGAGAGAGAGAGAGAGAGAGAGAGAGAGAGAGAGAGAGAGAGAGAGAGAGAGAGAGAGAGAGAGAGAGGATTTAAAGAGAGTGAGAGTAAGAGGGCGAGAAAGAGTGAGAGAGAGAGATGGGCGCTTGTGACAGTGAGTTTTGGCTAGAAAGTTACAAACATTTGTCTGTCTACTGTCAAGGAGCAATCAAAAAAAATTTGTACACGCACGCAAATCGCCAAGAGTTTTGTCCAAATGAAGCCATTTGTATGGCCGGCCTGGCCCGTTGGCTGTCCATGTGTGTGTCTGTAAGTGTGTGTCTGTGTGTGGGCCGCTTTGTTATGTTGACAGCCCCATAAAGGCAATGAGACGCCGCTGGAGAGTCAAGAGCTTGGGCCAAGCTGCCTCTGTCTATGTCTGCTGCTGCTTCAAACTGGAAACTTGCTCATAAGTAATTTGCCTCATGAAAATGGCCAATTTGAGCTGAGCAACTTGCTCCGGCCGAGCCCTACACTTACTCAAAACTCGAGCGTACGCAAAACTTGTCCACGCCATGATGATGGAAAGTTTGCAAAAGAAAATTTGTGAGCCGAGCAGAGCTGCACGCTGTTGAGCTTCATTGTTTTTCTCACTATTTTCCAGTCCAGACTGTTTTTGTTGTCTATAGCACGCAAAACACCATAGACAGGGCGTCGTTAAAGTCCTACTTAAACTGTTTATGCATGGTGTCTAGAGTTTTTGGAGTTTAAAGCATTGCACCGGCCTCAAATGCATAAACGGTGTCGTGCTGCCAACTTGTCAAACATTTTTTCATCTATGCATTTTGCACGGCCAATCGATCAATCAAGCCAAACCAAAACCCGATCAATTAATCATGCAGTCAAACAATTGAACTGCCCGTGCCGCAGCTAACAAATGGAAATCTGTTTGCTGCACACACGAGTTGCAGCTGTGTAGAACACGACGTTGCTTAACATTGTCGCTGACAGTGCCGCAAAACTGTTGCACACCAGTGCGGGCTGTGTGTACTATATCTATGGTAGACTTTGGTTGACACTGTTCATCATGTGTTCATGCTTGTGTTTATTTTCATGTTGATGAATTGCTAGAGATTTAGGTGTGAAAAGTTTGCTTTTAAGTTTGGCATTTTGCAACACTGTTAATTGTATAATTGTGCTTCGGGAACAAGAAAATGTCAGAGTGAGCAAAAATTACTAACAAATGCTGGCTGCTTGATGTGTGTTTTCTGTTTGGCAATGAATTTTATACAGTTTTGTTGCTGCATTGGGAATAGGCAGAAGTTGCAGCGGTGCCAAACGACATACAAGCACAATAACTCTCAATAACTCTCTTTTGGGCATATAAGGGCGTAAGGGCGTAAGGCATATGAGTCCCAACATAACATCACAAAAAACTCAAAAATCGAATTTGCGTCATCCGCGGAAATCAATAATCAAAATTTGCAATACTTTTCGAAAAGCCCTCTTTTAAAAATATATATCTATATATATTACAGTTTTTACAAACTCAAACAAGCTCATAAATCAATCAAAAATGTAAAATTAAATGAAGATTGAAAGCGTGCCAGCTGGACTTAATTTTAAAAAAATATTTATATTTTTAATAAAATATTTAAGCTTGACAAAAAATGACAAAGTTGCAAATGGAAGTCGTAGCAGCTGGAACTCATTTTTAAAATATTAAAAAACAAATATATTTAACAATATATATTATATATATTCCATTTCAATAAAAAGTTTTTATTGGAAATCCAATTAATAATCACATTTAATTATTCAATATTTGCTTTTTTTTCGTAATTTTGTTCCACTGTGGCTCAGCTAGTGGTGCCGCTCCCACAGCAGCAGCTGGAATTTGCACAATGCATCAGCAACAGCAGCAGCAGCAGCAGCAGCAGCGGCATCAGCTTTAATTGTTGTTATGCAATTGAAAAATGTGCTAAAAATTTACTCAGCTGTGGTCAAGAACCAGCCGAGTGTCAGCACGCTGCTGGGCTGGTGGCTGTTGTTAGACGTCTATTAATAGTCATGGATCAGGTGGCAGCAGAGGTAGCTTATTGATTTTCAAGCAAACATATATATGTATATACTATAGAAAGAGAGAGAAAGAGAGAGAGAGAGAGAGAGAGAGAGAGAGAGAGAGAGAGAGATGTATGTATGTAAAATATACAAATGTGAACATAAAATGAATGAGGTACACAAAAATATATATATCTATATGTGTGTGTGAGTATGTGTTAACGTGTACGTGTTAATTTTAAAATATTGACCAACTCGTTGAGTTTTATGACCACTTGAGTCCATTTGTCAGTGTGTTTCACTGTGTTTAAATAGTCCACAAAATTTCGTTGCATACTTTTTTGGGCTGGGCGAAAAGTCAAGCTGAAAGGCTCAACACATGTGTGTGTGTGTGTGTGCGTGTGGTACATTTTTAATGGCCATTAAAATTAATTGCATATTAAGTTGAATTCATTATTTAAAGTAATAATTGAAACTAAATAATGCAAATTGCTCGCATTAAATTGCATTCGCAATAAATGTCTCTGGGGTTCAATTCATGAAATTGTTTTTAACGATGATTTCATAATGACCTGAACTGTAACATAATATCTCTCTATGGCATATATGTATGGACATGTTTATGGATTTGATTTGCATTGAGTTCTGTGTGGGACAATTGTCACATATGTACATATGTATGTATTCTCGGCTGGCATTGAGTGCAAATGGAACGTGACCGAATTGCGGTTAGTTTTATGGGAAGACATATTCTTTGTTTGTGTAGCTGCGCTTGTGGCAGGGCATTAATTTTATGCATTAAATGCGTTGACAGCTTGTTTGGCATGCCCACATGGCCTGGCCACACGCAGGCGTGCCAGCAAAGTTCCTAGCCGGACGGACGGACGGACTGACGGCATTTTGGGTCAATTTTTAATGCACGCAATGCCGCAGACACGACCGCAAATTGTGTGTGTGTAGCTGTAAAGGCAGCAGCAGCAGCAAGGACATCCACAAGCCCAGTAACAAAGGAAGCAGCAGCAAAAAAAAAAAAACAAAAAATGGCACACGAAAAGTGGCTCTGTATGCGCCTTAGTCTGTGGACCAGCGTCCATGTGCTTTCCCATACATGCGCACAAGCCTGTGTACACGTCCACAGCCCAAGATAAACAAAGTGAAGCCTCTGTTAAGAATACTCTTAGCAGAAGCAAAAAGCGCAACGCAAAAAAATCCAATAACAGAGCAAACAAATATTGGAAAAAAGGCAGACAAATTCAGATGAACAATAGCAATGCAAGCGGGTCCTATATAAACATAAATTATTATTTATATAATTTTTTAATAAAATTTGTGATTGTTATTAAAAAAAAAAGAGGAAAAAGATATTTTCGATTGATTTGTTTATTGTCTGGCAACTTGATTAAACATTTACGAATTTAGTTTTTTTTTGACTCAAAGTTTCATTCTAAATTTATAATATGTACATATTCTTTTATTTGATGAATTAAATATATGAAATTATAGTGATAAGTGTTCTGTTTGCCTTTTAAGCAACTTTAAACATACAAAATAATTTTAAAATTTTTTTTTAAGGCTATGGAAGAGGTAAGAGATAACACAGAATACATGGCTAAACCTAAAGACTTGGAATTTTAAATATATGAACAAAACATGTAGAGTATATAGAGTGTATAGAAAGTATATATAGAGCATATCCAGAGTATTTATTGCACAGTATCTTTTACAGCTTAAGCGCCAGTAAATTTGTCAATTGAGTTACTTCTCTGCAAATTAGCTTAGTAATCGTCAATTGCTATAAATTGTGCTGAGCCAAAGACTTAAAACTTGAAAATTCAGCAAGATATTTGATAGAGTTTAAGTCAAGAGCCGGTTCAGTAGGTCTTGAGAGTGTTGTATTCTGAATCTTCTCCTAGTTCTAGCAGTTCTTTGGACAGCAACAGCTAGACGTCTAGCCAAGCTATTAAGCTAATAATCTAGTCTCTTGAGGTATTCACGAAAATATTATTTGTATATATTTAACTAACATTAATATTAGCTATATTTACATATAATTATTGCTAATAAAGTATTTAATTACCTGCTAAATGTCAGGCTACACAGACGTAAGGTCACAATTGCAAAATACTAGGGCAAAGTCGGAGTTTCATGTTGCCCTAATGACTCGACTGCCAACTAAACGCGTAACTAAAGAAGTTTAACTTCTTGAAGTATACATAAAGACTATAGCTATGCCCAGGAGATATCTGTCAAAAGTATTTCGTAACTGTATCAGTTAAGTTAGCTAGGCATAACTTACAGCTAAACCTACAACAGTCAGTAGTTGGCATAATCGAATGATAATGTGACATCATTATGGCTAAATACTATCCTTGAGAATGTCAGTTATTTATATTTCATTTTGGCGATTAGCTTCTCGGATTATGGACACTTTAAGCTGACCGGGGGCCAGGACTGATGAACAGCTGTAAGTGTCGCAATCGCTGTCAAACTGCTGCAACGTCAGACGACGTGATTGATGATGATGTTGATGATGATGAGATGGAAAGAGAACGATAGAGACCAAGCAAGGGAGAGCGAGAGAGAGAGAGAGACGGTGCGACTGCTTTGTACGTATATGTATATTTGTAGCATGGACGTTGGGGCACCGAGAATGGCAACGTTAATTATCAGTGCCAGACGCCCAGCTGTGAGGTGACAGTAATCAATGACAAGAACAGCAACAGTAGCACAGTAACAACGATAACGAGATAGTCAATGCGCGTCATAAAATAATCTATGTACATCAATAAATTGGCATTAAATGAAAATTAGTTGAGTTTGATTGATGCGTAGTTGCCTCAGTTAGCAGCGTGATTGACTCGATACCTGTACGCACCTGTCGGCTAGGTCAAATGTATGCGATAATTAATGCAAATTGTGGAGTTGATGTGCCATTAAATAATGTATAGAATAACATGGACTTATCGAAGGCTGCCAGAATGATCTATTGCAGCAGTCAAGTATGCCCTATGAGTTCCAGAGTCAATTAGCTATGATAGAATGCCGGGTAGCTTGCAGTCGAGCAACATTTAATGGTTGACAACTTTATTGAAATCATGTAAAAGATGATTGCAGCTCAGCTTAGCCCCGGCTAGATACTTGAAATGCGGGACCACATAACAGAAGGAACACCCACACACGTGGACACACCTAGGCATACATGCATAATTACGGTACAGCTAAAACGGTCAGACAGACATGTCAAAAGTTACTTTATTGGCTTAGCACACACCGGAAATTGCAACTGACAAAGCTAACACCGAGAGAGAGAGAGAGAGAGAGAGAGAGAGAGAGAGAGAGAAGAACTTCGACGACGACGAAAAGAAAATCAATGATGGCAACGCCTAGTAGTCGATGGCAAACGAATGGGCTGTCCTTTCCATTCAGCCAGCCCCGAAGGCACTGCCAACACCAACGCCAAAGCCAAAGCCATAGCCAAACATCAGATCCTGCCACAGGCGTTGTCCATGCGCTGCCTATTCAACTGTTTCCACATGCGAAATTATATACCAATATCTACGCCGGCACTGGCTCAGCAAGTTGTCAGACACGCTGATTTGGTTCTCTATATAGTATATGTACATATGTATGGTTGTGTGTGTGTGGGTGTATGTGTGGGTGTGTGGGTGTGGCCCACAAACTAACTGATTAAATTTATGCGCCTTTTGCATACGAAATTCACACGAAAACTCATTTGCCAAAGAAATAAACAGTAAAAACATAAATAGAAATCGAAAAGCCAAAATGAAAGCAGAAGGCATAATAAGTTTTTGAAAGTGGGAGAAAGAGTGTTAAAGAGAGAGAGAGAGAAAGAAAGAGCAAGAGAGAGAGAAAGTGAGATATAGAGAGAGGGAGAGAGAAAGAGTGAGAGTGAGAGTAAGAGAGAAAGAGGGAGGTAAAGAGAGAGAGAAAGAAAGAGAGAGAAAAAGAGAAAGAGTAAGAGTAACGGCGAGAGTAAGAGAAACAGAGGGAGAGAAAGACGGAGAGAAAGACGGAGAGAAAGACGGAGAGAAAGACGGAGAGAAAGACGGAGAGAAAGAGGTAGTGAGATACCGAAAGAAAGAGAAAGAGAGAGCTAGGAAAGGGAGAGAGAAAGTGAGTAAAAGAGAGAGAGAGAGAGAAAGAGAGAGAGAGAGAGAGAGCGAAAGAAAGAGAGAGAGAGAGAAATGCAGAGAGAGAGAGAAAGAAAGAGAAAGAAAAAGGAAGAGAGTGATAAAGAGGAACAGAGAGAGAAAGATACAGACAAAGAAAGAGAGAAAGAGAGACAAAATAGAGAGACATACACAGAGATAGAGAGTGTATAGTGAGAGAGAGTCCTTTAACGACTATAGCATGCTCTGTAATCAGAACTTTAGTTGACTTATAGACTGCACATAGACTAACCCAAAGTCTCTCAAACTTCAACTTTATATTAACTGTGCATAGAATATCTCAGATAAAAAATAAAAATAAATTTTCGCGCACTTATTAAGTCATACAAGTCACAAACGACTTGCATTTCTAATGGCTTAGTAATTTCTTAGCTTGGGGTGGGGTCGTCTAACAGGACTTGACCTATGCCTTTAGCTATGCACTGGGGACGGCACTCACTTGTTGCGGCTGTTGTCTCGCTCTAACTAAGAGTGCCCCTCTTTGTCGCACTTCAATTGTATTCCAGCGGGTGCCTTTGTTTGTGCGACGGCCCCGTATAACAAGCCGCATAAAGCAAATAAAACAAAACAAAGAAAGCAAAATGTAAGAAAGTAAGAGGCATGAAAGCCCGACTAGCAGTTACCCTATACAAATAAGTATATACATATATTGTTAGGCAATTTCTGTTAGTCAAGTGAGTCAGCTTGATATGCCCTAAAATTTGTATGGAATTGGTATATAAATCATTTTATGTATTAGCTTTTGTTATATATTTTGATGGTTGTTGTTGTTGTCACATTCAAGTCTTACGCATTCGCAAATCACAAATACGCCGTAATTTACCCAGACAAATTTTGACGAAAAGAAAACAAAAAGCAAGACAAACAAGGCGCAGGCTGCGTAATTGTATGGCTCTTGGATAGATGTGTACACGTATTTGTTTTTGATATGCGTAATTGTGCTTATACACATATGTATGCACATATATATATATATATACATTAATGTGTGTGTGTGTGAAGGAGCATAATAAGAAGGCATTACAATGCGCTACGCACCGTCACGTCAAGCATATCAACATCAGGGTCGTTCCATTCAAGTCTTATACAGGGTGTCTCATGCTACTATTTCAATGAACGCAACTTAAAATGTTGTACATTCATATGATATGATATATGTAAGTCTATATATACATATTTCCTCTAACTTATAGTCATAACTTTTTGTTTTGATCACCCTGTTCCACAGCGATTCTTCGTGCATTCACATATTTGCCGCATGTCTTTGTGGGCGTGTTGAAGACGAATGTCATTTCCACGCGACTTCCGCTGGCAACAGCTTGGCAGCCATTGCAGCCAGCTGATGTCTCGCAAGTCCAACGTCCATTGCTTGCCGTTCGCCCATTTTGTATGGCATACTTTAGGGCTGGCTGGCTGGCTGGCTTTACCCGTTTCGCTGGCTTGTCATTACTTGGAAATGGAAATGGCAGCAGCAGCAGCAGCAGCAGCAGCAGCAGTAGCGACGTCGACAGCAACAGTTGCTGTCATTGTGTTGGCTGGCTCTACCATTGTTGTTGTTCTTTGGTTGTTGTTCGCGTTGTTCGTTTGTTATTGTTTTCCATTTTTACAACCATTTTTATGTGCTGGAATTGCTGATGGGCTTTGGGCCTTGATGGCTGTGCTTTCGCATGGTACTTATATTGCAGCAGAAGCAAAGTATATTACACACGAACAGACACAGAAATACACAAGCAAACACACGCACGCACACACGCACACACTTACACATGTGTAGCTACACATTGAACATTCAACTTGTTGCTTTTTCATTTCAACTCGTCATTTACGTTGTTTTTTGGCCTGGCCTGGCACAACTTTAACCTTTGAACCCTGCTGTGCAACAAAGTGAAGCGCGTCTAAGTAATCAAGGCAATCGTTTATGTGCATTTTAAATTTGCCCCGCTATTAACTGCGACTCTGACTGTGACGGCCACGGTAACTGTCACTGTGACAGCGTCTTTAAATCATATTCAGTCCGTTTGTGCCTGGGGCAAGTTCAAATTGAATTTGCCATATTCTGAAATGCTCAAATTTTAAATTTTAAATTTCAAATTGTACATTGTGAATTCCTTTTGATTGAGTTGAAAACAAGTATTCTCAGTATTGCCAGTCGTCAGACAGACTTAAAAACCAACTCCAACTTCCATTTATCATACGTCTTGTCAGACGTTATCCTCAGGGAATGGAGATTTCATGTTGAACTTGAGCTTAGGCAGGACATCAAATGTCTTTAAAATTTTTATAAGACTTTTGACTTAAAGTTCTTTATGGGTGAGATTTGAGAGTATAAGTTATATAGTATTATAGCAAGCTAAGGCTAGAGAAGGGTGTTCCTAAAATCCTTAAAATATTTAATGACAAAATTTACATTTGACGATAGATATTTGAGGCGTGTAGAGCTATTGGAAAAAGCCAAAAATTCCATATAAAAATTCTATTGGAAACAGGAAAAAATTCTATATAAATGGAATTTTTCTGCATTTCCAATAGCTGTAAAAATTCGTTATGAAATCATCAAGAAATGATTCTCGAAGCAAGTAATATGTTAAATATAAAATGCGCACAAAGCCAAGCAGAGCAAAGCAAAACGAAATGAGGAAAATATAAAATTGAATTGAAGATTATTTTGGAATTGGTCACGATTTTTGCTTGGCTTGCAGAATGTTTGCACATGAACAGATTTGCTGAATGCTCATAATAATAAAATGCCAAAATGGAAATCGTACAGCATTTTCTTTACAGTTTACAGTCCACTAGGAAATCTGTATGTATGTGTGTGTGTGTGTGTCTGGCCATGCCTACAGCGAGCTGCCTTCGATTGCATTTTTCATGAAATATTTAGTTGGGGGGCTGTGCTTAAAGAGCTAACTCAATTTTTGTGGAAGTGAACTGTTTTTGTTGTCGTTGTTGTTGTTGTTGTTGCTGCTGGCATCAATTAGAATCAATCAATCAAGTGTGCATAATTAAATTGCTCATTAGGCGCAGGGCAATAATTGGCACAGCAACAACAATAATGACAACTTCTCAAAGTCAATGGCACTCATCAGTTGAGGTTTGTGCTGCTCTGCTCTGCTGCACACACAGTGAACTGAAATTGTTTACAGGTTCAGGGAACTGGATACCAATTCCGAACCATTTGGCATGTTGTCACGCCCACATGCCGCATGCCGCATGCCGCATGCCACCAGCCACATGCCGCACGGCCATGAGCCATATGCCATGTGTGTTTACATTTACAGCTGGCCATTAATTGCTGCGAATCTGTTGTCGTCTTCAATTCTGATTGATTCGTGCTGTTTCATTGTTTTTCTTTCGTTTTTGCGACCTTTTTGCGCCCTTCGGCCCTACTTTGTATTTGCTTGTGATTGGCAAACGTTGTGAGTCCTGACAGCCGAATGTCCTTCAATTCGGGCTCAAGGCAAGTAAAATATAAATAAAAAGCAAATTGCTTTAAGCGAGACGGCAGTGATTGACTGTCAGTTACCCTGTAATTAGGAATATACACATATATTTTATATATTTTGAAATTGATTAGCTGATAATGATGCTTTATAATATATGCTTCATTCGTACAATTGTTATTAAAGGGTATAACATATTAGTAGAGCCAAATCACCTTAAGCTGTTCAGTTCCCGGCAGCTTAACAAATTTCTCACTCACCTGCCTCTGATGCTGGCTGGCATTGCCTTAGCTACCGGCGTCTAAATACTTAAATGCTCCCCGGGGTGCCGCTCAATGGTGAAGCATTTAAAGTGCCATTGTGTGTGCCCGCATAAGGCTAAAGTGCAGCTCAGGCACACGCCATAAGTCGAAGGCCATTATATGGCTCATGTCAGCATTCGCATTAATGCTGGAATATGATAATAAGCCGGGCCACAGGCAACAGCCAAACCGAGCTCTAGCCAAAATCCAGCCGAAAATACGAGCAGCACTTTAAAGTGAACATCATTTCGATTATCTGATAGCATCTGCACTTGGATTCCGCATATAAGTATATTTGAAATATGCCAAATGCATGCCAATCGAATTAGCTGCCATCAGCCAAGGGTACTAAGCTCATTGCATATATACTTTAATATAGTGTTGAAGTTAATCAATAAATATATATTTATATATATATATAGCTGGAGCTGGAGAGATATCAAATTGGCGCAGCATAACTCAAATTACATAACGCTTATCACGCATACGCAGCATTGTCCCATCAGCATTTGGTAAGCGTCGGACTTGAATGGAAGGAAGTGCCATCAATACGCAGCGAATTGCAGCTCTCGAGCTCCTAAAATTATTTGCCATCAAATTCTATTGATTTATTAATGCTGCCGCTCTCCACTTTTCCACTTTTCCACAATTCCGCACCGCATTTGACAGTTGCCATAAAGCGCCGCCATATCAAATGCTCACCGGGCATCACCCGCATTGCACACATTAATTTCGAAAATGTCTCAATAAAAATCAATATCAAATATATTTTGTACTTTATGGCTTTATTAAGGCCTCGTTGCTGCGGCGATAAAAAAAAAAACAAAAAAATAAATAAAAGTAAAGATTGTCTTAAGTTGCTATTGAGAGAAATTCGTTGCAGCCGCCTATAGCTTTCATAACATTGAACATTTATTATATCGAATATAATAAAAGTATAAATAATATGTGAGATATATTGTTAGACTTTGAGAGGGTGGTTAATATTAAAGTAGATTGGCAGCTAATCTACAGTTATCTTTAGAGATGTGCTTTGAACTCCATGAAAATCGCAAAGAAAGGCGATTTAAATGAGATGCGTATGTATCTTAAACACTGAACTTCTTTCTTTGTCTCTCTTAATCTATTCCACTGACTCGGCAATCATCATTCTGCAATGCACTTTCTATTGCATCGCCCTTCTATGTGATTCTCAGATAACAGATTCTATGTATCTTAATCATTGAACTTCTTTCTCTCTATATATATATATCAATCATCTATAATACTCTCTCTTTCATATCGCTTTTCTAGGCGATTCTCATAAAATTAAAGAATGACCCACAATTCGTTTGCTTTTATTATCGTTCAAACTTTGAATCTATCTAAAATGCAATTAATGTCATTAAATAATATATTAAAAATGTTCAACAGGCAGACGACCTGGCGTCAGAGACAATTTCTACTTAATTTGCTTATTCAATTTCAAATTGAAAACTTCGTTCTTTCGTTCGTTCGTTACGTTAATGAGTTTACCACACAGTTCTAAGCAGACATGGTAAACTTTGAGGCAAGTGTCTGGCAAGAATGCAGCGCCAGCTGACCTCAATATAGTTTTTTCTCCACTATTTGACTCTGTGTACGTTGTAGAAAAGTTATCTAAATAGTTGTGCATACTTTTTGGGCTGCCAGACAGCTCATTTGGCTGGCACGACCGGGCGTATGCTGCATAATAATTTTAATAATTCATTAGGTAAAAAACGTTTTCTTGTTGGTTACCGAAACATAAATTGACTTTGAGTGGCAAGTTAAGTTCGCTTGCTCTGCCTCTAAATTGTAACTGTTGCCGTTGTTGTCTGTGGCATGTTGTTGAACCCATTCACCTGATAGCTGTTGCTTGCGTCTCTATGGAAACAGCTGACAGCTTGTTATTACCTGGAATGTCTGCCAGCCACTGTTTGACTTTTAACTTCAATTCCAGACTGTTGAGCTGCTTTGGCCAAGTCAAAGAACAGATGAACAGTTTAACCAATGCTGAAATATTGTTGAACAGCTTAAATGTCTGCCATATTAATCGGATTATTAGCAAATGGTTTGAAATTCTTAGCGAAAGACTTAAATAATTGCTTCATTACTGACAATTTGACACAGTTTATGAGAGTTTCAGAGCACTTTTGGAGTTTATGTAACAAAATATTGACACATAATAAATTATTCATTTATTCATTCTCTAATCTATAATTACTGAACTGATTGTTGGATTTAACTTTCACTTATTCAAAGTAATCATCCAGCTGCAGTCCAGTGAACGAATCAATGTAATCCTCTTGGCTGTCATTGGGATAGTCGTCGACTCTATAGTAGTACATTAGCAGAGTGTAAGGCAGTAGCCACCAGATTATTCCACTACCAATTGGACACATTTATCTGCCGCTGCTGCTGCCGCTGCCGTTGCGATTCAGCTGTCAATGATACCAAAACGCGTCGGTCCAATCAATGGGAACCGCATGAACAGTATGGCATGTCAGCCATATGTGGGTTAGTTTGTGCAGCTGCCGCTGGGTTGCGACCCACCTTGTTCAGCCAAAGCACACACTCATTGTATTATATATGTGTATAAACGAGTATGTACATACATATCTAACACACATTCAGCTGGAAAAGGCATCCCTTTGTAGCATACTTTCAAGCGATGCTGGCATTTGTGTCAGCACTCAAACTGAGTTTTATTGTCATATAAGTGAGATTGTCCGCTTGACCGGGCTTAGCGGTCATAGAAATTTTCAACTGCCACTGTCACATTTTATTTGATTTGAGAAGTGAAAATGTTGCCTACGAGCACTTTTCAAATAAAATAATAGGCACATCATAATAATAATAATAATCATAATAGTAACAATGTTAAAAGTAATGCTCATAATAATAAATATGATAAAATCAACGATCATACACGGCATACATAAAATATTAACTATAAAGACAATAAAATGACAAAAGAGTGATAATCAAAAAAAGTTCGTATTGACAATGACAATGACAATGACAATGACAATGACAATGACAATGACAATGACAATGACAATGACAATGACAATGACAATGACAATGACAATGACAATGACAATGACAATGACAATGACAATGACAATGACAATGACTATGACTTACTATGACTATGACTATGACTATGATTATGACTATGACAATGACAATGACAATGACAATGACTATGACTATGACTATGACTATGACTATGACTATGACTATGACTATGACTATGAAAATGACAATGACAATAACAATAACAATGACAATGACAATGACAATGACAATGACAATGACAATGTCAATGTCAATGTCAATGACAATAACAATGACAATGACAATGACAATGACAAGGAAATTGACAAAGATATGAATAATGATATTGATAATGATAATGATATTCTTTAGTGCTATATTAATATTGATAATGTCACTGTCAGTGCTGATGATAATGATGATTGTTGTAATAAAAAAAAATGAGTTATTTTGATCTTTATTCTTGAACAGTATCTTTAACTCCGTTGATTATGTCTTGAAGTGTAATGAGTTACCATTCTATATACAAATATATATAGTATTTCATGCTAACCAGATCCAAATTGTCAACTTGTTAAGTTTCAGTCGTTTACAATGTGCTTGAATAACATAATAAATAATATTTCTCTTTATCATTGCAGGACACGAACTGAATGTTGCGAGGAGTGGAAGTGATGTCGTTGTCAGAGCCGCGTATTGTAGCTGTAGCTGTAGCTTAAGTGGGCGTGGCTGCATTCATGATGCGACTGGCGAAGCTGACACAAAGCTTATCGCTCAAAAATGCATCGCAAAAGTGCGCGGATCAGTCGCACGCCAAGGTTCACAGGGGCCGGGGGGGGATTGGGTTGCAATGGGCTTAGCTCTTAATAGCCTTTAGTTTCATTCAGCATTTTATGCAGGTCTTGTCACTCACCAAGGTGTCTCTTTAACATTCTTCTTTTGTTTTCTTCGCTCGCAGCGTCACGGGAGCAGCAGCAGCAACGGTGCGGGGCAGAGCATTGGTAGCAGTGTCAACGTCAACGGCCTGGCGGCCACAGCGGCAGCGACAGCAGCGACGCGGAGCAGCAACAGTAGCGGCGGCAGCGGCAGCGGGAGCGGCAGTGGCAGTGGCAGTTGCAGTGGCAACACCAACAGTAGCAAACGCAAATCGAAGCCAAGGACAAAGTGTTTCGGTGGCACAGTGTTTCGCTGTTGCCTACCTTGTCGCGGGGGCGGCTCCGCAGCCCCCGCCACAAGTCCGCCCCACACACCCGCGCAGACACCGGACGAACTGAAACCCAAGGCACAGACAGCAACAGCGGAGACTCTGGCAGATAAATCGCTGCCCCAACACCAGCAACAGCAACAACAATTACAACAGCAACAGCAACTCGACACAGACTTGGAGGCAATTGGTGGCGGTGAAAAGAAGCATTCGCTCGCGGATACGATTGGTACATCGGTTACCACGCCCATATCTCTGAAGACCCTCATCAACGACGTTGACGAGGATTTGGAACAGCAGCTGAGCGCAGCGGACATTGCAGCCGCTAGCTTGGCCAGCGGTTTGGTAGCCAGACGCGCCGAACCCGAAACACTTAGCGACGCCAGCGTCTCACCCACCGTGGTGGTGCTGCAGCTATCTCACACAGTGACAGCTAGCACAGCGCCCAGTCTAGCGCTGCCAGAAGTGACCAGCTTGACGACAGCCAACACAGCGGCAACAGCAGCAACGCTGCTATCCACAACCACAAGCGTCTCCTCAACGTCGCCGTCGCCCAGCGGCGTCTATCAATCAGTCAATCAGCAGTCAAGCAGCAGCGGCGGCGGCGCTGCTGGAGCAACGCCACCAACAGCAGCAGCGGCAGCAGCAGCAACAGGCGGATCAGCACCAAGCGGCTCTGCAACACAACAGCGTTGCAGTTGCCAGCCGCAGACCTCACCACTGCCCCATATTAAGGAGGAGGAAGAATCCGAGCAGCAGCATCTGAATCAGGCCGGCAATAACCGTCAGTCGATTAACAGCAGCCCCGTCAAGGGCCTTGAGGAGCCTCTGCCACCGATTACCATTGCCGGCGGCGGCTATTGTGGCAGCTGCGAGAGCGTGCACCACAGCTCGGGCACTTCATCGTCGGCAACAGCCGGTGGCAACGTACAGCCGGACTACGGTGGCGCCTCGACGCCATCACCGCGCATCAAGCTCAAATTTCGCAAGCCGCACAAATCGTGCTGGTCACGCATTGTACTCGCGCCCATTGGCAGCAGCGGGGGCGGCTCATCGTCGGCCACCGTTATTGGCAGCAACTCGAACGAGACTTTAACGTCGAGTGGCAGCACCGGCAACACAAATACCAACAACAGCAGCAGCGTCAGCGTCGCTGCCCATCATCGCTTGGCCTCGTCCTCAGCATCGGCGCTCGCCTCGCATCCCAGCAACTCGCAGCTGCTGCCCACTACCAAAATGCAGGCCGAACAGGGTTCCATTGGTGATCTTCAGAAGTATCACAGTCGCTACCTAAAGAATCGACGTCATACTCTGGCCAACGTGCGGTAAGTCGAACTATTCAGCAATTATATAGTCTATAAGATTTTTGCTTTATGCTCAAGCATTTTGTATTAAAAATCACTTTTAGTTAATTAAAAAGTTATTTGTTTCATGGCAAACTTCGCTGCCTAGATAAGACGCTAAGTGGTAGATGGAAGTAGATTGAAAAGCTTTTTCAACTGTTGCCAAAACAGCTTATTAAAGGCTCAAAGATTTCTTTTATGAATCAGTTTTGTTAATTAAGCCAAGTCAATAGCTGAGTAAAAGCTTACTTCGAAAATTTCAAATTGAATTTCACTTGAAATGTTTCTAATATCTATTTATTGAGTAAATAATTTGATTGGGAAAAACAACAACAAATATTGAAACTTTATAATTGCTTTACTCAATGTATTTACAAGAGTTTTGCACGAGTGAATTCGACTTGTTTAGAGTTTATTGTCCAAGCGGAGCAGAGTTTAGTTTAGCTTTGACAAAAGTTGATGAGAAGTGAACAAATTAAATAAAAGAGAAAGTCCAGAGCTTGATAAAGGCTTTGGATTATTTGCTGTTCGACGACTTGAGTGAGTGTTGTTAAAGGTCTAAGGAATTTGATCCAATAGAAATTCGTAATTTGGCATCAAACTATAGTTTTGCTTAGATTTTCGATGTGCTGAGCTTAGAACTTGGAATTAGGTTGGCCTTATCACCTCAGGTACCTCAGCGATCTCTAAGCGAGAGACTTGAAGCTTTTAAGATACATACATATTCCTGCATATCATACGCAGTACGAGCTTATCACATTCTTTCGATAACTCATCTGATTTCCTAATCGATAAAAATCGATTTTGGGTATTGTATGCCTTCCCTCTTGCCTCTATTTCAAATAATATACAAACTTGCTTAGCAAATACTCACATATGAATGTCATTATTAAGCTCTGCAAATTTGATACAGAAATTGCAACTATTGTAGAATAAAAGTTATTCAACACTTAAATTGCCATAGTAAAGCTCAGTCGCTTTTCACTTTCAATTTAAGCTGATTTTTGGCTTGCTTCGTTTAAACCAATTATCTTGATATTGGACGAAAAGCATTGCAATGTTTATATAAGACTTGATTCGATGTGCGAATTTCTTTGACTTTCAATATGAGATAAAGTGGACAATGCTGCGATTCGTTCAATATACTTCATATTTTATATTTTATATAACACTTTATGTGTCGCCCACAGTTATGCAACACTTTTGTCGACTGTTTGCTTGTGTCGTCTGCTGCTTGTGGCATTGTGTTGACTTTGGCCTTAAAATTGACTTTGAACAGCTCACTCGGCTGTTAACACAGCAGAACGAAAAAAAAAGAAACAAAAAAAAAAAATAAGTGGAAAAAAATGGGAAAACAAAAAATAATAAACTGAGACGCTAAGAGAAAAAAAAAAAAACCAAAACGAAAGCAAATAACATGAAAATAAACGCAAGCCAAACAAACGCAACAATATTATTATTTTATTTGTCAATATTTATACAAATGCGGACGAAGTTGTTGCTGCTGCTACTACTATTGGTGGTGCGAGCGAAACTTGCGTTTTGCGTCAGCTGTACGCGGCAACGTGGCGTATGCGCAATTTATCGCTGACAGCAACTGCACCACCACCGAACTTGACTCGAAAGTTAGACAACGGACAACCAGCCAATTAGCGGCTTACAATGCAATCAATTTGCAGTTAGTCAACTTAATCAAATCGAAAAAGTTATGCGACACAAACTTTGCTCGGCAAACAAAAAAGAAACCAATGGGCACAGAGAGCACAGAGCACAGAACACAGCAGATAGACAGACAGAAGTAGAGACAGCCTCGTTGTCTACCCAGCACCCAGCTGCATTGTACACATATTGGCCTAGCCTAGCCACAAAGGCTACGTAATTTGAGGCCGAACCTAATTCAATGCATAATTGAATATGTTTTGCCAACTTAACTCGCAATGAACTCGCCAATGGCACTGCATAGCCCAGCGACTCGCTTGACATTTTACAAATTGAATAAATAAGTGCATAAATTTTACAAAAGCTGCGCTGATTAAATTTTACCCCATATCCAATGTATTGTATTTATTTATTTGACTCTTTTCGATTTCATATTGAAAATACATATGTGTATAAATATAGATATATTATAGGTATATGTATATTATACATTTCGAAATGAGTTGCATTTGTGCGCTGGGTTTTCTGTAGAGGAAAGAGTTAAAAAATTACAGTTGATTGTCATTTATGTAACCAAAGTCGAATTGGTGGCTACGTTATTGTCTCCAGATATGTATGTTTGTGTATATATAGTATATATAGTAGTAGTATATGTATATATATAGTATGATAGTGCATAATTATTAAGCAATTACTGTGTTGATAAATTCCTGAAGTCTTTGATGTAGCATGGCAATGACCAGCGGGATTTCTTTCCATATATTAACTTTTATTTTGATATTTTTTTATACGTTTTTTTAATCTTAGTTTCTTATATATTTTTTATATTTTTTTTATAATGATTAAAAACTAAAAATCATTTATTTTTAATTTTTTTATATATTTTTTTAAATTTAAAAATTTTTTTTTTTTAAATATTAGTTTTATAATATTTAAAAACTAAAAATAAGTATTTTTTTATAACTTTTTTATATTTTTTTTTTTAATTTTTAAATATTTTTTTATATTTTTTAAAATATTTTTTATTAAGCGTTCAGTCAGTGTACAACACAAGTAATAATAATAAAGTACACAACCAAACCTCTTGCTATACACAGGAGAACTGACAAATATGATCACATTGGAAAAGGCATTTTATAGTTGGTCAATTGTTTTGCCAAAAGGGCCCAACAACAAACATGTTGCTTATACCCTGAATCTATTGAAAATAGGAAGTGATGGTATATAGGGAAGTCAAGTATATATGTACATTCTTGATCAGGGCATTGTCAATCTAGCCATGCCAGTAGGTCCATCTTCTCCAGTAGGTCTCCATTCGTAGTTCAGGGTATCTCCTAGTCGTGCACTCCTGACTAGAGCACTTTTACATGTTTATATCAAATTTAGCGGACAATCTACTTCCACTTTGCCTGTCAACCTTGAGCTCAACTAGAAAGGTCTTGGCGGCTACCGAAATTCAATGCTTTACAATATATTTGTTCTGCTGTAAAGAGGCTGTGATAACCTAAGATGAATCTAAGCACTCAGTTTTGGTTTTTCAATCAAAGCTTTTATTCATTATAGTGTATAGCAAAAAAAAAAGTTAGAAGATATTTCGTTAATTACAACTCGGACATGATTTCGGCTTTCTGTTGCAGTTGAACTTCTCCTGCTCCTCAGTTTTTAACCATTGTTGTTGCGCCTATTGTTGTTGTTGTTGCTGCGCCTGTTGCTGTTGTTGCGCCTATTGTTGCTGTTGCTGCGCCTGTTGCTGTTGTTACGCCTGCTGTTACGCCTGTTGTTGTTGCGCCTGTTGTTGGGTGTGTTACCATTCGGGCGACGCCTGTTGACGGGCCTGGGCCGAATGGGTCTCCTACGAGTAGGTCTGACCACAACTGGCGCTGAGCTCACTTCCTCTTCCCCATCAACACCTGTCTCTTCATCGGTGTTTGGGTCGTCGATCACATCGGTATCCGATCCGGTGTCAGTGTTGTCCGTGCCACTGTCTTCAGCATCGGGAACGGCGCCAGTATCAGTCTCATCCACGATATTCGAATCGTCACCATAGTCGTCGACGGCGGACTCATCGACGGTCTGTGCGGCCGCAAGTGACATCCACAAGCAGACACATGCCAGGAGCAGGAAACGCGTATTGAACTTCATCTTATCTTTTGTTTTCGAATGTCAAATTCAAATTGATAAATTAGCAATAGCTACCAGTGTCTTTTATAGTTAGCAAAATTTTATTTTGAATTTGAATTTGTTGAATCGTAGAGTCTCTATTTGCTCAACTTGAGGCATAACAATAGGCTTCCACATTCATAAAAATTATCTATGAATGGATCTACCAGTTGTGCGAATTATTTCATATGCCAAAAAAAAAAAGAACAGATATAAACAGTGTACAATCGAAACAGAAATATTATCATAACACCATGTCGTTATCGTCATATTTGCTTTCGAGAAGTGTTCACCACCTTTCTTTAGCTTAAGTCAACATGGGTAACAGACACCCTAGTTACGCAGTTAAATATCAGGAAATAGATAGATCATCTTACTTAACAACTGTCTTTCTTAAGATCTCTCAACATGAAATTTATAAAGCCTCAGTGAAATATTTGCTTGAAATTGATTTTATTGCTGATGAAGATCACAGAGACCCCTTACTACATGAGAATCAGAGACATCGAGTGAACCCTCAAGAGGTGGCCAAAAACTACCTTGAAAGACTAGATTCTTAGCAAAGCAGCCTGGCTGATCATCCAAGTACTGCAGACTAAAGATCTGCTAGAACTAGAAGAAGACTTAGACGGTACTATTCTCAAGTGAAATGAGTATATTGGTTTTGTGCAATGTCTGTCCGTCCGTCTGAGCGTCTGTCCGTCCGTCCGTCCGCCTGTCTGTCCGTCTGTCCGTCCATATGAACGGAAAGCATTTCCCCATTATTAAAGCTAGCGAACTGAGATTTTAAACATATAATCGTGGGTACCCACATCTGATAGTGTTGGAATTTTCCCGGTACGCCCACTTGGGACGTGGCATATCGGAAAAAACTATCGTCTATAGTTTCACAGTTAGAAACTCACAATTTAACGAAAAAGTTACTATTGACCTCCTATTTTGATTTACCGTGGCAAATAGCCCGACTGCAACGTTCTTACTTGTTTCGTCATTAGTCTGTGGGGCAATCTCATTAGATTTAAAGGAAATGTAACATCATTTACTTAAGATCATTTCTTATAGGCTATGCTCATTAAATAGTGCGAGGTTGTTAGCTTGAAAAGTGGTTCTTTTCGAATCAATCTGCTCAAATGTCGATTACCAAGTAGTCTAATTAAGATGAAACAGATGTACAAATTCAATATAGTTCAATTGGCTTCAAGCTGTGTCAACATGGCAACGCAAAAGTCAGACCTATAAAGGTTATATATGCATAGATCGACAACTAGGAAAAACACAGACCATTTCCCTACGTTAAGTTATGGAAATGGAATGTGTTTTTCCTAGATATGTTTTTCTCTATTGGCAACTCTATAACTTCTACTGATCACCTATAAAAAAAACATATCTGTCAGGCTAAAGAGGTGCGATCAGCAAGTTTAGCTGTGATCGATCGATTGGGGGCGTGGCCTATAGAAAAACATTGATCTTGTAAGAGTTTTGCCCGATTCATGCTGTCCTTCATGGTTCATTTTACATGAGCATGAATCCCTTTTAAAATATGTCTATACAAATAACACTAAAAACATTATGTTATTAAATTTCTTGAAGAACTCTCATTCATCAATGTAAAGTTTTTATTTATTAAAGATGAGAAATAGTTAGTTACAATGTATCAAGACTTCAGCATTAAGTATAATCCTGCATTTGGTTTCTTTGCTTAGTTTAGCCGCGTCTTCTGGCTATTTGGGAACCTCCAACGTTGTTGACACGACGTCTGTTGTTGTTGTTGTTGCGTCTGTTGTTCCTTCGCCTGTTGTTGTTGCGTCTGTAGTTGTTCCCCCTGATGTTGTTGCGCCTGTTGTTGTTGCGCCTGTTGGCGTTTTGGCGACGCCTGTTAGGCCTGCGATTGGGTTGCCTACGCGGAGGACTCTGGACATCCGTGTCGTCCGTTTCCGAGTCTACATCAGTGTCGGTTTCGTTATCGGTGCCTGAGTCGGTGTCAGTGTTGGGACTCGCCTCATTATCGGTGTCCGCGCCACCAACATCTGTATCGGTGGCGGTGCCACTATCAGTCTCATCCACGGTATCCAAATCGTCATTAGAGTCAGCCAGCCCGGTGTCATCTTCATAGTCGGTCTCTGCGCCCGCAACGGATGCCCATAGGCAGAGGCAGGCCAGTAGCAGGAACAGCAAGTGGCACCTCATACTGAATGTTAAACTCAAATTGTTGGAAGTGCAGAAGCCGTTAGCTACTTATATAGCCAACTTTATATTGCTAAAGGCGAATGTCATTTGTTGAGTCGTAGAGCCTTTATTTACTCAACTTGTGATATTGAAATGTGTCGATAGAACAATTGTCTTTGAACTTGACTCTGGAAAAACTCCATCACTCGATCATTTATTTGGTAGTACAAATAATTATGTGTGAATGACATTGCAAGCAAAAAAAAAAGTATATATATATATATATATATATATATATATAGAACCAAACGATATCAGACTATTATGATCTTATTTGAAACTGGAGAAAGTTCGTTTGTCTTCCAAGTGTACACAACAGCTCAAGACATTCTTAGACTTGTGCAAAGTTTCTGATATACAAAATTAGTTAGCTTTCTGTAGATCAAATGTATGCTTGCATATTGCATATTGGCTAATTATAATAACCTTGTTAATAATAATTTCATTGTTTACAACCTTATCGCCATCTGTCATTAAGTAAACTAGCAAAAATACTGAGATCTAAAAATGGAAACAGACTACGGACGGGTCACTGCATTATTCCTGCATTATTCCTGTTAACTCAGCCATAGGTTCTTAAAAATACCCTTCACCCACTGATGTTAATGTACAACGACCCGTTGATCTATCTATAGCTGGACGTACTTACCTCCAAACTCGAAATGCCCCAACTTGCAACTCCCCTGCGTGTATCTGCTATATAACAGTTGCACTTTCCAAGCAACAGCAACAGCTACCTCAGCAGTTCAGCAATGCGTATCTATTGGTTGTTTGGGTTGGCAGCTCTACTTGTGGTCCTTGGGCCAAGTAGTAGCGAAGCTTCTTGTTGGTGCATTACGACAAAATTGGAATGTCCCACAACAACACCAGAGTGCCCCACAACACCAGAGTGCCCCACAACAACACCTGAGTGCCCCACAACACCAGAGTGCCCCACAACAACACCAGAGTGCCCCACAACACCAGAGTGCCCCACAACAACACCTGAGTGCCCCACAACACCAGAGTGCCCCACAACAACACCTGAGTGCCCCACAACACCAGAGTGCCCCACAACAACACCAGAGTGCCCCACAACAACACCAGAGTGCCCCACAACACCAAAGTGTGCCACAACACCAAAGTGTCCCACAACAACACCTGAGTGTCCCACAACACCAGAGTGCCCCACAACAACACCTGAGTGCCCCACAACACCAGAGTGCCCCACAACACCAAAGTGTGCCACAACACCAAAGTGTCCCACAACAACACCTGAGTGTCCCACAACACCAGAGTGCCCCACAACAACACCAGAGTGCCCCACAACACCAAAGTGTGCCACAACACCAAAGTGTCCCACAACTACACCTGAGTGTCCCACAACTACACCTGAGTGTCCCACAACACCAGAGTGCCCCACAACAACACCTGAGTGCCCCACAACACCAGAGTGCCCCACAACACCAAAGTGTGCCACAACACCAAAGTGTCCCACAACAACACCTGAGTGTCCCACAACACCAGAGTGCCCCACAACAACACCAGAGTGCCCCACAACACCAAAGTGTGCCACAACACCAAAGTGTCCCACAACAACACCTGAGTGTCCCACAACACCAGAGTGCCCCACAACAACACCTGAGTGCCCCACAACACCAGAGTGCCCCACAACAACACCTGAGTGCCCCACAACACCAGAGTGCCCCACAACAACACCTGAGTGCCCCACAACACCAGAGTGCCCCACAACAACACCAGAGTGCCCCACAACACCAAAGTGTGCCACAACACCAAAGTGTCCCACAACTACACCTGAGTGTCCCACAACTACACCTGAGTGTCCCACAACACCAGAGTGCCCCACAACAACACCTGAGTGCCCCACAACACCAAAGTGTGCCACAACACCTAAGTGTGCCACAACACCAAAGTGTCCCACAACAACACCTGAGTGTCCCACAACACCGGAGTGCCCCACAACACCAAAGCGTGCCACAACACCAAAGTGTGCCACAACACCAAAGTGTGCCACAACACCAAAGTGTGCCACAACACCAAAGCGTGCCACAACACCAAAGCGTGCCACAACACCAAAGCGTGCCACAACACCAAAGTGTGTCACAACACCAAAGTGTTCACCGATAATACCAAAGGATCGCTGCAATAAGACAAATAAGCCTCCTGTTAAGTCGAAGAAGCGTTGCGTTTCAAAGAAACCTCCCGCTAAGCCCAAGAATCCTCCGGCTCCAAAGAAACCACCCGTTAAGTCGAAGATCTCTTGCGTTCTCCAAAAGAAAAATCCCGTAAAGCCCAAGAATCCTCCGGCTCCAAAGAAACCACCCGTTAAGTCGAAGATCTCTTGCATTCTCCAAAAGAAAAATCCCGTTAAGCCCAAGAATCCTCCGGCTCCAAAGAATCCTATAGTTAAACCGAAGATCTCTTTCGTTCCCCAAAAGAAATCTCCCCTAAAACCAGCGAACCGTAAGACTATCAAAATGAAAGTGATTCGTACGCCAATTAAGCAAACAAATTGTTAGCCACTACCCATAAAATGTTGGAACCCTCGTTTGCTAATAATACCACCCAAAATTAGAGCTCCTAGTCCACCGCAGAAGCCCCAAACGTGTTGGCTTCAACCATTTCGGCCACGCCCAGCTCCGAAAAGAAATACCAATGAACGTGATTTTCTCTGGTAGCGAGTTTGTTGTAGAACCATTCAAGCTCCCCGGAAATTGATGAAGACCCCCTGAATGGAAATTTGATTGAAATCATTAATTAATTTTATTTTTGTTGTTTTTTTTTTATATATATAAGATTATTATATTAAAAAGTCAAAATTGTCTAGTAAACCCTCACACATCTAATAATATATTATTAAATAATTGCAAGAAAAATCCAACTGAGTTTTCGAAAGTTATTGATCGCGTACTTGCAAGTACAAGTCTCGAAATCTATCGTTAAATATGGAATTAATTTGATATCTTCAATGCTGTGGCCTAGGAAGAAACATTCTCCTGTTTAAATACGGCATATTTTACAGTACTACTACGATAAAGGCAAAAATGCATCTCATGCTGCTAATAAAATTTGTGCAGCTTATGGACCCGATACAGTTTCCATTTCCACCGCACAACGATGGTTTCAACGTTTTCGTTCTGGTGCAGAGGTGATCGAAGATGCGCCACGGTCCGGAAGGCCTGTCGTCGAAAATTGCGATAAAATCGCTGAATTGATCGAAAGAGACCGGCATAGTAGCAGCCGTAGCATCGGCCAAGAGCTGGGCATGAGTCATCAAACCGTTATAAGCCATTTGAAGAAGCTTGGATTCAAAAAGAAGCTCGATGTATGGATGCCACACGACTTGACGGAAAAAAACATTTTTGCCCGTATGGATGCATGCGAATCGCTTCTGAATCGCAACAAAATCGACCCGTTTTTGAAGCGGATGGTGACTGGCGATGAAAAGTGGGTCACTTACGACAACGTGAAGCGCAAACGGTCGTGGTCGAAAAGCGGTGAAGCTGCCCAGACGGTGGCCAAGCCTGGATTGACGGCCAGGAAGGTTCTTCTGTGTGTTTGGTGGGATTGGCAGGGAATCATCCACTATGAGCTGCTCCCCTATGGCCAAACGCTCAATTCGGACCTGTACTGCCAACAACTGGACCGCTTGAATGCAGCACTCATGCAGAAGAGGCCATCTTTGATCAACAGAGGCCGAATTGTCTTCCACCAGGACAACGCCAGGCCACACACATCTTTGGTGACGCGCCAGAAGCTCCGAGAGCTCGGATGGGCGGTTCTTTTGCATCCACCGTATAGTCCGGATCTCGCACCAAGTGATTACCACCTATTTCTGTCCATTCTTGATAAGAACAATGAACTGAGTCGATATAGCCATATCCGTCCGTAGAAGAAAATCTAGAGGCTTGAAATTTCCAATGTACATATACTCGTAGTTAATACAACAAATTGATGACTCATCCTCCCTACAGTCCTGATTTGGCACCCAATGTCTTCTTTTTATTCCCTCACATAAAAAAATAAATAAAAATTGCATGGTCAACGATTTACGAGCACCGAAGAAGCAGTTGAAGAGTCCAAAAACCATGTTTTGGAGGTGTCTCAAGAGGAATGATAAAACTGCTATGACCAAAGGCTCGAACGAATACAAAAGTGTATTGATCAGGGGGAATATTTTGAAAAACAAAAAAAACATTTTTATTCAAAAATTGTTGTTCTTATTTGCTATTGTCCGAAATGTAAATAGCAGCCCTCTTATATGAGCTTAGCTTGAATACCACTAAAGATGGAAAGTTTAAATCTGGGGGGTTTCTATAATGAATATTTTGTATTTTGGATACCTGCCCACCCTTCTCCTAAATTTGCAAAACAAAAAAAGGTGTTTCATGCACATCTACGTACTTCTAAGAAAAGTTGCTCAACAATTGAGTTACCATAGTCAAGCACATGTAAACTGCGCAATGAGTAGAGCGCGTGCTTGATCGAGTGTGCGGATGTGTTGCTTGGGGTATGTATTGTAGAATAGAAGCGCAGAATGAATGGAATATCCGCTCTTCGTAGAGTTTGGGTTATTTCCTAATCAGAAAGTCCCAACTAGAACACTCTTACTTGTTTGGAACTGAAAGTATTTGCTTTTTGTCACCTCCAGGAAGGCTTTTGGCTTTGTGTGTTGTCTGCTTCTTTTATAGTTGTTGTTCCATTGGCTTTAAAGCTTAATGCTATGTTTTTGGGGCTTGAGTGTAACTGTAACTATCTGGCTGCTCATATGCTGGCAGCGAATTCAATCAATTTTCACGCCCAATTGGAGACGTCACCCCGACAATATGCACTCAAAATAATGCGTGGACAATTTGATTTACATAATTCCAATTGATGGCAATCAACTGTTGCGCTCCACACAGTGGGCCATAAGCTGTGGCTGGCATTGGCAGTTGCCATTCTGGCATTCCACCAACCACCTACATACATAAGTCGAACCCTTTTCTGAAGCACTTTTGTCACATTTCCGCTAAGCTGTGCTGCCGGTCTGCCGGCTAACCAAATCTCCCTGCCGCCCCACCATCCATAGCATCTCTGCGGCAATCATCCTGACAGCGTTTTCCTCAGCCCATTTGGGGTCCTTGACAATAATTCACGCTTGAATGACGCTTCGTTATTGCTAGTCATTGAACTTTAGTAAATGTGGGCGTGTGTGCTAAATGAGTGTGTGTACGAGTGTGTGGCAGTGTGTGTAAGTGTGTGTGTGCGTGCTGCTGGACAAGTCGTGCCATAATCCGAGAGAATTTGCCTCGTATTTATAGCAGCGCCTTCCAAAGGGGCGAAAATAACTCTTGCATTTAATCAATAAAAGCGCACAGGAAAAACAGTTTCTGAGCCCATTGGCAACAACAACAACAGCAGAAGAAGATATACAATTAAATAAGTGAAATGCTTTAAGTGAGTCACATTAATTATACAAACAACACCAAAGGAGTGAGAGAGAGAGAGAAGATTAAAAGGACTATATCAATTAAGCCGGAATATTTCTGTTAAATTTATTTCGCGCATTCATATGCAATGAATGTATTATTTCTTCCTAAAAGACTTTAATTCATTTCATTAAGTAAATTTACCCTTAACTCATGAAGAATGGGAATTATGGTTATAATTATGTCATTCAAGCAAGCAGAAGGAAGTTTACAGACATTCCTGAGCAGAAACTATAACCGACTTGATCTAGGATCTGTCTGTGTATTCGTGTGTATGAAAGCCTTAAGAGCTATAGCAGGCATAGATCATCGATAATTTCTGCTACTTTAAAGATATCGATTCAAGTCTATAACAAATTGGTGTCATTGCAATATATATTTGTAATCTTTGATGAGCAAATTTTGATAAATTCTTGTAAAGTCTTTCATTTTTTTATACCTTTTATAAGCATGCACTGGGTGCTAGCTCAAGATATTATTAAGCCACATAATTATAGTCATAAGAAGGCCCTTCTATCATAGTCGAATGACAAAAATACTTTTAATATTAACTCATAACAAAATGTAATAATTAATTTTACATTTTCAATATCTGCTTTAATTTTGAAAATACCCCAAATATTTTTTTGAATAGCCGCGTTCCCAAAGCTTTTAATAGACAAAGCTGTAATGCCCATATAAGAGCTTTCTTTTGGCAGAAGAACAAATTTCAATAAATATGCAAAGCTAAAGATATTTTTTGAAATGTTAGTCATGCAACAAAAGAAAGCTCTTATTTATGCCCTTAAAGCTTTGCACATTCAAAGTTTTGGCCTAAACCGACATAGGCTGCAGGTGATTGAACTTTTAAGAAAGCTAAATATTCAAGCTTTCAAAGCTAAAAACTTTAAAGGCTATAACAGCTTTTTGCGACAGCTTCCATAAGTGGCTTGCGTCATAAATACGCAATGGCAAGTTGAAAAGCTCTCATTGCAGAGCTTTCACCACGCTGCCTAAAGTGCGCCCGGACCACACCGCGTATAAGTTATTTTACAACCATATATGGCTCTAACTGTGGCTAGGACTGGATTTACGAGATGGAAGCCAAACAAAAAATGTGCTATGCAGCTGACACGCTCACATACATATCTTACCTTTTACACATGCCTGCATACATACATACACATGTATATGCTCATATGCAGTCAGCTTTGTATTTGTTTATTGTATGTATGTACGGTAAATAGAGTCAGGAATTCTCATTGCTTCGTTTCTTGTTATTACATTGAATAATAAAAAAAACGGTTTTATTTCGCTGTTGACCAAACGTTTTCTATCAGCTCGTTGCAATATTTTTTCAAATTAAAGTGCTTAGGATTTTGCTAGAGCATAAATTATTACTTTTCCATATTTATCCATATTAATCTTTAATTTTCTCTCTCTTCTCTTTTGCAGGTAAGTTTTTTGCACCTTAATGCACTTCAGCTGTAAGTAGAAAGTTAGTTTGATAAGCTCCGGCGCCTCTGTCAGGCTGCACAAAACATTTTGAATAGACTGGGCCGCCTATCGTTGCGCCGCCTAATAGACTCGCTAAGTTGATTATGACCTAATTGCAGAACAAGCTTTGTGGTATGTTAAATTTCGCTGACAAACCCGTGCGTGCCTCCAGTTCAATTTGTGATCTCCTCCTGCCAAGCCAAAGGGCAGCCGGCAACATGTTCAATCAATTTCACTGGCATCCAAGCGGCAGCTGCAGCTATGCACAAGTCTAACTATGTTGTTCTATCGATAACCGAATAGTACAACAGCTGTGTGCCTACCCGTTTCACCCACTCAACGGCTGCCTAACCAAATAGAACTGAACTAACTAATCTTTAGATATTTTAGTCTAAGCTAAGCAAACTACAGCTGCGAGCTCAGCTGCAAAACTATAATTAGTATTTCTTTCAGCTTGTTATATATTAATATACAAAAACGTCGTTACTGAGTTTTATTGCGGACATTTATTTGTGCAAAAGCAGGCAGTGAGAATAGAATTACTGCCTGACCTTCGTTTATAAGTTATTAATTATTATAATAAATATAACAGGCAACAAAACTTAATCAAATTATTTAATGAAGCTTTCGAAGTATGCTTAAGCTAGAGATGCATCAGAGAATCTAAGATTCTGTAGCATCACAACAAATTTGTTCTCTTTTTTTTATAAAAATATGTTTAGGGCAACTCAAAGTGAAATTCCTGCCGGCCAAAAGCCGGCCTCATCTGTCTGTATTGTTACTGAATTATTAAAGAAATTTAAAAACTTAAATACTTTATTAATTTAGTTTTTATAAACTATTGCTTACATATATTCTGCTTTCTGTGCAAAAAGTAATTCGAATGTTGAATTTTACGTGGATTATATTAAATTTTTCAATTTTCTATTTCTTGTGGCATTTTGTTGGTACTCATACACCTCCGCCATGCCCACAAGTTCGGACATTTAAGTTTTGTGAGCTGTTTTGTTTGAACGTGTTTTGGTTCGTCTGCTATTCCCCTGCTCACTCATCGTTGCTTGTGCGCGAGTTTTTTGACCAAAAACAAAGCACTAATGATGAAGCAGCCAGCGTATTCCCCAGAGCTGGTATCCTGCGACTCGGCTAGCCGAAGAACTGAAAAGGCCTATGAAAGTGGCGGCGTTACGCTACGATTGAGAAGGTTGAGTTGTACATGATTACAAAAAAGGTTTTTATGAGGTGAAGCGCATTGGAAGAGACGTTGCGACAAGTATTTCATATTTGATAAGGATTACATTGAAGGGTAAAAAATAGATAATTCATATTTATGTGATGGGATTTAGACATCAGCATTTATAAATATAGGTATACAAATATATGAATTGTCTATTGTATTTTCTCCCCTTCAATGTAATAGTTTTTTATGATTAAACATATTCTTAAGCACTTCATTCTTAAAAGAACTTAAAAACATAAGCGTGACAACATTGCCTTAGGTGAAAACAAAAATGTTATTAGATAAATAGATGCATTTCATGGAGTTTGGTATGCCTAAAAATGTGTTTGTAAAAGTGTTCTGCCAGTTAAGGAGCTCAGAAATTTGAGTCCATGATTTGTACTTTGCGTAGCAGGTTAGTGAGTTAATTGATGTTATACGATACTGCCAGTAATTATTGTTTGTAAACATATATGGCAAGCTCATATAAAGATAACAATTGACTTATAATAATTATAATTCGAATTCATGTCAAGCATGCTGTATGTATCTGAAACCGTTTTCCCTGTTGGCTTAGCCAAAGCTATTAATCTCTCTACTTTTCTGCAAGTAAATGTTGGCAAACTTATCAAATTTTCGAAATATTAAAGTTTTGTTAAGCTGAAAACCATTTCATTAACTTTATGAAGCTATTTGAATTATGGAGGGTTTCTTTTAGTTTTCTAAAGTCTTTTAGTAGTCTCTTCCTCTCTCGCTCCTACTCTCCCTCTCCAAATCCAGTTGATTGTGAGCTGAGTCCAAGGTTAACCAGCCGCTGTTGCCGCCACAATGAAAACTCACAAGTGTAACATTTGTTTTCTATGGTTTGTTTGTTGTTTGTTTAATTAGGTAATCGGCTTCTGTTTCCATTTGCAGTTGCATTTCAACTATGTATTTTAGAGCTTCGCCTGTGCCGAACACTTGCACAAACGCAAAACAGGCTGTAAAATGCCTCAAATATGGCCAAAACTCAACACACGCAGAGAGAGAGAGACAGAGAGAGCGCGTATTTGTGTGTGAAATATGAACTGAAATTAGTTAACTTGTTACAGGACTTAGGTTTTATTTTGTGTTTAATTGGATTCGACTGGTCCGCGGGGAGTCGTCAATAGCAGACGCTGATAAATGTTTGTTTATTTTGTTAATCATACGCCGCGTTGCACAAATCGCATTGAAAAAACGGCAGTGCAGTGGCCGCACAGCTCCAAAGCTACAGTCATCACCTCATCCATTGGCCATTGTTGTCTAACTTTGCTATAGCTAATGCGCGACTGGGATTTGGCAGCGCCAACCATCAGTGGCGGTTGCTGCTGCTGCTGCTGCTGCTGCTGGTCCTGGTTTTGATGTTGGTGTTGGTGTTGGTGTTGTTGGCCACAGTCACATCATTAATGCCGCCAGAGGCAGCCAACATGTTGGCTAGAAATACACTTAGCAACATGTTTGCTTGGCCCGGGCCGCCCTCGAATACTGTTCCCGTACAGTGAAAAGAAGCTGGTCACAAATTTTGTTTTCATTTTCGGAAACTTTCTTTAGTAATTCGTTTTATAAGCAACAGCTTTTGATCTAGCAATTTCTGAGAATATACGCACAATGAGAAGCATTTAAATTTCTTGGAATTTCTTGTATTTATATATATATCTGTTGTTCATATCAATTAAAGCAAACAAACTATCTGACAGTCCTTCAACTCACATGCTTTAAGTCTCTATTAGCATAGCAATCTGGCAAAGGCCAAGCAATAACTAAACTTGACTTGAAGCTGGCATTCGATGTCAAAGGCTGCTTCGGCTGCTCTTTCAAGCTTCTAATGTTACTTCAACAAATGCTGCCCACAGCTAAGCCCATGCAGCTCACAGTGGCCGTCAGGTTAACATTTGCGTGATGCACGTTCCATAATATAATAAATAAATTATATATAATTCTAGCATAGATCTTACAAATTACTCTAGGAGAATAAATTTTCAAGTTTAAATTTCTGTTTAAAATGAATTTAAATATATTTTTGCTCCACTGTGCAGCATGTTGCTAAGGGTTACGGCGCGGCTGCTGCTGCTGTTGCTGCAGCTGCAGTTTATTTATTTGCTCTTATTGCTTTTGCCCGCTTTGTTTGGTCTTTTCGCCGTTGCCTACCAATTTCGTGCGCCAGCCTAACGAAGGCAAAAATCGTTTATATACCCTGTAAGCACAGGCCAAGGGGTATTTTATGTGTAAACCATTATGAAGAGTGGAATCAAGCATAAGAAGAGGCAAACACATATACATAGACTTCACCAAAATCGATAAATATCTATATATTAGGCCTATCAAAATGATAAAAATCGAACTATAAACAAAGAACTTGTTTAGCAAAGTCAAAATGGGTGAGCACAGGGTATCTCTGAGCCCATCAACCCCACAACTGTTGCTCACTTACAAGGATTCTTCTTGCTGCTTCCTTTTTTTTGGGAGCTGCCAGGCAGCAAAAGCTGAAGAGCCAAAAAACTGGAGGAGCTGCAGCAGCTGCTGCACTTTCACTCGTTGGCCCGCCCGTTGCCGTTCGCTGCGCGTCGCTCGCAACATGTTGAAAGCGAACGTTTGGCGAACCGAACCGCCGAGCCGAACGGCGCGTCGTTTGGGGCTCGTCGCAAGTCACGAACCGTTGCCGCTTGTCAGTTGCGTAGCAAACGTCTAGCGTGAAGGTTTAGCAGCAGCGACTAAAGAGCCAAAATAGAAGAGCCGGCGGCAGTAGCAGCAGCAGCTAACTAGCAGCAGCAGCAGCAGCAGCAGTAGTAGTAGAAGCAGCAGCAGCAGCAGCAGCAGCACGTGCAACCAACAGCAGCAACTGCAGCAATCATCAAGCATATAACCAACACCAACCAACACCAACAACAACAACAACAACAACAACAACTCGTGCTCGTGTCTAAAGTCGAGTGTTTTACCATTTCTAGCCTCCGTTCGACTGCTATATGGTATTTTTTTTTGTTTTTGTTTTGTTTTGTTGTGTGTGTTTTTTTTTTTTTGTGTCGCGTGTTGAGTGCAAAAGGTGCTTGAAAACCAAATCAAAGTGCACAGCCCTGGAAATGTAATGTGTGTGTGTGCGAGTGTGTGCGAGTGTGTGTGTGTGTGTGTGCGTGTGTGTGAAAGCGAAGCCAATGAACGACTCTCAAAAGACACTTGCAAACACGAGCAATTAGTGCAACGACCAAGAACTTGTTGCAGGGCACACAGAATCCATGAACACGTCACAAATTGCTTTACACAGATCGAGATTTGGTGACTTTTGTTGTCGTTGTTGCTATTTTGGCCAAATATGTACAATGTAGACCATGTCTAGTGTGTGACCCATATATGGTTGTAATAGTTTATGCTTATGGCCCAAGCTATAGATCTGTTCTGATTATCTCTTTGCTCTCGCTCTCGCTCTCGCTCTGGCTCTGGCTCTGGTGTGGGTGTTTGCCATTTATTGCAACAAATTAATTGCTTTTATTGATTGTTGTTGTTTGCTTAGCATAAAATTTAAGCCGTCGCAAAAGAGAGAGAGAGAGAGAGAGAGGGGGGGAGAGGGAGAACATGTTGAAGGGGCATGTGTGTGTGTGTGTGTGTATTACGCGTATTATCGCTTGATCTACAACGACTCTATGTGACTCTATGGTCAGGTGGGGGCCATAGATAAGCAAAAATCCAATTAATCACAATGATTAATGTTAGTCGCTTGTTTATATCGTAGACCCAAATCGCTAAGCCGACACAGGCCATACAGCTTCCATTCTAGCTAGCCTGCATTTGAATCTGGCCGACTCAACTGTCGGCAGTCAGCCGTTGTCAAGCGGCTCGCAGACCATTTGCTATGACTCAAGGAAATCAAAATCAAAAGCTTCACAAATACTGCGAAAATTCTTCATATCACTTGCTATCAATTAGCGCTATGAACGGGTAGAGGAAGAGGGTCCGTTCGACATAAGTAGAGTAACTAGAGTAGCGATAGACTTTGTCTGGGGGGTGGGCGGTGGTGTTTGCCTTGCCGAGGGCCTCTTACTGTCAGGCGAAAATGCGGCCGAATGTCTAAGAATTTTTGGCAGCAATCAAAATTATTGGACGGCCACCAAAACAAAAGAAACAAAAAACCAACAACAACAACAACAGTTAGAACAACGACAATGTCTAGGAAAATTAACACATTTTATGCGCCAGCCAAAACTATTTAAAAATATTCATCAAGCGAAAAATGAAAAGCGAACCATGAGCAATTTTAGAAAAAAGTTAAACAACGCTAGCGAAATACCCTGTAAAAATTAATCGAAATTGCTGGAAAAAAACATGTAATATATAATATATAATATATAATTATTTTAATTTATATATATTATATATATTATTTGGATTTAACTCATACAAATTGTCGCCTTGAGCTAAGCGCAAATCTAAAACAAATTCTATCTTATCTCATACAAAAAATTGATTAGAAAAGTTTCCATTTCGAACGTTCAATAAGGCTTAAGCCAAACAATCTATGCTTAGATAATATCGAAATTCAACTATAACAACTAATCTTAAATGATTGTCAAATGCCAATTTGAAATTATCAACATAATTGCAGAATCTAAAAACTTATCTGGTAAAAGTTTTCCATAAATCACAGTTTTTCCCTGTGCTAAACACATTTTCCGAACTATCTTTAATGAGAAGGTAGTCGTCGTAGTTCTTGGCAAGTTCAATTCAGAATATGCTTTATAGAAAGTGAAATCTAATCTAAAGTAATCTTCCAATACCAATGCTAAACACAATTTCAGAATAGTCTTTCATAGACAAAGAGATCACATCTAATCCAAAAATCATTTTCTAATCCCAATTTATCCCAAGGCTAAACACATTTTCAGTATGGTCTCATATAGAGAAAGTTGTTGAGAATCTTGGCAAGCTTAAGTCAGAAAATGCTTTAAGTAAAGCAACTTCTAATCTAAAGCTATCTTCCAATACCAATGCTAAAGACAATTTCAGAATAGTCTTTCATAGACAAAGATATGTCTTTTGATGCCTCTCACATCTAATCCAAAAGTCATTTTCTAATCCGAATTTACTCCAATGCTAAACACATTTTCAGTATGGTCTCATATAGAGAAAGTTGTTGAGAATCTTGGCAAGTTTAATTCAGAAAACTTCTAATCTAAAGCTATCTTCCAATACCAATCAGAATTATCTTACATAGAGAAATTAGTCTTCTAACTCTGGTCTGCTCTATTCATAAAGCAATGCCTATTATGCCGAATTGCCTCATAAAACGAAACTTGTTGAAAGTCTTGGAAAATGCTTTGCCTAACACGTGCCACAAAGTGAGTGACCGCAGGGCTATACACAGTGCAGGGTATACGACAGTATTATGGGAATTCATCAAATTGAATAGCTTTTAGTTTGCATATATAAACACACACACATATACATGCATATATATGCGTATTATATAGTTATTTTTTTGCGGCTATGCTAAGTGCTAGTATACAGAGCATAATTAAAGCATACCGCAGTGCAACAAACTGCGTGTACTTCTAGCTGACAGCATATTGAGCTGTTGGTTAATATGTACCAAGTGTGTGCCTCTCTCTCTCACTCTCTCTCTCTCTCTCTCTCTCTCTGTGTGTGTATGTGTGTATCTATGTGCAGCTGGGCTTGGGCTTAGAAATTCATTTCGGTGGCCATTAGACGTGAAACTTATTTATTTATAAAACACAACACAGAACGCGCAGTCGAGTGTATGAATTCTGTGCTCTGAAACACCGAAGACAACAAGCGACAAATTTAACGATAAAAATAAAAATAAAAATAAACCAAAATGGCAAAAGCAAAAGCAAAAGCAAACGGCGCCCCGAAACGCTAGCCAAAGCCAAAGCCAAAGCCAAAAAGGTGCAAAACAAGGACATAAAATATTTAAAGAAAAATTAGAATAAATAAAAGCGTAGCAAACACAGCAACAACAACAACAGCAACAACAACACTAACAACAAACAACACCAACTAAAACTAAAATAAAATAAATAATATAAACATTGTACGCACACACAGACACACACACTCTCTCTCTCTCCCAGTGTATTAAAATTAATTCTTTGTTTTCTGCTCTTTGCGCGTTAATTTCAACAGTTTTGCACGACTTTTTTTTTGCTTATCAAATTCCACAGAAGTATACCGAAAATAAAAAAACAAAATTAATCTGTAATAAATAAACACACGCGTATGTAAAAACATAAGAAATAAAGAACCCAAAAGAAAAACAGCGAAAAGGAAAATAAAAATAAAAATTAAAATTAAAATAAAAAACAAAAGCAAAAGCAATTAAAAACGAAACAAATTTTGCCGTTAGTCAAGTTGGGGGCAATCGCCCAACGTACACGCAACTCGCCCCACCAACAAATATAACAACAAAAACCAAAAAAAAGAAAAACATTTAAATCAAATCAACAGCATTCAACAACAACAACAAGCAGAAGAAGTCAAAGCCGAAGAGCAGCGACCGCAGCACGCACAGCCAGAGAAAAAAGGTAATTTTACAACAGCGGCACAAAAACAAAAAAAAAAACAAAATATAACAAAAAAAAATTGTAATTAATTTAAAATTAATTACAAAACTACAAATTGCAACTGAAACTCAAACTCAAACTCTAAATGCGAACTCAAACTGAAATATTTTAAAGTAAAAAAAAAACTCAAAAAACTTACAGCTCGAATGTGGCACGTTGCGCATACGACGCGTGTGCCACTCAGTGCAGGAAATTTGTCTGCTCATGTTTGCGTTTAGTATTTGCTTTTGGCTGCACTTAATTCAATTGGCAAGTTCAACAAATTTAAATAAAATGCGTTTATTTAGCCCAATTGTTGACTCTGACGAGCTGATGAGTTGCTAAATAATTTACGAGCATATGATTTATTTGCTTTCCATTGTTGGCAGCAGCTGCAAATCAGTTTCGGATCTAGTTGAACATATTTTGTATGGTAAATCTCAAAACAAAAATTTAAAGCGCATCACACAGGCTCGACAAAAGTTCAATTCAATTTGCTCGCTTGTCAATGAAACATAACTGAAAACCACAAAAAAATAAAAGAGAGAAAAAAGAAGACCAAAATATTTTTAACAATTGGCGTTAAGTTGGCGACACCGCAGCGACAGGTTGACAGCGCGTGTCGATATTTAATAAAGCTCCTAGTTAGCCTGTCAATTTCCAGATGTCTTCGCTGCGGCCAGCATATAGAAATACAAAAAAAAAAAGTATATATATATATATATATATATATATATATATATTTTATATACATGCATTTATGTCTAACATTTTGATACCCAGTATGCATTGCAAATGGTCATTCAGGCTGTCACAGTTTTTTTTTATACCCTGAACCCATTGAAAATGGGAAATGGGTATAATATTTTTGTGAAAATGTATGTAACAGGCAGAAGGAGACGTGGCAGACCCCATAAAGTATATATATTCTTGATCAGCTCGACAAACTGAGTTGATATAGCCATGTCCGTCTGTCCGTCCGTCCGTCCGTCCGTCCGTCCGTCCGTCCGTCCGTCCGTGTGAACGCAGCGATCTCGTAAACCACAAAAGCTACTAGAGACTTGTGCTTTGGCAAATACATACATATGAATGGCATTATTACGCTGTAAAAGTCAATCTAGAAGAAAACTAATTCAAGAAATAAGTTTCCATAATATTGCCCATACTGCAGCCCAAGCGCTGCCCGCGCTGCTTGTGCGTGCGTGTTCATGTGTGTGTATGTGTTGTTTATATATATGTATATACGTATAAATGAAGCGTAAAGTGAATTGAATGTCGCATCTTCCCAGGGTTCAGGGTATCTCTTAGTCGAGCAGTCTCGACTAGAGCATTCTTACTTGTTTTAAATAATATATTTTCTATTATTTTATCTCTTTTGTCACTTCATCAAAGCACATTGATCTGGCAAGCCAGCAGCGCCACGCTCTTTATAAGCATTTATAAACATCTCACTCAAACAAAATCATGCAGCACTGTCTTTAGCACTGATATAAATATCGATAAAGCAATATATTCCAATAAAAATACTCTAACATATATATAAACTCTTTATCAGAACGATGCGCTGAGTTAACTTAGCCATTTCCATCTGCCCATCAGCCCAAGCGCAGCCCAAGCGCAGCCCAAGCGCAGCCCAAGCGCAGCCCAAGCGCAGCCCAAGCGCAGCCCAAGCGCAGCCCAAGCGCAGCCCAAGCGCAGCCCAATCGCAGCCCAAGCGCAGCCCAAGCGCAGCCCAAGCGCAGCCCAAGCGCAACCCAAGCACAGCCCAAGCGCAGCCCAAGCGCAGTCCAAGCGCAGCCCAAGCGCAGCCCAATCGCAGCCCAAGCGCAGCCCAAGCGCAGCCCAAGCGCAGCCCAAGCGCAGCCCAAGCGCAGCCCAAGCGCAGCTCAAGCGCAGCTCAAGCGCAGCTCAAGCGCAGCCTACGCGCAGCCCAAGCGCAGTCCAAGCGCAGCCTACGCGCAGCCCAAGCGCAGCCCAAGCGCAGCCCAAGCGCAGCCCAAGCGCAGCCCAATCGCAGCCCAATCGCAGCCCAAGCGCAGCCCAAGCGCAGCCCAAGCGCAGCCCAAGCGCAGCCCAAGCGCAGCCCAAACGCAGCCCAAGCGCAGCCATTCTCTGTGATTACGGTATCTACTAGTCGTGCATTCCCAACTAGAGCAATCTGGTTTGCTTATACCTAGTTTAGTTATCGTTTCAAGGCAACTATAAATCCGAAATTTGCTCTTCAATTACTACACAAATCATATTTATTTTTCTGCTAAACAGTTAGATAAAATACTTGTGATAACTCGTCAGATTTTGACATTTGCATTCGATTTGATTTCAGTTATACAATATAAATTGGTCAAGCACGTGCATGTGCACCAACTCAGTTGACATCGTAATTGCTCGACTAACTTTTCACGTAGAGAGTCAGAGATTTGTTATGGCATTAGCAGGCAGTTAAAGTTAAGCTGGCGCTGTTTGAATTGCCTCAAGTGCAGCGATTGCAAGTAATTCAATAAGCTTTTGTTTGACGACAACTTTGGCTGGAAAGTTGTGTATTTAATAAGGGATGCCCGACCGCTATTTGAGCTGCTAAGCGACTATTTGGCTGGATGGATAAGTGAGTGGGTGTGTGGATGTGTGTGTGTGTGTGTGTGTGTGTGTGAATCAATAAATCATTTAAAAGATTAATTGCTTTGATTTCAACTAATTAGATGCAATTAAAGGAGCATGTGTGCATTTTCCATGTGTGACTTTTCAAGGCAATGCACACACACACAGTGAGAGAGAGAGAGAGCGAGAGGGAGAGAGACACACACACACACACACACACATGCACGTCTGGCACTCGAATGGCATTTGTCTGCGATACCCGCAAACACTCAGTTGCACTCAGACGTCAAGCTAAAGCGCCACTTGAGCGAGTCGCACACACACACACACACACACAGCAAGTGTGTAAATGCAATTGGTGCAGCTTCTTCTGTTGTCACTGTCGCATGTTGATGATAATGCCGTTGATGGGGCAGATAATTGCCGCCCAATTGCCTTGGAACTTGAACAATGCCACAGATAAGTTAGTCCACCAACTGTAAGGCTGTGGCTGTGCGAATGCATTTACTATTTTCTACTTACTATTTGCATGCCATAGCCATTTATGGCGCTGAGCTGGCCAACTGTTTTTGGCTAAAACTAATCACGCTCGAGCAATGCGACACGTTTCATAATCGTAGCGCTGACGCTGCTAAAGCTGTTTAAAGCATTTAGGCTGGGCCGATAAGATAATAGCGCACCCACGGACGCTAGCGGGCATTGGGCGTTGATACTCTGATAGCTATGGACACAAAAAAAAAAGAAGAAAACAGCAGCGCCTTAAGTCTCTCAAGTCTCAATTGCTGATTCGATTCGAACACAACCAACGACAAGTTGTGTACATTGCTAATGCGTGTACAATATCGACAAATATCTCTGATTGACGTATACACTAATTAATAGGCGACATTCTGGCTGTGCAGCACACACACTCACTCTCTCTCTCTCTCTCTCTCTCCCACCCCTCTTTCGCCACCCCGTCTCTCTCTCTGTCGCTTTGAGATTTGAATTGCTTGATAAGTTGCGACAGAATTGTATTCGTGCATCGATAAGATTTGAGATAAAGTTTTTTAGCTTTAAACAATAGGCCATCATCTAAATATAGCACTGCTAGAGGTGTGTCTACTTTTCGACGTGACTGTGTGCTGCTCACAGCCAACAGCCAACTGTCAACTGCCGACTGCCGACTGCCGACTGCCGCTAGCCAACTGCCAACTGCCAGCTGAGGCTAAGGCGCTACGTGTCGAGCCGTGTCGTGTCGTGTCGAGACACCCTGCACTTATTTCAAGTGCCCTGCACTCCAGCGACCACTTAAAGGATTTGCATTTACACAGTGTCAATTACTGTTATGCAATTGCTACCCTTTATCTTTATCCCTCTCTCTCTCACACACACACACTCACTCCCTCCTTATCGCTGGGCAAATACATTTTGCAGTTGATTGGCAAATTAAGACAAATTTGATTTGAAATTGCTCACATTTTTGCAAAAATTTGTTTGCCTGATTTCAGTTGAATTTACATACATATATAAATATATATATATTGAAAATATATTATCGTATATATATATATATATATATATATCTTTGGGGCATATTTACATTCGCATAAATGTAGCAAACATCTACTGAGGTTTCGCATGCGCCTGACACACTCAGCTCGTCGTTTCTTCCCTCGGGCGTTACTTTTTCTTTTTAGCTAATATAAAATTGTCAAATGTTACGCAATTGCAACTGTAAAAACATTTGCATTTGACTTGTGGCTAAAGCGGCTGCAACTGCAACTGCAACTGCAACTGCATCTGTCCAACAGGCTGTGCTGGGGCTCTCTGCTGACATTCCCATAGGTTGCGGTGTTATGCAAACAATTTTAATTGCCATTCAGAAACACATTTTGTCGAGGTTTTCTCTTTAATTAAAAAAAAAAAAGCCTGAAAAAATGTGAGTAAAAATAAATAATCTTTTAGAATAAATAATCTTTGTCTTATTCAAGCAATTTATTGATACTGCGAAAATTCGACGCAGATTTCAGCCTGAAGTTTGCTTCATATCTTAACATAAAATAGGGATTTGACTTGGTTTTTATATTTTTTAAAAATATCTATATCTATTTTGGGGGTCTTCAATGTGAAATCTATCTGTATAAGACCTGTAACCATATCTAGTATATCTTCAAGGTGAAACCTATCTGTATCAGATCTGTAATCATATCTATATCCTATGCTATATACTTTTGGCTAAGTTTCTTCCCATCTTTGAAGTAGTTCAAAATATCATATATTGTGATTATCTTCTGCTACGCTTTCAGTGCCTTCTTTAGCTGCTCAATTCTAGTGCAGCATAATCCTCCCATGTGCGTCTTCAGTTCATCGGGAAGAAGTTAAGGTCATAGCTGGGCAGATTTGCTGCAAAAGATGGCTGTGGCATCAGGCTGGCCAAAGATTTGCTAGAGATTCCTTGCTCCAGATAGTCAGAAATCGCAGACAAGCCCAAGCACATCCAAGCAAAGCAGCCCACAAAGCTCAACTTCTCGTCACAAGTGAAGCATATGAGTGCCAACATAGCGCCACAAAAGAAGTTGAAAAACCAAAATCTAATACTTTTGGGACAGATCTCGTACATAGGCCACGAACTGTCATATTAGGCGTGTCCATTGCTCAATACTTTTGTGTAAGTATGCGAGGAGTTGTTGTGAGAGATGATAAGCTCTATAATCTCTCACAACAATTCGCTATACTTGCTGAACAGCCTACGTATAATCACACAACCCATTTGTGGAATGTTTTATTGTAGTTTCACTTAGCCGAAATCAAAGTCACATAATTATGCTGCACTAATTGAAGCATTCCTTAGCTCTCAAATTGAGTTGAAGTTTTGAATTATAATGAATAAATAATTGAATGGAATTCGCATAGAAATTGAAAGACTCTAATGGCATGGCCATTGCTGTATGCACACAATCTGCACTCGATATTAATGTGGGCAATCGCACAGCTATTTGCTTTATAAATAATTAGTTCTCTTTGAGAAGAATTCGCTTCTGCATCTGCATCTGCATCTGCTTCTTCTTTTTATTGCGGTCAATCAAAGCTCAAAGCTGAATTATGTTTGAATGCCATTTGAGTTGGAATTGGAATTGGAATTGGAATTGGTATTGGAATTGGCATTGGAATTGGATTCCTTGGCCTTTTTGGTTCGCATTGGTGGTGGCTGGCCTGGCATTTGCTGCAATTAATTTGTCACTGAAAACAATTTTCTTGAATTCTGGCACAGAACACTTTCGCTTTGTGTCATTTTCAATTAATGTTGCTTGCCTTTTAGCCTGGCCTGGCCACTAATTACAAATTGAATTCATCATATTTTAAAATGTCAAACGGAATTGATGCTGTCATATATGGCCTGGCTGCTCTGGCAGCTGGCCACAAAATGGTTTTGGCCATTTGAACTTCAACTTGACACAAATTGCAGGCACTAATTTGTCATTAGCACGCCACAACAACAACAGCAACAACAACAACAACGATAGTAATAATGTCCAGGCCAACAAATGGCTACCGACAGGTTGGCAACTTCGATTTGCGTCTCAGCTTGGCAAATTATATTGTTTTTTTTTTGCTGTTGGTGTTGTTGTTATGCAAATTGGTTGCCTAACTGAACCTGAGACCACATAGAACGCATAAATAATCAATATGTGTGTGTGTGCGTGTGCGTGTGTGCGTGTGTGTGCGAGCGTGTATCGTGGGAACATTTATGGCTGCCATTTTGTGCGTTGAACGAGTTTATGCAACATGGCAAAAAGTGAGGCGGGCTTATTGATTGATTGGACTGGCAGACAAGTGGCTTTATCAGTAGCAGGATTCACCAAAAAAAAAATACATATAAATATATATATATATATATATTCATTTATTGTTGTTGCCCCTGACACGTCTGTTTAATAACAAAAACTTTTTAACTGATATTAAATGCGTATCTCTCTCTGTGTATGTGTGTGTTATGGTGTGTGTGTGAGTGTGGCTGATTGTGTTGCCTTTTAAGCCAGGCAAAAGTTGCCAGCTATACGCAGTAAAACAAACTAAGCCAAAATTCTCAGCAAGTATAACTTAACACAAGATAGAAGGAAGGAAATGCCACAACCATAAGCACACACACCCACCCACACACACACACACACACGCAGATGGCGACACATACAATTGCATAGCTTTAAAATAAATGAAAAATAAAATATTACGTATACGCACAATTGTTTCACAAATAGCGAAGAACTTAAGCCAGCCAGCCAGCCAGTCGGCCAGCCAGCCAGCCAGCCATATGTTGCTCGCAGCTCGACATTCACAACGAACTTTTGTTGCACTTGCCCAGCGAGCTGAGCACAATGTTGCAGTCAACTAAAACACAATTTGAGATGAATAGAATGGAGAATTGCCATAGCAAAATGAGCTCTAAACAGTTGTGATTACAAATCAATTTAGATTTCAGATGGGCATTGGTAACAGATATGGTTAAAGCAGGAGTTAAGATACAAGCTCCAGAAAGATTTCAATTGAGAGTAGTTAACTGATATAGAGTTAAGTAAAGAGCTAAGATACAAACTCCAAGAAGATTTCAATTGAGAATTGAAAATGGCTATGGCACATGCAATTCAAAGGAGTTAAGATTCCAAATCAATGTAGATTTCAATTGAAAATTGAATAACTGATATTTCAAATGGTGTTCCAAAGAGTTAAGTTTCAAAGTCGATTCAAATGTCAATTGAGATTTGCTAACAGATATTTCAAATGAAGCTCAAAACAGTTAAGATACAAAATCCATACAGATATCAATTGAGAATTTATAACTAATATTGAATATAGAGTTCTAAAGAGTTAAGATTTAAGAATTGAGAGACAATAGATAGACAGAAAAGTTCAGATACCCAGCATTAGATTCAAAATCCATTCAGATTTCAGTTGCAACCTATCATACGTTGTCTATAATTCTAAAAATTTCTAAAATATATTTCTCTTTTAATTTAATCAGCCTATAAATAGACTCTCTCTCTCTCACTCTCTCTCTCTATACATGTTGAGTGAGTGCTATCAGTTCGTCAGCATCTCATATGTATCATAGCAGGGCACAGCGCAGATTTCAAGTCAGCCAAAGTTCGCGGCGTTTGTTTGTGCCGCGGCACATTAGCCAGCCAGCTATGAGAGCCGCACGCAGTGAGCGTATTTGCCAAGGCAATGGAAGTGTCGCGGATGTGGCCTGCTTTATGTTGACAAAGATTATGTGACAATAAGCTTGGATAATATATATGGGAGGAGCGGGGGAGCAAGACACTGCCAACGATGCCAGCGAGCAGAGCAGCAAGTAGCGAACAGCGCGCAGCGCGCAGCTGTCAATTGTGTAAATATTTGGTGGCAAAAGTACAAATAGAAATGCTGTCGATAAATCGAAGCACATGACTACAGCCGTGCATTAACAGCTGCGACGTGTATCTTGTATCGCGTAGCTTCATGTAAAAGCAAACAGCAAACAGCGTACAGCGCACAGCGCACAGCGCATCGCTACGAAATTCTATACCAATTACAATTCAATTGTTTAACGCCCAGCGTCAGCTTTGATCAATACAACAAAGGCCATACATACATATACATATATACATATACATATACATATGCATATCCATATATATTCATCTGTAGAGGATTTTGAGCCATGCAAGCGATTAACAGGCCCGTCCATAGGCAGCTTCGCTGGTTTCCTGCAGCTCATATCTTCCAGATGCCGTTGAAATGCTAATGTCCCTCGCTCGTATATGCCATCGCACAAGGAATTGTGAATCGCATGCAAATTGACTTTACTCTCAATTACCCTGCAGCTGGGCCAATTCCACTGTTCAGATTTGCCATTGTTTTCCGTTTGCCGTGTGTCGTCGTGTTGCATATGCAAATGCAAGGCCAGAACATCAAACCACAGAGAGTAGTAGCTGGCGAGCCTAAAGCTCATAGATTATTTATTGAATGGCATTTCGCATCCACATGAACATACTATATACATATATACATATCGATTGTTAAGTTGACTGGCCAACAACGCATGTTTGACTATCCAAAACTAATAATCGAATCTTTCCACACTGATTTACGGTCGACTATCGCTCGGGCTATCTGCGATGAAATGAAATGGCCAAACACATTTTTGCCTCAATGAAATCGTAATCCCAATCGACGCCACATCTGTCTCTCCCTCTCTCTCTCCCTCTCTCTCTCTCTCTCTGTCTCCCAGCATCTGTCTCTGTCTCAGTCCAGTGAAGCGCATTGATACAATAAACTGTGCATTTAATGTTGAAAAATGTTTCAGCCTCAGTGCATGCGGTCGCAAAATGTTGTGAAGAGCTCTTCGATTAAAGTTAACAGCTTTGCGTTTTCAATTAAGCGATTAATGCTCGATTCTCATTTACAGGCTGGTTAAATGTGATTCGGGCTTACTGCCAGCTTCATCACATCTTCCTGTGCTACTTAAGTGCAGCACAGTTGAAATATTGAAAATCAATAAGTCAATTGACTTTTGATGGTTGGCATCAAGCATCAACCATCGAGCATCGAGCATCGAGCAACGAGCATGTAAATACCAAGTATTTCTGTTCCGTATTTGGGCATCATTCAGCTCTTGGCTCCCCCTCAGTCTATGTGCCGCAACTTGAAGCCAAACAATCAAATTCAATTATTTCACGATAAACGCATTTTCCTTTTCTGTTTTTTTTTTTTTGGAGGGTTTTCCCTCCATTGTCGAGCATGCGAACGGAATAGCGAGCATTGTGTGCAATTTACTCTTAAAGCAATTTAGCTCAGTATCGAAACAACTTTCGACATAAATTGATTCAGCTACAGATATGATATGGTGAATGGTGTAAGTAGTAATATCAATAGCATATGCTTTAGATAACTATTTATTTATCCTTTGTATACGGATATCGATTATATAAAGAAATTTATCAGCTAGCTATGTTTGCTATGCAAGAGTTATCGATAATATGTCAGATTGTAGTCAAACTATTTGTAAAAAATTATTGAAATTGTTGATCAAATAGTATTAACAGGTAATAATGTTTAGCTAGTGTAAGCTATAAGCAGTTTTCGATAATTTACCAAATTGTACTTAAAATATTCATCGAAATTAATTAGGTTAAGTGTTATCGATAGCCAATAATATGTTGATTAGTCAAAAATTCTAATTGAAATTTATTTTGGTAATCGATAAGGCGCTTGATTAATCAGTATTCCAAAGTTAACGATAACACAAGAGATTGTACCATAAATATTTATGAAAATATGTGCAGAGATTAAGTAGGAAGTAGCGTTTAGCTAGATAGCAGCAGCAAGTTATCGATAACAGTTCATAATTGAAATATTTATTGAAATTAATTGTGTTATCGATTTATATATATTTATATGTGTTAATCAGACAATAATGTTTAACAATATAGCTGTACAAAGTTATCGATAACACATCACATCGTATACAAATATTTAATGAAATTACTTGTGTTATCGATATATACATATATGTACGACTAATGAGAGAATAATATTGGCCTGTTTTAAGCTGTAAGCATCGATAACACATCAAATCGTTCGCAAATATCCCTTTAACGTTATCGATAAACCAGTGTTAGCTGTTAACAGTTATTCGCTCTCGATAAATAAAACGTCCACTCAGCTCAGATTGATTCGACGTGTTGCTGCCTGTCAATTGTCATCAATATTAAATCAATTTATCTCACCTATCATATAAATTCTGATCGATTAGCAAACAATCACAACTGTTGATTGCCGTTCGCATGGCCCACGCACGATGTCCACTGCTGCCGCGGGCAGCGGCAACAGTTGGCACGGCCAACAGCTAGGGTCGAGCGACAGCCAGAGCCATAGCCATAGCCATAGCCATAGCCATAACTGTTGTTGTCATTTACCAATGCCACGTTTTACAGCTCATTGTGCAGAGGACAAAGGCGAAATACTTCCATTCAACTCTTCATAGCAACAACAACAACAAAAAGTAACCAAGTGAAGGCGAAGGTGCCCTAAGCCATGCTCATATATGGCACATGTACGAGCAGAGTATGAACAGTGTAATTATCGGTATGCACTGCCAACACCATCAGCAACATCATCATCATCATCATCATCATCATCATCATGAGGGTTATATGCTGCTGTTCGTGTAGCATATCTTGTAGCGTAGTCCTTTTGTGACGCTGTGTCCTGCCAGGCGTATATTTCAAAGCATTTTGTTTTCTCAACCAGCTTTGGCTCTGTGGCTTTTTCCCACTTTCACATCCACACACCGACACACACCGACACACACACACTGACAGACATAATCGCCTGCTGCTACTTTATGCCGCCCACTGCAGCTGACGGCAAATGTTTCGTGCCAGTTGACGCTCAATTTAGAAATATTTATGCGCGATTATTACGCACAATTGCAAAGAAACATGAAAGTCTAACGAAATAGAACGCCAAACCAATGGCCCACAAAACACATCAATCAATTGCCTCAATTCCCATTAAACAATCTCGAATGCTGGCCCTTTAATTACACACGGCAACACAGTCTTTCAGCCAATTGTATAAATATATATACCTATCTATATATATAACAACAAATTTCTAGTTTATTTTGAAGACATTCCGATTGATAATCATCTATGTTACCCAGTGTTTTATTGGCCATAATTTGATTATTTGTTTTATGTATTTTTATTTCTTGGCTTCTTTTTCAACATTTTTATGGCCACTTGAAAATTGGGAATTTGGTCAATTGGAAATCTGTTTTGGCTCAAACGAAATTGCGCGCTAATCAAATAATCAAAATTAAACCGAAATGCCAAACTCATCAATTTAACAACAACAACAACAACAACAACAATGTAAAAATGTTTGCTCCTTTTTTGTTGCATAATGTTTTCTCCTCCTCGTTTTTGGTTTTGCTTGCTGTGAGAAGGTCTATTATGAAAAACCTTTATTTTAATTGAAATATTATGAAACCTTTTTTGTTTTGCTGGCCCATTTTAAATCTTTTTTAAGTAGAAAAATTTAAAAAGTTATTAGAAAGTTGTGTGCGAGGTGTGTTCAAAAAGTATGGCGACTTGTTTTCATCTTTGTTATACCCATTGAACCCAATGAAAATGGGAAATGGGAAATTGTTGAAATGTCAAATGTATGTAACAGGCAAAAGGAGGCGTGGCAGACCCCATAAAGTATATACAATATATTCTTGATCAGCGAGACGAGCTGAGTCGATATAGCCATGTCCGTCTGTCCGTCCGTCCGTCCGTCCGTCCGTACATGTGAACGCGTCCATCTCAGAACATATTAGAGCTAGAGACTTGAAATTTTTTTTCTTTAGATCCTTGTATAGCACGCGCAGGTCAAGTTTGTTTCAAAAAAGTCGATATCTACTATTGTTTTAATGATATCGACTAAGAACATTATCGAAATGCAGTTATTATATTATATCTCGTACATCTTTAGAGCTAGAGTCTCCAAATTTTGTATTAAGATTCATTTATATTTTATACAATTTTGATTTTTTATATATTTTGGACACTGGGGTAAAAAAAAAATATATTTTCTTAATTTAATTGTACAAGCTTACATTTTTTCTGCTTTAATAAATACGTGATTGAGTATATTTTAAAACACAGATCGGACGGGGTTCAGGGGATCTCCTAGTCGGGTACCACCGACTAGAGTTTTCTTACTTGTTTATTTTGAATTTCTTTGTGGCTCTGTTTCTGGATAGATAGATACTTATGAATACTTAAATAATTTTTTTTAAGAATTTCAAGATATCTAAATATGAAAAGCAAATCAAATTCTTAAATGAAGAATAAACTTTAAGTTGTGGCATTTGAAATCTGAAGTATTCATCGAATAATAATAATAAAACACCAAATTTGCAATACTTTTTAAACAGACCTCGTATGATACCTAAATCTGTTATCTGCTGCAGATATTCTTTAGCATCTATCTTTCTCTCACAGTTACTCTGTTTTTTGAAGCAAGCATGCTTGATCTTAGAGCTGAAAAAGTCTAAATCATATGAAAATAAATGATATAGATATGTAAACCATCAATTCAATCACATTCTAATTTTAACTTTTACAACGAATTGCCGATCCTTGTTTGTTTTTCACAATGTGCTTAACCAGAGACAGACCCAATGACACTCTTAACGATCCTGTCTATATAGAAATCTCGCTCTAACTTAGCAGCACCCGAGACTATGCTTAGCTACAGCTTAGTTTGTCTTACTGCCACACTCGGATTGAATTGTCTGCGATTGTTGTATATTCTCTATATAATATAGTTACCTGATTTCTGCTGCTTTGTCGTAAATTTGCTCTTGGTTAGCGTATTTAATCTTTGACACTTTGTGTCTAAGTTTTTTTTTTGTTGTGCTGTTTAAAATTGAAAGTTTGCGTTGCTCTTAATTGTTGGCAAACTGCGAGGCGAACCCTGCGCGTCATGAACTTAATTCGGTTGCCGGCAATTTAACAATGTTTTAATGGGTTGCGCTTGGCGCCCGTAAAAGTTCTTGGCGAACATTTAAATCCCAGATTTTTACTCATTTCGAATTCCTTTTATTTTTGCACCTACTTTGCCGGTGGCCTCCATCCGGCTCTTGATTGGCTCTATGCTGGCCAGTTTTATTGTCGCTGCCAAGCCCACCAGCTCTATATGAATTTGCAATGAGTTTTTGATTAGCTTTTGACATAGTATGGTAGTCTGTAGTCTGTAGTCTGTAGTCTGTAGTATAAGCAGCCAGCCAGGTAGCTAGCTAGCTAGCTAGCTGCATCGTCAGGCACTACAATAATCTTCAATGGCTGCTATTTTGGCCAAAATGCAAAAGTTTTTGTGGCCATTTTGCAACTTTCAACTTTGCGCACTTTAGTGTGTGTGAGAGTGAAAGTTGAGTAAAGTGCAAATAATAATTAATTAAGCTGAACTCAATTTAGTTGAGCAAAGTGAAAATTGCAATCGAAAGATGATGATTTAATATAAGCAAAGCTGTTTATGCCATTTAATATTCAAAAGTTCTTCAAACTAATGTGGCTCGACAAAGCTAGTTAAGCATACCACAGACCCCCAGAGTATCGTGTGGATGTGTGTGTGTGAGTGTGTAAGTGTGTGTGTGTGTTTGTGTGTGTGTGTGTGTTTGTGTGTGTGTGAGTGTGTGTGTGTGTGTGTGTGTGAGTGTGTGTGTGTGTGTGTGTGTGTGTGTGTGTGTGTGTGTGTGTGTGTGTGTGTGTGTGTGTGTGTGTGTGTGTGTGTGTGTGTGTGTGTGTGTGTGTGTGTGTGTGTGTGTGTGTGTGTGTGTGTGTGTAGTTGTGTGTGTGTGTGTAACGAACAACTAGTTAACATGGCAGCAGATAGTGTTAGCTTATCCACTGGAATATAGTATTATCGCCCTTGGCTAGTTTGCCCGATAGCTGAAAATAATATTAAATAAATATATATAAATATATATATATATGCATATACACATACATATGTTATTGCTTTTTAAAACAAACTGATAACGCTTCAAAACAAATAACAACTTAGTTGTTAACTTTTCGTACATTGCTTTAACATTGATTTTGATTTACAGCTGGTCGATGCTTATCGCATTTTGATAGTTGCTTTGTTATTAGACAGCGAAAAACATCAAATGAATCGATTGTCTATTAAGTATCCAAATACAAATAGATGCGGACAGTGATAAGAGTGGAGCTCATGATAATGCAGGCATCTAATATACATCAAAAAAAAACAAGTAAGAACGTTGCAGTCGGGCGCAACCGACTGCGTGATACTCTGTTCCCATAGGGGCTTCTGGCATATTACATTTTAAAGTTTATCTTAATTTGTTAAAGTCGCCGCTCGAATTAGCTTCTGACTCAAAATAACCATATATTTATTAAAATTCTAAAAATATATATATGTAAATGAGTAAAACTTTTATAAATTATTATTATTTAAATATTAAATTAAAATACATATATTTATTTGTCTCTTACAATTTTTTCTGCCTACTTAGCAAGAAATTAAGCTTATTTATGTAGGCGGTACATGCTTATTGCAGTTTAGCGCCACCTACCGGATTATTCTTGTGATGGTGATTCTGCTGCAATTTTAACTCAAGAGCTCTGCAAAATAAAATTCCAATTTGCCACGCCCCCAGTGGTCGTAGACATGTAATTTTTGGCCAAGGAAGGAGTCTAAATGGACGTAACAGCAAAATTTGGAAGCTTACATTCCAAAAATGTGGAAATTACAGGGTATTTTTCGGTGCGCCACGCCCTAAAGGGGCGTAACAATTGTTTTTGGGTCATCGATAGAGGAGGTCACCAGTAACTCAATTAGCCAATTTTGAAGCTTCTAGCTCTAAAACTTTAGGAGATATAAAAGGAAATTTTGTGCAAAATCTAGATATTCAGATCCGATTTGCCACGCCCCCAATTGGCGTAGACTCGTTATTTTTGGCCAATCTTTGGAAGTAGTCGAAGGTAATATAAATGCCAAATTCGGAAGCTTACGTTCGAAAAATGTGGAAATTACAGGGTATTTTTCGGTGTGCCACGCCCTAAAGGGGCGTAACTTTTATTTTTGGGTCATCGATAAAGGAGGTCACCAGTAACTTAACTAACTAATTTTGAAGCTTCTAGCTCTAAAACTTTAGGAGATATAAACTTTTGCGGTTTGCCACGCCCCCTATGGGCGTAGATATATCCGCTATATCTTTTTGATCGTGGGTTGTCAACGCGAGTATGTATTCCAAATTTCAAGTCTCTAGCATCAATAGTGCTCGAGATATAGAAGAATATGTATAAATCACTATATAGTCAGATCCGATTTGCCACGCCCCCAAGGGGCGTGGATATATAATTTTTTCATCGATTTTTATAAGATCTTAACAGTAACTTACATGCCAAATTTGGGCATTCTAGCTCTAAAACTGCAGAAGATACAGTTTTACCCGATTTGCCACGCCCCCAATAGGCGTAGATATATCCGCCATAACTTTTTGATCTTAAGAGTCAACGCGAGTATACGTTCCAAATTTCAACTCTCTAGCACTTCAACTAACAGGGTTTCTGACATACCGGAAAATGCATTTTCCGATTTGCCACGCCCCTAGTGGGCGTATCGGGAAAATCTTAACACTTTATAATTCGAGGGTATACACGAGTATGTATTCCAAATTTCAAGTCTCTAGCTTCAATAGCGTCGAAATGGTTTGCGTTCATACGGACAGACGGACAAGACGGACATTGCACAAAACCAATATACTCTTTTTCCCTTTGGGAACAGAGTATAAAAAAAATATTGTAATTAAATGTTTAAACACGTTCTGCAATCCATATGCATATATACATATCGATATCGATAACGATTGATAAAAATATAATGGCTCCTAAGCAAATGTCAATAGGGTTTATCATTGGTAGGTCGAGGCAGACAAAACTATTGTAGTTGAGTGCGTTTTGTAATCCACAAGCCTATTGATATTGATAACTATAAATAAAATATGATGTCTTTCGGACTGGTAAGTCAAAGAGAATAAACTTTTATAATGAAATGCTTATATATCGATATCGATATCGATCACGATAAATGCAAATGCCTCTTAAGCCATCATCAATTGAGTTTATCAATTGAATTGATTACTTACTTGTATGAAAACAAATTTCTTACATCTCAATAAATTTAATGAAAATTTGAGCTTATACAAATAAGCACGTAGAAATAACAGTTGAGAAAAGGCGGATTAAGGTAAGCGATGAATTCAAATATATTTGAGAAACTTAAATCTGCATTGGCAGCAAAATGAACTTAGTTCAATGTAAATTGCAAATTGCAACGGCAACAACAACAGCAACAAGCAAACTGTAAGGCTTAACTTTACGAACTAATTGAATCAGGTGCAAGTTTTGCATAATCGAGTGTGGGCGCTGATAAACTTTGTCTGCCATTCACAAAAGTGGGCGTGTCAGCAGGCATATTGAATGCAGTCAGTGCATGCAATTAGTGCCAGGGGAGCGAACAAAGCGAATTCAAATATATGCCATGCCATACCATGCCATGCCAGCTCGAAAAGCCACACACCTAGACAGGGAGGCAGGCAGGCAGGTGGGCAGGTGGGCTGTCAGGTAGGCTAGCCTCAGCGCTTTGTCAACTCTTGAGGTAAACTCGTAAAGGGTAACAACAATGTAACTAGCTACTGCCAGCTGGACTTCCATGACATTAGAAATATGCACTCGTAGTCAAAGCCAATTATGACTAAGCACCTGTTGTGGGTGGGGCGGCTGCCGTTGACGGCGCCCAAAGCAATTTGCCAATATTCAGGCCGAGACCCCCCTCCATCCGTATGCCAATTGTGGCCCCGTTGAGCTGGTCTATGTCTACTCATTGCATGTTCCATTATGATTGCTTTTTTGCGCTCAACGAGCGCCAGCAGAGTAAACAACTTCGATTCGGAAATGTTGTCTCTAAACGCAGACTCGAGCTTCGCTTATCAGCTCAATGCAATGAAGACGGAAAACTTTGTGCGGCCAGCCAAACTGTCAAAGTCGAGAGCAAAAGTTGCCCCAACCAACTGGCGACTGTCAAAGTTCGAACTCTTGGTTTTCCGGCTGCCGACTGCCGACTACCGACTGCCGACTGGCCAGGGCACATTAAAAATGGTGCAACGTGCCACGTGCCACGTGCAACTTCTTTAGCAGTTAGCTGCACTAGCACTTGCACGTTCTCAACACCTTTGACTATATTGCGCAACGAATCGAAATGAATGAAATCCTGTCAATTTGATTAAATAATGAATGAGTGGCATTTGCGCTGAACTCGCTTCAACTTTACCCAACTCTTGCGCCAAGTGTCCAAATGCCAGTCAGTGCTCCGCTAATCACCCAGCCAAGTGGCAGCTATATGCACCCTGTAAGGCAAGTTGTGATAGACGGAAATGATGAACTTTGTTTGGAAATGAAAATAAAGAGAACAAGAACGAAAACTCTAGTCGATAGTGCCCGAGTAGGAGATCCCCTGAACCCCGTCCGATCTGTGTTTTAAAATATACTCAATTATGTATTTATTGAAGCAGAAAAAATTTAAGTTAGTAAAATTAAATTTAATAAAAAAAAATTTTTTTTTTAGATTGTATCCAAAATATAACAAAAATCAAATATTTTGAAATTTTAAATTAATCTAAATCCAAAATTTGAAGACTCTAGCTTCGGAGATGTACGAGATATAATTTAATAACTTGATTTCGATAAGGTTTTTAATCGATAACAATAGAACGGGAACAGTTATCGATTTTTTGAAACAAAATTGATATTTTCGTGCTATACAGGGACTAACAGAAAAAATTTCAAGTCTCTAATAGGTTCTGAGATCGACGCGTTCATACATACGGACAAACGGACAGTCGGACAGACGGACAGTCGGACAGACGGACAGACGAACAGACGGACAGGGCTAAATCGACTCAGCTCGTCACCCTGATCAAGAATATATATACTTTATGGGGTCTGACACGCCTCCTTCTGCCTGTTACATACATTTTCACAAGAACATTATACCCTGATTTCCCATTTTCAATGTGTTCAGGGTATAATTATGATTAATAATTAAATTTATTTAATTTATTTAATTTATTTGCATGTCAAATGTCAGCTAAAGCTGGAATACATGTCCTGTCAAATGCTTTTACAGACGAATTAGCTAGAGATAGCAAGAGCTGTGTTGAATCATTTGAATTAACATTATAAGTGGTAAAAGCGCGACTTGAATTACATTTCATTTGAAGTTGAAGGTGTTAGAGAGGAAATGTTGCTCTTGCTGTGCTCGGATAGATAGCTGCTAGAGAGTTGGAGAGAAGACTAAACAGGAAGATTGCAGCGCCCTTGTCTCCATCTCTTCTGCAGTGATCTTTAATTTGGCTACTAGAACTAGTCCCATCATCCCCTGGATACGCCTCATATCCATGCTGCTGCTAAGCACATTGTTTAGACATCCTGCTAGACAATTTTGAACGCTATGGCAACGCTGTAACGTACTGCTATTTCCAACACCTCCAAAAACCCCTGAAGCATTGCCTGAATGTGTGGCCAATAGTTATAGCTCCAGTTTGGCCACTCTGCATAGTTTCCAGCTATGGTTATTCTATCTGCCAGCTACGGAATATTTGCCATTTCAGTTTTAGTTTCACAATGAAACTTTATGGCATGAGAACTGTCAGCAGAAGCTTCAAAGTCCCAATTGCCATTATGAATTGGCACTACACATTCAGTGAGGGCACTTCTGGCACTCAACTTCATCTCTCCAATTTACGTGGTATCTTTGAGTTGAGCGCTTTTGTGCGTTGCCTGGGCGACCACACTAAATCAACTCTCTCTCTCTCTCTGTCTGTGTTTGTGGATTTTCGCGCAGTCTTTGTTTGTTTGTGCAATTTTTTATGGTGTTTTCCTTTATTTCAGTCGACATTTCATTGGCATTCAGTTGTACCGACATTCATCACGTATACGCAGCGTGCCACCTAGTTTTCTTTGCCGCTGCGGTCGACGTCGACGCCTCATAAGTCTTTCATCATTTTTATTGGTTTTCTTTTGCACAGCCGCAACCCCAACACTCCCTTTTCATTCCACGCCCCTTGCTCATTGCCAGCCCCCACCCTCACTCGTGGCTGTGCTGTGCTGTGCTCATTGTGTGTATTCCAAATTTATTAATGCTGCGCGACCGCCGTTGCTGCTTTAAAGTAAAAATCCCCCGTGTGGACCCCACGGCGTATGATTAATTACATGAGTGTGTGTGTGCGCACGTGTGTAGAGAGAAGGAGAGAGCTAGAGAGAGAGAGAGAGAGAGAGAGAGAGAGAGAGAGAGAGAGAGCGAGCGAGAGTTTGGTTAAGTAACCGATAAATGATGGGCCCCCCCAAAAACTTTTGCTCGCTGGCATCTTGCATCTGCTCTGGGGCGTTTGCTGTAATGGGCGCTGTCATTAGCTTGTTTTATGTCGCTAATCAAGTTGACCACGCCCACTGGCCAGCTAATGTTTATGACTACGCATATGGCAAATGAGCAGCGCAGTGGCAGGACATCACCTGATCTGAACTGTTAGCTGTACACAATTTGATATCATCTTGGCTAGTTGCAATGGCAGAATAGCTTATTTATGCCAAATAGGGCTTCCGCAACTCTCGATTACGTTGCAACATTTGGATTGACAGCCTTTGAAGTTCTCAACTGACAAGAGTCAGGCCAACCAGCCAACAGCCAACTGCCAACTGCAGTTGGCTTCCGGTAGAAAACATCGAACGGCATTGAAGCAGGCAAATCCTGTAGCAATTTTTATCTCAAGGATATTGAAGCTGCGATAAACTGTAAAGTTTTCTTATTGGTTAGTTTTGATGGCGCGTCAGCTTTTGTAAAGTTAGCAGCATCCGGCTCATAAGCCCAGTCAGTTTAACAGGAAATGCAGCCGTTGCCATTTTGCCGCATGCTCTCGATATTGATGCTGTGCGGCTTTCGCTTTGTCGCGCTGCCGCTTATCAAGTTGTCAGCTGTAAAACGCAGACAAAGCTCGACAAACGTTGACTCCCGCGCTGTCTCTCTCCACGTCTCTCCTTCTCCCCCTCGCTCAGTTGCAACCTTTTTTATGTAGTCGTTCCGTGTCACCACAACGGCTTGTCGCTCGGTTGTCGGAGCAATGCAAATATTATGCATAAACTACAAGTGTCAGCCAGCAGCAGCAACAGCAACGTCAACAGAGACAGACAGAGAGATAGAGATAGAGAGTGAGATAGAGATAAAGAGAGAGATAGAGATGGCAGATGAACATCAAACATCGAGCGCAATAGCGCTGTCAGCTTGATGCCAAACGCTGACAAACCTGAGACATTGCGACTGAGCCAAGCGCAACATGGAAATGGACCGTTTCATGTGCGTATAACATTTGCCAGCTAGACATACAGCATCAACTGGATATGACGAAAATATGCGTCAGGCATATCAGGCACACGGAGCTCCGGCAATCTGAGTGGGCAGCAGCTCGCTGTCTCTATTAGAGCGCGCCTCTCGAAGACCCTTAAGCGCATCAACGTTTATGGTTTGGACCACAGACCAGAGACCAATACAAAACATCATTGCAGAGTGGCAGCGATTTAAGCTGATTTATGAAAGGGAGGGAGAGACGGAGAGAGAGAGAGAAAAAAGTACTGAATAGATAGAGAGACTGCACTCAGAAATAGCGAAATCATGTAATGCCTTTTAGTATAATCTCTCTGTGTGTCTGTGTGTCTGTGTGTGTCTGTGGTAGAGAGTCTCTGTGCGTCATGCTAAGCCCACACAGCTTTAAGCGACTAGCGACATTTCAATGAACATTCCCATTTTGTATAAGGATTCATTGAGCACAATTCGAGCAACTCGGCTGTGCTTTGTTACCTCAATTAGAGAAATTGTTGCAATTTAACTGAAATTAGAAACATTTGTCAAATGCTTCCATTCAGCATTTGCCAGCCAAATTAGCGAAACTCTTCATCAAACCGGTTGAGCTGAGCTTGAGGGATTGTCTGGACAAATCCTTTGTTATACGAGCTACAAAAGGTATTTCGAGAGACTTGAGCGAGCTGAGGCAAATCCACTTGAAAGCTTTGCTCTGTTAGCCGAAAAAGCAGTCAAGACAGTTTCGTTAAGCGCTTTAACAGTGCCGCGTGACCTAACTTAAAGCATCAAACGTGGCCAGCTTTAAGCAGCAACAGCAACAGCAACAGCCGCAGCAACAGCCACACGAAAAGAGGAAGTAAAAAGCTGAAGCACACATCTGTCCTAGGTAAATGCATTAAAGTTGCCATCATTGAGCTGCTGCTGCTGCTGCTTGCTGCATGAGTTGCCAGCAGACCAATTTCGATGCAGACATAACAGGTGTATGCCACAGCACACGATCCGGGCCACTCTCTCTCTATCTCTTTCTCTCTGTCGGCTGTCAGGCAGCTTGACAACGTTCTAAATTAAAAATGAACCTCAGCCCCAAAGGCGATGCTGCTGAAAATTGCGCGGCACGCGGACTAAATCGAGTTTCAGAATTGATTTTCGTAGCCTTTTCCTCTGCTTTTTTTTTTATTTTGGCTTTAGCCAAGGGCTGTGTGTGGGTGGGTGTGGCATATGTGTATGCCTGACTGGTTAGCTGTCCTTTCGCGCTCTCTCTCACTCTGTCTCTGTCTCTGTCCGGTGCTCATTAAAAATCAAATGATAATTGAGCCACGTTTCTAATGAATCTGATTTGCTTTGTTTGTTTGTCTCTTGTCTTAAATTTCCAATTGTTATTCAGCCAAAACTTTTCGAAATGCCACACAGAATTACGGCACTACGGAAAAACAAGCACACACACAGAGAGAGAGAGAGAGAGAGACGGGGAGAGAGAGACAGAGAGAGAGACACCCACAATGTGATGAGGCCGCAGTATTTGTGGCAAATGTTGAACATGGCTTAAACAAGCGCCACGCGCCACAACTCGGGTTTGGGTTTATGGTCGCTGGCGCCGCACACACTAAACAACAACCTGTTGACTGAGCCACAGCCACAGCCACAGCCACAGCCAAATCAGCAACATCATCAGCTTGTTGTAGTTGGTTGAAGCTTGTTTCCTGTGCTTTTATTGTCGTTTATCTTGTCTGCCCTCACAAATTTTACTTTTGCCTCAACAATGAAAATCGATAAAAACAAAACAACGAAAAAAAAAAAGAAAAAGAAAAAAAGAAAAAAGCAAAAAGAAAACACAGTAAGAAATGACCCCAGAGCTACAGCTACAGCAGCTAACACACACACACACACACACTCATACACACACACACCTGCACACATACATAAGTTAGGGCAATTTATGCCACAAGCAAGCAAAGCAAGTGCCTTTTGTATGTAGCTTAAATACACTTAAAGAAAAATCTATTCAATTCTCCATAAAAAAAACTTTGCTTTAAAATATACCAAAGTTTCTATAGAGTCTAAAGTAAATATATATATAATATATATAGATATAGTATATCATATATATATATCTATACAATATATATATATTTATATATAATTTCTCTCAGTGCATTGCGCGAAATTCAAGCAGAGCATGTCAAACAAACACAGGATAAACATTGCGGCAACAGCATCCGACACATCTTTTTGGGCAACCGCCTGCAGATTGTTTCATATACTGACTTCTAAAGGCCATGCCACAAATCGTTATGAATAATGTGAAGCGTAAAATTTTAACGTGAAGAGCCAGATCAAGCTGGAGGGAGGCTGGCACTGGAGGGAGGGAGGCAGGGACACTGCAGCAGTGAGGGCAGGCAGCTGTGTATGCTACATCAAATTTCCTTTTGCATAACAATGAAAATAAAAGCTTCACCTAATTATGCCAAATATGACTGGTATCAAAAAACGGAATAACAATACAACACATACACACCAGCACACACTCACACACACACACTCTCTCACACACACACACACACACACGCACACACAGAAATTATGGCAAATTATGTAAAGTTAAGTAAAGCCCAAGGAATGACACACCGCAACATCAAATCAGAGCTGTTAAAAAAGGCAAACCAAACAAACAAAAAATAAAATACTTTGATATCCTGAGCACAGCAAAGGGGCCCAACTAAAATGTTGAGATAACAGCGAGAATAGCAAATACTCTAACTTGGTGGGAGTTTTAAAGGAGTTGATTTAGTTGATAGAGAGAGATAGTAAGTGAGAGAGATAGTAAGAGAGAGAGATAGTAAGAGAGAGATAGTAAGAGAGATTTAGTAAGAGAGAGATAGTAAGAGAGAGATAGTAAAAGAGATTTAGTAAGAGAGAGATAGTAAGAGAGATTTAGTAAGAGTGAGATAGTAAGAGAGAGATAGTAAAAGAGATTTAGTAAGAGAGAGAAAGACAGATAGTAAGAGAGAGAAATAGAGAGAATGAGAGAGACAGAAAGGGAGACAACAAGAGAAAGAGAAAGAGAGAGAGAGGGAGACAACAAAAGAAAGAGAATGCGAGAGAGAGAAAATAAGAGAAGGAGAATGACAGAGAGAGAAAGGGAAACAAAATGAGAGAGTGAGAGAAACAGAATGAACGAGATATAGAGAGAGAGATAAAGAGAGAGAGGGACAATAAGAAGAATGAAAGAGAGAGAAAGGGAATGAAAATGAGAGAGTGACAGAATGAGAATGAATGAGAGCGAGAGAGAGAGAGAGAGAGAGAAAGTGAGAAAAAGAGTGAGCGAGGAAAACAAATAGAGAGAATGAGACAGAAAGGATAATAGAGAGCAGAAATTGAGTGGATAAGAGAAAGAGAGGGAGGAAGAGAATGAGAGGGAGAGAGAGAGAGAGAGACGGGGAAATAGGGAAAGAGAGAGCATGATAGAGAAAGAGAGAGAGAAAGAGGCAGAGTAAGAGCGAGAAAGAAAGAGAATTAGATTGAAAGATAGAGAGGTAAAGAAAGAGAGTCAGAGAGCAACAGGCTGCTTGACAGACAGCAAGAGGTAAACTGAATATATTAAATGTGAAAGAATCAAAGACAGCAAAGGAAAGAGAGAGAGAGAGAGAGAGAACATCAGACTACTTAAGCTCTCGCAGCAAAAATAGAAATGGACAGATAGAGAAACAGAGAGAAAAAGCAACAGATTGCTTGGGAGAGATCAAGACTTACATGTAACTTGCATATGTCTAATACAGTCGAGTCTCGATAATTTGTACCCCGCTAAATCGAAAATCGCGATAAATCGAAAAAAAATTCGATCCCCTTGATGGGGATATCTATATGATGGGAATCTCGATAATTTGAATTTCTGTGTAAATCGAAAAAAAACTGATCCCCTTGCCATTTCGAATTATCGGGACTCGACTGTATATTAAATTTCTTCTTTACAAGTTAAAGAGTTCCTAAGTTGGATATATATAGAAACAATTCTAACCAGATATATTTAGTATGCATAGTGAATGATCCTATTTGATGGCTTAACTCTCACTTTCCACTAAACATTCCACAACAAATGTGATCTGAATTTATGCATGTTTGAAATAGTTTCGCTAACTAAACTTTCATTTTGTCAATTTCCAGCAAAAAGTTATCAAACAACATTTTAGCTATATATATTTATAAAATATATATATATATATTTAGTATTTAGTATTTTATGCACATGTGACAAGAAAGTTTTCACCAAAAAAAACAAAACTTTCTCTTAAATAGGGTACAACGGGAGCAGGTGGATTGTTGTTGTGCTGTGTTGTTTTTGCTTTTTTTTGGGGGGCTTCATTCATATTGCGTAACGATTTTTAATGAGTCGACTTAAGTTTCAGGCTAAAACAAATTTCGCAGCGCCTGCCAATACACGAGGCCCAGCCAGACGGGCATTATGATTTCTGTTAGTGTTGTTGTTGCTGTAGCTGCTGCTGTTGACCCTTAAATGTTATTTGCCTACTAATTTGTATACAGCGAAAGTTGCCAAGTACCCGGCCTCAAACAAAGGCAAACAAACACACGCACACACACACATAGACATGAGTGGCTAAGCAGGGTGAGGGGGGCAAGCTATGCCATGCCACGCCACGCCACGCCACGCCATGTCGTGTTCTGTCCTGTCCTGTCGTATCGTGTTGAGCTCGCACTGGCGCAGGCCAAGCACAAACAGCTTCCGTTTCCGCTTTCCTTTTTCGAAGCAGCTCGTCGGCAGCAACTTGGACTGGGCTTGGCACTCATCTGTTTTGCTGTGTGCGCAAGGGTTGCCGCCTCGCTGAACACTTGAGCAACGCCAACAACAACAGGCAGCAAGCAGCATGCCAGTTAAAGCAAGACCTAAGTGTGAGAGCAGCGGCAGCGGCAGCAGCAAAGATGTGGGCTAAATGTAGCAGAAAGCACTTCATAATTTAATTAGTGCTGCTGCCCGTTAGACATCTTGAGAGTGTGTGTGTGTGTGTGTGTGTGTGTGTGTTTGCTTGTGAGTTTACAGGTAGCAAGAAAAAACATTATTAATTATTATAATAAACAATTTTACGCACGTTGTGATAGTAACAACCGCAACAACAGCAACAACAACAACACAAGCCAAAAAGCTGCCGCAGGTGAGACAGGTGTGAGTTGTGGGGGTGGGCGGCCTATAAGAATGATAGATATTCAGGCGTAAAAGTAGTTGGCTAAAAGGGCTGACGGCCTGATAATTAGTTATACGCAGACCCAAAGGACTGTAAAAGGTAACAGACAGTAAGCGAGATAGGCAGAGAGAGAGAGAGAGGGAGGGAGTGGGGGAGTGCCCTCTGAGGCAGCTCTTGTTGCCACTAAAAAGCGAGGCCCAAGCAAATAATTGAAAAAGCAAATGAAATATGCATGGAAAATTGTGAAATATTAAGCATGTGGCATGCTTTAAGGCGTTGCGGAAAGCTGTGAAGAGATGCACGCCAAACAGAGACAATCACAGTGCGAGAGAAGTGGGTGAGAAAGAGAGAGAAGGAGAGAGACAAAGCATAACGCAACGAAACGTAACGAAAGCAAAGCAAACACAAACTGAAAACTGAGAGCTGAGAACTGAGAACTGAAACGCACTGAGCGCAACATAAAAATGTTTTCAAGTAAATGAAAATAAACAATATATTTAAACAAGCGGCTGGGGAACAAAGCAGCTGGCTCTAAAAAAAAAAAGAAGAAAAAAAACAGAACAAAACAAAACAAACAACAACAACAACAACATCAGACAAACTGGGGATGCTACTAGGATCGATAAGAATGTGGGGCGAAAAGTGCCAGATAATGGCACAAAAGAGAAGTTTAGAAAAAAAATAGAGAAAGATTTATGCGTGTTGGGAATGTATATATATATATATATATATATATATATATATATATATATATATATATATAGTATATCTATATCCATCAACTGAACCTAATGAGAAATCAATTCAGATTGCTTGTTGTATTGTTTATTGCCAGCAAAGTGTCAGTCAGTTCGCATAGCAAATTGTATAATTGCTGCGCTCAATTAAGCTAATAGTTTGCCAGAGCTAGCCCATGGGAGCTGCCAACTTGTTCGAATGTGGCTGGAGACTGCCAACTTTTGTTTAACTATAATTGATAGAAAAATGAAAATGAAATGAAATGAAAGTGACTTGGCTGACCGACTGAGCTGCCAACATTTGTATTGTTTTGCAAACTTGAAAACTTGAAAAGTAATTACTGTCAATAAAATGGTAAAGAACTGCCAACTTTTAGTGTTTGAAAATCACTGAAAAGTATTTGTAGTATTTTATATAGATATGTGCAGTAGCCAGTGGCCCATGGGAACTGCCAACTTGTTGGCTTGTAGCTAGAGACTGCATACTTTTGTTTAACTACACTTCTCATAAGAGAGCTAAAAGTGAAATGTTTGACCTGCAGAGCTGCGTTGGACTGCTGCCAAGTTGCTGGCAAGTTTCTAATCAATTACTACTAATAAAATTGTGAAGGGCTGCCAACTTTTTGTGTTTAAAAGACAGCTCAAAGTACTTTTAGCATTTGATATACATATGTGAGCAACGGCAAGAGCTGTAAGCTATAAGAACTGTCAACTTGTTGAACTGTCAAATTTAGCTAAGCTATAATTTATATACATACGTGTTCATAGCAGAGCTGAAAGTATATGAAAAACAAATAAAGGTTTACAGCGCTGCCAACTTTTGTGCTGTTTGCAGACTTGGAGTGCTGCCAACTTGCTGCGCAGCTTGAAATTACTGTTCATAAAAAAAAGTAAAGAGCTGCCAAATTGTAATATTTTCAAGTCACTTAAGAGTACTTTTAGTATTTTAGCTATTTTTTATATATTTGATATATAAGGGCTGCCAACTTGTTGAATTGTGGCTAGGAAATATCAGCTTGTGGTGTTATTTTGTATAATTTTTATATTTCTATATATTATATATGTTCATAGCAGAGCTGACAGTGAAATGCTTGACCTTGTTTGCAGACTTGGAGTGCTGCCAACTTGCTGGCAAGTTTAAAAAGTGATTACTGTCAATAAAATGGCAAAGGACTGCCAACATTTTGTGTTTAAACGACACTTGAAAGTGCTGTAGTACGTTTCTTTTATATATATATAATATTTAACAGTAGTGAAGAGCGTGCTGTCCACTTGCTTTGGCATGTCAGAGCATAATGAAAGCTTTTGCTCATAATAAAAATGATGAATAAAACAAATGACGCCCACAAGCAGACTCAATGCGACTGATTACATAATATATATAAATATATATATATATGTATGGATATATTATGCAATATATATGTATATACATAGCTTAATGCTCTACCTATCTATAAACGCTCCTCTCAAGGCATACAGATGACAAATGAAAGTTTTCAGCCCATGCCATTCACGCAAGCGCGAAATACGCTTTCATCTGTTTGCCCACAGATGATAAGTGTCTGTCTCTGTGTGTGTGTGTGTGTGCGTGTGTGTGTGTCTGTCTCTGATACACAACAGCTGCTGGAGTATAACATTTCGGGCTGCGCTTTTCCAGCATTTTCGTTGATATTATTACATGGCTAATTGCTGACAGCTATAATAATTTCAGTCGATAATTTTATTGTAGCCATTTAATGGCTACAAGCGGCTTATACAGCTGGTTAACAGTTAACAACTAGCGGCGCTTATAAACGCTAATTAGAGTGGGCTTTCATTTCAATTTGATATCAAGATATCAAGAATTTATGGACTGACAGACATTTGACTCGAGACGACCCGCCACGCGGCCCTGTATAGGTGACAAATAACATATACGAATGCTTAGGTAAAGGTAGACAGGTAGCTCGGCAGCTTATGCGTTTGTTATTCATTGAATTATTATGTTACATAATTGTGCGCCCCGAAAAGTATGCAACGAGCAAATGGAATGCCACAATATTGCCAGGCACTCATGTTGGCTTACAATGTGGTCTATAGCAGAGTGTGTGTGTGTCTGTGTGTGTGTGTCTGTGTGTGTGTGTGTCTGTGTTGGAATGGTATTTGTGTGCACATAAGAGCCCTTAAATATTTTGACAGCAAATACGCTAGAAAGAAAAGAGCTCAACGTGACTGAGATGGAAATGGAGAGAGAAAGAGAGAGAGAGAAAGAGAGAGAGAGAGAGACAGAGACAGGTAACGAGCAGCAGCGTCAGCAATATTTTTAAGCGAATGCTCAGCTGTCCAGGTTGTGATGCATGTACATCACAGATTGTGATAAGCAATGCTTATGTGTGTGTGGGTGTGTGTGTGTGTGTGTACAAAACAATTTGCTGCAAAATCTATTCAGCAAACACACTCACATACACGGCAAACGTTTAAAATGCGTTGCTTCAGCTGTTTGCATTGAATGTGACAGATACACACACACACACACACACACACACACACACACACACATATACACACACACACACACAGAGAGACACTCAGCTAGGTGTGCGAGCTGACTCTGCCTTCTGACAGTTTCCTTTAAAGCTCTGAAGCCGCCTAAACGCCACAAAAAAAAAAAACGAAGAAAAAAAACGCACAGAAAATCGAGAAAAAATACAAAATAAAAAATTCCCTCAAACTTGCGTTCGTTCACATCGATTTTGCATGCGAAAACCTGAATGTTTCGCTATTCTTTCAATATTTTCTATGCTCCTGGCCTGTCAGTTGTGTGTTGTAGTCGATTTTGTTGTTGTTCTTGTTGTCTGCGTACCCAACTCAAACCCCCAACCGAGAGCTGTTTGACAGACTTGACTGCCAGGCCAGACCAGACCAGGCCAGGCCAGGGCAGGCCAGGCTGATGGCATGATTGGCGATTACGTAACAATTTTTTTTCTTCCTGTGCTGCTGGCCGCAGGCTGTTCAGGCTAATAGGCAAATACAGGAAGTGCGCTTGAAGTCAAACTTTCAAACGGAACGAGCGAGCATCGTGTCAAATGCAAAACCAAAATGTCGCAATCCCACTGACTACAGCGGCTTTAAGAATTGCATTTAAAGACCTGACTTATTTGGCCATTTCACTATCTGGCCAAGTTTTTAATTAGTTAATAATCAGATATTGCATGCCATATATATATAGAGAGAGATATATAATAAATTCTTTTTACAATGAGCAAACTTTGCAAACATAATGAGCGGCAGCTCGGAATTTCACAGTTCTTTAAGGCCAACTTGTTAGCCAACTTGAGTTTACGTTCAGTGTCAAACTTTGTTTGAAGTTTCTGGCAACAACAACAACAGCAACAGCATACATTTTTCATAAGAAAACATTTCTCTTTATTAATTTTGTCGAAATGGCAAAAAGCAGGAGAGCAAAAAAAAATATGAATCTGCGCGAAAAAAATTTGTGAAAAAAAATTATATTGTTGGAAATTTCCAAGTCAAAACACAGAAACTTAATGAGCTTTTCAATAAACTGATGACGGCGCCTGCTGCTGACTTATCTGGCTTGTCACGCCCACGCCCATGCCGATGCCGAGGCCCACGTGGCATATGACCTGGCGCCAGCTAACGAGCTGCCCATCAAATGATCGGACCTCTGTCAGAGCTAGCCAACCTTAACTTGAACTTCCACCTCAACCCCATCAACAAATTGCTTTTGCGGCTTTGTGGCAACATTTTGCTTGCCGTTACCGTTGCCGTTACCATTACCAGCGCCGTCAACGACACTGTCTACCCCTCCCCCCCAGCACCCCACACAAGCTTAGAGCCAGCCGCGCTGCAACCTCAAGAACACTGCGTCCCTTCGCTGGTGTCTCCATTGTCGTCTTTTGGCTGTTCACTCCAATTTCGATTGGATATTTGTGTTCAACGTTCGTTGGCTTTAAAGCCAAAAGCCCCACGCACACAGCACGCACAATAAATTAAGCAAATTTATGGCCGACTCTGGCACCCAAAAATTCTATCCGCTAAACCAACCAACCAACCAACCACCACCTAGCACCACCCAACCCAAACACCAACCCACCCACAATCTTGCAGCTTTTGAATTCATTGATTACCACTTTCGCGTGCCAGTGGCTCGGCATTAAATTCATTGGCTTTGCCACCAATGCCATCCCCAACTCACTTACACTGCACAGCATAATTTGAGCACTTGTCACAAATTAACAAAATATTGAGGAGCAACAACAGCAAAAGCTGTTGGAGACTGTAGAAGATAGCATACAGGAGTAGAGAGAGAAATTTTACTATAACTATTACAGAGAAAGTTCAAGGCGCGAGATTTTTGATAGATTTGAAGAGGCAATAAAGAAGCTTTTTAACTAGGAATTTTAGATATATGAAGAAAATATATAGAGTATATTTAGAGTATATCTAGAGTATATAGTAAATACATAAAGAGTATCTAGAGTATGTAAATGGTATATATGGAGTTTATATAGAGCATATCAAGGGTATATCCAAAGTTTATATATATCATTGTAGCTTATACAGTTTTACAGCTTAAGTTCCAACAAATTTGACAATTGAGTTACTATGGAACTTCTCCAGAGATAAGCTTAAAAATCATCAATTGCTATAAATTATGCTGAGGAAGACTCTTAAAACTTGAAATATATGCTCTTACAGACCAAGTTTTATTTTATTTAATTTTTTTATTGAAGAAATATTTACAGTCTATTGTGCTCTGCCACCTTTTAGGAAACTTAATCTTAACAGAAATTTTTAAAATATATTATTGAAGGCTATAGAAAAGATAACGAACACAAAAAATGTAGCTTAAGGCAAGCCTTTCGAGTGATTAGCTAGATTTAGCTAGATTGAGCTAGATTGAGCTAGATTGAGCTAGATATAGCTAGATTGAGCTAGATTGAGCTAGATTGAGCTAGATATAGCTAGATTGAGCTAGATTTAGCTAGATTGAGCTAGATTGAGCTAGATTGAGCTAGATTTAGCTAGATTGAGCTAGATTGAGCTAGATTGAGCTAGATTGAGCTAGATTTAGCTAGATTTAGCTAGATTGAGCTAGATTGAGCTAGATTTAGCTATCACACATATATTTCAAGATGATAATTGATAGATTTTTAATCAAAAAGCCGGTCCAGCAGCTCTTGAGAGTGCCTTCTACTTGTTTTAGCAGATCTATGGGCTGCAGTGCCTAGATGCCTAGCCAGGCTGTTTGGCTGTGAAACTTTTGAATGTCAATCGATAGTTGTACCTCTTACGAATCAAAAAATATATTTGGATCTGAAATCGGACAACAAATATTCAAGCTAGAGTCCTGCATTGTTAAAGAGGTCTTTTTATGGAGTCAAGTGAATATTTTAAATAGTTTTAAAGACATGGTAAAGCCAAAAAGTCAATACTGCGAATCAATAAGCTACCAAAAAGGTATGTCAGCCAACTGCCAGAAATCGAATGAAGAATACTGCAGTTATAGAAGTTAATCAAAGTACAAAAATATATAGTTGACTTTTTGCACTCGCAACAATTTTTACTACGATATAATAATAAGTGCTTACATTACAGTGTTGGCCAAGATATTAACATTTTTGGCCACCTCTTGAAGTGCCTGCTGCTCATGTATTCAGAGGGGAGCCCCCAAGAGATCTTGCCATACTTCTCGAGGGCATAGTAGATGCCTGGAGCTAAGTTATACTTGTAGATTCTGACCGTGTTCCTCCAGCGTTAGCTTACTTCGTGCTGCAAGCATTCAAGACTAAATGCGTTAGGCAATCTTGTAGCACAGTTTTAGCAGCTGACAGGACGAGTTTATTAAATACTTGACTACAGCTTGTCGCACTTCAAGTTTGGGCACAAGGAGCAGATGGTTCGATTGTTGTGCTACCTTTAAGAAATGAATGACAAGCTTCGCTCCCTCACTCGCTCACTCATTCGCACACGCCCACTCACTCATTCAGACCAGTCTTTGTGCTGTGTTGGCCAACGCACGTACGGCTTAAACAAGCTTAAGCAATGGCCGCCGCTCGAGAACGACGTCTATAATTTCTTTTGTTGGCTCATTTCATTTGGCAGTACGCGACGGTATTTCATTATTAATGGAACTTTGATTAAATTGCAAGTCGCTAGTCGCAAGTCGCAAGTCGCCTCCGTGGTGGCATATAAAAAATTTACGATGACAAATTTACACAAATTAGACGCATCCTGGCGTCCGGGCCAGGCACAAAGCTGCCCTTCTTCAGGCTCTGAAGGCTCTTCTGCTTATTGCTGTAGCATATTTCATTTACACTTCTCAATTTATTTCATATTTCACCAATAATCCAGTCTCTGCGCCTCGAATATAAATCAAAGCTAAATGCAAAATATTGCCAGAAGCCAAAGCAAACGAAACTTATGGTTCGATTAAGATTGCAATTCGATACAGTTTTGATTTACGAGGTCTGTTTAAAGAGTATTTCGAAATTTTGTTTCTTTTTTTCAGGAAATTTGTAGTTCAATTCAATGTAATCCCCATCTGATATTATTGTGGCAAGGTTTTTATCATTTTTCTAAACACTTTAAGTCTTATTCAGCTCCTTCCTTGATGCCGCCTTTAACTTCGACCTTTCATGAGCCTCTTGAGTTCCCAGTGAACGTGGTCGTATAATTTTTAACCAATTCTTAGAAGGAGTCTAAAGTAGCAAAACTGTAAAATTTTGGTGCTAAGACTACAAAACGGTGGAAATTACAGGATATTTTGAATATGTCTCGCTCCTAAAGAGACGTAAAAATTATATTTTTTGACGGACAAAGGGACAGAGGGAAGGACAGAGGGACGGACAGAGGGACGGACAGAGGGACGGACAGAGGGACGGATAGAGGGACGGACAGAGGGACGGACAGAGGGACGGACAGAGGGACGGACAGAGGGACGGACAGAGGGACGGACAGAGGGACGGACAGATGGGCGGACGGATAGAGGGACGGAAAGACGGACGGACAGAGGGACAGACAGACGGACGAACAAAGGAACGTTCCGAGAGACAGACGGACGGATAGATGATCGGACGGACCAAGACAGACTGCTCTTTCACTTCATCATCAAAATTTGCCATACTTTTTGAACAGGCCTCGTATATTAAATAGAAACTAATAAATTTGATTGGCATTTTAGCTATAGATTCCCACTACGAAAATAGTTTCTTTGTATAATTATAATAATTCCAATTGAATTACGCACAATCAAATCAATAAGATACAATAGTTGAGCATATCCCACTCTATCCACCTCTATCTCACTCTGTATCTCTCAATCTCTTTCCCTCTCTTTGTCTCTGCCTCACTTCAAATTTATCTGATTTAATTAAAGTACAAAAGCTGCATTTTAATTAAGGCTAAGCTTTGCCCATTTAGTTGCCGCCTCTGTTTGCTTTTGTTATGTCTGATAGTTCGCTGTAATTTTGCCAAAAGGGCGTGGCTGACAGCAGCATTGCAGCAATGCGCTGACGTTTACCAAATTAAGTACAACCCACACACACACGCGCTCACATCTTGAAGGTCAGCAGCTTTCTGCCAACTGTACCGAAAATAGATGCAGCTGACAGCTGAACAGCAACGGAGATCGAGCTGTAAGTGCATTATAATGTCAATTCGCCAGGTATGCGCCAGGTGGAGCTGGATAAAACGGAGCCAACTCATTTAAATGCCAACTGCCAATTCATTTGTACATTGTCCTTGGCATTCAATTGTCGTCGGCCTACCTGAAAATGTGCAATAAAAATAAGACTTGTCGCGGCCGCGACCACGGCCACGGCTCATTTGGCCACACACAGTCTTGCCTTTGGCAGGCCAAGCGCAGTTCGAGTTCATTTTAAAATTAACTCTTAATCCGATTAGCTGGCCCCTTTTGGTTGCATCTGCAGCCCATTAGCTCGATAAACTGTGTAACTGCATGTAATATGTTAATTTCACTTTGAATTGAAATTAGTTTTTACAATTTGCATTTGCATTTCGCGCTAGTTACGCACACTGGCCAACAAAATGTTTGTGCAGATGTGAGGCAGTAGAAATGCAGAGTTCTGTTAATGTGCTCGAGCTTGGTTACATTTCAATATGATGCTACAGCATCCCTGTAACATCATACTGGAGGGCCGGACTTTACTTAAAATCTATCGCTGCTGTCGTCTTTAGCTTCTCAATCGTAGCGTAGCTTCGCAGAGTGGGGCCGGCAGAGCGTGGCAAAAATACAAAAAGTGATAAAAGAAAAAACCTTTTTTTGAGGCCATCTGACAGATAATAAAACAAAGGGCCAGAATACGAATTAGATTTTTTAAAATATATTAATTTTAAGGTTAAATATGGGCGTTCAAAGTTGAGTAAATTTTGCAAAATGAGAAAAAAAACAAGTAAGAGTGCTCTAGTCGAGACTGCTCGACTAAGAGATACCCTGAACCCTGCGAAGATGCGATATTCAAATCATTTTACGCTTCTTTTATATATACATATACACAAACAACACATACACACACACACACACATGCACACGCACGCACAAGCACTTGCTCTGCTACTGCGCAGTTTACGCAGCGACTGCGCGTGGGCAGCGCTTGGGCTGCAGTATGGGCTATATTTTGGAAACTTATATGTTGAATAGGTTTGCTTCTAGATAGACTTTCGTAACCAAACTTCTAAGGCGTGCTAATGACATTCATATGTATGTATTTGCCAAAGCACAAGTCTCGGACGGACGGACGGACGGACGGACAGACGGACATGGCTATATCGACTCAGTTTGTCGAGCTGATCAAGAATATATATACTTTATGGGGTCTGCCACGTCTCCTTCTGCCTGTTACATACATTTTCACAAAAACATTATACTCTGATTTCCCATTTTCAATGGGTTCAGGGTATAACAACCGAAAAATGTGAAAAATATTCCATTTGTTAATTGAATCGCAAGAAATCCATTACATAAAAAGTTGATAGATATAAAGATTGGCTCATATTTTAAATATTAAAACAAATTTAATATTTGCGATACTTTAAAAGTTGTTGATTGATTGAAGCTGAAGTTCCAAAAACTCTTTTTAAATTTTTCAAAAATATTTTTTAAATATGCTTAAGCATCAACATGGAATTTGCGACTATGCGCAAAGCACAAAACAATCTACAATAGTATAGAGCTAGCCCGATATATCTATATAATATATAGCTTGCTTCATTTACACGTCTTGGTAGATCTGATTAGATTATTTTTAGAGCAAAAGGAATGTTTATTCGTAAGCAAAATGTTTCTATTAGGTACAAATTTTAGGTCGTCGAACAATAACCTCGAGCACTTCAGCATAGATTGCTGTAGCTCAATCAAATATGATTTCAGTGCTTTGTAAACTCTGGTTTATTCTTGCATGCAAAATGCTGTTGTTGGCCTGTGTAATTGTTTGCTTATTTATGAGCGCCAGCTAATGTTTAATATCTCTATATATATATAAATTTCAAATATTTGCTACTGTTTGGTTTTGCAAACGCATTCAACCATTTAGTCTGAGCCAATTAGATTTTAATAAGCCTGTGCATTCACATCAATAATTCGCAATGTTTCTTTTTTTTTTGATGTTTTCTTTTATTTATATATAACATTTTTTAATCGAATTACATGTCTGCGCGTGATGCGTACTGCAAACAGTTTGCAGATTTATTAAAACATATTTTTTTATGGGAATTTCAAAAGTTTCATGTCAAATGCTTATACTAAATGAGGTTGAACGATTCGCTGGATACGACACCCTTTGGGAATGTTGGCATTCGAGCTCATTTCGCTGAAAGTCAACTTGATATATGGGCTAATGATGTTGACAGCAAGAAAAGAGAGAGATGGAGAGAGAAAGAGAAAGAGAAAGAGAGAGGGAGGGAGGGAGAGTGAAACACCTTTGCTAACAATGGCGCCTTTGTTCTTGCTTAGCCGGGCTGAGTTGGTAGCGTTGCGGCAACTTGGGCATATTGCAATTCACTTGCCGTGCCAGCAACAACACCAAACAGCCTCAGGCAGTCCTCATGAATATATCATAGCAATGTTGAGCTAACATGAAGATGCCCTGACAGCTTGTCCAATTCTGTTTATCGATACCTTTTCACAATGCAGTTTGAAATACTAAGTCGCTTCAACTTGATGCTTCACTAACTGTTTGAAATACTCTGACCGATTGTTGTATAAGATATTTAGCTGAATATCTGCCATATGGAGAGAGAGCTGGAGACGCCGCATTAATTGAAACTGAATTTCCATTGCAAGTTCATTCAATTGGAAATCTATGCTAAATTTATGGCAGCTTAAGAAACTCCTTTCAAAATAAATAATTATTTATTAGTAATTCAATCAATGGCCAAAATATAGCGAGAATTGCTTATGAATGAAAATGCTGCATTAATTGAATTTTGCATTTCCTACACAGAATTCAGAGTAGCTAAATTATCAATGGAATATTTCAGGTGTATTAGGTATTGGGATGGAAGTGCAATCAAATCCGGATTGAATATGTAATGGGAAGAGCTCTTAGTTTGCAGACAGTAATTGAATTTCAATGAGCCTACTATAGATATGCACTCAAATGAACTTCATTTGAGTAATATTATTGAATAAAAGTTTTCATGCAAATATTAATGAGCTTTTCAGCTTACAACTTGGCTATTAATCTAATGTGCCTGAATAATATGCGTTTATATAGAGAAATACTACATTCAGTCAGAGTTTAAACATCAATTTGTAAATTGATAAGAAACTAGCAAAGAAATTATGGCTAAAACTGCAAGAGAACAAAACGATTTCCAATATTTTTACATTTCAGTGCAGGTATACAAAAGTCGTATATGCTTTAAAATTGTTTCTTAAATGTATATAGGGCTTGTTACTTTGCAAATTGACGTTGCTGTTGCCTTGAATTAATTTTAAAAAATGACCAGCAAACAAGCTTTTGCCACACAAAAACTAGAAAAAGTAAATGTAATTAGGTCAAGCGACCTCAAAAGAGTTGCAGGATGCCCATCGATACGTGCATTGGAATGCCATTCAAGTAACGAGAGTATATAAAATGCCAGTCAACTAGCTGAAGAATACGTTAATCACATTTACGATAACAGCCACAGCTACTATATAGTAGCTGCAACTCCTATTCAAAGTTGGCTTAGTTTAAAAGCTATGAATTCACATCAGTTTGTGTATCTAGAGATACATGTTGCTACAGTTGGAATCTGTGTATTGAATTATCTAAGTGACTATCGATTAATTTGTTTATCGATAGTTTTTTAAATGTATTTTTAGACTTTTACTGTTACATATAGTATAAACTTAGCGAGATGGGCATACAGATGTCTATATATAAGCTGGGACTGCCGCCGTTCAGGTCAATCGAACTCAAAAGAGTTCCCGAATGCCTATCGATTCATGCATTGGAGTGAAGACTGATAGCTATGCTATCGATATGACAATCGATTACCGCTGTATCTCCAATGCAAAGTCAGCTTAGCAGAAAATCCTTGAATATATATCTATTCAAACATTTGAAATGAAATGAAAACTCTATCGATTGATTTGTATATCGATAGTTCTTAAAATATCTTATATATATAGAGTTCTCAGTCCAGAACCTTCGTATATATATATTCTTATATCACAGTGAAATCGATTCGTATTGTGTACTGTTAGCATATCGTGCACTCCTCTTTGCATATCCTGGCCGCTGCGCCCTTGAATTAACGTAATTGCAGCAGCTTCAACTATTCAATATCTGTATTCGATTCAACATGCCAGGGACTGCCGTGTTTATATAATATTATTCGCCTGCCGTGATTACTTATGGCCAGCATTGCCAGACTATTCAATTCCTTCGCATAATACTGCAACTACCATTTACATAAACCTCTGTGTCTGTCTGTGTGTGTGTGTGTGTCTTACACAGGAAGCACATCCAGTTGATGCTTCCAATCAACCTACAAGACCAGCTGAATACATTCATTCTCATTAGTGCAGCTGCTGCATCGACAATTCTTGGTATTGCCCAGGTAACGGATGGAAGGACAGCTGGCATTAAGAACTCTTAAATCAGCATGCATATCAATTAGCAATGTGATTCGCTGTGATTCAGGGTCATAGTTCACGCCGCACACTTGCGGTGCACCACCCCAAAAAGTGTGCTCTTAATTATGCAGCTTGTTAGTGCCACAAAAACCGAAATTAAAAGAAAAAGAAAAACAAGAAGAAATAGAAAAAAAACACAGCCAAGTAAGAGAGAGTGTGCTAAGAGGGAGTGCTCGACTTGGAAATACCCTGAAACCAACAAACAAGTTCTTTTGTAAATGAAGAGGGGTGGGGAGAATGGAGAAGGCGCAAGTGGGGGCAGGTATCATAATGGGCATGGGAATGAGAATGAGAATTCTATATACAGAACAAAATAAGAAATTTATACTGTCACCGATTATGCTTGTCATCTGTCAAGTCTTCATACTGAGCCACAAGCGAGAGGAACATTGCTAGAGCCATTCAGTTGGACCTCCCTGCTGCCTGTTACATATGCTCGCATGGAAACAATATACCCTGTCCATATACTTCTGCACTGTCAGTTGCAATCTGCTCAAAACTTTCACTCGGTTCGTAGCTAAGAAATTATTATTATTTTTATTATTTATTTACTTTTTTTCTGTTTCTTTTTTTTTGGCACGAACTGAGCCCAAGGCCAACATCTGGCGCAATGTGAGAAGCGGAGAGGCAGGCATCAGGTGTTGCGCCTTGTGCAACGTGCAGAAGTTTTTTTTTTCTTTTTTTTTTTTGGCAGAGAACGTTCGGCAAATGTTGTCTGACTACATGTTGCTTGCTCACGGGGCTGAAGACAACTTTTGTGATGCCTGAGCATGTGGCATGTGGCGTGTGGCGTGCGGCATGTGGCATGTGGCACATAGCAAAAGGGGCACTTTAACTACAGTTTGCAGCAGCACAAAAGTTTGCCCACAGACAGTGCCAATGTTTTCACTTAAAGCGAACATTTGCAACTGCAACTCCAATTGAGAAAGTTTGACGATATTTATGGGAACTGATATATATACCTATATATACAGATTTATGCATGAAATCACAAAATTTGGCTGTCCAACATTTCAGTTGCACTACTATTTTTATGAACACAGCTGTATATCTGGGTCATAAGTTGTGCTGGATGACAAAGTAGATGCAAATGTCTTAAGGAAATTAGTTTAAGCTATAAAAGATCTGTGCATAAATCGATATATATCGATAACTGATTGCACTCCAAACAACTTACTCAAGTCTTAAAGAGTTTCTTGACTTAACTGAAAGCGCTCAGTGAGGCGCCTTAATACGTTTTGTTGAACAAGTTGCCCAAAATTCTGTTAGCCCCAACGGAAAGAGTTTGAGTTGAGTTACAGTTGCAGTTTATAGCAATGCTTTAGCATTGTATGAAATCAAAGCAAAACAAAAATTTGTGTTCCATCTAGCCAGAGGAAACCCGGTGTCCAGAGCCGAGTGTAAATCGTGACCACCTAACCAGAAGTAAACAATAGCCCAACGCAATGTCCGACAACAAAGCCAGCGACAACAATGGACAAGGACCAGCGGCGCCTGGCAGCAGCCAAGTGCCGCCTCCTCAGTATATCATAACGACGCCCAGCGAGGTGGATGCCGATGAGGTGAGATCTGTGGCAGATTTGGAGCTCAGTTCGCCCAGCGATGACAATGTCTTTGTTGTGGGCGAGCACCAGCAGCTGCTGCAGCAGCAGCAGCAGCAGACAAAGCTAATGCACACACAGAAATATAGTCAAACGTCGAGCTCATCGAGCACCAGCAGCAAATTGGCAACACGTTCCTATTCCGTGACCAGCAGCAGCAGCAGCAGCGCTGCTGCCGCCGCTGCCAGCGCCGCTGCGGCCACCATACAGCAGACGCAGACACAGCATAGCCAACAGAAGATCATGTCCAGCAGCACGCGCAGCCAGAGCTTGCAGTCGAGCGCCATTGTGGGCGAGCAGAGTGGCCATTTGCTGAGCACAGCAGCGGCGCTCGCCCAGCAGCTGAAGGCGCAGTCATCCACCTCGATTATTACCAGCGAACAGCGCAGCAGCAGCAGCACAAGCAGCAGCACCACCCGCTACGTCAGCTCGACCACACAGGGCGCCAGCACCACCACCGGCGTCAGCAAGTCCAAGTTCCAAAGCTTTCTACAACAGCCGGAGGCGCACGGCTTTCTCACAGCTCACCAGAAGCACGTGCGTCAATTTGTGCGCTCCACCTCGGCCCACTCAGAGGCGGCGGCGAGCATCACACCTGTGAGTGGTGCACGGCCAGAGAAGTGCATACGCAGCGCCTCCACACAGATCGATGATGCATCGGCCGCCTGTGGCGATGCCGAGACGGGCATACAGATGTCCATGTCCAAGCTGGGACTGCAGCAATCCTCCTCGATCCTCATCTCCAAGTCGGCCGAGACCATCGAGATGAAGAGCAGCTCCTCTTCAGCGGGCATGCGCACGCAGCTAACTCTCAGTGGTGGCTTTTTGGCACCACCCAATCGCAAAATAACCATACTAAGTCCCATACATGCCCCACCGGGCCTGCACGATATGCTCAAGCGAGCCGGACGCTCGCCCCTATCGCCACGCATCAGCTTCCCGGGCAGCGAGGCGGATCTCTTTGGGTAAGTTCCGGAATTAATAAATTCATCAGAAAATCTTAAGAAATATTTTATGAAATTTCTGAAAATGATTTGATTACACAAAATATTAGGGAGAATATTTGTAACTTTGAGAACTTCCTATTTAGCAGAGAAGTTATCTGGAATACTTTACGTCTTAGGTACTTTCAATTAAAGAAGATAATTGTAATCTTGTAGAAGACATGTTAGATGAAACCTTTTAGAAGACATCTAAGATCCTATCAATGGTAGATGACGCACTAATCTTCAGAAAGACATCTAAGACTCTATCCCTTGTAGATGGTATCGTCTTATAGAAGAAGAAATTGTAGAAGGTAACGTCTAAGATCCTATGAATGGTAGATGAAACCTTCAATCTTGTAGAAGACATCTTAGATCCCCTCAATTATAAATGATATCTTCAATCTCATAGAAGATATCTAAGATGCTATCAATGGTAGATGATACACTAATCTTTAGAAATACATTTAACACTCTATCCATTGTGGATGCCATCGTCTCATAGAAGACATGTATGATCCTACTAATTGTAGAAGGTATCGTCTAGGATCCCATCAATGATAACTAAAAAGCTTCAATCTTGTAGAAGACATCAAAGATTCTATCAATGGTAGATAAAGCCCAAATCTTCAGACTCTATCTATTGTAGATGGTATATAAGACTCTATCTATTGTGGATGGCATCTTCTTATAGAAGAAGAAATTGTAGAAGGTATCGTCTACGATATCCTCAATTATAAATGATATCTTCAATATCATAGCAAACATCTAAGATCCAACTTAGTCCTATCATCCTTCCATCGTTTCTTCCTTGAAGCTACATAGCTGCAAAAGAACAACAACCAATGTTACATCATGCTGTCTATGCGCCAGTTAGTAATTCAGTTCATTATCTTTAAACCTCCACAAAATTGAAAGAAAATCTCACCTTAAACAGCAAAGTGTGCATAGATGTCACATAGCGTCCCAGAAGGTTGCCATTTTAATGCCATTAAAAATGTGATAAAAATCAGATGATTCATAACAAAAGTTGTTCAAGTGTGAGAGTGTGTATGGAGCGGAAGATGAAGACAGTGAATGTGTGTGTGCCTGTAGAGATAAGTTACAAAGCCTCTAGAGAGCAGTGCAATATAGGTTGAGCGGGAGTCTTAATAGCCAACTGTTTGCCTTTTGACTGGATTTTCCTGCGTTATAACAATTATAGCTTAAAGATACAAATTTCAAATTGCACTTTTGTGAGCTCGCACTAGCAGCCATGCTCAAATTAGCTAGTCTAGTGAGAGCAAATCCTATTGCTCGGATCAGAAAAAGGCTGCAGCAGTGCATAGTCTCTATCTCTAACTATCACATACATACACACATGGTCATATATATATATATATATTTCGAAAATCACATGCAATTGTAATGCATACGACTCCGCAGGGCTATGAAATATGCAGCATAAAAGAAAAACAAAACAAGTAAAAGTGCTATAGTCGAGACTGCTCGACTAGGAGATACCCTGCACCCTGCGAAGCTGTAATATTCAAATCACAATACGCTTCTCTTATATAAATGCAGACATATAGACACATGCAGACGCACGCATAAGCACAGGCTCTGCCAATTGCGCAGTTTACGCAACGACAGGGGTTGGGCTGTGCTTCTGCTGCAGCATGGGCATCATTATGGAAACTTATTTGTTGAATAACTTTGCTTCTGGATGGACTTTCGTAACCAAACCAAAGCGTAATCACGGCATTCATATGCATGTATTTGCCAAAGCACAAGTCTCTAGTATTTGAAATACTTTTTTCAAATTAGGGAGGAAGAGGGCGTGGCATCCAAAATGAAAAAATTACAAAATGTTTGTATTCATTACATGAATATACACAGTAAATCTGAAATCTATAGGTATTCAAGTTAGCCTTAAAAAAGAATTTTCATCGATAATTAGGAAATGGGATCAGTTATCGAAAAACAAATGACAAACTCGTACTGCGTGTGGTATACACGAGTATACATTTCAAATTTCAGATCTCTAGCTTTTGTGGTTTACGAGATCGCTGCGTTCACACAGACGGACGGACGGACGGACATGGCTACAACTACTCAGCTTGTCGAGCCGATCAAGAATATATATACACTTTATGGGGTCTGCCACGCCTCCTTCCGCCTGTTACATACATTTGACATTTCAACAAAACCATTATACCCTGATTTCCCATTTTCAATGGGTTCAGGGTATAAAAAACCCAACAAATTTTTGTTTGTTTAAACTTGTTTCAAGCGAAGCTCGTAACATTAATTGGCCGCATCAGGCACTTCATGGAAATGCAATATGAAAATTGTTAGCAATTTCATTAAAAGCAGATGGATTACATCTCCTGGAAACGAGCCAATTTGCTGCAGGCGAAGAAGCGCTTGACTCCGATTAAATTGTTAGCAAAAAAAAAAAAATAAAAGTTGCTTAGTTAAATTTGCCGTTGACGCGTTTAACGCTTCAACAGTTTCGGCAACAAAACGCTTAACGACAACAACAACAACAACAACTTGTTGATTAACAACATTGTCGAGCGGCTTGCATTCCGCTTTGCCCACTCGCACAGAGTTCGACTAATGAGCATGTTGATATCCGCATCCGCATCCGTGTCCGTGTCTATGTCCGGGTCTCGAGTCTCGGGTTCGGTTGCCCGGGTCCTTGGCCCGTGCACGGAATTTATATTTCTTTGTTGTTGTTGTTGTTGCAAAATGCTCATCTCTGCTTGTTAATTGTTATTTTGGCTGCGGGACAAGTCGCGTATACGCACCGTGTGCGCTCCAAATGTCATTCGACAGTTCGACAGTTGCCAGCTGTCAGCGTCTCGCTGCCCACGCCGCGCAGCCCAGCTCGCTCGTCGTTGTCAAAATGCCAAAAATGTTTGTCATAGTCGTATAATTAAATTTAAATGTTTTCGCTCGAGTCGTGACAAAAACACAGACAGACTGATAGAGAGAGAGAGAGAGAGAGAGAGAGAGAGAGGGAGATTGAGAGGAGCTAACAGATACTAGGCCTTAGCCACGTTAATTGCAAGCTACAAATTATGACAATTCCCTGCACACGCATAATTACAGGAAAAACGGAAACCTTTTCACAGTTTCAGTTTTCAATGTGGAAAAAAAATAAAATAAAATCAAGTGAAAACTGAAACGAAATACGATTTGCAGCCGTGGCATTTCGTTTGACAAAACTTAATTAAACACCTGTCAGCCTGCGCTGCGCTGCGCTGCGCTGCTTGCCTTTATTTGCCCGGCTATTTATACTTGAATACATTATAATTTCGCCGCATTGATCCACATATAAATAGCAAAGTTTGCCCTGGAATTTAATGTGCAATATTCGGATGTGGATGTTGGCTGCCTCAACGCCAGCGCAATGAATTCATATTTAAATAAATAAATTAAAACGCGCCGACGACGCTATGCCAATAGCTCACTTATTGTCAGCTTAAATTCATGACATATGGCTTATAACAAATTTAAATAAAGCACACACACACACACACACACACACACACACACAGTCGCGCTTTTTTGCTGCAAATGGCAATGGCAAAGGCTTAACTTGAAATCAAAAATATTTATGTAAATATGTGAGAAAACAAATGCAAACAAAATGTCATAAAGCAATTAGAGACAGTTAAGTTAAGGTCTGCCCGAAGCTGGAATACCCTAACCAGATTGCAAAAGCGTTTGAACTGTCAGCAACAAGATGTTCTGATATACTGAACGAAGCTTAGGCTGTATTCGATATTTACTAACATATACAAGGTGCAATTCAAAAGTTCCAGGACTTTATAAAAAAAATAAAAAATAGATTTTCTTTGGTACAAATTTTATTGGTCGCCTTCGAAATAGTCCCCTTCGGACTGAATACAACGATTTGCACGATCAAGAAGCTTATCAAATGACTTTTTTAGGTCATCCTTCTGTATGGCGTTGAGTATGGCGGTCGAAGCCTTTTGAATAGCATCAATGTCAGCATACCGTTTTCCTTTCATTGCCAAATGAAGTTTTCCGAACAAGTAGAAGTCGCGAAAACGTTTAAACCACTCGTGAATGCGGCTACGGGATAGACAATCGTCGCCATAAACTTTTTTCATCATTTGATGAGTTTCGGTAAATGTTTTACCAAGTTTAAAACAAAACTTGATGTTCGCTCTTTGTTCGACGGACACAACAAAAGTACTGTCACTTTTAGCGCGATATCTCGGCTTCTATACGTCCGAATGTCATGAAAATTTGACACAACATGACAGAGAAATAGACAATCAAACGATAAAATTTTCAGACAGAAATTTGAATTGCACTTTTGAATTGCACCTTGTATATGAATATATTCAAAAGTATTTTGCATCTTAAAGAAACTCTCAAAAATTTGGTTGCTATAAAAAAACTCTAAAATTTAGTTGCTATAAAAAACTTTAAAATTTAGTTTCTTCTTTCTAGTTATAAAAAACCTCTAAAATGTTGTTTAAGGCAAAAAAAAACATCTAAAAGAAAGTTTCTAGCTTAAAGAAAAAGTAAAAAATTAAAGAAACTTTAAAATTTAATTTTTAAAAAATCTAAAATTTAGATTCATACAAATAACAATTTTTTTTAGTTTCTGGCTTAAAGAAAAACTTCAAAAAAAAACTCTAAAATATATAAATTTCACGATTTCCCATGGTATATTTCCCTTATAATCTTATACAAACCCAACCAATGCCTGGAAATAGCTCACGATTATTAACTCTCTCACGCAAGACTACAATTCAATCTGAGCCATCCGAAAGGCTCAGTTGTGTCTCTATGCTGTATATACAATAGATTGTTTGCTAAAGCAACATTTGTTATAAATGAAAAATGTGTTTACTTTTGTGCAAAAAAAAATCATTGCATAAATCATAAAATAACATTAACACGTACTTCAATTAACTAATTAATTCATATTAATGGTCAATTAACTGAAATTCGTGCACTTCGTACATAATAAATGAAACCTGTTTATATTTTATATACATATATATATTGTATATATATATATTTTATATATTGCAATATATTTTCCGATGCTCAATCAATGAGGCAAACAAAATGAGCTGTGTATGCAGCACAAGAGCAGAGTGGTTTAGCTTTAGTCCTCTTCATATTTAGTAAAAATATTGATAATGATAATAAGGAAATGGGGTGAGCGGACGGACGGACAAAAGGATGGACGTACCGATGGACGAACAGACGGACGGACGGACAAGCAGACGGACGGACAAGCAGACGGACGGACCAACGGCCGGACAGAAGGACCGACAAAAGGACGGATGAACAGACGGACGGACAGAAGGACGGACAGAAGGACGGACAGAAGAACGGACAGAAGGACGGACAGAAGGACGGATGGGTAGACGGACGAACGGACAGACAGACGGATGGACAGACAGAAGAACAGATAAACAGAGCTAGATTGATTCAGCTCGTCGCTCAGATTGCGTAAAAGAATCTATAAGAAAAACTTACAATGTTAAGTGTATCCAATGGAGTTGGATTTTGCTTTTAAATGAAATTCCATAAATGCAAAAATAACTGTAAGTAATTATGTAACGAGCAGCGTGGTGCGAACAGGTGGTGCAGTTAATTAGTTCAATTAGCTGGTTGCATTTTACGGTTTTAGCTTGCAGACTCATTGAGCTGCTGCGAAGTGCATTTTATTGGCTGGCCTCAAACTCAATTAACATGCTGTACAAAGAACTAATGAACTCTCTAGCTCTCTAGCTCTTGCTGTTGTTCTTGCTTCCGCTTTATGGCGCATTCCATAAGCGCGCATATAAACATTCCGGTGGCTTTGTTAACAGAAATTTCGACGTTAACTATTCGATGTTGGCTTTAAATTCCGACCAGCCACCAACCACTCAAAGCCAAACACCCGCTCGTCCGCTGAGTGTGCCGTGCCTACTGATAACCCCCCCCCCCCCCTTTCCGCCGCCTACCCATCACCCCTATTTAGGCACAACTCTCAGAATGTGCACATAAATCTCTTAAAGCCAAGGGCTCAACTTTTGCGCTTTATGTATGCGTGACTTATGTTTACAGTTTATTTATTATTTAAAACATAACAGACAAATGGGCCCAGGCACAACAAAGATACAAATAATTTTTAAAGAAAGAGAGGCGAACAGATAAACAGAGAGAGAGAGAGAAAGAGAGAGAAAGGTGAAGCATACACCTCTGGGGAGAACTTGCTCAGGGATACTTTTTCGACATTCACTTTGACTTGGACTCCATTTATATATGTCCAAGTATTTTTCAATACCCTTCACCCAGCCTGGCTCCTGGAGCCCATCCAGTGGGCATTTCTAATGCCAAATTAAACTGAGCAGCTAAAGGCGTTTTGGGAGCTCGATTAGAGGCCAAGCGGAAGCGGCAACTCGCCTTGAACTTAGTCCAATGACAAAACAAGGCAAACAAAAGAAAAACACAAAGATGCGGGCGGGCCCGGCTGACACGGCAAAGGTGGCGCAGACGGAGGCGGGGAGGAGAGGGCAGGGGCTGAAGGGTTCTATGGGGTTTGGCTGGCTTAAGAATAAAAAACCCTTTTAAGACAGCGAGCCGCAGCGCGCGTGCCTTTTCGTTTGCATACTTTTCGGCGATAATGAAGGCGGCAGTATAAGTGAGCGGAATGGGCGTGGCAGCGATAGCCCAACCACCGACCCCGCCCCATGCCCTTCACCCGCTAGCCCTGCTCAAGAAAAAGTTTTGTGTGTCGCCTCAATTAACTGAGCAACAAAATAGAGTTTTTCGCGCCAGCTTCATTTCAAATATATAAAAATGTTTGTATGTATGTAGTATATATATATAAATATAAATATATATGTAGAAAATATATTTATATATATAGATATATATAGATATTTTTATAAATTTTTGTTTTGCCCATTTATAGCTGCGACTTCCTGGCGCGCTGTCCACTGATTGTGCTTAGTCCCATTGAACCTTTGCTCAATTGCATTGGGGTTGCTATGACAGCGAAGGCTTTTTGGCCAAATTTTTATTGACTGAATATTTTTTGTTTATCTTATGTCTGTGCCTATTGTCAAATCTGGGCCGTTGCTGTGCTCGGCTATGTATTGTAGCTCAAAGAATGTGATGTGAAAACACAGCTTAGCTCAAAACAAACGAAATATTTATACAATATAAGACATATACATAAAAACTTCAGCTAACAGCAGGCCAACATAAAGCATCTGTTAAATAGCAGCAAGTGATAAATTCTCATTTAGATAAGGATTATAAAGACAGCAGTTGAAATGGTTGAGGGCGAGAATAAAAAATATTGCGCATACGCCATGTGACACAAAAGCTAAATAGTTGCAAATCTTAACTAATTGGGTTGAGCATGTTAAGTGTTGTTGAATGAGAGAGAGAGATAAAGCGCACGGAAGCGAGGGAGAGGGTGGAGGAGAGAGATAGCGGTGGAAAATGACAGACAGCGAAAGGTAGAGCGAGAGCTGGCAAAAGATTTACGCGCTGCAGGGCTTGGCGCTGGCGGGCAAAGCGGCCACAAAGTATGCTGCAAAGTATACTGCGCTGCACGTGAAAAGACTAGCCGGATAGATGAACGGACGGACGGACGGACGAATGGACGGACGGACAAATGGACAGCTAAACAAACGAACAGACGTAGCTGTTGAGCTGCAAGCACAGACCTTCAATAATGTCACAAAGCGCGCAAAAACAAGTGGAAAAAATATCAAAAAAAAAACGTGGAAAGTAAATTAAGTTGAGGTAACGCGACTTATATACATATAGCCGGTATTCATATGTATATATTTATAAGCTTTTAGATAAGCCGAATTAGTGTTGGTCTATTCAAAAACACAAATTAAACTTTAGCCTTTTTTTAAGACCCTCATAAAGCCCTTTTTAATCATGTCTAATGGAAATGAACTATTCGAAAGCAAAAACTTAAACATATATCAGCAAAAAGTCAAGCTCTATGTTTAGCTGCCCATGTTGGTCGGCTGGTTGGCTGATTGGCTGATTGGGTGGTTGGTTGGGGTTGAGTGTGTAAACTGAGCAAATCGAGTGGCAGCTGCCGTATGATTTGTGCCAACAACAGGCCGTAGCAGCATCGTCTTTGTTTAGCTACTCGAGCAACTCAAGTTTCCAATTAGATAATGCATAAATTAATGCGAATTTGAGCGCTCAACGAGCAGCTCAAATAACTCGACAGGCTTAATCAAAGTATTGCAATTTCTGTGCCGCAAGCTAAGCAAAAGTTTGTGCATAGTCGGCGATGAGCTTTAGCACTTTTCACCACGGCAAGCGTTTGTTGTCTGTGCAGCTTTTTGGAAAGCTGCCTGGCGAATGGCGAGTGCTGCGCGCTTAGCTTTCTGTTGCCGCAAGTCAGGAATGGCAAGCTAACAGCTTTCAAAAGCTTACAAACCAAAAGGGCTTGACTAGTAGGCAAAAGCTTTCGAAAAAGCTGCACATTTCCTTTGGCGTTCAGACTTTTAGCAACGAAACAAAGAAAGAGCTTTAGAGAAACTAGAAATCAAGTTTGTGTCCAAATAAAATTGCATAAAGAATTAAATAATATACTTTTTTATGTTTAATTGTTTAGGAAAATATGAAATTAATTTTAATGAAATAATTTTTATGTAATATAGATATATCTATATATACAATATATATATATATATATATATATATATATAATATTATATTTTTTTAAATAAATATTTATGTACAATATTATAATATGCTTAAAGTGAAATAAATTTGTCTCAAGTCAATTTGAATGTTTTAGCATATCTCAAAAGCTATGCAAAGCTTTAAAGCTCTTAGCTTGAGCCTTAAAGTAACAACAAAACAGGACTCATCTGGCCAATCAATCTGCATTGCAGTTTCTGATCTTCTGTTTAAGGACATTTTGTAGCTATGCTCGCCCTTTCGAACTCTGCTGCTGCTGATCTAGGCTGATTTTTCTGTTGGCGTCCTTTGTCTCTCTCTCCCTCTCTCTCTCTATCTCTGTGGGCGTCCGTAAACTCACAGCTTTCTAAGTCATATTCAAAGCCTGTCTGCTGGCTGCTTATATGTGGCGCAATGTAACGAACTAAAAGCATTATTCCATGAGAGTAATAATACGACGAACATCAAGTTTGAAAAATTTGTAGCCTAAAGATTACTCACATTACAAAATAATCTATGATTAAGCCGAATTTTGGCTCTGACTTTGCCTTAACTAAGAGCTTTTTTAAAAGATGTTCGTAATAAGCTGAATGCTCAAATTTCTAACAAAGCAAGCTATAAATATTTAATAAGTTCTAGATATTAAAACTGTAGACTTTTAAACCTAAGATAAAGAATCTTTAAAGTATTTTTAGTCTTTGAAACTAAGAACTAAGAACTCATAACTAATTTTCTATATTTTCTTCTCTTTACAGGTAAGTTAAAGACAAGCTCTAAAGCCTAACTCTGATACAAGCTGGTAAGCAAGTGGTATAAAGATAAATATATTTATGAATATAAATATGAATAGGGATATGAATATGAATATCAATAGGGATATGAATATGAATAGGGATATGAATATGAGTATGAGTATGATTATGAGTATGAATATGAATATGAATAAGGATATGTATATGACTATGAATATGAATATGAATATGAGTATGAGTATGGATATGAATATGAATATGAATATGAATATGAATATGAATATGAGTATGAGTATGAGTATGAGTATGAGTATGATTATGAATATGAATATGAATATGAATATGAATATGAATATGAATATGAATATGAATATGAATATGAATATGAATATGAATATGAATATGAATATGAATATGAATATGAATATGAATATGAATATGAATATAAATATGAATATGAATATGAATATGAATATGAATATGAATATGAATATGAATATGAATATGCATATGAATATGAATATAAATATGAAAACGAATATGAATATGAATATGAAAACGAATATGAATATGAATATATTACTGAGATATAATTCGAACTGCGTGAATCATAAAGATTCGATTGAATTCATAAAAAACATTGCGTATACGCAATGTGGTAAACAAGGCCATTTTGAGCGCTTGCCAGAGCTTGCCCCAGCTCGTTGCATTGTCGATCGAGAAAAAAATAGCGTTAAACAATCAGCAACACGTTGAAGCTTGGAATTCGTTTCGCTACTGCAGCTATTTTCTGATTAACTTTGGAGGCGTTTTACATAGCAGCTGCTTGTTGACTACCCTCAAAGAAGGGGCCAGAGTCGGGGGCGTGGGCAGGAGCTGGCGTGTCTGTGGGGGCAAGCCCAGCGTCTGGCCCCAAGCTGTAGCCGTTTCTCTTATCAAGTGCAACAAGCACAAAGAGCTGCAAAAAAAATACAAAAAAAAAAATAAAAAAATAAAGAAAAAATAAAATAAATAAATGAGAAAAATATTTTGAAACGTATGCAATTTGTTGACTGTGCTGCCTGTTGGCCACGCCCACCCGCTGGGCGTGCAGCAACTGCAGTTGAGTTTACTGTGCGCCACGGCCATAATAAACATGTATGCATGCAGACACGGAGAGGTGAGAGAGAGTGGCAGAGGGAGAGAGAGAGGTGCGCGCAAATCTTAAAATGAAAAAAAAAACAAGAGTGGTCTGGTGGGGAGTGCTCGACTAGCAGCTACCTTGACCCAAAGCAGAACTGCTATTCATTGGGCAGGTATTCAAAATCAGCAAAATAAATAAATTTGTTTAAATCTGTAATGTGTATAAGATCATTTTATACTTCAGGTATTCAGAAATATACATAAAATATTTCAAGTTCACACGGACGTAGCTAGACTCGACTCAGCTAATCATCCTGATCAATACTGTATATACCTGATGGGCTCAGTCATGCCTCCTGCTGCCTGTTACAAACCATTATACCCTGAATTCGCAATTTTCAATTGGGTACAGGGTATAAAAAACCAAAGTTCAAAGCGCAGGAAATTGAAAGCATTAAAATAAACGAAAGCTAGTTGAAATAGTTGATTCGACGAAAGTACCAACACACGAATACCCTATAAAAATAAAAAATAAACTTAAAATTATTTTTATTTTTATTTTCATGTTAAGTGTGAGAATTTTTCAAGCGAGCCTTATTTGCACCTCTGCTGTTTTATTTCCTAGCTACCTGCTAACTACATATTACAGGGTATTATTGAATATCATGCTCTTAATTACATCTATGCATATCAATAGTTTTTCACTTTTACTTCAACTATTTTGATTTACTTAACTAATAATACTCAAACAGCTATTGAAAATGGGAATTTGGAGTATATTGGTTTTGTGCAAATGTGTGTAACAGGCAGCAGAAGGCGTGGCAGACGTCATAAAGTATATATAATCTTGATTAAGATGATGAACTAAGTCGATTTGGCCTAGTCCATCAGTCCAGCTGTATGAACGCATCAATCTGCCAAGCTATAAGAGCCCGAAACTAGAAACTTTCTGTGTAATCGATTAAGCTTGTTATCGAACTTCAGTTAGAAAATCATATCTCTTACATCTTTGGAGCTAGAGTCATCAAATTTGGTATTTATTTGCATGAATATCTAATACAATTTTGATTTTCTATACATTTTGGATAAGTTAAACTAAAGTTGCAAATATAGTCAACTCACAAAAACCAAATTTGTATGCCATCAGGGTATCTTCTAGTCGGGCACTCCTAACAAGCTCTCTCTCGTTCACTAAGTGAAAAGAGTATATTGAATTGGTGCAATTTCCAGCTAAACATCTCATGCGTATAATCGTCTTTTAAAGTGTTAAGATATCTCCCATACGCCCACTGCAGGCGTGGCACATCCTCAGATACGAGTTGTACTACATCTGGCAAAGCTTTTGGTTTTTTGAATAAACTTAACTGTATTTGGACAATGGACGAGTATTATGCAGTCTTGTGTGGGTCTGGTATATCATCTAGTATATCAGCTGTAAAACGTGTGCCTCCTGGGTGCCATTTTCCATTCATTATTTAGTTGTTTTGCCCTTCGCTGTTGTTGGTGTTGTCGTTGTTGATTGTGCTTTATAAAAGCACAAAGCAGGCAGCAGCAACAGCAACAGCAGCAGCAGCAGCAGCTAAAGCAGAGTAAAAAGTTAAAATACGGAAAACAAAGGAAATACAAAATTAGCGCAGCGTTTGTTAAATGCTCTTCTGCAATATTAAAGTAAATTCTATGTGTTATTGAGTTGACTACTAATCGATTAATAATGCTTAACTCATTATCGATTCATTTACTTATCGATATATTGTTTTCTTATTCAGCTGACATATGTCTGACTGCTGCTTATCGCTACTTATCTATCGATACTCAGCTATCGAGTCTCGTCTATCGATATGCATCTATCTATCTATCGATACTCAGCTTACGATTGTGGTCTATCGATACGCATCTGTATTCATCTATCGATACTCATTTATCGATATACATCTATACTCATCTATTGACGTATAATATAGGCATAAAGTTTGCTCCTCTCTCTCTCTCTCTCTCTCACTCAATGACAAATAACAATAACATTGAAAAAAAAAATTATAATAATAATAATTAAAATAATAAAAATACTCATCTATCAATACTCATCTTTCGATATTCATCTATCGATACTCATTTATCGAAACGTATCTATCAATACTCATCTATCAATACTTATCTATCAATACTCATCTATTGATACTCATCTATTGATGCTCATCTATTGATACCCATCTATCGATACTCGTCTTGTTTATCAGTAGCTATATATAATGATATCGCTGTTCTTTCTATACAGATGCGCAAATTGTTATCGATACATATATATTTATCGATATAAGATGTATCAAAAACAAACTAATATTGACTACTTATTATCGATATATATGTATGTATGTAATTAATTATTAATCGATTTGTGTATTGCTGTAGAATTCGACCATTGCTTCAGCTTATCGTCATCGAGATACACAGCTATCGATATATAGAGCTTGCCATGTAGTTGAGATAAGTGTTTTTGTTATTGCTGCTTATCGTTATCGATATATGAGTTAATCGATATATAAATGTAATGCTTAGCTCAACCATGCCTACAGTTTATCGTTATCGATATATGCAGCACTTGTTCAGTTGAACAAATGAGCTAGCTACTCATCCCTATAGATATCTTAGACGTATTATATACATATACATATACATAATCGTATTATATACATATGTCTGCCGTAATGCTGCAGAGCCCAAGTAAACTTGAAATGCTTATCGATATACCCCATTTATATTGCACTTCCAAGTCATCGAGAAGAACTAAGCCTATCAGAATTAGCTTTAAGTGCTTCATAACATAATTTTTAAGCTGGTCCAACTCGATGCAAATTCGTTTAGATCCGTGGAAGTCCATAGGGCGGCAGTGTAGATTGGTCCAAGAGCGAACCGCAGGCTCATCTTGACAGATCTTAGCAGTTGGGCTGCTTTATGCAAATGATGGCAGAGGGTAATGCTGCCGCTGCCGCTGCTGCTGCTGGTGCTGCTGGTGCTGCTGGTGGTGCTGCCGTTGCAAAGCTGGCAAGTGACAAGCAGCCCCAGCTAGGGGCAATAAAACCGTAAAAGAAAACGCAACCGGGAAATGGAAGCTGGTGGCTGTTAGGCCAGGTGTGGCCGCTTGCCCAGCTACAGCTGGACCATAAAAAATTTTTGCCATCGCCGAGCAAATATCAGCGCATCCAATTGCTTATTGTTGTTGTTGCTGTTGCTGTTGCTGTTGTTGTTGCTGGCAATTTTCATTTAAGACAAGTGGCCCGCTGATGGATAACTCACGGGGCCTCGAGTAACAGGCGCCGGATAATTGCAATGCGAACCGAGTCGAGCGTCGGGGTCGTCGGGGTCTCTGCCACTTTGTGTACGGCTGCTTATTGGATTGCCGCCTCTGCCTGGGCAAGAAATTTGAAACTTTCCGGGCGGACGCTGCTGGACCAGTTTCACCAACACCTGACGCACCTGAGCCCAGCTCAAGTGGCCAATAACGAAGAAAATGTCAGCCAACTGCAACGGCTGTCAGTTCGTGGCTGGGGTCACTTGGCATTAAAACTGAAGCCTCACGAAATTCGCGTGACTTGCGGCTTGGTGGGTTCGCTTGAAGCGAGGGCGGACAGCAGTGGTTGGGGTTGTGGTTGGTGTTGGGGTTGGGGTTGGGCAAGTGAAAGGGGTTGTTTGTAATCAAGTCATTCAGAGTTTGTAATTACAGCAACTAACTAAATTGGCAATGGAGCATTTATAAAGTGCTCTTCATGATTCCCATACCCTTTATAGTAACTAGAATACAGTTGTTTGCTTAAATATAGATATACTTGTATAAATATTGGAATACTATGATTGAATAGCAATTGTAGAATGGAAATTGTTCGTATTGCTGTTCGTTCTGTCTGCCGACTGTCTGAGCATTCGCCTTTCTGTCTGTCCACTTATTTGTCCTTTCGCCTGTCCGTCCTTCCGTATATCCGTTCGTCTATCTGCCTACCCGTCTGTATGTCCTTCCGTCTGTCTGTCCGCCTATGTGTCCTTCCACCTGTCCGTGCTTCCATCTATATGTGCGTCCGTCTGACGGAGTGTCCGTATGCCCGTTTGCCTGTCCTTCCGTCTGTCTATTCTTCTATCTATTCGTCCGTCCGTCTGATGAAGTGTCCGTCTGCCCGCCTATCTGTGCTTCTTCCTGTCAGTCCTTCCGCCTGGCCATTCTTCCGTCTATGCGTCCGTCTGACGGAGTGTCCGTATGCCCGTATGCTTGTCCTTCCTCCTTTCTGTCCTTCTATCTATCTATCCGTCCGTCGGATGAAGTGTCCGTATACCTATCTATGCTTTCGCCTGTCCGTCCTTCCGTCTGATGGCCTGTTCCGTCTATTCGCCCGTCCGCCTGTCCATCCGCCTACCCGTCTGTCTGTCTTTCCGTCTGCCCGCCTGTCCGTCCGTCTGTCCGTCTGCTCTCAATCCATTTCGCCATTATTGAACCCAAGACTTGGTATGTGGAAAATATACTACTTGATACCATCTCGTCTTGATTTTCCTTCTCTCTAAGAATTTTCTTTTCTCTACAATTTCCCTTCTCTAGATCCGCGATTATTTTCATTGTTCATTTGCCATATCTTTCTGCCTTAACCATTTTACCTTCCATAAGACGATAGTCTGCTCTTGTAGATCCTTTACCAACTGCACTGGAAATTCTCTATTTTTCCGGAGATTCTGCCCATTTTTACAAGGATTTCACGAAGTATTCCTGCCGCTATCAGCGACTTAGCAGCTACAGACAGCTTTGCTGTGAAGCTATTCCTTAGACTGCTGTTCTTTGGACCTATATCATCGTTTATCGTCTAATTTCTGCTTTTAAAGTCTCCGCCCTTACTTTGCTATCAAATTGTAGGACTGCAATTTGCTGCTTCCTTTAGTTGTCCTCGTTTTCCTTCACTCGAGAGTCCAGCAGCTTCGACTCAGAGACCCTGTTGTCCCCAGAATGCTGAGTTTACTAACCAGTCTAAGGCCTAGTTAGACGACTCTTCCTTGAGTCTGAAGTAACTAGGACTAAAAATAGTCGACTGTGTACCCAGCATCCAGTCTTAGGTCTAGATAGTTGACTCCTCTTTGGGTGCTTAGCATCTCCAGCTCTAATGGAACCAGCTAAGCCGTTAACAGCTGTAACTGCGTCACTTCTTATTCACTTATTATTCATACCCAGTTTAAGCAAAGCAGAAACATTTCAATCACAGACTCAGCGAGTGAATCAGTCTGTGAGTGGGCCTCGATCAGAACAGATCAGCGATTTGATTGATCAATTAGAAAGCTGCTGCAATGCCAATCGAATGCGATGAGCGACGTGAGTTGGCCAAGACGAGCAGCAAATAGCCAAGCAAACTCACAATACTTGGGTAGGCAAAGGGGTGATGCGGGTGGGGGGTGGGGGAGTTGATGATTGAGTCTACAGTGCAACTATGCGTAGATGAAGTTTTCAAGTGCAATGCGCAACAACAACAACAACAACAACGGCAAGAACAACAACAAGCGGTCTATGATAGCGGCAGCAGCCGCTTTGACGCTGGCAGCGCAGCAGCAGCCAAAGCAGAAGAGCGCGCAGCTGTGTGTTGCTGCGCAATGAGAGCAGATAGAGAGAGCAAGCGAGGCAGAGAAAGAGAGAGAGACGTATAATATAGGCATAAAGTTTGCTGCTCTCTCGCTCTCTCACTCAATGACAAATAACAATAACATTGAAAAAAAAATTAATAATAATAATAATAATTAAAATAATAAAAAAAAAAAAATTCAAATTACATAAAATAAACCATAAATAACTGTTAAGCTGCAGCTGCAAAAACAAACAACAACAAAAAAAAACACAAGCAAAATACAAGAGAACACAAAAAAAAAACCGTTGCACAGCCTACACAGCAGCAAAGGCAACGTCGACAGCGCAGCGTCGCCGTCGCCGTCAACGTCAACGCCGGCATCGCCATCCGACGTCTACTATTATTTTTGCGCACTTTATTCTACGTTGAAGCACGCAGCACGTAGACGTCGAAGCGCCGCTTAGTCTCCGTTCTCCACACAGCTTCCGTTAGCTTTTGGCGGCGTGCGTGGTCGGTTGGCTGCTTGGCCTGGCTTGGCTTGCGTTGGCTTGCTTTGGCTTGGCTTGGCTTGGCTTGGTCGCTAGCTCACACGTTCGTTCGGTCAGCGTCGTCGTCGTCGTCGTTGTTGTCGGCATCGACGTTGGCGTCACTGTCGTTGCTCTCCCACAGCAACGTTGGCGTCGCGCGTCGCTGGCTCGTTTGGTGCCAGTGTTGTGCGGTCGCTGCAGCTGTGAGCATCGCGAGAGCGCGCCGCGTCGCTGTCGTCTTGTTCATATGTGTGTGTGTGCGTGCGAGCGCGTCTATATATATACATATATACAGCTGCGTGCATGTGCGTGTGCGTCTGTGTGTGTGTGTGTGTGTGTGTGTGCATGTGACAGACAACAAACCGCCGCGCGCTCGAAATAATCATAATAAATCAAAATATTATCAAAATAAACAATAAAAATAAATTAAAAATTTTTTTTGTTTTTTTTTTGTTTGTTCAAGAGCAGCACAAGAAGCAGAAGATAAACAGAAAGTGCATTTTTTTTGACAATTTTTTTTTGAAAGTGTTTTCTCGGCAGCGCTGCGGGCCGGCGACTGTCGCAGCAAAAGAAATTACATAAAACAACAGCAAAAAAAAATATAAAAAAAAAAGCGAATCAAATTGAAGCAGCAGCAGAGGCAGCAGCGGTAGCAGCAGCAGAGGCCAAACCAAAAAGCGAATCTAAATTAAAATCGTAAATCAACGCAAATCACACAGCAGCAGCAGCAGCAGCAGCAGCAGCGGCGGCTAGCAGCGGACAACAAGACAAAAGGAAACAGCAACAAGAAGAAGCAGCAGCAGCAGCAGCAGCGGCAGCGGCAGCAGCAGAACGACAACAATTGCCGCTTATCAAATGCCGCGACGTCGACATCGCTTAGCAGCGCCGCGTGCGTGAGTCTAGCTGTGTGTGTGTGTGTGTGTGTTTAAGTGCGTGCGCCTATCTGTGTGTGTGTGTGTGTGTTAGTGTGTGCATGTGTGCGTAAGTCAGCGGCAAAGTTTTGAACTGGCGGCCAAAGGCGACAACGCCGCCGCCGCCGCCGCCGCAGCAGCAGCAGCAGGTGCAGCGCCAGCAGCGCGTCAACGGCGCAGTCAAAGCTTAACAACTGCTGCGACAACAACAACAACAACAAACGGCGCTACAGCAGCTGCATCCACCCAAACGCCGGCATTTCGCACAAGACATTTGCTCAAAGCCACGGCCAAAGTGAAGAAGAAGAAGAAGTGGAAGCAAATCAGCTTCGTCGATGATACGCTGCAGTCGACGTCGCTGCTAGTGCCGACGGCAGCAACGCAGCAGCGCAAACGCTCCACGTGCAGTGCACCGCCAGCGCTAGGCGCCAGCAGCGTGCACGTGCAGTCGGCGACAGCGCGACGCTTAACCAAATTCCTAAAGCACAAAGCGAGCAGCGACGCAGCGCCAGCGCCAGCGGGAGCAGCAGCAGCAGTAGCAGCGGCAGCAGCGCAGCGACGCAAATCATCGACAGCATCGATCATTGTCGAGACGGCACTGAACCGTTGTGCCGGCGGCCGAGCGGCTGAGAAAGCCGAAGCCGACGCCAACGCCAACGCCGACAGAACGGCAGAGGGCGGCGAACACATTGCGAGCCGTCACAGCAGCAGCGCGACTGCGGGCAGCGCCACTGAAGAGGCCAGCAGCAATTGCAATACCAATACAAATACCAATACCAATACCAATACCAATACCAATACAAACGCTACATCAACATTCGCATCCGCATCGGCATCCGCATCCGCATCCGCGTCCACATCCACCTGGTGCGGCAGCATTAACTTTCTCGTTTATATGGTTTGCTCCTTCTGCTGTTGCTGCTACAATTATCGCAATAGTCCAACAAGGTTAGTGGCCCCAGCTACCCCAAACCCCACCCCCACCCCCACCTACCCCTCACACACTGCCTTGCCATGTGATGAACTGATCTATACCCTGGAAATGCCTTTGCAGCAGAGTTGTGCGAATCGCGCTTTGAGTACGTACAGTGAAGATCACCTAAGAAGTATTACTAACAATATGCCATGTGTTCCACTTAGGCAGGCTATACTGTGTCCGTCTAAGGGAGGTCATACTGTACATCTATTTATGAATTGCAAATGTGTCCCTTTTAGGCAATCTATACTGTATAAATATAATAATAAGAGCAAATGTGTCCGTCTAAGGGTAGGTTGTACTGTATGAATGGGAATATGTCAGAGTTAGGCAGGCTGTACTGTACATCTAAATAAGAGTAGCATATTTGTCCGTCTTAGGCAGGTCGTACTGTATATCAAGAATAAAAATGTATCCGTCTTAGTGTGGTTATACTGTATATCTATGTACATAAATAAGAATGGAATAGCAAATTTGTCTGTCTTAGCCAGGTCGTACTGTATATCTAAATAAAAATATTAAAAATATCCGTCTTAATGAGATTTTACTGTATATCTAAAAAAATGTATCCGTTTTAGTGTGCTTCTACTGTATTTGTAAATAAGAATAGTAAATTTGTCCGTCTTAGGCAGGTCGTACTGTATATACACATAAGAATATCAACTATGTCCGCCTTAGTGAGACTACACTGTATATTTAAATTAGAACAAAAATGTATCCGTCTTAGTGTGGTTCTGCTGTATATGTTGATAAGATTGGAATAGCAAATGTGTCCGTCTAAAAGAGGCTTTACTGTACATTTAAATGAGCATAGGCAGACTATACTGTACATCTAAATATGAATAGTAATTATGTTCGTCCCAGGCAGGTCATACTGTATATCTGTCTAGAAAGGTTATACTGTATTTCTAATAAGAATATCAAAAGTGTCCATCTTAGGCAAGTTATACTGTTTATCTAAATGAGTATAACAAATGTGTCCGTCTTAGGGTGTGTTTACTGTATAATTAAGATATAAACACACCTCAATATCAATTCGAAATATGTTCGTCCTAGGCAGGTCATACTGTATATCCGCCTAGAAAGGTTATACTGTATTTCTCAGTAAGAATATCAAATGTGTTCATCTTAGGCAGGCTACACTGTATATCTAAATGAGTATAACAGATGTGTCCGTTTTAGGGTGTGTTCACTGCATATCCAATATAAAAACACATCTCAATATCAATCCTAGATCCTGTCCGTCTTAGGCAGGTCACACTGTATTTCCAGCACCTCATTGCTCCTCTCACATGGCTGCAAGGGTATTCCAACTTCGGCCAGTCGAAGTTTCGTAGTTCTATGTACTCAAGTAAATCTCGTAAGCCTATGCATCCCCCCATCTAGATCTTACGTATGCCCAACTCTCCTTCTAGTTCCTAAGCTCCATATGAGATCTATCTGTAATCTCCCTAAACACTGTTGCTCTAACTTTACGCTATTTGAACTCTCTCTCTCTCTCTCTCTCTCTCTCGCTTAACAGTTATTATATTATCAGGAGATATGTGCATATGCACTGAGAGAAATCTTGATTGATATATGTATTCATAGTACAAGTTCTTATTAGAATTAGTTATTCTGAGAGAGAAAAAAACAAATTTGCAGTCTAAATAGATTTTTTAGACGAAAGAAAATGTGAGACAAATTGAATTCTTCATACAAAATTCTTATCTGAAAGCGATTCTTATTGGATAATACCATAATATCTATTTAAATATTTTTAAAAATATATAAAATTTGTAAAAATATAAAACAATTTACAAAAAAAATAAAAAAAAATTTAAAAATATAAAAATTAAAAAAATATATAAAAAAAATTAAAAAAATATATAAAAAAAATTAAAAAAATATATAAAAAAAATTAAAAAAATATATAAAAAAAATTAAAAAAATATATAAAAAAATTAAAAAAATATATAAAAAAAATTAAAATATATAAAATTTTTCAAAATATTTAAAATTTACAAAAATATAAAAAATTCACAAAAATAAAACATTTGAAATTAACAAAAAATAAAAAAAATTTAAAATTTTTTTAAATTTTAAAAACATTTAACATAAAAAAATTTTAATTTTTAACATCTTAATAATTAGTAAAATTATAAATATAATTTTACTTTTTTATGATATTTTTGAGATATTTCATAGAAATGCCCTTAAATGCTCTATGAAATTCCAGTTTAACTAATCAAATTGGAATTTTCTTCTTCTAATTTACATACATGAAGTTCGTAACTAAAAGACATTCTAATTCTAGATTATTATTTATTTTCATATAAAATTTTGCGCCCAATATTTAATTTATCTTATGATATTTTTGAGATACTTCAAAGCACAGCCTTAAAATGCTCTATGAACTGCCAACTTCCATTTCACCTAATCAAATTGGATTTTCCGCTCACACCTAACTGTACTTTTGCTTTGCTATCCAATTAGATTTGCATCCCAAACGGAAGCCTAACGAACTTCTCCGTTTCATTTGCAGTTTTCGTACAACAACAAAATGTTTACTCTTTGCAAATCATGGCCCTATCTCTGTCTCTGTCGTGCATTGCTGTCGATTCTTCATATTTCTGCTGTTTTCTTCTTCTTCTTCTTCTTCTTCATCATCATTTTTTTCATAATCAGAACACTCCAGCTGACCATTAACCGCAATCAGCTTCCCTCTGTTGCTCAGTCGCCTAATGGGCGAGCGAGGCGGAGTGGCTCTCGTTGCTATGAAACCCACTTGGGACTAATTATTAGTTTGCCATTCCGTTCGAGCTCCAATTCCATTTACCGTTCATCTCTCGCCGGCGTGCGTGTGCGTGCGAGCGAGCGAGCGAGCAAGCAATCGAATTGTCGTCACATATCGTCAAGTGGGTGGGAGGGAGGCGACGCGCCATGCTCTGGGCAGGTCAATCAAATTTTTAGGCTCGGATTAGAATGCTTCCACACAAAGAGAGAGAGAGATATGTATGTGTGTGTGTGTGTGTGTACGTGTAAATGTGTGCGTAAAGCTCTCGACTGACTGCTTGGCAGGCGCGAGGTCAAAGTTCAAGGTTGCCTGCCACACACACACAGACACAGACGCACGCATAGACTTTTGTTGCTGCTTTGCGAATTCATTTGGCGTCGTCTGTTTTGCTCGTTTCGCATCTAGCAATTAACGGTACATCGCATAAGCTCAATTCAATTGTGTTAAATGCAAAATCTGCACAACTCGGAGAAGAAGAAGAAGACGAAGCACAGCAACAACAACAATGCGACGCTCACAACTTCAAATAGGAATTAGTCAGACAGCAAGAGCTTCAAATACGCAAATACTTCAAAGCAACAACATCTGCATCGTTGCGTGCTCTCTCTCTCTATCTCTCTCTTTGCGCTGCGTCGCTGCTGCCGTCGCTGCTTTGTGCTGTCCGTTGTTCCTTGTTCGCTGTTTCTCTGCAGGGGGCGCGATCTAGCGGTTTTTATGCGCTGCTTGCGTTGATAAGTCTGCGGCGATCATTACGGCTGCTGCTTTTGTTGTTGTTGTTGTTGTTGCTGCTATTGATAAGAATCGTCGGCACACTTTGAAAGTGTGGACCGACTGCAAATAAAACCGTCTGTATACCCTGTAAGCAGTTAAGGCAATGGGCGATGCTGATTTTTAAGTGAAGTATGTAACAGGCCAAATTTCATGAATATTTTGGATACAAAAATTATCCATTCGTTTATCAATTTACGTCTGTTATCTAAGATTAAATAAGTGTACAGGGTATCTTCAAGTTGATCATTTGTATTCATTCACAAAGTATGACGTTTTGGTTTTTGCTTTATCACAAGCGATAAATTGAGAATAAAAGCAAGAAGAAGCACTAGATTAGCAAACGACGCATTCATAAAATTAAGAATAAACAAGAATAAACACAAAAGGTAAATAAAAAACATATGTGTGCAATGCGATACGCGAGGCAACAACTGTGTCAACTGCAGACGCAGTGCATTTCAATAAACCGTTACATATTTAGAGCATTTACATATGTATGTACGTAATCGAACGTCTTCTGCATTTGCCTGTGACATGCCTTCGCTCAAAACCAATAAGCTCTGCTTACACACTTTCAATGGGCTCAAGTATAAGAGATAAGCATGATTTGCCAGTAAGTTAGCAGCAGTGCTGACAATTTAGCCATTTTCCCGCCAACTCTGGCGTTTTACAAGCACGGAGTGCGGCAAAGAATAGTGATATAGCGGCTAGCGGGAATTATGGTGGTTTTAAATTATTAAATGGCTGAAAATGTGAAAAAATGCCTAAATTTGATGTTTTATCAATAATAATGTTTTATAATAATAAAAAAAAATAATAAATATGAAATGATTTCGTTGTGTTTTATGGCTGTTTATTATTATTATTATTTATATCAAACACAAAAAATGCCATTAACAACGTTTTACTTATGTTTAGCTATTTCTGGCTTTCTTTGAGTTGCTCATTTGGCTTGTCGAAGCACTGAAGACAGCTGCCAGCACTAGTTACCATGCGTAACTGTGCACGTGTGCGTGTGTGTGTGTGTGTACAATGCAAGATAATTTGCAAGTTCGATTCTTCTTTCGGCACTTTTATCCACTATTGCATGAGTGCGTATGCCTCTGTTCGCATACATGTGTGTGTGTGTGTGTGTGTGTGTGCGTTTGAGTGTGATTGGCGGCGTCAAGTCATTGTACTTGTGTAAGCTGCAAGCCGTCGCCGTCGTCGTCGTCGTCGCTGTGTCTGCCCATGCATTTGGGCTCTGCTGTCGCTGCTCTCTGCTTGTAATTGGATTTCCGCTGTTTACCAACGAGAGAAGGACAGAGAGAGAGAGTGCGAACGCGCAAAGCAGAGCGCGATAAATGCGGCAGCTGTTTGATGATGAATCTTTTGCAAGACGCCGATGTCAACGTCAGCGTCGCGGTCGCCGTCACCGTCGCCGTCCCATTACAACTTTCAATTTCGATTGCCAAATGCTCTCTCAGCGGCAACTTATTATGCCAGGGCACGTATCAAAAGGCTGCGACCACCCAAAAGTGCCACCCACCTAGAACATAGAACGTGCTAACGCAAAGCTCTCACGCATGGCGCTCTGTGCGCTCTCTCACTCTCTCATGTCGTCGTGCTCTCACTTACATCGCCTTGCGTCAACTTCGTGCATTCGTTCGTCTCGTTTCGTTTCGTTTCGTTTCGTTACGCCGCTGCTGCTGCTGCTGCTGCTGCTAATGCTGCTGCTGCTTCTGCTGTTGCTGTTGCTGCTGCTGCTGCTGCTGCTGCTACTACTGGTGCTGGTGCTGGTGCTGCTTCTTGCTCGCTTGCTTGCGCTTGGTCTCTGTCTGTGAGCCGTTTCGAGCGCGTTGTTCGTTCCGTTCGTCGTTGCCGTTTCGTTTTCATCATATAACGTAAAAGCAACTGCGCTCGTGCGGCAGTTCGTGTGACTTTTCCAATGAAAAAAATTGTATTTTGCTAGAAAATAAATAATAATAATAAGCATACATATATATATTTAATGCCAGCAAAGCCCCAAACGTGCAAACTACAACAGAGAAACAAGAACAAAAACAACAAATTGCATTGAGCCGCGCGCGCGTCCCACATATTAAATTATTCAATTTTGTAATTGTTTGTGCGTGATAAATGTGCCGAAAAGTGGGCTAAGCAGGGGGGGAAGAAGGCGACTGTTGCTGCAGCAGCAGCGACAGTGCGACGCGCCGGGACGACGGAACGACGGAGCGAACGGGAGCAACTAATTCGCCGCGAGTGTAAAAAAATAATCAAAAATTGCAATGCACAAGTGCAAACGGCGAAAGGCAAAAACAAGTGGAACTGACAAATAAACAAAACGCAGCAGCGGCCGCACACACACACACACACACGCGCGCACGCACGCCGACATCGACACCGACACCGACACACGACACATTCGTGCGAGCGAACGAGCAAGACAGTGAGGGAGACAGCAAGCAAGTCTTAGAGAGCACCAGCCAGAGAGAGAGCGAGCGAGAGAGTGAGCAAAAGGTAGCGGCGAACGCGTGAGCAACTACTAAAAGTGCAAACTAGCGTAAGACAACAAAAACAACTACAACTACAACTACTACTACAACAACAGCAACAACAACAGCCGTAGCCATGCCGCTGAAATTAATTAGAAAAAAAATAGAAGCGCCCAAACGACCTCATGGCAAAAATTTTAATGTTTTAAATTAATTGCGGCCGAGACGCGATAAAAAAAAGCAAAAGCAACAACAACAAAAAAACTGTCCAACAATAACAACAACAGTTGACAAAACTGTTGATTTTTATCGCGCGCCGTAAATGCGAAAAACGTAAAATGAAAAGCAGCAACAACAACAGCGAAACTCAATGAAAATCTTTGCTATGGCCCAAGTACATAGCGTGCTCTTATATGAATGTGTCTGTGTGCGAGTGTATGTGCGTGTGTGTGTGTGTGTGCCGCCTTATAAAACGGCGCTAAATTGACATCGGGCTTCCCAAATTGTCGCGTGGCTGGCTGTTTGCTTTAAATTTGTATTTGCACTTGAAAAAGCAAGACACGCACACACACACACGCACACACATACTTAGAACATTCGCAGACAGCAAACAGCGAATAGTGCATACGCTTACCTACACATATGCAGCTATATAAATATATATTTCTCTTATACTTTAAGCAATGTCATTCGCACATTCCTTTTCGTCAGCTAGTTATTAAGTGATTAACTCTTCGAATTATGTGTGTTAAGCCCACACACACACACACATACACACACACACTCATTAAATGCTCGTCTTATACTACTGCATGCTCTTCGCTCTTTCTTACAGAGTATAAGTTGTGTATGCGCTTCGAGTCGTTTCGTTTCGTTTGCCTTGCTCACCAAATACAACAACAACTTGTGATCTCTTAGCTGCAGAGGAGACTTTTTCTTCTTCTTCTTCTTCTTCATCTTGTACTCTGTCGACTTTTGAAGCGCTTGTGCTTCGCTTTAAGGGGGACACTCAAACCGTCTGGGTGGGGGGCTGGGGGTGGTTTGAGGCTTTACAGACTTTTTACTTCTATTTCAACTAATTTGATATCATTTCTTTGCCTCCTTTTGCCGCTGCTGTGCATTCAAACGAAAACGAGAACGAAAATCAAATCAAATCAAATTGAATTTTCAGCACAGTAAAACGGTTTGCTATACATACATTCATACCACGCCCACACGCCGCCCGCCCGCCCAGTTGCCAGCAGCGCCAGGATATACGGCGTCCTCAAACTTATTGTATATAAAACTTGAATGGATCAGTGAATCAGTTGCTGTCTTCTTCTTCTTCTGCTTCTGCTTCTTCCTTTTTCTTTCTTTTTCGCTGCTCAGCGAGCATCAACTAATGCGTGGCGCTGTTGCCGCACTTCACTTCACAACTCTAACGGCAGCGCTGCTGGCGTTGATTTTTTTAAAAAATTGTAATTTACCGTTCAGCAGCTGCTCGACCGCTGCTACGGTCCAGTGTTGCCAATTTAGCTGTTTTTTTTGGTTAGCTCTGGCGGTTTACAAGCACAGCATGTGGCTGAAATAGTTATATAGCGGGAATTATGGCTGTTTTGAGTTATTAAATGGCTTTTTTTTAGCGTGCAGGAGATGATATTTCTGGCTTTTATTATAATTTATTTTGAGCTATTTTTGGTCATTTTAAATTTATGTTTAGCTATTTCTGACTATTTTTTATTTTTTATTTTGAGATATTTCTGGCTCTTATTATGATATATGTTTAGCTGTTTCTGGCTATTATTATAATTGATTTTTTCTAAGCTATTTCAGGCTTTTTTTATACTATTATTATCATGTTATGTAGAAGAAATAGCTAAATGCACATGAGAATTTAGCTATTTCTGGCTTGTTTTTAGTATTATGTGTATTTAGCTATTTCTGGCATTTATTATTATGTATGTTTAGCTTTTTCTGGTTTTTAAAATGTATGTTTAGCTATTTCTGGCTATTTTTTGGCATGCTCATCTGGCTTGCCGAACCCCTGAAGAGCTGTCAGCACTGCTCCGGTCAGCATTTATATACCACACACACACACACACACACACATACATACATACATACATACATACATATATATATATATATATAGTATATATATTTATATTTATTCCATTTGTTTGCCAAGCGTATTTCTATTTGCTGCTTGGCTTGGCCGATGCGACGCGTAAATTAAAAGCGGATGCCAAAATAATAGTAAACAAACAAACAGTTGTCCGCGTAGTGGGAACAGTGGAACTGGGCTGAGTGACAGAGACAGCTGTGCTGTTAACGTTAACGTCAACGTCAACGTCAGCGTCGGCATTGACGTCGACGCCGCCGTTGCTGCCGCCGCCGCCTGCTGCTTTGCATAAGCCAAACGCAACAACTTTTTACCTAAACAAATCAAAAAGTTTTTTTTTTTGGGGCCCACGCCAAGGGACATGAAAGGACAACACTTTCCCTCTCGCTCTCCTTCTGTGTGTGAGCAGTAGCAGCTTCTTCTTTTTCTTCGTCTTCGTTTTCTTCTTGTTTAGCGTCTTGGGAGAGCGGGCGTTGATGAAGTATGGCAACAGCGCCAACTGCAACTTTTTGGGCCAATATTTGTGAGCAACAATTAAGTAAGAAACGTAATTAAATTTATAGCCAAGCCAAGCCAAGCCAAGCCGAGAGCTGAGCTGAACTGAGCTGAGAAGCTGCACTAACTGAATTTTCATTAAGCTAACAAGAATATTTGTAGCTACACTGAGCAAATGTGTTCCAATTCCAGTCGTTTCACATCTAGTCTGAATGAGATGTGAAACTAAATTCAGTTTCACTTTTATTTCACCTCTTCAAGTGAAATATTTGTAGCTACACTGAGCAAATGTGTTCCAATTCCAGTCGTTTCACAACTCAAATGAATGAAATGTAAAACTAAATTTAATTTCACTTCATTTAAACCTCTTCAAGTCGAATATTAATTATAAAAAATGTGTTCCAATTCCACTCGTTTCACATGAGATGTAAAATCTATACAAAATCTAAATTCCTTTTCACTTATATTCCACCTCTGCAAGTTTAATATTTGTAGTTACACAGAAAATACAAAAGTGTTTCAATTCCATTCGTTTCACATCTAAGATGAATGAAGTGTGAAATTAAATTTATTTCCACTCATATTCCACCTCTGCAAGTGGAATATTAATTATCAAAAATGTGTTCCAATTCCACTAGTTTCAGATATCCAAGATATAGATATCCAAATTCCCTTTCACTTATATTCAACCTGTGCAAGTGGAATTCAATTTGTATCATCCATCGCCTGTTCGTCAGTGCTGAGTGCTGACTGTACGCACTTGGGCCTTCGCAAATATTCGCATAGAATCCGTACGTGTCAACGCGCGCTTATCGAGCTTTTCAAATAATTTGTAAAATGCGCATGGCTAAGCCATTATCATTTCTATTTATTTTGTTCGCTCGCTTTTTATTTGTTTATTAGCCAATGCCTGTCACGTAGTTGGCTGGCGTGCACACTAGTTGAGACGCCACTATTTGTGTTGTAATGATCAGCGCACATGCACAGTGACAGCTGATGTGTACACACTTTTGGGACATCACTGTATAGCGAATGCATAGTTGCACACTATTTGGGCCGCCACTGTAGTTGTTGTAATGTAATGCAGTTTCACTTGTGACAAGTGATGTGTATACATTCTTTGGGTCACCACTGTATCGATTGCATAGCTGATCAGCTCAGCACACGTTTCAATTTCATGTTGTTTCGCTATGCACACTATTTGGGCCGCCACTGTATTGCTGCCGATCGGCAAATATTTGATTTAATTTCACTTGTGCAGCGATCTGCGCGCGTCGCTGCCTCTGCTCGCGTTAACTTCGAAAATGCCAAGCAATTATAAGAGAGTACAAAAGTCTTATACAAGAGCAGACCCGTTAGAGTACTTCGTTTCTTTTCATTTGTTTGTCTGCGTGTGTGTGTGTGTGCAAAACTAATTGGATTCTCTCTTTTGCAGCGCTTAACTGTTTAAGCAAATTACCAATGCGCAAGCAGCACTTAGAGAGCTCGTCGAGTGATTGATTGATTGATTGAGTGATTGGTTGATTGGTTGACTGACCAATGGCAGCCACTCAAATCGCGTTGTTTTGGGTTTCGCTTGCAATTTTTATGCAATTGCGATTTATTGGACGATTGCATTAGCATGTCAATCGCTTAGCTGGCCACGCCCACAACTACAACTTGTGCAAAAAAAATAACTGTATTGATTTTGTTTTGGCGGTTTTTTTGTAGCTTCCATTTTTAGCTAGTTTTTTTTGTGTCTACTATTTTTCTATGCTTTCCACATTTATTCTTTTGGCACACACATAGAGAGAGGGAGAGAGAGTGAGAGAGGGAGAGTGAGTGAGGGAGACAGAGTTAGGGCTTGGGATTGCGGGTCTTTGGCTGCGTTACTTTGGCGATAAAATTTTTATTTATTGATTTTCATTTATGCTCTCCATGCGGTGCTTCGCCCACTAAACAGCTGCTGCATGTTTTATGTGCCAACCACCCAACCACCCAACCACCCCACCACCCAACCACTCATTCACTTTGCTTTCGGTGGCAGCTTCCGAATGAGCAACTGCTGCCCCACTGCAACCACTGACGCCGCGTGCAGCCATTACATCTTGTATTCTCTAATAACCGTTTTTTATGGCCCGCCTGTTACATGGCCAAAAGGGAGGCCATGGGACAGTGGGCGGGGACAGGTAGACCTATTCATAGAATATAGTTCTAAAACAATATTTAGCAGTTAGCGCAGCTGTAAACGGAACTCAAATTGTAGCTAGTTCACTTAGCAGTTCAAATGAACTAGTCGTGAACTAGTCGTCAACTTCATCAAAATAAAATTTATACAAAATATGCAAATGTTTAATCAAATAAATAACTTTTTGAAGTTGTTTGCGGAACTAAAAATGTTACTGGTTCACTTGGCAGTTCAAATGAACTAGTAGTGAATTTCATCATAATGCAATTTGTATATGTAAATTTTCAATCAAATGAATAACTTTTTGAAGCTATCAACGGAACTTAAATTTTTACTGGTTCATTTAGCAGTTCAAATGAACTAGTTGTGAACTAGTCATGAACTTAATCATAATAAAATGTATACAAAATATGCAAATGTTTAATCAAGTAAATAACTTTTTGAAGTTATTTGCGGAACTCAAATTTTTACTAGTTCATTTAACAGTTCAAATGAACTAGTCGGGAACTTCATCATAATGAAATTTATATATGTAAATATTTAATCAAATGAATAACTTTTTGAAGTTGTCAACGGAACTCAAATTGTTGCTGGTTCATTTAGCAGCTCACATGAACTAGTCGTGACCTAGTCATAAACTTAATCATAATGACATTGATACAAAATATGATAATATTTAATCAGCGTAACTAAAATTTTTGCTGGTTCACTTGGCAGTTCAAATGAACTAGTCATAAATGAACTTCAGCATAATAAACTTGATGAAAAATGATCGAATTTATCGAGTAGTCTTAAGCATCTGGAACTTGTATTGTAAACAGTGTTGTAAAACGTAAGAAATTTGTCTCTGATTCGTTGAATGGTTCAAAAGAATTGGCTGTTTGCTTGGGCATAATGAGCACAGCAAAAGCAGTTCAAATGCCATCCAAATTTTAAACTTATTGGAAGTTAGGAACTGTAACTTATCAGAGTTGCATGTGTGATTCAGTTCAAAAGATTCAATTCGTATGATTCAGTTCAAATGAACAAATGAAAAGCCAGTTCAAATGTCATCGGAATAAACTTATGAACTTATAGGAAGTTAAGTGATTCTTTAAGCAACTAGTTCATATGAAGTATGATTTTGACACTACTATTTCTATGAGCAACTACTATTTCTATGAACAACTACTATTTCTATGAGCAACTACTATTTCTATGAACGGGCGATTTTCCGTGCATCTCGCCCAAACAATTGAACTCTGCCTGAAACTAACGGCATTTTTTCGCAATTCTCATCTATGCATTCCATTCTAAACAACGGTAAAAGTACTGTTAAATTTGGTTTTGTGTATTTTGTGTATTGCAGCACTACTATTTCCATGAACACAATTGTTTGTCTAAATAAATATTTTCTTGCTTTATCTAAACTTTATTAAATTTCTTTACCAATCAAATTCTTATTAGAATTATTAGAAGGCCGCATAACTTTGACTTATTACCTAGAAATATGATTTTTCATGGTTTTGCCTTTATTAAGAGTGAAATATTTCTATTTTGAATATATGAAGCATTTTGCAGTAAATATTTGCTTTAGTTTTTTTTTCTAGTTATTTTCCTTATTTTTTTTTTTATTTAATTGAAATTCCAATTTCTTAGTTTTTTTATTCCTCTCGTTTTTCATAGTAATAATAATTGAGAAATTCCAGCTAGCTTCAAGTATTTGTCTATTTTGCTCTGTTGACCACGTGTGTGTGTGTGTGTGTGTGTGTGTGTTGGTGTGGCATAGGTAGAGCATAATATAGTGGGTATATAATTAAAGAATCTTATTAAAAAATAGCAAAAAGAAAAAAAAAATGAAAAAAAGCCGCAAGGCAGAGTCAACATTTCCAACTAGAGAGGAGGCCAGGAGCAGGACCAGGACATGCTCACCATGGCTACGGCCTTCTCTCCACTTACTTCTCATTAGAGCGGGAGAGGCAGAGCAAGAGACAGAGACAGAGACAGAGATAGAGGTAGAGATAGAGAGATGAGCGTAGGGTTGGTGCGGTGCAGGGGGGAGGCGGTGCGAGGCACGTTGGTATCTAGGTTTCAGCTTTTGTTCGACTTTCAGGTAGAAGTTTTGTATCTGCTGCTGGCAACAACTTTTTCTTCTGCTGCTGCTGCTGCTGCTGCTTTCTCTACTGGGCGCCATAAAATGTGTGTTAAATTATTATGAATGGGCCACGGCTCGTTCGCATGGAATGAAGGAGCCGACCAGCCCCGTACACTGTGGGACCAATAACCATTTTCTCTGGCATAAAACAAAATATAAATAGTTTATAGAATGTGCACATTGTAAACTGGCCTTCAGCTCTTGTATGTTAACTGTTTGGGTAGACTCTGGAAGCTGGGCATCAACTTGAACAGATTTTAGTTAACATCGAATCTAGTAGACGGGGTTTGCCTATAAGAGAGTCTGATATTAACCTGGGGTTATCTATAACAGACTTTAGTTAACATAGATTGTAGTTAACATGGGATAACATACATATAACAGAGTTTAGTTAACATAGACTGAAGTGAACATGGGATAACATTTAACAGAGATTTATTAACATAGACTGTAGTTAACAGAATTTAGTTAACATAGATTGTAGTTAACATGGGACAACGTGTAACAGAGTTTAGTTAACATAGACTGTGGGTTACGTGGGATAACATATAGGAGAGTTCTTTGATAACATAGACTGCAGTTAACAAGAGAAAACATTTAACAGAGGGCTATTAACATAGACTTCAGTTAACAGAGTTTAGTTTACATCGAATCTAGTAGACGGGGTTAGCCTATAAGAGAGTCTGATATTATCCTGGGATTGCCTATAACAGATTTTAGTGAACATAGACTCAAGTTAACATGAGACACCACTTAACAGAGATTTATTGACATGAACTGCAGTTAACATGGAAAAACATACAGCAGAGGCTTGTTAACATAGTCTGTAGTTAACATGGGTCAGCATACACGAAAGCTTGAAGTTAACATGGGATTACATATAAAATATAACAGAAATTAGTTAACATGGACTGAAGGTGACATAAGAAAATATTTAACAGAGATCTATTAACATGAACATACAGCAGAGGCTTGTTACCATAGACTGTAGTTAAGATAGGATAACATGAAACAGAGCTTAGTTAATATAGACTATAGCTAAGCTGGGATAACATGTAACAGAGCTTAGTTAACATATACCGTTATAAACATGGGTTAGCATATAGGAGAAACTGATATTAACATGGGATTACCTATAACAGAGTTTAGTTAACATAGATTGCAGTTAACATGCCATAACATGTAACAGAGTAAATTGAACATAGATTGCAGTTAGCGTGGGATCACAAATAATGTCTATAATATCTAACAGAGTTTAGTTAACATGGGGCAACGTTTATTGATCAATTTGCTGAAATCTCAAATTAACCTAACAGCTGTTAGCGGAACAGCTGTAAGCCTAACATGGCTTATGTGGGAAAATCTATATGCTATGACCATTGTTCACTGGATAAACTTTAATGTTTTATGAAATGCTGCACATAGATCTAGATAAGTGTCATAGCATAACTAGAACAGATTCTTATTCATAAATATTTATCTATATAGTCGTATACACTCGTATATATCTGAACATTACAGTCATATTCGATAGTCGTTAACTGTTTCAAAGTCTCGCAGATGAAAAGCTTTACAAAAATTGATTTATATCAGTATAGTTATGATAGAAATAGTTAATTGACTTATTTTTTATATAAATTGAATTCAATTTTAATAAACTTTTCTATTCAATCAAGATCTAATCAATATACAACTGTTTAACTAGTAGTTAAATATTATCATATCAGTTAGCAGAGGTGTTCGCAGTGCGGCAGTAAATCATATGTTTCTGCGCTGCAAGCATATTCACTTCACTTCAAAGTGCCACGTTTTGAGCGCTTCTCAAGCTGACATGTATATATATATATTTATATTTATATTCATATATAGGTATATATCATATTTATATATATATGTTTATATATATGGGGATAGCATCTTTTTCGCTCTAGAGCATTTTGCATTTTGGTTTGCTTTTATCTTTTGTTCGCTTCAAAACTCGGAATTGTTCATCTATTAAAACAGCTTTATTATTATTCTTTATTGCGCACTTCTTGATGCCAGACATAGAGAGCGAGAGAGAGAGAGAGGGAGAAAGAGAGAGAGAGAGAGAGAGAGAGAGAAGGAGTGTGTGTAGCATGAGATGGGATGTGCGTTGTGGATTGATGTCTCCTGCAGACGCCTTGGCACATTGTCGACAGGCCGGCATGTGGATTTTAATTTCCGTTTTCCGTTACATGCCGCTGTCATCGTTATCGTCATCGTCATCGTCATCGTCGTTGTCGCTGTCCCATGTTGTTGTTGTTTGTCTTGTAGTTTATTTTTCTTTGCTCTTGTTGCTCGGATGGCATTAAACAAGGCGATTTATCCTGTGCTTAGAAATCCATTTGAGCCATTTGTAGCTACAGAATGCAATTCAAATCAGTTAACCAACACTGCTCACTGTGCGCATAACAATTGCTGTCAGTGTTGAATAGCACATGTCAAGTGCTTGAAGCACTCTTTCTGTTATGAGTTTTCTTCAATTTCTCAACTTATGTAGATGTGTTTGAAAATGAGTGTGGGCATGAGCATTGGGCACTGAATAGGAAAGTGAATGTGAATATGCGCGTGAGAAATGAGTGTGAGCATCAGTATGAATATTTATATTATTATTAATAGTAATATTAGTATGAATAATATTATGAAGATGAGTCTTAATATGAATATAAATAGGTATTTGAGTACGAGTATGGGTATGAGTATGGGTATGAGTATGGATATGAGTATGAGTATGAGTATACATCTGAGTATGAGTATGAATATATATATGAATATGAGTACCAATATAAATATGCATATGAATATGAATATGAATATGAATATGAATATAAATATAAATATAAATATAAATATGAATATGAACATGAACATGAACATGAACATGAATATGAATATGAATATGAATATGAATATGAATATGAATATGAATATGAATATGAATATGAATATGAATATGAATATGAATATGAATATGAATATGAATATGAATATGAATGTGAAAATGAATATGAATATGAATATGAATATGAATATGAATACGAATATGAATATTAGTGAGTATGAGTATAAATATTGATATGAATATGAATATGAGTATGCATATAATTATGAGTACCAATATGAATATGAATATAAGTACGAATATGAATATGAATGCCTATAAATATATATATGAATATGAGCTTGAATCTGAATCAGCATATGAATATGAATATGACTACGAATATGACTATGAATATGATATGAATATATAAGTATGCATACATATAGATATCGATAGATGTATGAGTATAAATATGAATCTTCTTATGATCATAGATACAAGTGTGAATACCAAGAGGCATATGCAGATAAATACATATGTCTGAATATGAGTATTAAAATGCCCATATGAATATGAATTATATTATTTGTAGGAATATCATTAAAAATATCAATATGCAAATGAATATAGACTGAAAAATGAGTTTAGCTAAATGTGAATATAATTACAGAGACGGACTCACTCGTTTGTCAAGCAAAACCTAAATGCTAGCTATTAGAAACAAACTGCTGAATGCTCGAGCGCCCATTAAAGTCGAGTTAATATTATAATTTATAGATTTGCTAAATAGCAATTGCCTAGGTTCGTGGCTAACTTATAAACATGCATTGTTATTATGCACGATGCGAGGCTTTGTGCAACTAGTTGTAATAAATAAGCCAAGTGCTTATTAACAATAACAATTGTGCTAAATAGATCGCGTGACCTTGTTGGGTCTACAGAACTACATAAATATATAAAGATATATATAGATATATACAACATTTTGTCAGCAATCTGTCAGTTCGAGTTGAACAACTGATAGCTGACCATTATAATGGCTGGCAGCATTTGACTTGAAAACAAATTTCCATTACCAAATCCTCTGCTGCTGCTGCTGCTGCAACGCCAGTTTTGTCTTTGAGCCAAAGTTGTTTGGCAAAACTTTTGCAAGAGCAATCATTGGAGGCAGCAACAGAAGCTGAAGCTGAAGCTGAAGCTGAAGCTGGGGACTGGCAGTGGCAGTGGCACTGGGACTGGGGCTGGGTCAGGAAGTATTTGAAATTGCATAAAGTCGCTCGGCTGCTTGTGCTCAAAAGGATTTCAATTAAAGTTGAGCGTGGTCCTCCTTCTTCTTCTTCGGCTGCCGCCCGCCTCTCTTCCGCTCACAAACAGCTTATCCTGAAAGCAAGAAGAAAAAAAAAGTAAAAGACAACCCAACCAGAGCTGAGAGACAGGACAGCCAGGACAGCACTCGGTATTAAGTGTAACACACATGCCAAGTCTAGCTGTGTTCATTAAAAAACGAAGAAGATGAAGCAGAAGAAAGAGTAGCAAAGTGTGCCCAGCCATGCAAGAAAACGGAAAGCCCAAAAAACTATGCAACTGCATTTCCTGCATGACCTTCAGATTGACTTTGACTTTTCGCTTCGCTGCTGTCACTTGCCATGTTAACCTTTTAGCCAACTTGCATATGACGCATATTGATGAATGCCATGAATGAGCAGCATAAATTGAGTTAGCGAGAAAATGTCAACTTACGGCTCAAATTCAGGCAATTTCTGATAATTCTGCATGTGAGGCCAGAGGGAAAAAGTTCTTAATGAAATAAAATATGAAAATTGCAAAGGAAACGAAACTATATGACAGCTAAGAACTTTGCGAATGCGTATGAATTTTAATATAAATATAAAATAAATTATTATAAACAAGTAAGAGTGCTCTAGTCGAGACTGCTCGACTAAGAGATACCCTGAACCCTGCGAAGGTGCGATATTCAAATCATTTTACGCTTCTTTTATATATACATATACACAAACAACACATACACACACACACACACATGCACACGCACGCACAAGCACTTTCTCTGCTACTGCGCAGTTTACGCAGCGACTGCGCGCGGGCAGCGCTTGGGCTGCAGTATGGGCTATATTTTGGAAACTTATTTGTTGAAAAGGTTTGCTTCTAGATGGACTTTCGTAATCAAACTTTTACAGCGTAATAATGACATTCATATGTATGTATTTGCCAAAGCACAAGTCTCTAGTATTTGAAATACGTTTTTTTCAAATTTGGGGGAATGGGGACGTGGTATCCAAAATCCAAAAATTGCAAAATGTTTGTATTCGTTACACGGATACACACAGTAAATCTGAAATCTATAGCTATAATGGTATTCAAAAACGAAGAAAAGTTATCGATTTTTATCGATAATAAGGAAATGGGATGAGTTATCTGAAATGATAAACTCGTACTGCGTAGGATATACACGAGTATACATTTCAAATTTCAGATCTCTAGCTTTTGTGGTTTGCGAGATCGCTGTGTTCACACGGACGGACGGACGGACGGGCGGACGGACGGACGGACGGACGGACGGACGGACAGACGGACGGACAGACGGACATGGCTATATCGACTCAGTTTGTCGAGCTGATCAAGAATATATATACTTTATGGGGTCTGCCATGTTTCCTTCTGCCTGTTACATACATTTTCACAAAAACATTATACCCTGATTTCCCATTTTCAATGGGTTCAGGGTATAATATAGGTATAGACAGAAGAAAAATACTAGAAAAAATAAAAATAATATTTATTTTTTATATTTTTTATTATTTTTTATTATTCACAAATTTGTTTTGAATTAGATAAAGTTTTAAATATTCACGAAATACAAAAACAAGAAAACAAAAGAAATGCAGATAAATTTGAGAGCTAAAATTAGTGAAGTGATTCGAGTTGACCTTTGGCTGCTTTAACGATGTGTGAACTTATTGAATACCAGCATATTGGGGGCGTGTTCAGCAGCCATTGTGTGTGTGTCAGAGAGAGAGAGAGAAAGAGTGTGTGTGTGAGAGAGAGAGAGAGAGAGAGAGAGAGAGAGCGAAGTTTAAGTAAATAAAAACGTGCGCTGCATGACATTAAAGTTGATCTAATGACCGCCTACGTGAGGCGACTGGCCAACGGCCGCAGTATTTATGGCCAAGCATTTTCGGTAGCTTTACAAGAGGTGTATGGTTGGGTGGGGGCATCAATGGGCGGTAGGCGATAGGCGGTAGGCGTGCCCATTAATGGCTACAAAGCGGATTAGCCAACTGGCGGCCTTGCGGTGCCCCAAAAGTACATGAAGACACACGCACATACATATATATGTATATCGAGCACATATATATATATATATATATATATATATCTTAAGAGCAAAGAGCATTTTTAATGCAAATTGTTAAAATGTCAGAATGCCTGAAAGAGCAAAGGAGCAGGAGAAAGGGAGCAAGAGATGGAGAAAATGTAGAAGGCAGAAGCAAAAAAAAAAAAAAAGACAAAGTAAATAACATTCAGAGGACCGACCACAAGACGCCTTTGTTGGGGGCGCGCTTATTGCACAAACACAATCAAATTATTACGGCGGAGACAAAATTGGATGGGCGTGGCAGGTGTAAGGGAGAGGCAGGGGGTGGCGGTGGGCGTAGCGCATGCAAAGGCCATGAAATAGAATTAAAGCACTTAAAAAATTTTCATTGCATATATTCAGGCGCGCAGACGAAGCTGCGGCATGACGTGGCACACACAGAGACACACAGCAGCAGCAGCAGCAGCAGCAAACGCATAAATATTAATAAAGACATCAAGAATTGATTGGATCGAACTGCTTAGAGATAGCCGCGTGATACGCTCCGACAGGCCCGAATTGCCCCAGATTATGTTTTAGGCCCTTCATTTTCGATTTATTCGAGTTGTCTGCTTTTATGTAGTATATTGTCTGCCTCTACAGCCGCAATCATAATGTTTTATTACACACACACAGACACACACACACACATACGCGCAACCATCCATTTAAATTCCTCCAAAATTTAGAATCAGACTTGAAGGTGGTTTTGCTTGAAGTGATGTGTGAAAAGGCAGCTGCATGGCAAGGCAGACAAATTTAAGCGTGTTTTATGCAGACGTTATCATTAGCATTGCTTTGATTTTACTTATGATTGCAGTTATCGATAGACAACATTAGCGATACTAATCGATAAGTCCGCAGATTTATATGGCATTAGTTTGATAGACTCGACTTTCCTTTGATACATTACAGAGCTTAGAGAAATGTATAAAAAATATTCAAATATTGTTATCGATAACAATCGATAACAATAAATAGCCAATTTTAAACTAAATTTTGTAAGAGTTCAAGCGTAAACTGTTAGCTTATGAGTTTTTTTACTTTGAAGTGTGCAATTGAAACTACCGATAATTATCGATAACTACATTTTAGGAGCTATTCATTAACATAAACCAAATTTGATATAATTTTATTTTATATATATGCTATATATAGATATAAATATTGTTTGCTTTGACTTTAATGAGGATTGCGGTTATCGATAGCTGAAATTATCGATAATTATCTATAATTTATCTTGATTTTGCAATTTAAGAAATCGATTTTCTTTTGACACGTTAGAAAGCTTGTGGAAAATAAAGTTAATTAATAAATGTTGTTATCGATAACAATCGATAATAATACAAATTAGATGTAAATCAAAAGTTTTTAGGAGTTCAAGCTTAAAGCTGCTTATTTATCAGCTTTTTGCTTTGGCATGTGCAATTTCAACTATCGATAACTATCGATAAGAAAAAACTCACTTTTTTCAGCCTTTCTTTCACATGAACCAACTCCAAACGATCAACATTAGCAGCCATGTACGTAGCCAATTTTGATGGATATACACATATTTGGCTTTAAAAGAAGAAGGCTTTAAAAGCATGTCAAAGAGGTAGAGGGCCAGGAGAAGTTCTTCGCTGTTTTTGGCTTAATGAGTTGCGCAAATGAAATGCAAACAAAAATATGTTAAAATTCAATTTCAACTTGAGGCAGCAGACAGAATAAAACCAAGGCACATACACAGAAAACTTTTTCTTTTTTTTTTTTTGCAAAGGTTGATGCTCGCAGAGAGGTAGAGACAGAGAGTAAGAGAGTGAGAGAGTGAGACAGAGCGGCTGGTGGTAGCCAAGCAAAGGCTGACAAACAGCTGTAAATTGTGCGGTCGCCTAATGGCGTTTGGCTTGATGTTGATTAGGCGTCGCTTTAGCTGATAAACTCGCTGCTAACCGCAAAGGGCCCCCCGCCACGCCCACACATACACAATAAAGGGCCGACAGACAGACTTGAACGCCCACACGCTGCTTTTCATATGGAAATTTTTGTTAGCCACAACAACAACAAGAACAACAACAACAAGAGCAGTCGAAAAAGTGAAATGTAAAACTTTTTGGCACAAATATTTTTTATGCAAATTGTTTTGGCATTTATTCATTTATATATATATTTATATATATGTATGTGTGTGTGTGTGTGTGTGTGTATGTGTGTGTGTGTGTGTGTGTGTGTGTGTGCCCACACGCTGGCATTGTCACAATATCATTGTGTGTGTGTGTTTGGCTGGCATTTTCATAATTTAACTTTCGAGATTTAACGTTGCTGCAAATGCAGTTCATTTGCTGGTAGCCAACTTGATTAGTGGCCGAGGCATACATAAATATATATATAATATATATACATATATGTAGTATAGCCTGCTGCCCTTGGGGCGCACTTTTGTCACACTGCTTCGTTTGCCCACAACAACAACAGCAACAGCAACAGCTGTGAGAGGAGCAACAACTGCAGCGACAACAGCAGCAGCAGCACTTGAAGAGGCTCAAGGATCCTCTTCTGCGCGCCAAGTTGTTTTTCTTCTCATTACTGTTGTTGTTTTTCCTTGTTTAAAGCTTTCACTTTTCATGCATTTTTCTTAATGAGAATTTGCCACGCGACGAGTGCAGCACAAAAGCAATAAAAATTGCACTTGTTGCATAATTGCTTGAAATTGATATAAGAAATAAAAAAGAAACTTTTCATTATTCAACTTGAACCATAACCAGTTCAGAATTCCAATTTGCAATCATTGCTCTGTTACAAGCTGTTCGCTTAGGTTAGCATACCCTGCTGCTGGCAGTGTAGCCGTTAGGCAGACAAAGCAAACGAAACTTGTGCCAAAATGGCACATAAGAGCCAGACGGACGGCCCTTTCGGCTGGCCAGTCTGAGCAGCAACAGTGGGAGGGTGGGGAGAGGGCGGCAGAGTGGGGGCAGTTTGTGGGGCGAGTAGGAAAAACAGATGGCGCTGTCGCACACTTAATGTTGTTGCATACTTTTGAGGTCCTTGTGCTAGTAACGTTTCCGTTCATTCTACATTTGCACATTTTGTTGTGTGTTGGAAACGTACTATTTGCATGCCATATGATTCTCGCTCTCTCTGCCTCTCTCTCTCTCTCGCTCTCTCTCCGCCTCTCTCTCTCTCTCTCTCTCTCTCTCTCTCTCTCTCTTGGCTAAACATTTTTGTATTGTGATTATTTTGTAACTTGTAGCAAAAGAGTTGCCTAAAAAACTAAACGTTTGGCAACAGCCCAAAAGGTTTGTTCCTCTATATAAATGAGCCATATATTCATATATGTCTATGAATATATATATATTTGTATATTTATAAGAATCTATATACATTTAGAAACATATTGAAATGAGCTTTTGGAATATAGAAATTGTTATACAAATTTCTTTAAATTAATCGTTTGCTATATAAGACTCAATAAGTATTTAATAAGTCAAAAAACCATGCATACTTCGATACAATTTAACACAATCGATATCGATAATTGATATTATCGATTATGTTTAATAATGTCATCCATAATATCGCTTATATCTTATTGTCTCACCAGCTTAGGCTTTGATGTTTTGAGCACTTAGATTTCTTTTGATGCTAAATATTCTTCTCGATATATGATAAAGCCTTATCAATACTGTTATGACAATGCTATATCAATATTGATGTTGATATCAATTGTTTCCATGTATTTTAATGATATTACAATCAGCACTACTATTTCTATGAACAGCGGATTTTTTAATGCATTTCTCTCTAAAATCGTCAAAAACAATTAATTTTTAGCGAGTTTAAATTTATTTTTTGGTATTTGTCTTCGTTGCGTTCTACTGTAAACAATATTTGATTTGGTTTATGTTTTGTATAATGTAGCACTACTATTTTTATGAACAGCACTGTATATCGATATCGACATTGATATAAATTCTTACAATTATAATAATGTTATCATGATATCGTTATGATAATGAAATGATATATAATGCAGCACTACTATTTTTATGAACACCACTGTATACCAATATCGAAATCGATATAAATTCCTACATAATGATATATCGATATCGAACTAAATTCTTATAAATTTGATAATATATATAGATATATCGATATCGATAGCAAATCATATAAATTCGATAATGCTATCATGATAAAATGTAAATTATTACAAATTTGATAATATATATAGATATATCGATATCGATATAGATAGAAATTCATACAATTATGATAATGCCATCAAAATATCATATTGATATATCATTATCGAACTAAATTCTTACAAATTTGATAATATTTATAAATATATCGATATCGATATCGATAGCAATTCATACAATTATGATATCTCTATCACTTGTTTCACTTAACATAATGCCATCTATATCTATATCGCCACTCTACTATTTCATAACCTTTCGTTGGCTACATTCCGAGTTGAAAGTTCAGCTTTGAAGTTAACTTAGCTGTCAGTTTCATTCATAAGTACATTACACTTGGTTATACCTGTAGTATATAATATATACACTCCATGCTATCGTCTTCTTTTTCCATTTTTCTGTTGTTTTTTCTCTTTTTTTTGCTGGCATTCTTTTAGAGCTGCTTTCACAATTCCCCTGCTGCTGGGGCATCTCTCTTGTTGTCAGAATTTCTTTGCAGGCACTGAACTACTTACATTTCCTTCATTTCAAACTCCTTTGACTACTTGTGCGATTGTCTCTCTCTCTCTCTCTGTGTGTGTGTGTGTTTGGCTGTGTGTGCATTGTCTTTGTGCCTGCTGTGGCATGTCGCTGTCTGTGTTGCTTACACTTTATTGCACTTCCGCTTTTGCAATTTCTTCAATTTGACTTCTCGCATTGCCCTCGGCATTTCTCACTTAGTCCGTTTGTCTCTCGCATTCTCGCGCTGTCTCCGCTAACGCGTTGCCGCTGCCTCTGCTGCTGCTGCTGCTGCTGTCTTCTGTCTTCTGTTTGTTGCCTCACATTTTGCCACCACCTGTGCGACTTTTGTCGCCTAAAACGATGCTATGATTTTTTCCATATATACACATCTCTTTGTCTGTCTCTCTCTGTGTGTGTGTGTGTGTGTGTGTGTGTGCGTGTTAGCTGTAAGTTCTGCCACTTCATTTGTGGCATGCTATGTGTTCTGTCTACACCCTCTTTGCTGCCCCACAACCAATCTCTCACTCACTTAAACGCCTCTGGCGTCTGCTTTGTGCTGCCTTTGTTCCCAAGCTGCTTGCAGTTTATATGACAGCTTTTGGCATACACACACACACACAACACACACACACACACACACACACACACACACACACACACACACACACACACACACACACACACACACTTGTCTTTATTTGTATTCGCATCAAGCAAAAAAAAAAAAGAGAAGAAAAAATTTATATATAAAAGATGAAGAAGAAAATTTGAGAAAAATACAGAAAACCCTTTCTGGCGCCTTTGCCTTTCAGAGAAATGCGAGTATATATTAATGTACCTCAATGTGACCGCATTTATCTCCATCTCTCTCTCACCCGCTCTCTCTCTCTCTCTATCACTTGCTTGCTTTGCGTCTTAGTCTCCGTTTTGCTCATCACTCACTCACTTGTCAGACTCAACATATACACCCACACGCACACATACTCTGTCTCACTCTCTTTGTCTAGTGCTCTCTCTTTCACTCTATGTGTCTCTCTCTCTCTCTCTCTCTTTCTCTCTGTGTGTGTGTGTGTGTATTTGCATTTGTATTCAAAACGCTTAAAGTGGATTTTTATTTCCTGTTTCTGTAACATTCGCCAGCTTCGCATCCATACTTAGCCAGCTACCTCTCCTCTCCCCCACTTCTACCTGCTGCTGCCACACCCACCAAAAGCAGTAACGCCCATCAGCTGGCTTTCAATGTGGCTGGTCGCCTTTTGTGTATTTCTAATGCCATTTTTATACGCATTTACTCTTATTTTGGGCAACATTCCTGTAAGTACATATATGAGAGTATATATGATGAAATATTTTTATGTGGTATTTTTATATCGCAAAACAACAACAGCAACAGCAACAGCAACAGTGAACAGCAGCAGCAACAACACAATAACATCGTTATCCTTATACTCTTCAATGGTTTGAAAATTATTGTCGATTCTGCTGTAGGCAACAAAGGATTTTTTGTATTTGTTATATTTGTATTCGCATTTATATTTAGCAACTACATTATAAATATATATGTATATATATATTGTATAATAATTTATCTATATAGAAATATTTCTGTGTTCATGAAAATAGTAGTGCGACTGAGCACTAAATTGAGTCTTTCATGAAAATAGTAGTGGCTATTGAAAAGGGAAAAAAACTTCATTTATTATGTATTTCTTTACATATATTTCTTGGCTTTATACTTAGTTGTAAATCCATTTTTTTGTATTACCTGGCAACGTGTCTTTGCTACCACGAATCCTGAACTATTTGCACAGCTCTGCTTTGGTTGATCGCTTTGCAGTTGCCCCACAGCTTCTCAATCGGATTTAGCTTTGATAACTGAGCTGGCCAAGGCTTGATGTCGATGCAAAATGTCTGGCAACACTGGTCAGCTTAGCTGCAGTATGTCTTGCAACTCTCTGTATATTTAGTTCATATGGCCAACTCTCTCTCTCTCTCTCTCTCTCTTTCTCCCTCTCTGACCCCTCTCCTTCTCTCTGCCCCTGACAACTGCCAGCATCTGGCCTTGTGCCGTTCGAATCGAATCGTTCGCTGGTCAACTCCTTGCTGCTCCTTATTAACACTCGCAACATTACCATCATAATTATCATCATTATCATCATTATCATCATCATCATCGTCAGCCATTGGCATTAACATTATCTGGTACGCAGTTTATCGCCTGTCGCTATTTAAAGCTCATCATTTAAGCAGTGGAACGTTTAATTTTAATTTAATTTATGCACACACAGCTGCTGTTGCCACAGCTGCTGCTGCTGCTGCTGTTGCTGTTGGTGCCGCAGTTGATGTGGCGCCACGCCCCCCTCCCCCATTTGCCCCCACGCACTTGCAGCTGACAATTTGCAGTGCATTAAATGATTATAAACTAATTAGTTATTTTGCCGCACAACATTTCGCATCATGTGCGTCATTTCAGCCACAAAAAAAAAGATATAAAAAAAGAAGAAGAAGCATATTTTTAGCCTGCCTTCAATTTTTATATCTTTAGCCATAAATTGGGCCATTTATTTTTGAAATTATATTTTAGCCAGTTTGCTTTATGTATTCATTAAAATTTGTGATATATTTTAACATACAGCGAATGCTCTCTACAGAAACTCTGCAAGATTTTGTTTGAAATCTGTTTAAATGAATCAATTTTTGGTAAAATTTGCAGTTTAAAATAGGTAAAACTTAGGTTAAACTTATATATATATATATATATTTAATATATATATATATTTTATATATATTTTTGAATAAATTAGAGTTTGAGCTTGAAGAACAAATAACTTCAAAATGGAACTGCTTACAGTTAAAGAATTCTCTATCTATTGTAATTCACAAGCTGAAATCTAGCTTAATAACAATAATGACTTTTTTTGCTTTAGGCTTTTAAGTTCTTGAAAATGAAACACATCGTTTTTTGAGAGATTTTACCATCTCGGTTTGTCTTTTCGTGCTCTATAAGACAACGCAGAGCAGAACGCACGTTCTGTTGCTTTCAAGTGTCGCACACAATTGATTTGCGCAGGTTGGTGCTCAAACGACTGTCAACTGAACTGTTATGTTATGGCTGTATACCTGTCACTGATATTCGATGCGTTTCACGCGTAACTCAGTCGAGCAGGGCATTAGATGCGAGTACAGTTCAAGTTTGACAGCTTAAACCTACTTAGCTTCAAATTGAAATGGCTTAGTACAATGGCTGGAAACTTTGTCTATGCGAATGGCACTCAATTTAAAGCTCCAACTTTGAAGTTCCATACGCAACCACATAAATTTATATATATATATAGATAAGGATGTGTGTGTGTGTGTATAGAAATAAATTCATGGCAGTGCCTGGTGGGCACACATGACGTATGCGCAATTTGAGGCCGCAAGCCAACTGCCGTCTCGGGTTTGTTACGCAGGCAGTTTTCCATTCCATTTCGCAAGTAACTGCTTGCAGTTTATAGCGCCTCACAAGTGCTATCAATGTGCTAACACACACACCCACGCACACACACACAGTCAGAGAGATATACACATGACTACACACAGCAGCCGTTGCTCTCCTGAGTGCCGCATGCATTTTTGTAGGACATTAGCACACAAACAACAAGAGCTTCAGCAAATAGAGAACATTATAAGACGGCACACACACACACACACACAGCTATGTATATAAAGATTTATATACGTATATAGTCAGTCACTCAGTCAGCCAGTCAGTCAGTCAGTCACTCAGTGAGCCAGTCAGACAGACTGTTTGAACAGCGAGTCGATTGTTGCTACAAGCATAATCGTTGCTTATTGGCAGCTGCTGTTGCCATCGCCTGGCGATAAAGCTGAAAACGCTGATGGCGCACAGCGCAGCGGCTGATTCTCAACAACAAATTCGCCGTAAATTCGCCACAGCCACAAAGTCGACTTCACCATCTGTGCCACTAAGCCTTCGTTAAGTGCTGCAAATTTCACAGAAAATGGCTTACGAACTCTTAACAGCATTACTCAAGAATTGCAACATTCAAACGCACTAATCTAGTGGATTTCAAGTAGTTTTGCAACACTGAATGCAAACAAAAAATGTTGTTAACGTAATTGCTCTTAATTGCTTAGCACATTGACTCAGAATTATAGCTTAATCAACAAATTAGTCGTTTGTTGAGCCGTTTACCAACACTGCTTGCTTGATATTACATTCTTCTTGTTTTTAGTAACAAAAGCTAAAGCAACACTTTGTTTACCGTTGTGTAGTAGTATTAACAGTGTTGCACAACAATTAACTTACAACACTGAATAGGACAGTGCCTTAGAAATGTTATCTGCCATTTACTGCAAGTAGTTTATATATAGCATAGAAAATATTCCTTTGCGCTTCAAATTGAATTCAAGTTTTTTTTCTTTTCGTTTCGTTTCTAACCAAATGAAAATTTGTCAATTAATGTTTCGCCCACTTTCGCATCGCGGAACAACACTCTAAATGCTTTTTTGCCTCCAAATGGCTGTGTGTGTGTAGAAATATTTGTCGCACCTGGCTGCTGTCACAAGCTGCCGCCATGCTACTCCTCTCCAGTCGGCTGGCTGCTGTGTCTGCTTCTTCCTTTTGCCATTGCCATTGCCTTTGGCTTTTCCGATGCCTTTTCGCGCGCATAAAGCATACTTTTAGGCAGCCATTTTCCACTGTCACATTTAATTGAGTTTTGGCTCGACTGGCACGCTAAAAGCGACGTCATTACCTTTTACCCATGCCAACAAACAAAAAAAAGAAACGGCTCCAACATTTTTAAGATGTCCACCAGCGGCAGCAGCTGCCACACGACTCCCTCAGTGGCAGCGGCAGCTCAGCACCCACTTATTGTTTTGCCCGGCAAGCGCAGCATTTAATTGTCAAATGGCTCGACTTGAATGTGCTTTCGGTGTGAGTTAGCTTCAGGCATGTATATATATATATATACATATATATTTGTGTGTGTGTATTGGGTAGTTAGGATAGACGATGTCTCTGACGTGACATTTGTTGCAAGCTAAGCTATTTTTATAGCCAACGGACGAGTCGACTCGCAACCCCACCAACCAAAAATTATTGTTTTTCCCTGCTGCTGCTGCTTCTTAGTCTTCTTCTTCTCCTACTTCTTCTACTTCTTCATCTTGCTGCTCGCATTGTCACTGGCCACCGCTGCTTGGCCCTTCCTGACGTCACCAGGCGCCATTTTGCAAACGTCCGTTCAATTTTGCCGCTCAATTTGCCATCACAAAAGAAATTACAGCTCATAAAGAGATGAAAGCCAAGCGAAACACTGCCAGTGCTGGCAGGTAGCACTAAAGGGGCGTGGCATGGGCATGGCGAGTGGCCTTTTAAACAATCGTCTGCCAACAAAATCAAATGGAACATTTTCGCCTTTTCCACATTTTGCTTGTTCTTTTTTTTTTCACTTATTTTTATTATTCGCTCGTCGCTGGCTTTGGTTTGGTGTGATTATTTTTATTGCATTTTACGCTGTGATTTCATTTTTTTTTTGTTTTTTTTTGGCAAGCTGGACCAGCCAGCCAGAAGTGGGCGTGGCTGGCGCGCTACCTTGGCAGCCGCAGCCACTGTGACGCCTTTTGATGTGGCGCTCGAGGCGTCGTTGCCACCGCCGAAATACGTTTTCGCCAGCAAATCGCTACGATTTCGAACTCATATAAACTTAAGTGCTTAGATCAGTTCAGTTTGAGTTACAATTGCGCTTAAAAATATCCGAAAAGAAATGTTTTGTGAAATTGCAGCGAAAACGATTTTGTGAAAATCACTTTGGTTTGGTTTGGTTTGGTTTTTCTTTTTTGGCTTGGTCATGGGTATCTGTGCCTGCTGCATGCTGCCAGCACAGTTTTGAGCACGAGCCAAGTGTCAAAGACAAAAAGCAAGACACACAGTGACATACGCCCACACACACACACACTCACACACACACACACTCAATGGCAGGCGCCCAGTTATGAAGATGTTTTCATGTGGGTGTCAACTCTTGTCTGCTTGACATCAATTGACTTTTTGAGCATGCATACACACACATGCATACATGCACATATGCACACATGCACACACATGCACAGCTCAAGCACTGGTCATAGGCAGCCCAACTAGCAGCTGGCCACGCCCCTTAATTATGTTGTCATTGAGTTTAATTGAAATTTTTGGGCAACAATTTTTAAAGTGCAAAACATTTTGTATATTATGCAACACATGCAGCATGCCGCATGCAGCATGCCAGCAAAGTGGATGAAAGTGCTGCTGTGGGCGTGTGTATGTGTGCGTGTGTGGGAGGGTGGGCGTGGCAAATGGGTTAAGTGTGTTAGCTACAAATTCATGGCATACACATGGGCACCAAGGGAGAAGCAGCAGCAGCAGCAGCAGCAGCAGCAGAAACGTTGACACACATATACAAATTGCAACGCTATTAACAGCAGCAACAACAACAACAACTACAAAAACAACTTGTATAAGTCATCTCTCTCTGTGTGTGTTTGTGTGTGTGTGAATCAATACGTTTGACACTAATTTGGGCAGCATTTGCATTGAGATTCATTGAAAATGGCATCGTCATTGCCCAATAACAACAACATCATCATAATCAAACATTAGCATCATCATCATCAGCATCATCATCATCAGCATCGTCATCATCATCGACATTATCATTGTTGTTGAAGTCTCTGCACACAAAAGCATCAAATTGCAGCTGAGCCCCAACAAGCGTTAAAGCAAAGCGCAAAGGCAGCAGCTCGATTTGGGCTTAAACAGCGAGTCGCAAGGGCGGCACACAAGGTGGGCGCGGCCGTTACCAATGTGTAATAGAGAGAGGGAGAGAACTGAAGTGGCTTGGATTGGAAGCAAACTGACCAAAAAATGAAAACAAATTTGTAATAGGCAGTTAGGAATATGGCCAGCTAAAGCTGATCGAATCAATTGTCAAGATATGGAAATCAGTTAGAGATATTAGATAATATTAAAGAGATATTAGAGAGACAGAGAGAGAGAAAGAGAGAGAGAGAGAGGAAAACCTCTGTTACAGATAGATAGAGAGAGAAAAACTGAGAGAGAGACAGGTAGAGACAGCGAAAGAGACTCTCTCTCGATGGGTTTCCCTCTCTCTCGCAGTCTCTCCCTCTCTCTCACTTTCTCTGTTTTTCTCTCTCTCTATCCATCTGTATCTCTCTCTCTCTATCCATCTGTATCTCTCTCTCTCTATCCATCTGTATCTCTCTCTCTCTCTCTGCTTTTCTCTCTCTCTGTCTATCTGTATCTCTCTCTCTGTTTTTCTCTCTCTCTCTCTCTCTCTCTCTCTCTCTCTGCCTCTCTCTCTCTTTCTCTTTCTCTCTCTCTCTCTCTCTCTCTCTCTCGCTCTCTCTCTCAGTCTCTCTCTCTCTCAGTCTCTCTCTCTCTCTCAGTCTCTCTCTCTCTCTCTGTCTCTCTCTCTCTCTCTCTCTCTCTCTCTCTCTCACTCTGTCTGTTTCTGTAGCTCTCTCTCTCCCTCTCACTCTGTCTGTCTCTGTATATCTCTCTTTCTCCCTCTTTCTCTCTCTCTCTCTCTATCTCTGTCTCCCACCTCTCTCTTTTCTCTTTCTCGCTGTCTCTCTCTCTTTTCTCTCTCTCTCTCTCTCTCTTCTCTCTTTTTATTTCTCTCTTCTCTCTCTGGTTCTCTCTTCCTGTCTCTAGACAGTTGTCAATTCTCAAGATATGAAAATGAGTTCGTTAATCCATCTCACTCCATGCAGCTGCCTTTCTCTCTCTAATGCCATCAAAACTAATTGAATTTATTCATTAATATTTTCTTTTGCTTAATTAATCATATTTTGAGCCGATTATCCAGCAATCCATCTATCCATACATATATATATTCTATATAAAAGCGATTCGCACTTGAACTGAATTTGACTTCAAATATTTGCAGTCAATTACCTATTCAGAGTGTATTATGAACTATGAAATAATTAATAAATTATAATTATAGGCATACATATAGTTGCTCTATATATATTTATAAATATATATATTTATAAATATATATATTTAGATATATATATATTTATTTATATATTTTATGAAAGTAATCAGACATGAAATGCGCTTGTCATGAATCATTCTGAATTTGCCATATTTGGAAATTGGCGTAAATTAATAAATACGTTCAGAGCGTTTGTTAATGCCGAAAACGATAATTGAATTTGGCTATCAGTGAGATGCAGCTGCAACAACATTCCTCCATCTCACTCGCTCTCGCACACGCTCGCCCTCTCTTTGTCGCTGTGCAGTTATTGAATGGGCTATCGGCATTGAGTTCTCAGTATTTGTGAAATTGCGCATACGCAATGTTGTCGCAGCGGGCAACCAAACCAATCGCTTAGCCAACGAAATATGCTTTGCATTATGCAATGCCTCCTGCCTTCTGGCTGTTAATGCACTTGGTCACAAACACAGACACACACACACACACACGCACACACACACACACACACACACAACAGCAGCAGCAGCAATAGCAACGGCAGCGCCACTCTGCATGTATAAAACATGTTTTTGCATTAAGCGTATTTCGCATTTTGGATTTTGTATTTTGCACACACACACACATACACACATTATACACACACACACACATTATTCTATATATATATATATATACATATATATATATATATATATATATATATATATATTTATATATATATATTTTGTAATACATTATTTATGAGGGAAGGACGTTGCAACTATGACGACCTCATGATGTTTCTAATGATTGCAGCAATCATGATAATGATCATCATCATGATGCTGCTGCTGCTGCTGAGCTGTATTTAAGTGCACACACACACACACACGTGCGCGCAAGCACACACTTACAGCATCGCCTGCCTTTTAAAGCTATTAAAGGGCTGCTGGCCTGATTGCTAGCTGCTCTGCGACCTCTTTGACGTCATTTGGCTGCTCGTTAGTTACGCACACACACACACACACGCACACACACACACAAACTCACACACACACACACAGGCTAACAGATCAGCAGACTTGAGCTTGTCTAGCCCCCACTCTATATATGTAATTGAAATTTCCGCGTCGAGCCACATTTGTCATTCAACGCATGACTGCCAAAAATACTGCAAACTGCGCTGCTGCTGCAGCTGCAGCTGCAGCTATTGTTATGAAACTGGTGTATACCCTGTAAGCCGTAAGCAAGTGTTGCTTGAGCGCTGAACATGCAATTTGTTTGATAGATTTAACCCATATATGTATGCTATGTACTTATGAACTTTACAGGGTATTTCTATTCTCAATTTGAAACTTTTGTATACCCTGTAAGCACGACAAAGTATTGCTTGGGCGTTAAATATGCACTTTTGTTGAAAGACTTAAGCCATGCTATGCACTCACAGCCTTAACAGCAATTACAGGGTATCTTTAGTCTCATTATAAAAGTTTTGTATACCCTGTAAACCTTGATAAAGTGTTGCTTGGGTGTTAAACATGCACTTTTATTGATATACTTAAGACAAGCTATGAACTAAAAGCCTTAACAGCATTTACAGGGTATCTCTAGTCTCATTATGAAACTTGTGTATACCCTGTAAGCAGTGATTTAGTGTTGCTTGAGCGCCAAACATGCACTTGGCTTGATATACTCCAGCTATATGAACTCATAGCCTTTACAGGGTATCTCTAGTCTCGCCACATGCCCCAATTGTTGGCCTGGCCAGTTGCTGCTTTGGCCCAGGCTGGCGACGCGCTGTCTAAACTTCTTTTTCTGACTATCTGACTGTGCTCAATCTGTCTCGCTCTCCCTTCCTCCCTCTCCCCCTCCTCTCACTCTCTCTCTCTCACTCCATTGTCCAGCGCTTGCAAAAAACCCAAAAAAAATACCATAGCATACTTTTTTGGGACTTGTCGTTGCGCTTTATTAATGAACATGGCGCGCAGCGTGTCAACAGGCCTCGGCGGTTGGACTTGGCGCTAGAGCGAGACAGCACAAATACAATGTATAAATATTATGTAAACACGCAAACAATGAAGTGATTTGTTGCTACTTAAATTTAGCCCCCGAGAGAGTGTGCCAACAACAAAACAACATTGCCAGGCTGAAGGGGGGAAGGTTTAGCTGTCGCTGCTGCTGCTGCTGCTGCTGCTGTTGGTCTACTTGGCTGCCTTTGGCTTGCTTAGCTGATGCTGCAACTTGAAGAAATCTTTTCATTTTTTTTCTCATTTTTTCTCTGCTTCTTCTCTCTGTGCTCTACTTTGCGCACTGTATGTGTGTGTGTGTGTGTGCGTGTAAAAAAAACTGGAATTAGTTGCCAAAGAAAAGCGAGGGAAGGAAAAAAAATTGAAAGGAATTATGTAGCCAGGCGTCGGTTGTCGAGCGCAGTCGCTGTAAAAGTAGCAAAACAGCGCCCGAGGCAAAGTAAATGGAAGGCACGGGTTTGCCAGCCAGCCAGCCAGCCAGAGAGTTGCTAGCTTGTTTACCAACACTTAAGCAGCAGTAGCAGTGGCAGCAGCAGCGAGTGCTACTAGCCTGCCGGGCGCGATAAGCCAGCCGCAATAGATGCGAGAGCGAGAGATGCTTGGCTAGAAAAATTGATGCTTGTACCTGTGGCTGTTTGCCAGCGCGGCTTCTGTTGCATGTCAGGATACAGATATATGTCTATATATATATATATATATATATGTATATGTATATGTATATGTATGTGATGTGTATATGTATTGCACTAACAGCACTCTGCCACAAATGGGCGCATGTCTTGCAGCCCTTTTAACTTTTTTTTTTCTTTTTTTCCTTCTTTTTAATAAAAAATAATTGAATATGAATAGCAGCATGAAGATGAAGCGTGTAATTGAAATGCTCTATATCTCTTGTCTAACATTTAATACGGGCTTTAATGTCATTACACACACACACAGACACACACACACACACTCACACACACATATGTATATATATAGCTATATTTACTGCTTTGTTCATAAAAATAGTAGTGCGTCGGAAATGTTGGAATGCAAACATTTTGTATTAAACAATATTTTGCAAATTATAAAATAGATTTTCTCACCTTTTTGGAGGTGCGGCATATTGAAAAATACCCTGTAATTTCAACAAAATTGAATTTTAGTTAAGTCACTCTAGACTTTCTCTGAGAATTAACTAAAAATCATATGCCTACGTCCACTGGGGTCATGGTATCTCCCAAGTAAAACTATAGTTAGAAAATCAAAATTTAATAACCAAATTACTGCCGACCTACCCTATGGATATACCAAAATATGTATATAATACATACATATATGTCAATTGGGGGCGTGGCACACTGCAACGAGCAATAATTACACTTTGGTCACTTGGCTTAAATGTGCTTTAAAAGTCAGCCCTCTATCAAGAGTAATTTGGCTGCAATGATGACATACGGAATTATTAATGCATTGAACGAGCTTTTGTTGAAGTATATGAAATGCAACAAGCATTACACACACACACACACACACACACACACACACACACACACACACACACACACAGACACATTTCAGAGTAATTTCCTTGGGCTTCCTTTATGCAGTTAGCCCGGCAACGTCGTTAGACACTTTCAGCTATAAAGCAATTTAAAACAAATTAAAAATTGGTGCGTGGCAATTTTGACGTTGGCTAACAACAGCTGCCCAGCTGTCGAGCTGTCCAGCTGTCCACCATGGACGCCCCAGGTGTGCCACGTGGCCCTGACCATGGCCTTTTGCCAATTTGGCTATAATCAAATGAAATATTCAATTACATATAATTATGGCTTAACTATGGAATATTGAATGCGTATTGGAAATTGTCTTTGTTGCCGGAGCCCAATACCACTTGAGGTAATTGCCAATTGCACCTGCAGCAGTGCATGCAGCTGCTGCTGTTCCTGCTTTGCTATTATTCAGTTACATTTGTGCTGCAGCGCATTATTTAAACATATTTCAATTATAATTGAACTTCAAGCTGATGGGCCACTGCGGGGGCCAACTAAGCAGCTTAGTTTAATATCATATACTTATAGAGCTGCAACTCTAAGTACATGTACTTACCATACACAAATATATATATATTTAAATATATATATTGTAGATAAATAATGCCTTCTAAAGGAAAACTGTGTTCTTAACAAGGCAACGTAAAGACCATGCAGCTAGCTGACTGCAGTGCACTGTGTGTGTTGGTGGGTGGGTGGCTCTGCCTGTCTGTGGACCCAACTGGTTCGATTCGCTTGTTAGTGCTGTGTGCAGTCTGTTGTGCAAGTGTGCGCCATAATTGTGCATTGATTATCATAATGCTAACCATCAGAATTGCGCAGAATATTGCGTCAAACAAGCAACGCACTCAACAGCCACTTAATCGCTAACTCACTCACTCAGTCATTCACCCAGCCACTCTCTCAGTCAGTCAGTCAGTCAGTCAGTCATTCAATCATTCAATCAGTCAACCAGTTAGTGCACTCGATTAAATGAAGCGTGCACAAATGTTGTCAACGCAGGCCGCAAACCAAACCAAACCAAGCGATTTCTTCAAAATTTATTTAGTTTCAATTGAAATCAAATTAATTCGAATTTTCTCTTCGACTGTCTGGATGCTTGTTTAATGTTTTTTTTTTTTTTGTATTCATCTTGAATTCTGATTTATTAGATAAGTGAGCGTATGTAAAGGGCAGCAGAAGGCGTGGCGTGACTTGCCCATGACATCGAACTGCAGCGATCTAATCATGTCAGAGCCTCAGTTAGTTCGTTGCTCTGCACCATGAGCTATAGTCATAATCTTGGATATATAAATATTTACATAAATATATTATGAAATTTATGCTAAACAGCCAGAACCGAAGGTATTTAGCTGACAGCGAGTCTAAAACACTTGAAATATGCGCTTTGTACATGGCGTCGGGTATTTATTAGTCGGTCATTATTGCTTTAGAGAACTCTTATTTGATTTTATATACAAAGAACAATGTGAAAGCTAATTGGATTAGGTTTACTTTGAATACTTATGATCGTTCGGATATTTATTCGTCAGTCATTATTGCACTTGAGAACTCTTATTTGGATTTTGGATTTTGGATTTTTATCTATGGATGCTTATTCATCATGGTTCGGGTATCTATTAGTCGGTCAGTATTGCTTTAGAGAACTCTTATTTGGTTTTAGATACAAAGAACAATGTGAGAGCTAATTGGATTAGGTTTACTTTGGATACTTATGATCATTCGGGTATTTATTAGTCAGTCATTATTGCACTAGAGAACTCTTGTTTGACTTTATGCAATAGCCAATACCATTAAATGTACTATGGATTTTGATCCATGGCCGGCCGGGTGTCTTTTAGTGGGTCATTATTGCATTATGGATGCTTGTCCATGATGGTTCGGGTATCTATAAGTCAATCATTTTTGCTTTAGAGAAATCTTATTTAAGTTTATGTCACAGCCAATTGGTTAAGGCTAACTATAGATGCTGATGATCGTCCGGGTATCTAAAAGTCAATCATTTTTGCCTTAAAAAACTCTTCTTTGAGTTTATGTATAGCCTTAAGTTTACTATGGATGCTGATGTTTCTTTCTCGAGCTCCTGCTTCCTCACTTATTTGAAGTGAAAATGGTTTTCTTTACTTGAGTTCTAAACATATTGCGCCTTGGGTTATGCTTGTGTTATGTCTGTTGACTACAATCCACTTGAAATGGCGAAAAATAAGTGGAAAAAAGTTTTCACTTCAAATCAATGCAGCGAAATTTGATTTCGAATCAAATTTATTTGAATATTAAATGTAGTATGAATAGTTTCATTGTCTCGCTCTTCGCTTCTCTTTCTACTTCTTATCTTAGTCCTTACACTTCCCATCTAACTTTCTCTCTCTTTCTCTTTGTATTTGTATTTGTATTTGTGTGTGTTGGCTTAGCTTCCGTTTCCGTTTCCGTTTCAATTGCTGTGCGTTGTGTCTCTCTCTCTCTCTCAGTCACTCTCTAACAGCCTGTTTATTCATCTAGCTCTCTCGTTCTCCCTAGCGCTTTGTATGCTAATGAAATGTTAAGTGCAATATTAAGAGCAAACATGAATCAAATTTAAGTTAATTAAAACAAAAGCAACGAATTCATTGAAAATCGAAAAATAAATAGAAAAAAAAGAAAAGAAAATCGCAAAAACGAAAACGAAAACGAAAACGTGCAAATATTCAACGAATTTCAATTCGAGATGCCAGAGCACCACTAGTCGACCCACTGCATAAGCCACACCCACCCAACCGACCGCCACCGCCCACAGCAGACGAACCAACGAACCCAACCACAACAACAATATGATTGCCACATTGTTTATAATATTTGCATTTATACGCGCCTTCCCCTGGAGTCGGCGTCGCGCATATGCAGCCGCAGCTGGACGACCACCGCTGGCGTTGACCTTGATGCCCGCCGCCGACGAGGAGGAGGAGCAACAGCAGCAGCAGCAGCAGCAACAACAACAACAGCAGCAGCAGCTGAACAATAACAATGGTCCACGCTCCTCCATCACACCAATGGGCAATGGCCATGGCCATGCGGAGCATATGCCGCGCACACGTCGCAAATCCTCCAAATTCCACGAGGTCACATTCAGCGGCAGCGTTGGCGGCGGCGAAAGCGACGGTGAGGGCGAAGCGGCAAATGTGGCAGCAGCAGCAGCGGCAGCAGCACTGACAGCAGCTGCTGCTGGCGCTGGCAGCAAACGGCATTCGCTGGGCGCGACGAGCACAACAAGCAACTCGGGCTCCACCATAACGGCGCCATACCGCACGCTGGGCAGCAGCAGCCGCTCGCGAGGATCGCGTGACTATGGCCACAGTCAGCATGAGTATTATCAGCTGCAGACGGGCTCGTCGTCGTCGAACGGTGTGCGCGGCATGACGCAGCGCAGCGATACCATGGCCACCGAGGCGGAGGAGTTTGAGGATGAGGAACGGCCGCCCATGGACGATGATGAGGATGCGAGCTATGATCGTGAGACCGAGGAGTTCTATAGCAATATACAGGATGCAGCGGGCACCGCGAGCAATCGCAGCAAACGCTCATCGCTTTTCTCGCGCTCCGACAGCTCAGCCACTACGACCTCTTCCAGTGGTGGGGGCACCTTTACGGGCGCCAAACGTCGATCAGCCGCATCGATAATGTCCTCATCGCTCTGCTCGGACGTTATGGCCGGCAGCGATAGACGCAGCTCAACGACCACCGAGTGCAGTGGCCGCTCGGTAGCCGGTTCGGTGCCAATCAACACACAGCGTCGCTCGAGTGGACGCATTCGACGCAATGTCTCCCGTATGACCATCGCGGGAGCCAGACGTCGCACCACGGGAAGGTAATGCTAGCGCATCCACACGCTGCGTCCACATGTCTATTGTAACATCAAATAACTCTAACTCTAACTCTTGCTCTCTGTCTCAATGTCTCACTCTATCTATTTGATACTTTGTGTGTGTTCTCGGCAGTCTCGAACATGATAGGAATTTAGAATTTAGTTTGAGCTGAACTTAAATATAGTTGAGATATTTCTTTTGGTCAAGAACTATTGCCGCCTAGCTGTAACTTCACTTCTGGAACTTATCAATAAGTTTGAATCCTTTTTTTTATTTGATTTCCTTTAGTCCGTCCTTTCCTTCCTGCTGTTTTTCCGTCCTTTACTCTTTGGCCTAATCAGTTTCTGTCTTTAGTTTAGACTCGCCCGTTTCTTCCCTCTTGATTATCATACATTTCTATATTATTAGTTTCTTAATTTAAGTTTTCTTTTTATTTGCAATCAAGTCTTATACAAGTCAACCTCCGAGTGTTTGAGCTGAATTTAAATATAGTTGAAAGATATTTATTTTGGTCAAGAACTATTGCCGCCTAGCTGTAACTTCACTTCTGGAACTTATCATTAAGTTCTAATACATTTTTGTTTGATTTACTTGAGTCCGTCCTTTCCTTCCTGCTGTCCTTCCTTCCTTTACTCTTTGGCCCAATCAGTTTCTGTCTTTAGTTTAGACTCGCCCGTTTCTTCCCTTTTGATTAATTTAAGTTTTCTTTTTATTTGCAATCAAGTCTTTTACAAGTCAACCTCCGATAGCTATTGATTTATGAGTAGTTTCTGTTGCTAGTGTACAGTGTTTAGTGATGAGCACTATAGGGAGTTATACTTTAGTTGATTTGAATTGAACCATCTATGAACCGTTCTCTTGCTGCCATTGCTCGTGCTTGGCCAACAGCTTCATGCCCAGCGGTCGTATCTGCTGGAAGGCACGCTCCACGTTGTCGTCCTGTGACGTGTGCGATTGCTTGGCTGGGTTCGACTCACGGCTGGCACGTGTGGCACAGCGCATACGCTGCATGCTGACCTCCTTGCAGGCCAAACGTATCTCGTCGCCAGTGAAATGCTCGGAGAGGGATGTCAACTGCTCCAGCAGCTTGGGCGTTAAGCTGAGCGTTGCGCCTAGCAGGCGACTGATGAGATTGGAGCGTTCGGCGGCGCTGGGCAGCTGCACGAGCAGCTTCTTCTCGAACCGTCGCAGAAAGGCCTCATCGATGTCCCAGGGCAGATTGGTGCTGGCCAGCACAAAGACTCCGCTGAGCGTATGCTCCATGCCATCGAGCAGCTGCAGCAGCTCGTTCTTGAAACGCTTGGAGGACTCGTGATCGGTGGTGCGATCTCGTTTCGAGGTCAGACTCTCAATCTCATCGAAGAAGATGACGGAGGGTGCACGACGAGCGGCCATGTGAAACAGAACACGCAGTATTTTTTCTGATTCGCCGCGCCACTTGGACACCATGATGCTGGCCGTGATATTAAAGAATGTCACCTTGCCCCGTGTCTCGGCGTACAAGGCCTTGGCCAGATAGGTCTTGCCACTGCCTGGCGGTCCGTGCAGCAGCAGCGAGCGCCAGGGCTTCAGGCCGTGCGCAAATAGCTGCGGATACTCGATGGGCGTCAGCACCGCCTCCTTGACCAGCTCAATGGCGCTCTGATTGCCACAGATGTCCGTCCAGCGCAGCTTGATGTCTTCGCACAGGATGCTCGTCTTGACCAGCTCCGCAAGCGTCTGCCATTCGAGCGAGGCGAACAGCGCATCGTCGCCCGCATGGCCATGCTCGATTTCATTGAGTGCAGCGATCCGTGGCTCTGCCATCGACTCGGCCGTCTCCATCTTTTTGATGTGAAGCGACAGTCGATTGGCCTGCAGCTGGCCAGGTCCTTGCTGCTGCGGGTCGGCGGCCAAGCTGGCAGCAGCTGCGGCAGTCGCTGCACCAACGCCCGCATGCCAATAAGCCTGCGCCTCACCGGGTCGCTGCACCGACTGTGACTGTGACTGTGACTGCAACTGTGACTGTGACTGCGACTGTAATTGCGACTGTGATGCCGTCTGCTCTGTTGCCTTGGCGCCCTTGGTCGAATTGAGCTCCACTTTGAGCTTGGGTCCCAGCTTTTTGAGCACGCGCGGATATTTGCCAAATTTCAAGTTGAAATAGCTCGCATACTCCAGATAGATGGCATCGAGGTCCACATTATCGCACACCTCATACTCCTCGGTTAGCCGGCCCTCGCCCTTCAGCGCCTCGGCGCTATTATAGTAGCCATTCTCCACCAAATAGCGATGCATCAGATACAGCAGATTGCGTCGCCGTGTGGTAAAATTTCGCACATCCTCGACTAGCAGCGTTGAGGCTGCTGTTGCCGCAACGCCGTATTTGGTCTGTGGCTTCATCTGATCCCAGTGTGTATTATGATATTATGTGTGTGTATATATGGTGTGTATATGGCTTTACATATATATAGATATATGTATATATATATATATATATATACATATATATATAAATATTATCTATTGTTGACTGTTGTGCGTCTAACTATAACTATCTCATCGAACTGGAAGCTAAACGTTATTGACAACATTCACATTGTTTGCCTGCCTTAAACAGGGTTGTCATAACAAACATGTCCGGGTTGTTCAGGGCAACCCGTCACAATGCTGCACAGTGGGTGAGGTAGACGAAAAGGGCAACACTTCGAAAATAATGTCAAATGAGTGAGAAACTTTAGATTGCCTTGGCTTATAATATGAGGTAAAATTCACAAATTTCTGGAAAATATTTTATTAATTAATCAGCTTAACAAACTACTGGTTTGGTTACTACCAAAGAATTTAAATAGTAAAATAGTTTTAGGACATCAATTTTGGTTAGCTTAAAAAAATCTTAAAATTCTTAAAGGGAATTAAAACTTTAAAATATAAGAAATATTTGTTTAAGGTTCAATCATTCTCTCTACAACTATAAATTTCACTACTTGACATTGTTTTTTTGCCCACGGTGCACAACGCGTTGCCATTGGCTGCCGTCCACTAGCTGCAGCAAACAGTCATCAACATTTTGACTGTAGCAGAGCCGCAAATATGCCCAGCCGCAAAAGTCAACAAGAAGATGCGAATGCGCTGTGACGAGATGCCAGAAAATGTGCCTGATTAGCAGCTAGAGATGCAGTGGGCCGGCCGTTTGGCAACTGATTCAGCTGCCGCGATCTGTGCGTCAACTATGTGTGTGTGAGTGTGTGTGTGTGTGTGTGTGTGTGTGTGTGTGTGTGTGTGTGTGTGTGTGTGTGTGTGTGTGTGTGTGTGTGTGTGTGTGTGTGTGTGTGTGTGCCACTGCCACTAATTAAAATTGAGCAGAGCGTGAAGAAATCCCTAAAAGCATCAGTCAAACACTTCAGCCAAAATGCTCTTCCTAGCAATTTGTGTGCTTTTGCAGCAAATGGAAATTAGATTGAGAATGAATATATATATATATATATATATATATATAAATATATATATATATATAGTCATAGACATAGTCAGCTCGTCTCACTCTGTGTCGCACTGCATTACTGTTTACCGACTAAAAAACCTTCTCTCTCTTGGGCTGCCTGCCACTTTGGTGCCAGAAGTTATTCAGGTGGAGCTCTTCTGTGTGCTCCAGCTGAGCACTGACATCCGTGTTGCTGCGTCCAGGTCCCAAATAAATATATTCATCGAATGTAGAAAAATTACTATAATACTTGTAGTACGTATATTTTTAGAGTACTTTGAGTTTTTTTAACCAAGTTTTTGTCTTTAGATTTCTAATGAAAATAATTTAAATTCAATATTTAATAATAAAAAGGATTTTCAAAGTTACTTAAAGAACTTGAGCTCAATTCATGCACTTAAAAGCGAGAAAAAAGTTGTAATTTACGAATCGATTGGCTTATTCTAATAGAGCTTTACAGTATGAGCTATTTCTGTTTATTCTTGACTTAATAGGTATTACTATTATAAGCGTAAAAGAATTCTATAAGACTAAACCTTCTGGATCGCAAGGCAAACATAATAGATTAGATTATATATACTTAAAAACTTTCTAAAAACACAAAAAGCAAATTTAAATTTCTATTTCACTGCAACAAATGCTTGCCTTCAAGTCTAATGAACTAGTCAATGTGCTCGCTCGCTCATTGGTGAGTCACGCCGGATGATGTGCAATGTGCGTCGAGTGCTGTGCTGCCAAGATGTTGCATGCTCAATTTGTTTTTCTTTTTTTTTTTTGGGTGTGTTTGGTGGCCGCCAGGCGACAGCTGTTGCAACGGTTAATCAAATGTGCGACGCAATGAAATGAAAATCAACGAAATTGTGATGGGTTCGCTACTTGGGCAGCAGTTGCCTGCGCTTTGCTACTTGCCACACGGCCAAAAATTATGCAACATGCATATGCAACAGTGCCGCACCCAGCCCAGCTCAGTTCAACATACACAATTTTTTTTTTTGCCATGCCTATCAGCATTTTGCTTTTTCAAAAAAAAAAAAAAAAAATCATCAAAAGCCAAGGTAGTTGCAAGGCGGCCCAAATGGGTGGCAACACGGCCGGTTGGCATGACTGATGCTATGCTCTCTCTCTCTCTCTGTGTGTGTGTGTGTGCTCATTTCATATCGCTTGCTGTTCGCTCGCACTTTTAATTTGGTTTATACACAGAGCAATGGCAATGCCAGCGCTGCCTCCAGCTTCTCGAATCTTTTGGGCAAAACTCAAGCCACGCCGCCGTCCCGCCAGCCACGCCTAGCAGGCCCATTGCATATGGCAGTCAGTCTCAGGCTTTTGTTAATGGCCTTGTGATAGTTTTGTGTGTGTGTGTGCGTCTCTCTCAAAAGCAGCTGCCACACAAGTGCTGCATGTGTCGTTGGATTGGTTTTTGGATTTGGTTTCAGTTACAGTTACAGTTACAGTTGCTGCTGCTGCTGCTGTTGCTGCTGTTGGGAATATTGTGGCCAAGGTCTTTTGGCAGTGCCGCTTTGAATACGTTCATTGAATCCATTCATTGGCCGTTGCATTAGTAAGCCAGCGCATTAATGAGTCTGCAATGCGAGTGGAGGCCATAAATTGCGAGCAACTCAATAATTTACTAAGCCCAGCACAAGACAATGCACACATGAAAGGCGGCTGAACAGCAATTCATTAAGTTGAGCTGAGTTTTAGCTTTAAAGTCAGCTAAGAGCAACAACAAACATGTATTTATGTTGCGTGCCCCATTAGCGAGTCGCGTGCGTGCTGCATGCATACGCAGTGCAGGCCAAATGAGCTGCTGCACGGCGCTGCTTAAGCCGACAGACGAGAAGTCGAGCAGACGACGGCTTAATGCCAACACCTAGCCAGGGCGAAGGGGGGGAAGGTATAAGGACAATAGGCAGAGGCGGGCGCAGACAGATTGTCATTGTTGTGGCAAGTAGGCTGGCAGGAAATGTGCCCCACGGCTGTCGCTCCTCATGCGCCTAATTATATGTGCAAATAAATGAACGACCCGAGCTGATTGTGATGAGTGTGCGTGTGTGTGTTTGTGTGTGTGTGTGTGTGTGTGCTTTGATTGTGTTGCTGCGGCATAGATTCAACTGCTGCCAGAGGCAGAGCAGTGGCCCAGCTAAGACCCGCAATGCCGGCAACTTAATTAGTTTGTTAAGTAGGAAGTCGCTGGATGTGAAATGATTGTATGCACGACCGAACGAATGGCTAAATGAATAAGGGATTGACTGAATAACTGCAAACTTGACGGCACACGACATTAATCAGCCAGAGTCCACGTAGCGGCAAGAACAATACGAATATATGTTATATACATACAAATTATTCAATTCTCTTGCAACATTGTGTGCGTGAGTGTGTGTTAAATTAAGTATATATATATGGTATATATATATATGTATAAAGCTGCAAAATGAAACTGAAAGTTGCGCCAACTTTAAACTGAAAACAGTGAAATGCCAAAGACGAAATACTGCAAACTGTGCCACACTCCGCCTGCCTCATAACTTTTGAAAAGTGCTACAAAGTATGCCATGGTAAATGGCGACATTGTTGCGCACAACAACAACAGCAACAACAACAACAGTGAAATGGGATAGGATGGGGAGTGGGGCAACTGAGCAACACAACAGCAGCAGCAGCAGCAACAATAAGAGGCTAGCGTCAACTTTGTGCCAAGTTTACTTAATGACCCCGATATAAATTTTACTTAAAACATCATTTTTCTTTACGACTTTCGCTGCCAAAAGCGTCACGGCCTTCGAGGCGATGGCAACAGGAGCCATGCCCAGCATAAGGAATGCCAAACAGTGGCTGAACTGAGAAGGCCGCCACAACAAGGACACAGCTGCGTCACACAGCGTCCAGCTAAGCAGCAGCGCACACAACGCACGATATCTGCTTCTGCTTATGAATGTAATTTCTTTAATTATGACAACGCCCTTAGATTGATGCCGGCCTCAGATTGTCGTCGGCCTGTGTCCGTCTCCATCTCTGTCTCTGTCTCTGTCTCTATGGCCACATCTGTGCCACACGACAAATAGCTGGCAATTGCATTTCATAGAGACAAATGACATTAGCGTTCCATTTCTTCTGCAACTCTTTGAGCAGCTAGCGACCTCTATGGGCAGCTGATTAAACTTCTAATTCGTATTGAATTCGTATTATTACTTGCGTGCAATGTTCTAGTAGTTCACGTTATGAACTATACATAGTTTTGAGTCAGCTATGAATATGTAGCTCAAATGAACTTGGTTTTCATGAACATCGGGAGCAGTCAATGAGCTATGGAACTAGTCAATGGAACTTGTGGATCATAAATAGCAGAACAAGTCAATGGAACTAGTCGTTCACTACAGAACAAGTCAATGCAATTTGTCGCCAATGGAACTAGTCGTTTATGAACTGTAGAACAAGTCAATAGAACTTGTTTTTCACAAACAGTAGAGGTCAATGAAACTAGTCGTTCATGAACTGCAGACAAATTGATCTTGTCGTTCAAGAGCAGCATAAGTCAATGGAACTAGTTGTTCATGAGCTGCAGAAGAAGTCCATGGAACTTGTCGTTTATGAACATCAGAACAAGTCCATGGATCTAGTCGTTCATAAACAGCAGATCAAGTCAATGGAACTAGTCTCTCATGAACAGAAGAACAAGTCAATGGAACTAGTTGTTCGTGAACTGTAGAACAAGTCAATGGAACTAGTCTCTCATGAACAGAAGAACAATTCAATGGAACTAATCTCTCATGAACCGCAAAACAAGTCAATACAACTTGTCGCCAAAGGAACTTGTTCATTCAAGCACTGTCAAACAAATTATTCAACATACTCAGTCACTGCTTCAGTTCACTGATCATTGAGTTAAATGCACCTAGTTCCATGAACCACCGCAGCTATTTAGTTCATATTCAGTGTAACATGACGCAACAGTACTTGTACATAGTACAGTTATGCTCATGTTACATACATTACCGCGTATGCCTTACAATTCGCAACTAGTTGAAGCTTGTCTGGCTTTGAGCTAATGTCGAAATGGAGCTTCTTTGTTTAACAAAATGGATAACAATCCAAATTGCGAGAGAGAATATGGTGGTTACTTGAAAACGCCAGCTAGTTGGGCTTACTTAAAAAGTTGATCCTTGCCAACCGCGCGTTAACTTGATCAGTGGCACAACTTTGGCGCGACTTGAATACACGGCCTCAGGGAAACGCGGCTCTGTAGTGAAGTCAACTTTCAGCTCAAGTTCTCAATAAACTTGGCTACATTCGGTTGCGCGGTCTACAGCGTAGGGGTTGGGTTGAGTTTTGGGCTGGCTTCTATTTTTTTTTTTTTTTTTTTTTTTTTTTTTTTTTGGTAGAGGGTGTGTGTGTGTTGAGGGGTTGTTACATTTTTAGCCGAGTTGGCGCAAAAGTTTTCATAAGCAAGCGAGGCTGACGTCGACGCAGACAAAGGGCGAAAATGTCTAACGAATTGAAAAACTTTAAAAGCGCCTTGTTAGGCGCGCTTCCGTTTCCTGTAGGTCGTCGTCGTCGTCGCCGTCACCATCGCTCTACCCCCTGCCCCATAGCTAACTACATACACCCTAACCACACTCCACTTCTGGCTGCTGTCTTCCGTTGGCGCTGAAAAGTTCGCTGTGTCAAGTCAACATGGCCGTCTATAACACGACTCAAGTCGTGGCCTAAAAGCGTCGACTTTCAATTATTTGGGGTCACACGGTGGGCAGCTTGTAAAGTTATTGATGATGATGCATCGAACTGACGAAATATAATAATAATCATTTTTGGTCTATTTTATTCCCCCTTTACAGTTTCGATGTAGAAAATGGCCAGGGCGCCCGATCACCACTTGAGGGCGGCTCACCCAGCGCTGGTTTGGTTCTACAGAATTTACCGCAACGTCGCGAATCCTTTCTATATCGCTCCGACTCGGACTTTGAGATGTCACCAAAGTCAATGTCCAGGAACTCAAGCATTGCTAGCGAAAGGTAAGTGCCAAACTTTAAATAATTTCACTTTTTATAAACTATGTCAAATGTTTTGGTTTTGGTTTTGGGTTTGGATATGGTTTTGTTTTCTTTTGGATATGATTTCAATTCATCTAGATTTTCATTTACATGCTTTAAATATGATTTGAGTTCGTATACAGCATTCACGAGCATCATCAACTATTCAGAATCACATTCATATCGCAAACCTTCTATGACAACTACGAATACATATGAACATAAATATATGATAAGAGCAGCATTAAGAATTCAAACTTGCAAACATGGCTGCAACACACCAACTGACATTGAAAGACAGCAGTTTAGCAGCTCTTTATATTGTTCCATTGTGATGTGTACCTAGGCTTTAGGCTTTGCTAGCGTGTGCTACTACTAACTACAATACATTTTCTGCTACTATTTTTACTTTATTCAATGTTTCATGTGATTGAACTACCTCCAACCTCTACCTGTACCCATTGTGCTAGATATCATTTCGTAGAACTCTTTGTACCTCCCCTTTTGACGTCACCTAGTACTTCTGTGACTGTTACTAACTAAACTACTCCTTTAGTACCTTTCCCAGCATTTACTACTATTTGCGTCGCCTCCCAATATAATTGTTAGCACTTTTACTCCATATTGGCAATACTTTCTACTACTATTACTACGACTATTACTATTACATTCAAGTATATAGTTTTACTTATATTACTAATATGTTTTCTACTACTACTGCTACTAATACTACTTTTTTTACTATTGCACCTTTTTAACTATTGCTACTGCTACTACACCTATTGCAACCATTTGAACTACTACGAATTTCTACTTTGCTATAATTTGGACTTATACAACTTCCTATTACTTCTACTACTTTTAGAGTGCTCTTACGACGACTTTAATTTACTTAACACTAACTTCTTATACTAAACATCTTATACTATGGCATAAGCAGTGCGACTAGAAATTGAATTTCTACTCCAATTCTACTTTATATTCACTTCTTATACTTACCATATTATACTATGGTATAAGAAGTGCTAAAAAAACTTCAATTTCTACTCAAATTCCACTTAAGTTTGCTTTACACCCACGTTTTATACTAAACATCTTATACTATGGTATAAAAAGTACGACTAGAGTAAGAAGTTCGTCACCTAAAATCTTGGATTTCTACTCCTATTCCACTTTACATTCACTTCTTATACTTGATATCTTATACTATGGTATAAAAAGTGCGATTAAAACTGTAATTTCTACTCTTATTCTACTTCATATTCACTTCTTATACTAAACATCTTATACTATGGTATAAGAAGTGCGACTAGAACTGAAAGTTCTGCTCCAATTCTACTTACCATTCACTTCTTATACTAAGAATCTTATACTATAGTATAAGAAGTGCTAAAAGAACTTAAATTTCTACTCCTATTCCACTTTACATTCACTTCTTATACTAAATATATTATACTATAGTATAAGAAGTGCTACTAGAACTAGAAGTTCTGCTCCTATTCCATTTTGCATTCATTTCTTATACTAAATAACTTAGTATAAGAAGTGCTCCAAAAACTTGGATTTCTACCCCTATTCCACTTGACATTCACTTCTTCTACTAAATATCTTGTATAAGATGTGCTAGTATAACTAGCATTTCAACTTCTATTCCTACTTTTCTAGTTGTTATATCGTTGCTCATAGAATAGAAATAGAAGAAGCGCTGCTACAACTGTAGAAGAAGTAACAGCAGTAGAAGGAGCATTGTTTCTTAAAGTTGTCCTGAAAGAAGTAGAAACTGAGCAGTTTCTGGTGCTACTTTCTCGACTACTATTTCAGCATTTTGTTGGCTAACTGACACTTCTTCAGCCTGAGTGCTTTTACCACAGTTGCTTGACTCCTTCTGCAGCTGCGACTCCTGTGTGTCGTGTTGCTTTGACAACTTTTCTTCGACTACTAATTCCGAGTATTGCTGTACCACAACTGATGGCTTCTTCTACTTTTTCTATTACTTTAATACCACTCTTGATGCTCATATAGAATTTCTCCTGGGCTTTTATCTCTCTCTCACACACACACACACACACAGAGAATTTTGTTGTTGTTGCTCCTTTAACTTTTGAACATTTTCATTTAGAAGTCTTAAATTTGTGCTACCAATTTGCAGCATCTGTTGCTATTGTCTGGCTGCCTTTGCTTTTTCTGCTGAAAATGCTGCCACAATTCGCAATGCCACACCTATGTTGCATATATGAGTGTGCGTATGTGGGTACGTGTGCACGTATCTGTCTCTCTCTGTGTGTGTGTGTGTGTGTGAATGTGCAGCATCGTTTGCGGTATTTGAGGCACTTTGCCACATTTCAATGGCATTGCAGCGCACCGCCTCTAGAGCAAAGTTGGCAACATCATCATCTGCTGGTGGTCAAGAGCCGTCCCATTGATGGCATTTCTGAAATTCATAGCAAGCCTTTTGCCACATCTGGCTGCCTCTTTGGCAAAAATTCCATTCCAGCAGTTCCGGCGACGTCACCTCACCCAAAACCATCTATATGCTCTTTACGGCTTTGGTGTGTTGTCCGTTGTCCGTTGTCCGACGTCCGTTGTCCGATGTCCGGCGTCAGCTGCTCTGTGCTTTGGCCCGTGAGTTGACCCGGCTTTGACCATTGTTTTGACAACGCTTGCAGGCATCTCGAATAAATAGCAATGGCAACTTTTTTGGAAGCTCTCTGGCAAAAGATGACAAACAACATTTAGCCACAATTTTTGCTGAACTATTCGGGCTTTGATTAGTTAGTCAGCTTTACCTGGGGACCAAATATGCATGCCAATGCCACTCGCATGACACATGACTGAACAACAGATACACAGAGAGATAGATAGAGAGGGAGAGAGGGGGAGGGGAAACACACACACACACACAGATGAATTGCATTAACAAGCATTACGCAACTGGAATACCGGAAATACAATTTTCTCTCTTTGGCAGCCATGTTTTGTGCTCGAGGTGCGACAACTTTTTAGTTGTTTTGTTGTTGTTGTTGCTGTTGCTGTTGCTGCACATCAACAACACAATAATTACACTGAACAAGATGAACAATATCAAAGCATCAGGTAGCATCATGTCAAAAGGCAAAACACAAAACACAAAACAAAACAAAACAGAACAAAACAAGCCAACACCATATGGAATTAGCCGGGCATCTGGTCAGCAGCCAAATGCAACCTTGAGTAGACAAGTATTTTACAGCTATTTTTACACGACTCTTGGCACTCTCGTCGCCTGCCGCCGCGAAAGGCCAAAGCGCTAAAATATATCGCGCAAAACGCAGATGAAAAATTGCAAAAATATTTGGACCGCAAAACACTTAATGGCCCACGCCTCCGACACCCGCACCCCAGTCGCCCAACTGAAGCGTTTTGCCCATTAAGTGAATACACTCATACACATTGCAGTCAAATGAAATGCTAAACAAGAAAAGCAACGACATTCATAATACACTATAAAGGGAGCTAGCTCTAACTACAATATATGAGGAGTTCATTCTATAACTCTCAGTTAACAAGCTTAGATCTATTTCCCAGCTATCATTGATCAGCATTCTTCTCATACTGTTTTGCTTTAACTGTGTGCCATCTCTCTCTATCTATACCTCTCTCTCTCTCACTCTCTCACTCTTTATATATGTGAACATTCTTTAAGCGCTTAAGATATCATTGATGTTTCATGAATGTCAGTTTTGGATGTATGTTAACTTTAGTCATCCACTTACTACCCTTACCCACTGTATAACTGTCTCTGTTTGTTTTTCTGTTTTGGTGTTTATTGTCTAGCTACAAATGCTTAAGCAACTATGTGTTCTACTCTAAGCAAATGTTGTTAAACTAGATTTAAAGTCTTATATGTGATAATGCATATCAAATACTAGTATAAGCTGGTTTCATATGTGTGCTGTTTAACTGATTTATGTTAGATCATAAAGTCAACCTAGACTAAGATCATCTGCAGGCTGATTGACTGATGGATGATAGATCATAATGTCAACCTAGGCCTAGGTCTACACATACATTGACTCACCTCAACTTAATCATAATAAACTGTTCACCATCAGCAACAGCCAAACTACAACTAAGATTGGCTCACTCTAAAGACCCCAGTTCGATAGGATTTCATACTTAGCTAAGCTGTGTGTTTGGCCATAAACATTATATAATCTAAGGTAGTCGTCGGAGGCCGTTTTTGGACTCAAAGCGAAAGTGTCCTTGTGTCACAGAACATGGTTCTGGCCCCCAAGTGCAGTGGCCCCAGGCGCGCTGATGTTGCCCTAGAACATAGCAACGATTTAATTATACATAGTTGAAATAAATACATCTTTTTTTTTGTCCAACGGTATTTTCGGTATTTTTGGTATTTTCGGGTATTTTGTTGGCTCCCTTTTCGGCCATTTGGCAGCGACAGCAACGCAATTTGCATTTATTTCTCTTTTGGCTTTCTTTATATACACTTTGTTGTTGTTGTTGTTGTTTCGGCCTGACTGGGCCAGGCCAAAAAAGTTTTGGGTCTGCTTTAAAGTTTTTGGCAGGCCTCTAGTTACGCTCCGCCCCCGCCCCCGCCTCACTTCCTCTCTATAGACATTTGCTGGCTGTCGGACGTCTTCTAAAGCGTATACCGGGCGGGGTCCGTTCGTTCGCTGCGTTTGCTTTCAATCAACTTGAATATTTTTGGTGAGACATATCGCAGTTCCCTCGTCTGCCAGTCTGCCACTTTCAAACAATGTTGTTGATGAGCCTGTCAATTGCAAGCACACACACACACACACACACACACACATACTTAGTTATATATACCTTATACTTTGGCAGTGACTGGCCCCAGCTTAGCTGTCATGACAACGACAACGAACAAGTTGAGTGAAAATTTCATAAAGATTTCAACACTAATAACAAATAATTAGCTGACTGACTGCGGCTGGCAAATATCAAGGGCAACAAAATAATAACAACAGCAAAAGCAGCAGCAGCAGCAGCAAAAATAATTCAATTAAATATGTTAGTTAAATGCCAGCTTTAAATTGATTCAAAAAGTAGCAAAAAACTTGAGCTTAAAGTTGAAACTTCTAGAAACTTTGACTGACTTAAGCTCAGAACAGATGAGGCATGTATTTATAGATGTATTTGTATACTATAAGAGATATACTATTAAAGTTCTTAAAGATCTATCTATATATCTATAGATCAATTGCAAATACTGTTTGAGGTTTGCTGACAAATATATTAGTTCAAGAGATACAAATTTCAAGACAATCAACAAATTTTGTATGTCAAACTGAATTTATTTTCAATTTAAATTTCATTTCTATAAGCTAAAACTTGCCTGGGTACATCGGCTGACTAAGTGGAAGTTTCTAAAACCATTCAGCATTTTCATGCATAGAAAATACTTTTAAAATATTTCAGCTTATGTCAAGTATGTCAATAAAATTTCTATATAAGCTGATCTCTAAGAAAGAGCAACTTCTAAGAAGGTTTAGTGCTCATCGTAAGTCTGTCCAACTGTCAACGTATATATGGCCACTTTATAAGAAGTAGAGCCTTAAGTTCTTTTATATTATTCAGCTAAGTCAAGTTGATATTTAATAATCGATAAATGATAAATAAATGAAATCGATATCAAATTTCTGTTCCTGTACAGATTCTACACCAAAAAACAACTCAATCACTTCACCTAGAATGTTTTAAATAGTTGCTCGACATGGTCAGGGTATTTTCGCGTCGTTCAACCTCAACAGTTTGACTTCTTTTAGTCCTGTATCACTTGATAGACAGCTGAAAGCAGCAGCTCAAAGTCGACTACAAATCAGTTGGCATCACATGCAGACGTTGTGGCTGTGGCAAGCACACGTTAATTGCAGATGGATCAAAGTGCTGGACGAGCTCAAAAGCAATTGATAGCCAGTCAAATGCTGCAAGCCATTCAGGCGTTAATTTGCGTTAAATGCCAAGGCGAAAAAAGCAGGTGTGTTTGCCAGCTCGATAGTGGGACATGCAGCAAACACCACAACAAGATACACAGCACGCAGCACGCTTGCCAAAAGGAAGAGGCAAACAAAAAAAGGAAAACAGAGAGAAAAAAACACTAGCTGGGGCGTGGCCAGTGGGCGTTGCTCTGTGTGTGTGTGTGTGTTTGTGTTTGTGCCGTTGGCATTTGCAAAGTGTTTAAAATGCAAGTCAGAGACACAACTACCACGTGTATGTATGTGTGTGTGTGTTTGTGTGTGCGTGTTTTTTTTTTGCTTTCCTTTCTTTTTTTGTTAAATGTCAACACTTCAACTTCGACTTTTGTGTGCAGGCACTGCGACTGCAGTTGTGACGTGCGCAACAGAATGACGTCATGACATGGCCCCCGAGCAGCCAGTCGCTTATCTATCAATTGCCGACGGGGTCATTGCCGTCGCATTGTCTACGTCAGCGTCAGCGACAGCGACAGTGGCTGTGGCAGCCAACGAGTCACAACTTAGCCCGACCCTTGCCACACATAGCTAACCCATGAACATATCGTTTAACTGCTGCACGTGATGTCTCAATTAAGCTGCTTCAATCCCATTTGCCACTCATTGCATACCTTAGGGCGTCACGCACAGACACACACACACACAAACACACACGCACACATACACACATAGACAGACAGACAGACACATTTACACAGTTTATGTTAACCTTTTTATTTGCATTTAGCTTAACATAATAAAATAAGCGTCAAATATTTATGCAAAGCGACAACTAAAATTGAAAACCCAAGAAATAACAAATGTTGAAAAGTCTAGCAAAAGTGAGAGGAATTTTTGTTTGACTTTTAGTTGAGTTAGTTTTTATGCCCTGAATCCATTGCAAACGAGCTGAATCGATCTAGTCGTGTCCGGCTGTCCGTCTGTCCGTCTGAATGTCTGTCCGTCCGTATGAACGCAAAAGCTGAAGACTTGAAACTTTTAATATATTTTCGTGTATATCAGGCGCAGTCTTATTTCATTATTAGCGATAAAAATCGTTAGTTTGTATACTGTAAAAGCTGGAAAATTCAAATTTACTGTGGGTATTTCTGTGATACATACTGAGATTTTGTATATTTCGGATACGCCCAGCCCACTATTTCATGTACTAGATAGAGACTTGTGCTTTGGCAAATACACACATCTGAATGTCATTATCACGCTCTGAAACATTTTTGATTAAGAAAGTCTAACTAGAACAAAAGTTATTCAACAAATGTAGTTCCCATAGTGAAGCCCATAACGCGCAGCCCCAGCTCAGCCGTTGCGTCGTAAACTGCGCAGTAAGCAGAACGGGTGCCCATGTGTGTGTGTGTGGGTGTGTGTGTGTGTGTGTGTGTGTGTGTGTGTGTATCTGTGTGTGTGTGTGTGTGAGTGCATGTTATGTTTGCCATGTATGTCTAGCAGAAGTGTAGAACGATTATATTAGCAGCTCTGCGCAGGTTTCAGGGTATCTACTAGTCGAGCACTCCCGACTAGAGCACTCTTACTTGTTTATTTATGGTTTATTGTTTTATTTTGTTGTATTTCTGTTGTTGTTTTTTGTTTTTGTTTTCTTTTAAGTGTTATTTTGTGTTGTCTGTTGCAAGTCGATTGTTGGCAATCGATTACATGTGTTGCGTACTCGTACTTTTTACCTTTTCTATCTCTTAAGCCTATCGACTTATGATTGTTATTCGTACTATTATCGTTGTTTATTATTGTAACCCTTTTGCAGGTTTAAAGAACAGGAGGCCTCTATACTCATTGACAGATCGTACGTATGCCCAGTTCTATCTATCTATCTATCTATCTATCTAGCTAGCTAACTTTCTATCTTTTGCTTGTTTGCATTTAACCTATGTAATCCATATCTAATCCTGTCTGCCTGCCTACCTGCTTGTTCAATGTTTGTAATGTTGTTGTTGTTGTTGCTATTGTTGTTTTCATTTTCATTTTCGTTTGTTTTCCTTTTGTACCGTTGCATAATTGCTTTGCACGCCTGTCTGCACCGGGCGTTAATTTCTTTGTTGCCTGCGCCTTTTGCCACACTGCAAATAGAACAACTCTTTTGCGCCCCTTTGATCAAAATATATATATATATTTGCAAACATATGTACATAGAAGAAAATAAAAACAAAACAATATTTAATTGACGCTATTTTATATGCATCTCATTTTTTATCAAGCATTTTTTTCGTCTTCTTCTTCTCTATTTATTTTAATTACTCAGCGCAATTAGTTAGTTAATTTATTCATTTTGGGCATGTTGTGTGCTGCAATTGCCGCACTGTGTCCAGCAGGCTGAAACATATTTATACTCTGTTTTTGAGCAGCAACGAGAGCAGATTGTGTTTGAGTAACTACAATAGTTTGTCTGTAGTTTATAGAGAAATTTCATTATGTCTACAGTGGTGTTCATGAAAATAGTAGTGCTGCTGCACTACACAAAAAATAAACCAAATAAAACGGTGCTAGAATGCAAAAAAGAAAATTATAAAAGAATCGCGTTATTTTCAATCAGAGTTAATTTGTTTTTGACGATTTTAGAGAGCTGTATTGAAATTCTGCCGTTCATAGAAATAGTAGTGCTGGGTGGAACAAGTTGAAAAAAAATATATAAAAACTAATAATAATAAAAAAACATATAAAAATTAATAATAATAAAAAAATATATACAAATTAATAATAATAAAAAAAATATATATAAATATTTATGTTATTTTTTACTGTTTGAAATTCAAATTGTGAAAATGTATGTAACGGGCAGAAGTATATATATATATATTTTCTATATATATATATATATATATATAGCTCGACAAGCTGAGTCGATATATACCATGATACCATGATACCATGTCCGTCTGTCCGTCCGTCCGTCAGTGTGAACGCAGTAATCTCGTAAGCCACAAAAGCTAGAGATCTATCTAAAGAGAGCAGTCTTGACTAAAGCACTCTTACTTGTTTTATTCTAGTGGGTAAAGGAAAACAGTGCTCGGCAGAAAAAGGGAAGTTACCCAAGCAAATCAAGGCAAAACTTATAAAGAAATTAAAAATATTGTTGAGTGCAAAGCTGCTATGATATGATATGAGCAAAAGAAATTAAAGAGCATTGAAATATATATAATGATATACCCATATAAATAGATACACACAGATATATATATATATATATATATATATATATATATATATATATAGTTAAATATCTGCTCTTTGTCACTTCTTGTCTGCTGCCAAAAACAGAGTATCTCCGCAATCGGTAGCCCTCGACTGCAATGTGCATTTTATATATAAAAATATAACTTACTTTTTATATTATATAAACATATATGATAAAGCATTTTAGGAATATAATAGTTAATTTAAAACATATACCAAATGAAAACTTTTCTCTAAATCAATTCATTACTTCATCTCAAGTTTGAGCTGCATTATTAAATTTATTTCAATTAATTCTTAATTCATATTGTGATGCCAACGCTTTGATAACTCTGGCAAATATTTGATATTAAAGCAGAGCGAAAGAATTCACAAGATTTATACTCATACGTTGAGTCAGATCACGTTGTTTGTTGGTTTATTTTGCCTGTTGGTCGCCGAGCCACTCACATGACGTTCCGCGTGCCACTCGATGCGCCGCATTTTTAACCCAGTCATCATGTGTCGTTGTCATCGGCGCAATTAAAGGCGCAAAAAGCGGCCGAGGGACGCTGGCTGAATGAAAGCTGCCAAAGATGTGATATAAGGAAGAAGAAGACGAAGCACAGCGCAGCTAATTTAAATATGAAAAACATTTCCTATTTCCTGTACGAGCAATGGGAAATTTCGGTCAGTCTGAATGCAGAAAGGCAAAAATCTGAGGTTGGTTGCTGTTCGGTAGGGGGGTGGGGGGAGGAGGGGCATTAGGGAGGCGCTGGCCTGTCGTTGGCAAAATTCAATCACAGGCCATAGCAACCGCAGCGCGCGCTGGCAGCAGCAGCGTCCCTTACAGCCATATGTTGCCCAGTTGGCCACATGCAGTGACGCTGGCGTATACGTAACGTACATATTATTCATACGCAGCGTGACATCGGAAAGAAAATGGGATTGGGATTGGGAATGGGATTGGGACTGCGAGTGCCAACCAAATGAAATACGTTCTTTTCGCGTATTAAATTTGCCGCCTCAATTGCCGCTGACGCTGCCAAACGAACCAACATTTTTTGACATGCGCCCAATGCAAATCACACCCAAAATCTCTCTGTGTGTGTGTGCATGTTTCTGCATGGTTTTGAGTGGCCTCTTGTGATTTTAATAAAAATGCATCCCACACAAATTTGTCATGCAGTCGGCAAAACCCAAAACCAAAAAAACCCAAAAAAATTAAATTAAAAAAAATGCATCCATATGCAATTCACGCATGCACCAAGAACTGAGCTGTGAAATGCCAAAATGTAGTTCAGTTATTTCGTTAAGCACTGATTCACTCAGCCAGCATCAGTGTTAAATGTAAGCCAAAGTCTGATACTTATAGTAAAGGCAAATAGTTTCTAAATTCTGGCGTGGCATAGCCCATAAAGTCTATATATACTTGAGCAGGGAACAAGTTGCTGAGACGATCTAGCCATGACCATCAGTTCGTCTTATGTATTTAGAAAAGAAACGCAGCATGATTGGCATAGCAGCACTGTACAGGGTTCAGGATATTTGCGAGTCGGGCAGGCCCTGCCAGAGCACTCTTACTTGCCTATTTCAGTGTTATAGTGATACGAAACTATACTTATCGTATATGCATGCTGGCCAAGGCTGCTAAGTAGTTAGTACCTGCAACTACAAGATAGCAAATAAATTTTCAGTTAAATTAACTAAAATTGTTGAGCGTACTTAAAGTAACATTCTCACATTCTCACATACTCAAAATTTGAACAATTTTGTTTGCTTAGAATGCTAGACTCATATAACAAATATGACAAACTTGAAAGAGTTTCCAGTTCTTGAAACAGCTGCTTAGACTTGTCTACCTGTTAAGCCGTGGAATATATGAATATTTGAATTGGAATATGTGATGATATTATGAAACATATCAAATCTAATGTATAAGAAATATGCTCCAAGTGCAGATTACTTTGGCAGTTCAGCAATTCAGAGCCATTTGGATAAATCTTGAAAGAATGCCGCAGCTAGCACGGCATATGCTATGTTGCTTTCATGTGTGTGTGTGTGTGTGTGTGCGTGCGTCTGTTTGTTAATGTTTATGAGCAATTTCATCAGACACTTGACTCGACTCGACTCGATTCGATGGCGACTTCGATGCGCCCACGTTGTCTGTCAGTCACGAGATTTGTTTGTCTCTGGCTGACCCATTGGCCGCAGTTGTTTATTAGATGCAGCGCCACTTGCCACTTGCCACTTGCCGCCGCTCGTCATTCAAGTGGGCTGAGCCAGTGGGCGTGTCACGTGGCGAATGAATTATGAACGTAATCGGGCAATCGAGCAATTGGGAGTAGTATGTGCAATGGGCTCGAGGAAAATTGAAATCGAAAATTGAATCTCAAAATCAAAAGCGTCGCTGGCCCAGGCGGCGTATGAGTAATATGCCTATTGGACTCACTATCTCTCTCTATCTCTCTCTCTCTCTCTCTCTATCTCTCTCTCTGTCTCACACAGAAGACGAGCGAGAGACACACAAGTGGGTTAGCTAAATTAAAAATTGCTCGAAATTATTATTAGAATTACGTGTGTGCGCGCAGTTGCTACTAACTAGCTACAGAGATTAAAAATAAACGTTAGTAGTTAGAAATATAAATATGCATATTAGCATCTCTCTCTGTCTTTCTCTCTCCCTCCCTCTCTGCCTCTCTCTCTCTTATGTAATGAGCGTTCATTAAGCGCAAAAATAATTGCAGATCGCTCAAAGGCAGCCAAATGGCAATTTGAGTTGAGAATTTATTAAACATTAGCGTAGGTAAGTGCGCGTCTAGAGTAAAAACAACAACAACAAGCAGCACGAGGAGCTTGACACAGCATGCGTGCGAGCGAGACGGGCAGAGAATGAAATTAATTTTGCGTGAATTGTTGGAAAACAAGAAAACAGAGAGATAGACAATCAGGTGGAAGGCATAATAGTCAGCAAATTTCTACTCTCTGCTGCTCATAATGAAGTGGATCATAATGATAATGATGATGAAGATGTTGATGATGATGTTCGTGATGATGTTGATGCTGTGCTTCTGTTTTGTCAGGCAAGGACGCGCAGCCTGACTTGCCGGACATTGGATATGTCGACTGTGAGTGTGTGTGTCCCTCTCTCTCTCCCTCTCTCTCTCTCTCTCTGTGTGTGTGGCAAGGCAATCAAACAGGGTGTACAATTGGTTTAGCTGCGTTCTAACTAATTGTGGCTTATGGCTGGTCAAGCAACTGAACTATTGATTGTTTAAGCATGAAGTTGTGCACGACTCCACATCACTAAAGAAGAATTAAAGCAGCTGCCTGCAGCTCTCTAGAAAATGTCTGCTGTGTGGTCTGTCTCTGGTTTGTCTCTGGTTTGCCTCTGGTCAGCATTCTATGCTAAGCAAGACTCTTTACTAAAAGTTGTGTATTTATTCTCAAATATTTAGTTTGTCTTTGTATTTTATAGTTGATAGCAAAAATTCATAAATTTCACGCAAATAAAAACTTTTTTTAAAGTTTGTTTTTGATGAAAAAATTTCTTTAAATTATATAAAATTGTATTCTATAACTTTCTGGCTTACGTTTTAAGAAACTCTTATGAAATTCGAAAGTTTTATTAGGCAATTGATATTAATTTTCTAGCCAAGACAACTTTGCCTGGTTAGAAAGGGAAATTTACTCAAAGAAATTTAAGTGAATGGTCTGATAGAGAGATATCTGAGATATCCATACAGATCCAAGCAAATTTGTATATATATCATATATATAACAAATCTTTCCCATCACTCACAAGTTTGTTCCTTTTAAATCTTAGTTTTGTTTGAAATTTGCTATGAAAATGCGACAAATTCCTCAACTGCCTAAGACTCTATATACAATGCTATCCAGACTCTTCATAGAGATTGGTTTATCTAATGTTCTGTGCGCGATAAATGAATGTGTGTCAAGGCGACACCCTGTATATTTCTATAATTGAGCAAATGTTGTACATGTTGTGTCAGTTCGTTCGTCTCGTTGTTGCTGCTGTTGCTCAAGATGAAAAGCAAGCAAAAATCTGACGCGCGCGCAAAAAGAAAACAACAACAACAACAGCGAGCACAAATGATGAAAATGAAATGACACACACACATACACACACACACACACACACACACGCACACACACAGTCGCACTCACGCTCACATGTACAAATTTAATTTTATTTATTTATATTTTTTTTATATATTTTTTTTTTTTTAAGTTGAATATAATTTGTTTCTTACGTTACGTTCAGCTCAGCTGATGGCTGCCGCCCGTTGCCAGCTGCTCGCTCGGCCAGCGACAGCGCGCCGCTGCTGACGTCGCGGCCAACGCCAGCGTCGCTTTTCTACAATAATTTTTCTTCTTTTTTTCATTCCTGAGCGTGCGAGTTGTGTTTTGAGTTTTGTATTTTTGCTGGCCACGCCGCGGGACGCGCTCATTCTCGGCCAGCGCGCACTCGTGGAAAATTCAAAAAACATTTGCCTTGTCGTCTCGTTGTCGTTGTCGTTGTCGTCGTCGTTGTCGCTATTGTTGTTGTCATCTGAAATAGTCCGCAAAATAGTTGTCTGGGCAATCAAAGCAATCGGCGCACAGTTATATAGAAATTGAAATTGCAAATTGCAAATTGGAATTGAAATTTCAAATCGTAATCGAAAAAGAGATCGAAATCGCAATCGCAATCGCAATCGCAATCGGAGTCGCATTAGCCAGGCAATTCCTGGTCTAAGCCATCGCCGGCTCATCTAATGAGCCAATTGTTACATTTTATTTTCCCATTGTTTTACTGTGTCTATGTGTGTGTCTGTGTGTGTGAGTGCGGTTGTGCAACGTCATGTTAAACAAGAATTCAGCCTCGTCGCCGTCGCTGCCGCGCGTGCACAGCTTCTTCAATATGATACCGTCGATAATGCAGGACGATCTGGCCGTCACCATATTGGCCGATCGCGATAACATGTTCTCCATCAAGTCGCAGCGCAGGTAACCAAAAACAGCTCTGGTAGCTGATTCAAAATCAACTATAAATTGAGCCCGCCCACGCAATATTTTCATCTATTTAATGACAACAAGAAAAAAAAACAACAACAAACAAATCAAATAGAGAAAGAAGAAAAAGCAACGCAAACTGTCCCAGCTGCCAGTTTATTTACTTACGCATCTCGAGCATACATATTTCTCTATTAATTATAAGCGCACACACACACACACACACACACACACACACACACACACGCACACACACACATACGAAACATGCCTAAGCTATATATTTGTCTAACTATTATTAGTGGCGCACAGATTTATATAGAAGTCAATTAAGAGCAACTATTTCAGCTGCCTGCTCTGCTTTTAGCTGCATTCATAAGGCCTGAACTATTAGAATTTCACATAAATCGATTTAATTAAGCTCCTAATACATCACTAATGGCACAGGTCAGCAAATTGTACAAATTGCCATGTCTGAAATTGCAGCTGAGAAGATCAAGATAAAATTAGTAACATAAAGTTGAACATTTTAATTCAATTTTATAACAAATTTCGGAGTTTATGAAAATATTTAAATTTGTTATTCATTATCGAAAGGAAATACTCCGAAATTCATTTAAGAATTTCTGAGTATTTCCTTTCGATAATGAATAAAAAGTTTGAATATTTTCATTCAAATTTCAGACTTTTGATTAAGTTTGGAGCTCAACTCAAAGTTTGATTGGCTTCTATATTTTTATATTTCTACAGATGCGAATTTTGTTTTAGCGAAAACTTTTGATAAAGTATCGTTCTAGTATAGCTCTAGCTTACTAAATCCAATTGGCCCGTGTTAATATTATCAAGAACCAGCTAAGAGTTATACGTTTAAAGCCTCATGACATTTATTTTTAGCTAACTTTACATATAAGAAATGATGTTATCGATAGCTAACAATGAAGACATTCAAATTTCAATCAACTTTCCAATTTCAAAATTAATCATTAAATTTGCAACTCGAAAATTCAAATACACCCAAATAGATCGCTAGCTATGTTATCGATAGCTGTTAAATATTCAAATTATATAATGCTAAAATCTTTAATTTGAAAATGAAGTGAGTTACGCCCAAATATAGCGATAGCTATGTTATCGATAACTATTCGAAAACTAAAAGAATTATATCCCCAATTCGAAAATTACTTAAACCACGCCTAAATATATTGTTAGCTATGTTATCGATAACTATTCGACAATTTAAATTTTCAATTTAAAAATTACTTAAGCCACGCCTAAATACATTGATAGCTATGTTATCGATAACCATTCAAAATTCCAATTTTAATCAAATTTTTAATTTGCAAATTTTATAAACTACACCTAAATATATCGATCCATATATCGATAACAAATTTCTCATTAAATCAAAGTTAGTTAAACTACGCTCCATAAACTACGATTGGTAACTGTTAAAAAATTAAAATAATAATCAAATTTTAAATTTAGAAATTTGTTAAATTACGCTCAAATATGTCGATCGACAAATTTTTTATTTGATAATTAGCTAAACTTCAACAATCATTGAGATTATCAACTGTAGCCCAGCTTTCTCTATGGACTATAGGTTCCATAGACATGCACCAAACAAATTTCAAATATAGTTTCTATCCAGCACAGTTTCATGGCTGCTTTTTGGGAACTGCATGCAATGGCATTGGAGTTTGTTGCTGTTATCCGGCTAGATCCTCGGCCAGAACGCACCGGATGAGTCATGAACATGTTTTCTTATTTATTTATTTATTTGTGTTTTTTTTTTTTTTGCGTCGCAGTATTTATAATCGAATAACAAACTAGAATCGCACTAAAGTGCTCAAAAGAAGACGAGCAAACGCGAATATGCGAATGTGAACAGAGCGGCGCGACATGATTTCAAATGACAAATCGCTGGCAAAAACATTTCGTCTGGCTGCATAGTCTAGCGACGCGACGGGGCCAAAAGTGAAGAGTTCAAACTGAACGTGTGATGTTGAATGGCAGGGGCGGAGAGAGAGAGAGTCAGGGCTTACGGACAGGGTCAATAGGGGGTGGGGGCGTTGGCGGTCGAGGTAAACTGAATGCTGTTGCATATGGGCAACGCTTGCTTTTTGTTGTTATTTATGTTGTTGTTTATGGCAGCCACTCTAGATGTGTGTTTGGATGGACAAATGGATGGATAGATGGATGGATGCGCGAGCATACAATGTACAATAACATATTTGTACAATTGTTGCGACACACACACACTAGCACTCAAAGATATAGATATATTGCAGCAGTGGGACGTGCCAAAAATCAGGCAAACATACCGCAAAGCAAGCGAGCGAGAGACACTGATAGAGAGAGAGAGAGAGAGAGAGAGAGAGCGAGAGCAGAGGGCAACCTGGCTGTAAATGAGTTGGCATCATTAATCGTATATCGTTGTCGCTTTACCCATCTGTCTCTCCCTCTCATCTACCCATATACATACATATATATATATATATATATATATAAATGTATATAAATATTTAATATTGCTGTTTCATTTAAAAAGGCATCGCTTCGCAGCATTTTTTCATTGAACATTTTGTGAAACAGTCGCAAAATCTTTTATGAAAATTTCAATATTTCCAACCATTTTCATTGCCAGCCAATTGGCTTTAAAGCTGAAATAGCTACGAAATACATACATATACCCATATATATATGTATATAAATATAAATTAATATATATATAAGTATATAAAAATAGAAAAGCTGTACAAATTTGGCATGGCTTGGACATACCTAGTAACAAGGCTTCAAATAACTTTTATGTTTTCATGTTTTTATAGTTTTTTGATTAAAAGTTCTGCAAACTGTTAAGAGAAGCACATGAAACGCATATAGAATTAATTTCTTTGAATTTTCTTTATATTTTTAGTTCATATTTGTACACTTAGCGGGGCATATTCAGCTATATGCTATCTATTGTACTGTATCCATGATACTATCAAAGGCTCAGCTATCGATACTAGCGATATACTAACAAAAGCTTCATATAGCTAATAGCTGTCATAGTTGATACTATCAAAAGTTCAATATCTGCAGCCATTGATACCATCGATATACTATACTTGATATAGTATATATATATGATATACTTGATATACTACAAAATTTTAATATATGAAGTTGTCGATACGATCGATATATTATCGATACGAAGCTATAAATACTATTGATATACTAACGACAGATTCATATATCCAATAGCTGTCAATGAATTATAATTATCTATTGATCATATTGATAGTATCAGTTTATCGATAACATCATATATTGAGCTTTTGATAGTGTCAATTATAAGAGCTAGCAACTATACTATACTATACTATACTACACTATACTATACTACCAAAAGCTTCACATAATTCTACTTGTGATAGTGTCAATTACGACAGCACTCTCGATATATCGATAGCTTCACATATTGAACTTTTGATAGTATCAATTATGACAGTTATCGGCTAAAGTCGAATTACTATCGATCATTTCATATATAGAGCTTTTGATAGTATGAATTATGACAGCTATAAGCTTTTGTTAGTATATCGCTAGTATCGATAGCTTTACATATTGAACCTTTGATAGTATCATAGATAGGCTGTAGTCGAAATACTATCGATCAATTCATATATAGAGCTTTTGTTAGTATCAATTATGATAGCTATCAGCTGCTACAATTTGTATTGTCATAAGCCTCCACGCCTTAAGTTCCGTATGCGATCTGAGCGCTAAAACCTATTCAAAACTCTTATGCCCATATATATCTCTTGACGCTCTGGCTATACCTGTTTAGTAGCTGCTAAGTAGCAATATCCATTTTAGTTTCTACAGTTGAACAATCTATAAATACACCTTTTATGGCCATTTTACGACTACAGGGCATATAGATATATATATATGTATATATGTATATATTTATATATATATATATTAAAAATAAGAACTGAAATTTAAATTTTGGCGCCGCCAACGTCGCTTTGTGACGTCACGAATGGGCCAAGAACTTTATTTTTGTTTATTTTTAATTTTTTTGCTTCTTCTTTATTTGTCGTTCGCTCTTCCTCTCTCTCTCTCTCTCTCTCTGCATATTTTTTTATATTTTATTTTATTAATATTAATTTATGCCATTTTTTGTTTGTCAACGCAAACGGACAACGTCTTCGTGCTCGTCTACTTATTATTATATTTTTGTTTCTTTTTTAATTTTCCCCTTTATTTTTTGCCCATTTAATATTTATTTTCGGCACAAATATTTCAAGCCAAGTGGCTCGTGTGCCACCAGAAACGTTTCCACAAACTGTGTGCGTCGCTTTTCGTTCCGCATATCTATAAAATTGTCGAACCAACCTGCATCAAGTTCTTGAACGTCGTCCTTTGTGCCATGATTCACCAACTTTCCTTTCCCTTTGTTTTAATTTTAATTCTTTTTTTTTTGTTTTGTTTTTGGCAAGTCTATTCGTGGCCATGGCGCTGACCTTTTGCGGTCGGCCTGGCTGGGTACCCTCATTTGGGCACCTGATTTTCATATCATCGAATGCCTCGGGCGTTAAGGCACCTGCGAGTATTCCAGTTGATTTGCCAGCCAATTGGGTTAAGCACATAGGCATTTCAATTTAAATCGGCTCAACATTTTCATAAACATCAAAATATTGTACAAAATTAAAAAAAGAAATTTTAAAAAATATGCATATTTATGTATATATGTAGTATATATTGAAAATTAGAAAAGAATATGGAAACCAAGAGGTGCAACACCTAATTTATGCGCTATTCGAATTCAAATTGTATGTAATTTAGGGGAAGGATCACTCGATGCCTGCGATTATGTATCTGTTGGAATTGCTAGCTAATGCCAGGAATGGTAGTAAATGGTAAACCTTGAATGAACTTTGATTGAATTTGGCAAAAGCGTGATCAAAGCGAGTAGCTTTAATGAGACGCAATATTACAGCAATTTCTGGTTGATGATTGCGATTGTTAGCTAGGGCAGCATCAGCGCTGCTGCTTACCTTTGGTTTAATATATTCTCGCTTCTTTACATCTACATCTTTGTCACTCGCTACATACGTTATTCAGTTTTTAAGTCTTCATGTATATCGCTTTGTCTTGTATTATTATTGCTACCCAATACTTAAGTTATTTATGTATATTATTCGCTACTCCAGTTGCTCGCTGTTTCTTTGACTCGCTCTGCTTTGTTACTCGTTTCGTATCTAAGTCTATATTTATGTAAATTATTCGTTATTTCTGTTACCTAACACTAATTACTTATATTACTCGTTATTTCTGTTACTCGCCACTTCTGTTACTCGCTACTTTTGTTAGTCGCTACTTCTGTTACTCATGATGATGTTACTCACTACTTCTTAACTTATTACTGATTATATTTATTTCTTCTACTCGCTACTTCTGTCACTCGTTGCTTTTGTTACTCACTGCTTGTTGCCACTTCTTGTACTCGTCACTTATGTTATTCTACACATATATATCTTATGTACGTTTTGTTACTTCTGTTATTCACAACTTTTGTTACTCGTTACTTCTGCTACTCGCTACTTCTTTTACTCGCTACTTCTGTTACTCGCTACTGCTGTTACTCGCTACTTCTGTTATTCATTACTGATGTTACTCATTACTTTTCATTACTCATGATAATATTTATTTCTTCTACTCGTTACTTCTGTCAGTCATTGCTTACTCGCTACTTGTTACTCGCTACTTCTTCTAATCGTCACTTATGCTAATGTACACATACATAACTTATGTACATTTTTCGTTACTTTTGTTATTCACAACTTTTGTTACTCGTTACTTCTGTTACTCGCCACTACTTTGATCGTTACTTATGGCATCATCTCCTTATTGACTTGTGAACACGTCTCGTTACTTCTCTTAACCTTTATTTATGTTAAATGTATTATTCAGGTCAGAATCACTATCACTGTTTCATTCACTTCTAATTTCACTCGTTACTCTTTTTCCCTATTTGGCATGCTTACATATTTACGTATCTCTTTATGCTTATGCCGATTGTCAACTGCTCTTATACTTATCAAACATTCTTTCTTTCTCTCTTTTTACAGCCATGGCGAGGATCTCATTGTAACACCGTTTGCCCAAATTTTAGCCAGCTTACGTTCAGTGCGCAACAATTTATTAAGTCTGACAAATGTACCAGCATCAAACAAGTAAGTCGATTGTGACCTTGCCACGCCCACATGCCCCATTCTATCTATCATATGTACATGAAAAAGCCATTACACAAAATGATTCAAGCTTGTGGCCCCCGCGATCCATGACAAAACAAGCAAAGAGGATTCGTTCTTTTCATTCTTCGTAAACCTGACTCCAAATTATCTCTCTCTCGACCCTATCCACTCCACTCTATTACACTCTCCCTAACCCCTACTCATTTATATATCTCTCACTCACTCTATCCCACTCTCTCTCTCTCTCTCTCTCTATCTATCTTTTGGCCTTATCTGATTCTCTTTGTCTTGCTGCCTGTCGATGTCCCTCACTTGCTCTCTATCTTTGTGTGTGCTCTCTCAATATCTTATTGTCATCTCACACTTTAATTAATCAAGTGGCAACAACAACAGCAACAGCAACAGCAGCAGCAATCAGAATCTGAACAACAACAAAAGCATTAGGCATTCATCTACTTTTCCGACTAACAATAATTTTGTCTGTATGCATATTTGTGTGTGTGTGTGTGTGTGTGTGTAAACACCACCCCTCCACACACACATACAGAGACAAAAGCAAATGAATAAAGACCCACTTAAACAGAAATGACGACAATGATGTGAAGAAACAAACCACAGTGCTAGGTGGGTGGCTGGGCGGTGTAAGCGGAGGCAATGGGGTGTCGGGACAACGGTTTATGTGTGTGTGGCATCGTGTTGACGTGCCAAAAATACCGCAAATAAAAACCGTACCATACATTTTATTTATAATTTTTCCATCGAATATGACGGAACTCAAATTTAGAAAATTGTCAGTTCTATTGAACTGCGCGCAGTCAACGAGCCAGCGAGCGGTGCGGGCGGTGCGCGATGGACCGATCTCTGCTTGGAATCCCAAAAATGTCTCTTTGAGTTGTTGTTGTTGTTGTTGCTGTGGATGCTAATGTTGTTGCTTATTGGCACTAATATCTAAATATCTAAATGTATTTGAATGAGAACGTCAATGGGCGTTTGCCACCACCCCACCACCCCCGCCCGTTCAAGTCGCATAAGTTAAACCCTGAGTATGCCAATTAAGTCTTAAGCTAATCGATAATCATATAATTTTTTATTAAATGTTGTACAGAAAAAAAACCACAGATTCTTCAATTAAATTTTGTTCATGTTTTTTTTCTCTCTCTCTCTCGTTCTCTCTCTCTCTCTCTCTCTTTCTCTTTTGCTATATATGTATATGAATATATATATATATATATAAATATATGTGTTTAATATATGTGTGTTTATATCTGTCTCGCTCGCTCGACATTAACGACATTTAATCGTTGTTTTTATTGTTGTTGATGTTTTAATGCAAACAAATAATTCCCAATTCTCAATGTTGTAAAACACGTGTATTTCTTGCTGTGTGTGGTTGTTAACAAAAACAAAAAAAAAAAAAACAAAACAAAACAAAACAAAACAAAAAACATAAACCTTTATAACAACACAAAACCCCTATTACTTATGCATAACTTCCCTGGATTCCCCCCGTGTCACACTCCAATTGTCTGTTAAATTCACAATCTCATTTCAATTTTTTGCATATTTCACTTTGTTTTATCAATGTTTTCCCATTTCCCCTTTTTTGATCGTTTTCCAATTCAATTTTCTTGTAATTATTACCTTGTTTGTTTTTTCTTTTCTCTTTTGCGATTTTTGTTTGTTCTCTCGTTTGTTGTTGTTATTGTACCTTGTACCTTGTACCTTGTTCCGTGTTCCTTGTTCCTTTCATAATCAAAACAATTCCCGTGCTATTGTTTCATTCCGTCTCTGTATCTACCTCTCCCACTCACTTAAACCCCTTGTTCCCTCATCTATCCATACTCCCACTCTCACTGTCTCTCTCTGTGTGTGTGTGTGTGTGTGTGTATGTGCGGAAATCATGTATTAATCAAACAAGATCCAGGCGGCCAGCTCAATCATCATCCGTCGGACGGGCCGGAAATGCTGGCGGTGTCCAACTAGCACAGGGCGATGAGGCCTACACACGCCTAGCCACCGATACTATTGAGGAACTAGATTGGTGTTTGGATCAACTGGATACCATACAAACACATCGCAGTGTCTCTGACATGGCATCGCTAAAGGTGCGTCTCTAACCCCAATCGCTCCATCGATCATTGTTCGATAACTAATCACATTGTTTGTCATCTCTATTAAACAGTTCAAACGCATGCTCAACAAGGAGCTATCCCACTTCAGCGAGTCCAGCAGATCGGGCAATCAAATATCCGAGTATATTTGTTCAACATTTTTGGGTAAGTTATAGATGCTAAAACTTTCATAGAGGACACTCAATTCTAATGATAGCTATCGATTTATTTCAATATACATATAGATACTTAGTTGCACTACTATTTTCATGAACATTTAGTCGCACTACTATTTTCATGAACACATCTGTATACATACAGATATATTGAAATGAATCCATAGCTAAATGTTGCACAGCAAAAATTAGCATTTAGCAAGCTTTCAATAATCTGTTTGAAATTTCCATTGCAATTCAAATATGCAAAAAAAAAGAAAAGGAAAATGTCTTCAAAGAACTTTGGCCAGCTCAACTTGCTACTGTCTGCATTTGATGACATTTCTATTGTTGTTGCTTTTGCGTTTTTAGCGAGCGACGCACACAAAAGTATGCAATAAAATTGCATTAACCACAGGAAAGTTCAAGTAGTGGCAACGCCACCTCGGGCCCAGCTCCCGCCCACGCCCCCCGCTTGCCACTCATCCAATTAGAACTATGCAAAACAAAAGCGAAAACTTTTGTGATATGCGAATAGCAACAGCAACACTGAAAAAGCTGCACATTTATGCACAGTGCATAAATGAAAAAGCTGAAAGTAAAACACGAGAGAGAAAAAGTAAAATTAAATATATAAAAAAAAAGAAATGTGGGGGAAAAAGTGGAATAACAAGACTTAAACCAAATCCGTCGAATTGAAAGTGCAAAATTAAATTATGCAGAGCAGCATAAAAACAGATGAAGTGGAAATTTCATTGTTTAACCTACGAGGCCCCCACACAGCCAACACCTCAGCCGAAGCCCCGACCCGAAAGGGGGAAAAAAAAAACTATGACCACGTTTGACGTTGCCTCGGGACATGCACAAACAAAGGCGCGTAGTGCAAAGCGAAAGAGTTACACACAAAACAAAACAGAGAGAGAAAAAACACACACACACACAAAAAAGTGTGTGTGTGTGTGGGTGGGTGTGAGAGTTGGGAACGGTCGACGCCTAACAGTGTGGGTGTGGCCAAACATAAGGTGGGCAACATATTTGCACATTTGTCCATATTTCTGCTTCGCTGAGCTGAGCCAAAGCCGAACTGAAACGGAACGGAACGGAACTTAGCCCGGCTCGAACTCAACTTAAATGGCTAAAATGGGCAGGGCCAGGGCTAAACTGGGGTTTTTTTTTTTTTGTTTTTTGCTGCCTACCTTTGCGGCCACTAGCGTATTTTATTTTTTGGCCTAGGCCTTTGGTAGTTGTTGCTTTTGTTGTTATTGTAGTTTATCAAGCATAAAATCGCATTTCACCCAAGCCTAGCTGGCTGGCACCTACGCACAGGCATAGCCCTAATGTCTATTTGTAACACTTCATTTGAAACAGAAGCGGCTGCCGGCTGCCGGCTGCTGGCTGCCGGCTCGGCCAACCTAAAAGTCACACAAGACACAAGACAACATAAATGTGTCGTCCCGTCGATAAGTCGACTGTGCGTATGCGTAATGTCCATGGCGTTAGCTGCGATTGCGAATGCGTATGTGGCGGGCGCTTAATTGAAACAGGCTTACACACACGCACACATACATTAAATTTGCATATGAGAGTGTGTGTGTGTGTGTGTGTGTGAGAGAGAGAGAGTAAATATCTTGTGGCTGTCGCATATGTTAATCAGGCAAATCGTTAAGCTCCGTGAGCGCAAATATAAAAAAGAAAAACACAAAAAAAAAAAAACTGTGAAACAGATTTCAGATTCAAAACTCAAAACCAAAACCAAATCGTATGCAAAATATGTACATATGTCTGCATACACTCACATCACCGAATCTTTCTCTCTGTGTGTGTAGAGTATAAAAAAAAGAGAAAAAAAATAACAGCAGGCAGCTGAGACAGCTTTGCGTCGAGTTTTTGGCCGTGGGGCAGGTTAGCGATGTGTTATGGATAGGATACGTGCCAGGCTCTATATGGACATATGTGTGTGTGTCTGTGTGTGTGAGTGTGTATATATATGTGTGTGTGTGTGAGTGTGTCTGTGTGTGTGTGCATATTTGTTTTCTATGTGCATTTTAAAGAGTTGGGCCAAACAGCGCTAGACAACAGCAACGACATGGAAATACTCTATAGAATAGCTCAAACATAGATAAATATTTACTTGGCATTTGCTTGCAGCAACTTTATTTATTTATTTTGATTTTAGTGCTGCATAGCTAGTTATGTGTGTGTGTGTGTGTGTGTGCTGAAAAGCCTTTAAATTCAATTCGACTCGACTGGCATTAAATGTATATTAAAAAACAGTTGAAGCCTTTGGGCATAAATAAACATAGCGTGGCTCGACTCGACTCGACTCGACTCGGCACTCTGAATGCTGCTCGTTCTAACTGAAATATTAACTAAGCCTTTGCACTGTGCAGGCCATTTCAATTTTGTTAGCTCTTCTATAAGCAATCTACTGTTAGCTGTATATTAGGCTGCCTAATGATAGAGCATAAATATTTAATATTTATATAAATTTGACATCAATTCAAAGTTTTTTTTTCTAATTAACTTTTGCTTGCATTTTACATTAAATTGAAATATTTCAAAATCCATACCCTATAAGTGGAAGCCATTAGAAAGAGGGCATATTAAAGCTGGGATAAGTAGTTATACACAAAGATATAGGTGTGTGTTCATGAAAATAGTAGTGCGACTGAAATGTTGGATGCAAAAATTTCTTGATAAGCAAAATATGTTGAAAGCAATTTGAAACGAGTATTAAGGATTAACATATAAAAAATATATATATATAGATGTGTATATATTATATATATGTATGTTAGCAAATGTATGTATATATACAAATATAGCTGTGTTCATGAAAATAGTAGTGCGACTGAAATGTTGGACGCAAAAATTTCTTGATAAACATAATAATTTGAAAACAATACATATATATTCGCACTACTATTTTTATGAACACAGCTATATATGTATATATACATACATATGCTCACACATCTACTGTCTTGCTTAGAGTTCTGTTTGCTGGAGTTGAGTATGTTCAACTTGACCAAACTATAATCTATCTGTTGCAAAGAAGCCCTGCCCACTTCAGCTTCAACTTCAATTTGAAACGTGTATTAAGTATGCTATATTTATATACATATATATAAATATATATAAATATATATAAATATATATAAATATATATAAATATATATAAATATATATAAATATATATAAATATATATAAATATATATTCAAACTGTCTTGAAAATGTTGTTGTCCAACATTTCATTAGTGCTACTATTTTTATGAACACAGCTGCAGAAACTTTAAAGATAACAAAATGAAGAGTGAAATAAGTAAATCTAAATGAAAAGAAATGACTTAACTGACTTGCAGCTGAGTGGGCACGTAAAGGTATATTAACGTAAGGGTATATTAACGTAAGGGTATATTAACGTAAGGGTATATCAAAGGTTACGCATATGCTGCCCAAGTCCACTTTGTGAGGTCTGCTAAAAAAGTATCGCTTATTATGTGGTTTTATTTAGTCCTGGATACTTCATAACTTTCTTCAACATATAAAGTGAGAATTTTTCTTGCTTTTCATATTAAAATATATACATAATATAGTAGGAGTATTCATATATGCCTGTTTAATATGTCACAGCAAACGCAGAAGCCAAAAACAGTTTGACAATCAGGCCAAGCAGGGTATCTGCCCGCACGCATTCGTACATATTTATGGCTTTCATTGTCTACGGCGTCATTTAAAATTTAAATAAATCTCATTGTATGCACAGGCAATTTGCAATTGTTGCATGAAAATGAGGGGAAAAAAAGCATTACGCCCCAAAGTAGACAATGCATTTCGGATTGTTGCATATATGAGCAGGCATCTGCATATTTATGGCGAATTGAGCATGGCCAAAGAGCAACATAGCGTATACTTAATCTATATATAATGAGCTCATGTTGGTATTGTTTTTTTTTTTGAATTGCAGACAAACAGCAAGAGTTCGATTTGCCATCGCTGCGCGTCGAAGAGAACCCGGATCACTCGAACTTACAGACCACCAGCCAGCAGCAGCCGTATCCGCGCAGTCGATCGCCGCGTGGTCCGCCCATGTCACAGATCAGCGGCGTGAAACGGCCCCTGTCGCACACGAACAGCTTCACCGGGGAGCGTTTGCCCACGTATGGTGTGGAGACGCCCAGAGAGAACGAGCTGGGCATACTGCTCGGCGAACTCGATATGTGGGGCATTGAGATATTCAAAATTGGCGAGCTGAGCTGCAATCGTCCGCTCACCTGTGTGGCATACACCATATTTCAGGTAAGACAATCTATGTCATTGTCATTGTCATTGTCATTGTCATTGTCATTGTCATTGTGATTGTCATTGTCATTGTCATTGTGATTGTCATTGTCATTGTCATTGTCATTGTCATTGTCACTGTCATTGTCATTGTCATTGTCATTGTCATTGTCATTGTCATTGTCATTGTCATTGTCATTGTCATTGTCATTGTCATTGTCATTGTCATTATCATTATCATTGTCATTGTCATTGTCATTGTCACTGTCATTGTCACTGTCATTGTCATTGCCATTCTCATTGTCATTGTCATTGTCATTGTCATTAACACTAGCATTAGCATTATAATTATCATTATCATCATAGTCATTGTTATTGTCATTATTCTTCAGTCACAAATCCAACCTTCCATAACTTAAGGCCTTTCGAAATAGAAGCTAATGCTTTGATATTTGTTCTTATGTACTTACAGAGTAGGGAATTACTGACCAGTCTTATGATACCACCGAAAACTTTTCTTAACTTTATGACTACTCTGGAGGACCACTACGTCAAAGACAATCCGTTTCACAATTCGCTGCATGCCGCTGACGTGACACAGAGCACAAATGTGCTACTAAATACACCGGCATTGGAAGGTGTATTCACGCCCCTCGAGGTGGGCGGAGCGCTGTTCGCCGCTTGTATACACGATGTTGATCATCCTGGCTTAACCAATCAATTTTTGGTTAATTCAAGTAAGCAAAAACCCAAAACTAAAATAAATATTTAGAAATAATATTCATTCACTTTTTTTTTGTTTTTTTTTTTTAGGTTCCGAACTAGCATTAATGTACAATGACGAATCTGTTTTGGAAAATCATCATTTAGCTGTTGCCTTCAAATTATTGCAAAATCAAGGATGTGATATATTCTGTAATATGCAAAAGTATGTAATTCGCTAGATAATCGAAATTGTTTGGATATATTTTATTAATTTGTTAATTTGATGTTTCTAGGAAACAACGCCAAACATTGAGGAAGATGGTTATTGATATTGTGCTCTCTACGGACATGTCCAAGCACATGAGCCTCCTGGCCGATCTGAAAACTATGGTGGAGACCAAGAAAGTGGCCGGATCTGGAGTTCTGCTGCTGGACAACTACACAGATCGCATACAGGTAGGACAAGGACAATTAACTATGTATCAATGGTGCTCATCTCTCTCTTTCTCTCTTTCACACACTCTTTCCTCTATAGGTACTTGAGAATCTGGTGCACTGCGCTGATCTGAGCAATCCCACCAAGCCATTGCCGCTATACAAGCGTTGGGTGGCGCTGCTTATGGAGGAGTTCTTTCTCCAGGGCGACAAGGAGCGTGAATCGGGCATGGACATCAGTCCGATGTGCGATCGCCACAATGCGACCATTGAGAAGTCGCAAGTGGGCTTCATTGATTACATTGTGCATCCACTGTGGGAGACCTGGGCCGATCTGGTGCATCCAGATGCCCAAGATATACTCGATACGCTTGAAGAGAACAGAGACTACTATCAGAGCATGATACCGCCATCGCCGCCACCATCGGCAGCCGATGAAATGCCGCAGGACGAGAAGATACGCTTCCAGGTATACACACAAAAAAAAAAAGAAAAAGAAAAAGAAAAAGAATAACAAATTCCTACCGTAAGCTCATCAATAACAAAATGCCAGCAATGCTAACGTTTCGATAACTTTTTCAGGTAACGCTCGAAGAGTCCGATCAAGAGAATTTGGCCGAGCTGGAGGAGTGTGACGAGAGCGAGAGCCGCGATGCCTGCTCAAGCACAACCACAGGGACAACGGCACCCAGTGCGACAGGCGGTGGCTCCGCTGGCGGTGGCAAGCCGTCTGGGAGTCAAAATCAGGCGCCACACGGTGGAATATGACGGAGAGTCGTGGGAATTTATCGCAAATTTACGGAAAAAGCGCACAGCTTCTTCCTAATACGTTAGTGACTATAATAAACAAAAAGAAAAAGAAAAAAAAACACAAAAGAAACAAAACAAAACAAAGCAAAACTTCAACCAAAAATTTAAGAAAATCTAAAAACTAAAAACTAAAAAAAAAACTAAACTAAAAGCTATAAAAAAACAAAAAACAAAAAAAAAAAACAAAGGATTAAGCAAATGTTTAAAGCATAAAACCAAACAGCAATAGTAAAAGTACCGTTTAACTTCTAGAGAAAGAAAACGAAAAACAAAAAACAAAAAACACAAAGAAAAACAAAACAAAAAGAAAACATAAGAAATTAGAAATTTACTTACTGGAAAATGAGATCGATGTGGAATACACTGAAAACCAAAAAGAAACAAAAGTAAAAAGAGAAAGAGCAGCATTAACATAACATTAATAACTAACTAATCTTAAAAGCTCCCAAGACAAGGCAAACGCGCACTGCAACAGAGCAAAGCATAAATGAAAGCAAGAGAAAAAACTATCAACAAAATAATCCAAAAATTCGGGCATAAGCATAGACGTTTCTTTTTATTCGATTTGATTAAATCTTTTGTGTTTTTTTTTTATTATTATTATTATTTCTTTTTTTTTTAATTATTGCTAAGCAATGCGAGTTTTAGTTTTAACATATGCAAAAACAAAAATCAAATTTCTGTTAAATTTAAGTCAACGGCTTGTTTTCTTTTGTTTTTAAATTACATTTTATTATATTGACAAACAAAGGCCAGGAAGGCAACTAGAACAACAACAAAAAACAACAAAATTATAACAAAAATATTCTTAATTTGATTTGATTTTATTCTTTGCTTATTTTGTAAGCTTAAAGAGCAAGCAAATGATGTTTGCATGCGTAAATTGATTGATTATTGAAAACTATTTTATTGAGAGATGACAAAAAACATAAAAAACAAACTAAAACTAAAACAAAAAATATCAAACACTAATTGCAATTAGGTCTATAAAATATAAATATACTGTCAACCTTCCCCTAACCCGCCTAGACGAAAACAAAAACAAAAATATGCAACCCAGTGAATTAAACAATATTTGAAAGAAAAAAAAACCATAAAAATTCAAGCAAAAAAACTTAAAAAAAAAAACAAAAATAAATATAAAATTAATACAAAAAAAAGAAAAACACATGTACAGTCCGCAGCTTGGACTGCGGTTGTTAAGTACTATATACATACATATGTAATCTTACATATACATATATATATATATAAATATATATAAATATATAATACGTTGTTTTTTTTTTAAATATTTGTACATAATTTAAATGTTGGACTCGAATTTAAAATAAAGCGGCAAATGCTTGCAGCTAAATGAAAAAAAAAAACAAATGATTAATGATAAAACAAAGCCAAATAGAAAAAAAAAACACACACATATTTAATTTGCTTGAAACAAAAACAAAAACAAAAAGCATATTTATATACAAATATAAATATATATATGTTAAACCCAGAGCTGTTAAAAATTCCATTTGAATGGAAATTCAAAATGGGTTTTCAGAACAAAAACCCATTTTGAATTTCCATTCAAATGGAATTCTTAACAGCTGTGGTTAAACCCGCCCAAACATATTTTTTACAAATTAGTTAAAGAAATTCTTCTTGATTTTTTGTTGCTTCCAAGTAAAACGCTGTCTTCGCAAAATATTATTATTATTTTAGTATTAGCAGTAAACAGTAAAGTTGACAGAGTGAAAGCAACGTGACATTAGCAGAGCTCGCTTCAAACCTAACCAAAAGCAAACAAATGCGATCTGTGTATGTTTAAGCAAAGAATGCCACACGAATTTCAACACTTTGATTTGATTGACTTGACTTGAACAACCTTTTGGGCCACAGTCAAAAAGAAAACATAAACAAAAACAAAAACAAAGACTTAACAAGCACAAGCACTAGCAAATTCTTAACTAAAAAGCGAACAACCAAAAAACAAAAGCAGCAAAGAAATGCAATTAAAAATTAAACAAAACAAAGTCATTGGCTATATAGCATATAAATACAACTAAACATACATATGTGTGTACATCTATATAAAGCAATCTGTGCTATATATATATATATATGTGTGTATATAGTATATATAGTATATATATAGTCACATGCTCACGCTGGTGCGTGATCGATCGAGCGAGTGTGGCAGGCCAAACTAAAAAGCGCATAATTTATTACGTTTATTGTTATTAATTTATTAACTTTTTTTTTTTGTAATATATATATTATATATATATATATTACAATTGTGTTTTAGCGGGCAGGATCCGTGAAATTGTGTTTTTTTTTTTTTTTTAAATATTTACATAATGAAAATGAAACTTGAAATGAATGAACCTTGATGGTCTAAAAATATCATTACAATTATATTATGCACTATTCAAAATACAAGAAAATATATAAATAATATATAAATATACATATACATATATGCATAGACAGCTTAAAATGTATATTGTTTCATATAAGCAAATTGTTGTAACTGAAGTGAAGCATTCAAATATTGTAAAACTGTTAGCAACAAACAACAACAAACAACAAAAATACTTTACTAGCAATTTAAGCAGCATTGTAAATGTGCGCTTCAGATATTCAATGAAACAAAATAAACTACAAATATATATATATATATATATATACATTTATATATATATATATGCATAAATAAACAATAGTTGAAAGCAGGGCGCAGTCCATGGCAAAACTGAAAGCTACTTTAACAATTGAGTGAAATGAAAAATTACAAATAAATGAAACAAACCAAAATCCAAATGACTTTTTTCTCCAAAACCAACAATTATATAATTATTATGAATAAATGAAAGCAGAGCTAACTGTTAATTATACAAGCATACATATATATATATGTGTGTGTGTGTGTGTGTATATATGTGTATATAAATATTGATATATCTGATGAACTATTTAGTAATGTATTCCAAATTGGCTACTAATCCACACTCGATATAATAACTATGTATGCATAAAAAACATTTCTAGGCACTTGAGTGTTGTTAGAGAAAGCAGTTATTTACATATGTATGTGTAAACACCAACACACACACACACACACAGACAGATGTACACACTGATAGCCAGAGCTGTTAAGAATTCCATTTGAATGGAAATTCAAAATGGGTTTTTGTTCTGAAAACCCATTTTGAATTTCCATTCAAATGGAATTCTTAACAGCTTTGCTGATAGCACAGTTCAATATTGATATATGTTTAGCTGTAATTGACAATGTATTTAACTACTAAAACAAATATGTGTGTGTAGATCTATCGTATTATGTATACAGTTACTAATATATATATACATATATATATATAGCAGTGTGTTGTTGTACGTGTATTGTGTGTGTCAATGTAATTAATGAATTTAATATATATATATATATATATACATATATCTTGATCCGATAAATGTCATTGACATCAATTCTCGCATTGGTAAACCAAAAGCAATTCATTAACTTAAACTTATATATACAGTCGAGTCTCGATAATTTGTACCCCGCTAAATCGAAAATCGCGATAAATGGAAAAAAATTCTATCCCCTTGATGGGCATATCTATATGAAGGAAATCTCGATAATTTGAATTTCTGTGTAAATCGAACAAAAACTGATCCCCTTGCCATTTCGAATTATCGGGACTCGACTGTAGATATAAACTCAATGTTAGCTAAAAGGGAAAATCCTAAAAAAAAGAAGAAATTCTTGCAAATATATATATATATATATATATATATATATATATATATATATATATATATATATATGTGTATGTGTATGTATATGTATATGTGTATGTGTGCATGTAACTATTAGAGTTAGCTCACTTGGCTATTGTATACCCTGCTCTTTCACTTAATATACTTCATAGTCAGAGCTGTTAAGAATTCCATTTGAATGGAAATTCAAAATGGGTTTTTGTTCTGAAAACCCGTTTTGAATTTCCATTCAAATGGAATTTTTAACAGCTCTGTTCATAGTTCAGGCCTAGGCAGCAACTATCTTCAACTTCGAACGCCCAGTTCACATATGCATATATAGTGAGAGAGGCATGCCGTCAAGTATATCAATATTTATATACATATATATATATATATATATATATATATATATGAGCTCTTATACATATGCAAGTAGTATTATATACGTCGTGTGTGTTTTTTTTTTGTTATTTTTTTTGCTAGTAAACTACGTCCCATAATGTTAGATGTTATATACTGGATTTGGCCAAGATGAAAAACAAAAGAAATTTTTTTTTGAAACTGCAAAACAGAATTTGTGGCCCAGTTTAGAGATAAAGAAAAACAAAAGATGAAAATTACATAAATAAATAATAATTAATAGATATATATATATATATATATATATATATACATATATATAGATGTATGCATAGATTAAAATGAATATACACATATATACATATATGATTATAAAGCAAAGAAGAAAGTATCAAAACTAATAATAATATATATATATATATATATATACAAATATACAGAGCTGTTAAGAATTCCATTTGAATGGAAATTCAAAATGGGTTTTTGTTCTGAAAACCCATTTTGAATTTCCATTCAAATGGAATTCTTAGCAGCTCTGCAAATATATATGGCAGGCAAGGCAACTAGTTTTGTACTTAAATGAAATGTAAAACACCAAAAAATGAAAATACAAAACTCAAAAAAACAAAAAAAAAACAAAACAACAAATAAAAAATGTGCGCAGGCGACGGTTGTTAAGAATTAAAAAAAAAAAACATTAAAATGTGGCAAAAGTTGAGCCCAGAAATGCGGGCGAAATCTAAAGAAAAAAGGCAAAAATCTAGCAGAGATATGAGATATGATATGTATAAAGTATTATATATATATATATATATACGTATATATATCTATATATAAAGTATATATATATATATATATCTTATATATATGTATATGGTGTAACGCTGGCGTTACATGGAAGCAGTTAGACATTTTTTTTTGAAATTTATACAATTATATACAGGAGAACTCAAAACACACACACACACACACACACACACACACACACACACACACACACACACACACACACACACACACACACACACACACACACACACACACACACACACACACACACACACACACACACACACACACACACACACACACACACACACACACACACACACACACACACACACACAAACGAATGAAACAAAAACCACATAGAAAAGTGAAAGCAAAAGGTGTGTGAGGCAAAACCAAGTAAGAAGTACGCTTGAAGTTAGAGAAACGAATTGAGCCGTTAAAATAGCCAAGTAATAATAATAATAATAAAAGTAAAACAAAAATCGAGTTTAAATCCAACAAAGAAAATGAAAAAAAAAGAAAAACAAAAACAAAGAAAACAAAGAAAATTCATTAAAACCTATTATATGAAAATACATTTACGAATAAAGGAAAAACTAAAATTGAGAAATTTGAATTAATTGCAAAATGAAAAGTAAAGCAAGAAAACTATCCACTGAATTGCATCAGGCCTATATATATATATATATACATATATATAAAGTAAACTTAATGGGCTACCCCTAGAGTATACAGGACAAGTTTCTAGGTTTTTTTTGTTGTTTTTGTTCGTGTCTCGCCTCGTCTCTGTCTCTCGTATAATCCATAAACTGTGCATATATATAGTAATATATATGTATATGCATGTATGTATTTAAGCAGATACACGCACACATACATACCCAGCTATGTATGTGAAATAAGCATTAACATTTATGAAATGAACTCTACCCAAAAGAAATGAAAAATTGGAAAACTTCATGTAAAACAAAATGAAAATTGATTCAGTTGGCTAACTAATTCGCAGAGATGAGTTACATAAGTCCCCAAGGCATATAAATATATATATATATATATATATCGTGTAAACCAAGCAATTGGCATAGCAAACATATATACACCTATGTATATATATATATATATATATATATATATATATATATGCAGAAACCTTAAAGATAAAAAAATGAAGAGAGAAATAAATAAATCTAAATGATAAAAGAAATCAACTTCAACTGACTTTGGCAGCTGGGCGGGCACGTAAAGGTATATTGACGTAAGAGTATATTGACGTAAAGGTATACTAACGTTATGGTATATGAACAGTTCGATATACAGTCGAGTCTCGATAATTCGAAATGGCAAGGGGATCAGGTTTTTTACGAATTAGACGGAAATTCAAATTATCGAGACTCGACTGTAACGAATTTTTTTCAAGGGGATAGATTTTGTTTCGATTTATCGCGATTATCGATTTAGCGGGGTACAAATTATCGAGACTCGACTGTACTTGACTTGAATTGACGTAAGGGTATACCAACGTAATGGCATACAGACCAGAAAGTATTCGGAAATTGTGAGAAAAAAAAACAAGTAAGAAAACTCTAGTCGGTGTTGTCCGACTAGCAGATGCCCTGCACCCCGTCCGATCGGCGTTTTTAAACTTACTCAAACATGTATTTATAACTCCGACAAAATTTAGGCTTGTAAATTAAATTATGAAAAAAAATTTAATAATTAAAAAAAAAATATATAACAAAAATCGAAATTGTATAAAATATAAATGAATTTAAATATAAAATTTGAAGACTCTAGCTCCAAAGATGTGCGAGATATAATTTAATAACTTGATATCGATAAGGTTTCTAATCGATAAAAATAAAACGGGAATAGTTATCGATTTTTTGAAACAAACTTGACCTGAGCGTGCTATACAGAGGCCTACAAAAACAATTTCAAGTCTCTAGCTCTTATAGGTCCTGAGATCGACGCGTTCACACATATGGACGAACGGACGGACGGACGGACGGAGATAGCTATATCGACTCAGCTTGTTGAGCTGATCTATAATATATATACTTTATGGGGTCTGCCACGCCCCCTTCTGCCTGTTACATACATTTGACAGTTTAACAAAACCAATATACCCTGATTTCCCATTTCCATGGGTTCAGGGTATAAAAACGCAAATTTTGTGTAATCTTCATCAATATTTATTGGATCTGCTTCGAAATATGATTCTTTCTGGCCTTTGCCAGTCATCGAAGGCCTTGTTATAGGCGCCGGCAGGTATAGCTCACAGTTTACACTTCAAATTTGGTTTTATGTTCTCTATCGACTCAAATGCACAGTTCGATGTATTGCCAAATAATAAGAAATCATAAATCATAAAACATTCTTACTTTCACTTATACATATCTCTTCAGATCAGGACATACGCATATGATGTGCACGTCCACTATGCGAGGTCTGTTCAAAGAGTAACGCTAATTTTGTATTCTTATTCAGTCACAAACACTTTGAGGTTTCGGCTCACATTTCAAATGCCATATTGCGATAATAAAATTTGATTTGATTTGCCGCTCGAATTCAAATAAATATAAGTTTTTTTTAAATTATTTGTTTTATGAGTATCTATTTTGCAAGGTAATGCCCATCAGATATTATACAGATATTGTTTTTGTTTTTTTATACCCTGAACCCATTGAAAATGGGAAATCAGAAGGAGACGTGGCAGACCCCATAAAGTATATATATTCTTGATCAGCTCGACAAACTGAGTCGATATAGCCATGTCCGTCTGTCCGTCCGTCCGTGTGAACGCAGCGATCTCACAAACCACAAAATCTAGAGATCTGAAATTTGAAATGTATACTCGTGTATATCCTACGCAGTACGAGTTTATCATTTTTTCTTCGATAACTCATCCCATTTCCTTATTATCGATAAAAATCGATAACATTTCTTCGTTTTTGAATACCGTTATAGCTATAGATTTCAGATTTACTGTGTGTATCCGTGTAATGAATACAAACATTTTGCAGTTTTTGGATTTTGGATACCACGCCCCCTTTCCCCCAAATTTGAAAAAAAAACGTATTTCAAATACTAGAGACTTGTGCTTTGGCAAATACATACATATGAATGTCATTATTACGCTGTAAAAGTTTAATTACGAAAGTCCATCTAGAAGCAAACCTATTCAACAAATAAGTTTCCAAAATATAGCCCATACTGCAGCCCAAGCGCTGCCCGCGCGCAGTCGCTGCGTAAACTGCGCAGTAGCAGAGAAAGTGCTCGTGCGTGCGTGTGTGTGTGTGTATGTGTTGTTTATATATATGTATATATGTATAAAAGAAGCGTAAAGTGAATTGAATGTCGCATCTTCCAAGGGTTCAGGGTATCTCTTAGTCGAGCAGTCCCGACTAGAGCACTCTTACTTGTTTAATTTTCGAATCACTTTAAATCTTGTGCAGCTTCTTCTTGGCTGCTTTCTTAAGCTGCTCAATTGTAGCGTTGCGTCGATCTTGCCTGGGCAGAAGAAAACGTCGCAGCATGAGCAGATCTGCGGCATCCAGAGCAGCCCTCGTCTATGTTCGTATCTAAAGGAATCATCATGCTCAAATGAGTAAATGTTACATACACACCTCGCATACATTCGTATTTTATGGCTGCTTGCAACAACTATTGTAGTTCAACTCGCAACATTCAGTGCAATAAATCTCTGGATATTTAACAGAATCTATTCGCTGTTTAGTGGAATAGCTTACAGTGCACTAAAACGTCAAGATAAACAAGTAAGAGTGCTCTAGTCGAGACTGCTCGACTAAGAGATACCCTGAACCCTGGAAAGATGCGACATTCAATTCACTTTACGCTTCTTTTATACATATATACATACATATATATAAACAACACATACACACACACACACACACACACACGCAAGCACAAGCACTTTCTCTGCTACTGCGCAGTTTACGCAGCGACTGCGCGCGGGCAGCGCTTGGGCTGCAGTATGGGCATTATTATGGAAACTTATTTGTTGAATTAGTTTTCTTCTAGATAGACTTTCTTAACCAAACTTTTACAGCGTAATAATGCCATTCATATGTATGTATTTGCCAAAGCACAAGTCTCTAGTATTTGAAATACGTTTTTTTCAAATTTGGGGGGAAGGGGGCGTGGTATCCAAAATCCAAAAATTACAAAAGGTTTGTATTCATTACACGGATATACACAGTAAATCTGAAATCTATAGCTATAACGGTATTCAAAAACGAAGAAAAGTTATCGATTTTTATTGATAATAAGGAAATGGGATGAGTTATCGAAAAAAAATGATAAACTCGTACTGCGTAGGATATACACGAGTATACATTTCAAATTTCAGATCTCTAGCTTTTGTGGTTTGCGAGATCGCTGCGTTCACCCGGACGGACGGACAGACGGACGGACGGACGGACAGACGGACATGGCTATATCGACTCAGTTTGTCGAGCTGATCAAGAATATATATACTTTATGGGGTCTGCCATGTTTCCTTCTGCCTGTTACATACATTTTCACAAAAACATTATACTCTGATTTCGCATTTTCAATGGGTTCAGGGTATAAAAACTGATTGGTAACATTATAAAGTTAAAAGTATCAAGCGTTGCAAATGGAAATGGGTAGAAACTTGAAACCAATTCAAATTGGCAATTGAAATTGTCTAACAACTCTTAAAGCTAATCGATGCAAAGTTAGTTATAATACGAAAACTAAATATATTTAATTTTAATAATTATGTTTATTTTTAAATAGTTGTTTTTCCTTTTATTATTATTATTATTATTATTATTATTATTATTATTATTATTATGTGTATATAATTTTTCCACTATAATTTTCATTTAATTATTATGTTTGTATGTTGCTTAATTAATCATTTAAAATAAATTCATTAACAATTCGTTTTAACAAATTAGGAGTTTGTTTTTGTTTTTGTTTTGTTTTTGTTTTTTTCTGGTTAACATTGACCAAGAGAAAAAAGAGAAATTCAATAAAAAAAAGTATTTATATATATATTTCTATGTAGCTATTTGTTTGCCTCTTGTTCTGGTTTGTTCTGTTAGTTCGTGTAGTTTTTCAAACTCATTTTACTTTGGTATCAATACGTGCATTGCGAGCTCTATTTTAAGTTGTTTATATTCATTTTTGTTTTGTGTTTTGTTTATGGAATTTCTTGTGGTATCAGCGTAGCTACGTTTTAGGTTTTAGTCTCTTCGTTTAAAAAATTCACTTTTAAATTGTTAATTGTTAATTTGTATGCATTATTTTTGAACAATTGAAACGTTGAAGCTTTTTTCTTCTTACTTTGTGCTAATTTCTAGAGAAATGCAAAAAGAGTTTGGTCAATGCTTAGCTGCGCGACACGCAACTACAAATTGTAAGCGAATTTTTGTATCAAATTTAAGTAAATTTAAGAAGAACAAATTCTAATTTACTTATTTTTTGCTTTCCTTTCTAATTTGTGTTCAAAACGAAATTTGGTTAACTGGAAACTACCTTAAAAACGTACATTTTTGGTGGTTGTCTGCCCATAAAGAGGCAAATGATTGTGTGTGTGTATGGGTGTGTGTGTATGTTTTTGTATAGAGGGAAAGTCTATATAAGTATTATATATATATATATATCTATACACATACATATATATATATATATATATATGCATATCTATGAAGTTGGTAAATTGAACACGCGAACTTTAGACATCGATGACGCTGTCGTTCTTCTTCATCTCCATGAGATGCGTCTGCTTGAGCTTCTCCTGCATTTGCGTGAGCATGTCCTGCATGCGCCGGATCTCCTCATCCTTCTGCAGCAGCAGGCGATCCGTTTCCGAAATGGCCGCATCGAAGCCATTCGTCGAGCTAATCGAGTCGCGCTTCAATTTGCCACGCTCGCGCAGCGCATGCTGCGATATCTGTGAGATGCACTGCGCCCTAAAGTTCTCGTAGTGCACATCCTGTGAAGTCAAACAGAATGAATTGGCAATCGGATTTGCAATATCTGAATGACTCACCTGTGTGGTATCCTTGAGGTCCTGCATGTGCGTGGATATGAGGAATGTGCGCAGCTTGATGAAATCACTATGCTCCGCATCCTCCACATTGACCACGCCCCAGGGATACTGGCGGCCGCGCACCTTCTTGCCAGCCACCTCCAAGATGGTGTTGCTGCCAACAACGGCAAACGGTATAGATGCCTTGAGCTCACGATCCTGCTGCTTGAAGTCGTCATCCTCATCGGAATCGCACTCGGGAAACTGATACAGCTGTATGTGATTGTCCTCGAGATCCTGCAATATGCGCTCCTTCAGCTTGCGCACCTCCGCCTTGTTCAGGCAATCCGCCTTGCCAATGACCAACACAATGTTAACCTTTCGATGCAGACGCCGTATCAAATCCAAGTCCATCTGCCTCAAGCTATATGCCAAAATGAAATTGAATTGAATTGAAAGTTGATGGATTGATTGATTTGCATGCAGCTCGCTCACCTGTGGCCCCAGGGCGGCACAAAGTACAAACAGCAGTGCACACGATTGTCCTGTATGTTGCGGCGATTCAGGCCGCTCTCGTCGGTGAAATACTGGCGGAACTGTTCATCAATGTACTGGGTGCAGACGCGCCAGCTATCCTCACAATTGATGGCATCCCCAAAGCCGGGCGTATCGACGACCGTCAGACGCAAACGCACGCCACGCTCCTCAATGTCCATGGTCTTCTTTTCGACACGGGTCGTCTTCTCGAGGCGCTCCTCCACAGTGGGCACCTGGCGATTCTTGTAAAGATCGCCCAAAAAGAGGCTGTTGACCAGCGTCGATTTGCCCAGGCCCGATTCGCCCACAACCATCAGCGTGAACTCAAAGCCGCGCTTCACCGACTTCCGATGCACCTGCTCCGGCAGCGTCGCAAAGCCAATATAGTCCCGATCCTTATCAAATGACGGTGTCTTTGCTGCAAAACAGAACACAGCATGAGTAGGCAAATGATGTAAGTGGCACGTGCTGAGTGCCAACTCCATTTGCTCATTAGTGCAAAACAAACGAGCTTAGCTCAAGTGCCAACAACACACAGGCTACTTCACAATATGCAATGCTTCGCTTCCCCCTTTTTCTTTTACCACCTGCCCACGCCATCTATGTGTGTGTGTGTGTGTGTGTGTGTGTGTGTGTGTGTAATTTACTTACACATGGCGCTGTGTGTTGATTTGTCTTGCGTTGCCTGCTTCGTGTATGTATATATCCAATGCGCCGCCTATTTCAGTATCTAATGGGCCTGGCCTTTTTCTTGGCACTGAAGAGTTGAATTTTATTTCTAAGTTTACTTTCGTTTTGTTTTTTTCTTTGACAAAAAAAAAGCAAAAAAAAATCCCCGAGTTTTTGAACACTTTATTTGTATATTGTATATTGTTTTTTCTTTTGTTATATTATTGCTTTTTTTCCTGTGGCTGGAACAGCTTCAGCACGACTCAAGGCACGGAGCTGAACAGAGCGGCGCACTGGCCCCAGCAAAACATGCCCCAAAAAACAAAAATAACAAAAACTTCTCAAGGCGAAACAGCAACAAAAAACATGCGAAAAGAACAGCCCATGAAACTTTAATGAGCCCACTTTAAGGCGCGCTCTCGCTCTCTCTCTCTCTCTTTGACGCTCTCGCTAGCCTTTCCTGTCGAGCTGACCGGCTCTCTCCTCTCTCTTTGCGCCTGCGCCTAACGCACGCTGCTAGGGTGGTTGGGTGGGTGGGTGGTTGGTCGCTGTGTCCATGCGAATCTATGCCACTTGCTAGTTGCAACTAGTTTGGCTTTGGGGGTTGCAATGCTCATGGCGTTACCAGATGCTGCACATAATACGCAATGCTCTAATTACAGCGTACAGTCGAGTCTCGATAATTTGTACTCCGCTAAATCGAAAAACGCGATAAATCGACAAAATTCTATTGCCTTGAAAAGAATTCGTTACAGTCGAGTCTCGATAGTTTGAATTTCGGTGTAAATCGAAAAAAAACTGAGCCCCTTGCCATTTCCAATTATCGGGACTCGACTGTATTACTTGAGTATCAAGTTCGCTTAGCTTTTGTCAGTTATCGATCTAGCAGTTATCGATTTGCGCTTTAATTATAATTATGTTAATAAAAAGCGATAATTATCGATAACTAATGCAGCAATTTGTGCTAACGGTAGTAACTGCCCGTTTTTGTAGCTATCGATAGTTATCGATAGTTGATAGACTACAAATAATGCCCATAGAAAGCGCTTTAGCGATTTTCTTTTAAATAACTAAAATAAAAATTTAAAAATAAAGATAATATATCGATAAGTTATCGATAGCACATATATTATATATTAGTCAACTCATCAAAATATATATATAATATCTTAGTCCATAACAATAAACTCGCTTAACTTTAAGCAATGTGGCAACTCTGTGCATCCAGCTCACCCCTAATGCACAACTCAGCTAAGGGTGGCCACTGCACTTTCTCATCCTTGTCATCCTGTGCTTAATCGAGTTTGGTCACGTCAAGTAGGCAAATCTATTGGGCAACTCTCAACAACGTCGCCCACCCTCAACTCACGCTCGTGGGCGGCTGATCAACCCTTAAACTCACTTATCGATAGACAACAACAACAACTGCAAGTGAAACAGAAACCGGATGTCAAAATGCAAGAGAAGAGAACACAAACTGTAGCGGGAACCCCCACGTAGTCGCCCAGTTGGCAATTAGCCAAAAGGAATTCGTGTTTACAACAAAGTTCTACGCCCTTGTTTACAAATGCCACTGAGCCTGCATGCTTTAAGGGCTGCTTATGCAACACTTTTGCTTGAAATTGTCAATTGGAAGTTGCACTGAGTTAAAACTTATAATACCATTAGCTCTACGGAAAACTATACAGCAAATGTGAAGCGGTCGGTCACACTGCTAGTCCTTTGTGTTATCGTTTGTTATCGATAGTTTTCTATTGAAACTCAATCGGCGCTAGATTTAAGGCCTACGACTCAATAAGTCTATTTATTAAATATTTTGTAAGTCTTTTATTAACATTGCTCAATAGTAAGTTTTTGTTTTATTAGCAGCTGTTCACGGGTTTGCTCGGCAAGGTAATTTTCATAAATTTAAAATATTTAAGAAAATGTTTTTTTTTTAAATACTTTTCTTAAATATTAAAATAAATATTTTAAAAATAATTTTTATTTTAAATATATTTTTAAAGTAATTTTTTTAAAATATATTTCTAAAATAATTTTTAAAAAATATTTTTTAAATAATTTTTTTTTTCAAATATATTTTTTTTAAGTATTTTTATTTTTTAATATTTTTTTAAAATTTATTTTTTAAGCAAGTTTTTTTAAATTTATTTTTTAAATCATTTAAACAATTTTTGTTAAAAATATATTCTCTAAATAATTAAAAAAATATTTTAAAAATAATTATTCTTTTAAATAGTATATTTATAAATATTTTAATATTTTAAAAATATTTCTAAAATAATTTTAAAAAAATATTTTTTAGGTACTTTTATTTTTCAAATATATTTTTAAAGTATTTTTGTTTTTAATATTTTTTAAAATATATTTTTTAAGTTATTTTTTTTTAAATTTATTTTTTAATATTATTTTTTAAAAAATTTGTAAAATATATTTTTTAAATTTATTTAAAATAAAATTTGTAAAAAAATATATTTTTTAATCAGCATTTTTAAAATTTATTTTTAATAAAATTTTTAAAAATATATTTTTTTAAATCAGTATTTTTTAAATTTATTTTTAGCAAAATTTTTAAAAATATATTTTTTAAATCAGTATTTTTAAAATTTATTTTTAATAAAAATTTTTAAAAATATATTTTTCAAATATTTTTTTTTTATTTTCCACTTAAACATTTTATTTTATTAAAATATTTAAAATGTAGAAAAAATTGTATAACATTTTTTTAAATATTTAAAAAACTAATAAATATATTTAACAAGAAGTAAAAATGATTTATTCATATGATGAAATATAATTTTGTGGCATTGAAAGTATGCATAACTTGGAAAAGCAAGTTGAGCACTGTGATTCAACGTTAACATGCCACATCGACAAATACAAATATAATAAAAAAAAACAGCTTGGTAACTCTAAAGACAACCCTTGCATATGTCATATAATAAGCAGATAAATATATAAGTATTCTCTCTATTGCTCTGATCTAAGCAAACTGATTCACTGAGCTGATTCAAACTGTTGCTTGGATATATTTGGTAATTACTTCGCAGTGACGCATGCCAGGAAGCGTATTCGCCAAGTCGTTGCTCAGCCTGGAATTTGCTCAATTGTTGCGATATTTGCGCGAAAATAAACAAACATCACATAAAAGACGAAGAAGAAGCAGAAGGGGAAGGGGCAGGAGGGGAGGAAGACGTAGCAGCAGTCGCGAAACGAGCGCTGTTTACTAACGACTTATAAAGACTTGGGCAAGAGGCACAGATAACTCTTAAGCCGTGTATATCCGTATCTCTATCTGTATCTCTATCTGTTTCTGTTCTTTTCTGTCTGTTGTTTCGGCATCTGTCAGATAAATACAATAAATATATGTATGTATGTGTGTGTGTGTGTGTGTGTGTGTGTGTCAAACTGGTTTCAACTTTGCCGAATGCACATTCATTCACTCATTCATTCAATCATTCAATCATTCGGTTGATCATTCTAGCATTCAGCAAGTGCCATCTCCAATCTCGGTCCTAATTCGAAAATCAACTCACACTGAATCAGATCTTTATCCAAAGCATGCGGCGCCTTTGCTTTATGCGGGCGTTTTGCCGCTAACCTTGCCAGTTTCCTCCTACACACACACCGCCTGCCCTCCAGCCACCCTCCACCCTGCTCTCGCTGCATCTCCACCCTCCCCCTCCACATGTTCGGCATGTTCATGTGGTCGTTCGTAATGTCTTGAGAGTTCATATGAAAGTCGTCTCACTCCCCTGCCCCTTTTTAATGCATTCACAGTTCATTGGCTAGACTTTGTCATCGATAGAGAACTTGCAGCAGAACAACTTCAGCTCCAGGGGCTGGAAGGGGTAAGGCGGGGCAGCTGCACGCATTCACATTCGTTAATGGCAGCGTCACATTTGCTGTTAGACACATTTGCTGGAGTTCATGGGTGTCAACCACTTGAACATTGTGGCCCCCAAATGGGGCTCAACATAACTTTACAGCATGCTCTATGCGAATATGTTGGCCATGGTCTAGAGCTGACAGCGTGTCACGCACGATATGATCTAACCAACCGCTTGCACAGTGAGGCTTAAACATTAATTAAATGTAAATGTTTAGTTAATGCACTTTGCTGGTTGTCCTATCGGACGGATTTTATAGAGAGCTGACTATTTCAGCTTTCTATACAGTCTGTCCGATAGGACAACCAGCAAATTGTATTGTATTAGATATCTTATATTCTAGTCGAACAAAATGTAGAAGTTTTGAAACATTTCATATTGAAATTTGGAGCAACATCTATACTTATATATAACATATAATGAAAGAAAAACTTTTTATTCATAGTGTTTAGTTGCACTACTATTTTGATGAACAGTGTATATCTTTCTAAGATTCTATCTAAGATTTGGATAATAAACTATGATTTAAACGAGACTTTAAAACCTAAAATATACCTAAGAAGTAAGTATATATATTCATAAATACAGTGCTCAGTTGCACTACTATTTTCATAAACATAACTAAATATATTGTTCGATGGTCTTAAATCTTAGTAGAGAAGTGTTCACTATCTAAGATTCTTAGATCAATGAAACTTTGATAGTAAACAATGATTAAAATGAGACCTAAGCACATATACTTCTATTTATGTATGCAGTGCTCAATGGCACTACTATTTTAATGAACAGTTTATATCTATCTAAGATTTGGATAATAAACTATAACTAACTAACCTGAGAAGTAAGTATATACAAGTATACCCATATATACTGTGCTCAGTTGCACTACTATTTCACTGAACAAAACTGAATATATAGATCGCCTTAAGTCTAAGTATAAAAGTATTCTCTAAATAAGATTCTCCATCTCAAATACGATTAAAATCTATAAGCTCCACAATTTCATTTGATTTCCTGTAGCTGTGAATGGAATGAATGTGCCATCTCTAGCTGAAAGCTCGTCCGCTTTTAGCGACGATATCATCATTTATGACAGCTCATTTGACGGCGCACTTAGCACACACAGCTCCAAATTGAAGACGACGCATGAGTTTTGAATGAATCTCAGCGATGATTCTCGCTTGCCGCTGGCATCCTCGTCTCATGTATCGAGTCTCGTGTCTCAATTTCATGCAATTAAGTTCAATTCGAGCTGGTTGTGGGCCTTGTGTGTGTGTGTGTTGCCTTGTGGATCGAGTGGCTCTTGTTGAACGCACGAGTGCAACTGCAACAACACCCCCGCCCACACCGCCGCCAACCAGACCAGCCCAGTGAGCATAGTGCAACGGCATCGATGGCTCGGTTTCGTGTTGCAGCTTTTGAAGTAAACAAACAAAAGGCTAAAGCAGCAGCAGCAGCAGCAGCAGCAATAGCAACCACCGCAGATCGCACCACCAAAGGGCCACTCGATGTGCTCCCAATGTTCCATAAATAGAGCTGCAGCACGTTAAGAATTTCGTATCGTTCGCCTTTCCAAACAATTGATGCACGTTTCAAGTGGCTTCACAGCTTCACCCAGTGCAGAGAGCCCCAACTCTCCCCTGCCCCATCTCACCTCACTCGTCCACCTTGCTTTCCTTTCTTCTAGTCTATTGGTAACCTCCAACTGTGCCATTCCCATTCCAATTGTTCAGAATTTGTTGTGGAAATTCTTGATTTGCATTTTCCAAAAGATTTCGTTGCATCCCAACCAAATTCCATTCCATATTCCAATCCACTCAATACCAACAAATTCCATTCCATTCGTTACTTGTGTAACAAATCCTTTTCTCATTAATATATATACCTATGTTTGTATATATGTGTCTATATATGTCTGACTAGATAGCTTCCATTGTTTGTAGAATATTTGTTCATATGTTCTAATAAAACAGACAGCTATTAGCACATCGTACGGTTTCAGTTCCAATGCATGATTCAGCCCATATTATATCTATTACATAGAAATCTCTTTTGTAGTCAACAACTTAAGTAAGCCTACGTTTATTGATAAATTACCAAGGCTGTCAAATGTTCGTACTTATATGATATACATATGTATAAATAGGAAGGGGGAAGAATTGTCTTTTGTTGCGAAAAAGCAGTTGACAAAGCTTTGCGTTGATTTACGCTCCAGTTGCGGCAATATTTAGATTCCCTCTATTAATGCTGCCCAGTTACGCCCACCGCCCCGCAGCCCCATCCGCGCGCTTCTCTAATGCAGGCGCGCATAAACGCCCCTCGCTTAGACAATGCAATGCAAACGACAATAACTAACATACACATGTAATCATTTGCCAACTGACACAACAGCAACAACAGCAACAACAACAACAATTAAGTATTTATAATGACTTCTCAAAGAGTGAGCGGCAGCGGAAGCGAGACAGCAATTGCAATTAGAAATATTAATAGAACTGTGGAGAGGAGAACAATATGAAAGAGGCGTACGAAAAAGGAAAAACAAACAAACAAACAAACAAAAAATCACTAATAATTTGCCATGTTTCTCAAATGTTTAGTTTTGTCACGAATTACAAAGAGTATAAATAAAATCAACAAAAAACAATAAACAATTTGTGACGTCAGCGCGTGACTAAAGTTAACAAAATACCGGGTAACAAAACCCTGATAAATTCCTTTATAGAAAAATTGAAAGTATTCTGGCTAAAATTGTTGTTTATCTTATCACGTATCAAGCTATATGATATACGTACCCATAATGCTATGCATATACACTGCATACCACTCGGATACTATTGAGAGTTGGCTTACAATAGATGTATGTTTATACCTATATATATGTATGTAAACATCATGTGAAACCGTTATTTGTATACATCATATGGTAATCGAATGCCTATACAAAGTAACACTTGAAGTATGTTGTTTATGTTCAAAGTTATCGATAATTATCAATTGAGCAAATTCATTGTATACATATGAACATATATATGCATATAGATACATATGTATGTATATACAATAGAAATATATCATATGGAAATCGCATGACTGTATTATGTTTTCTTTACAAGTTATCGATAATTATCGATTAGGCAATACATTAGATTTTTTTACAATTTACTAAGAATATCTTATTAGTGAATGTCTATACAAATAAAGCTGCTCTACATGCATACATATATAGTTATCGATAATTATCGATTGAACAATTCATTGCATAAGAGCCCTTACATATGTATGTACATATATTCTATAAAACTCGAATGACTATAAAAAGGTGCTCTATATACATACATATGTATATTGTGGATTATGTTTTCTTTAAAAGCTATCGATAATTATCGATTAAACATAGGATTTTTTTTACAATTTACTATATATTATTAATGAATGAATATACAAATAAAGCTGCTCTACATACATACATATGTATATAGTTATCGATAATTATCGATTAGTCAATTCATTACAATTCCAAGATTCGTTATTTATGTACATATGTACATATATTCTATAGAAAAGGAATGACTATAAAAATAAAACTGCTCACTCTCTATATAGTGGATTACGTTTTCTTTAAAAGTTATCGATAATCATCGATTAGGCAATGCCTAAAATTCTGTACAATTTACTTTATATTATTAATAAATGACTGCAAAAACGAAGCTGCTCTTTATACATGGAGTATGTTTTCTTTAAAAGTTATCGATAAATATCGATTACTCAATACATAAGATTTTTTGACAATTTACTATGTATTATTATGCTAATACAATGCTGATTCGAGTCACTAAAATTTTACATCTTCCAACATCTTCAGCTAGAAAGAGTATGCAAACTTCGACTTCTTCAAATATTTAACTGTCATTTTATATATTATATATTTTTTTGTATTTTCTTACAACGGCATATCGAATAGCCAGCCCAAGCCGACGCCCCCTTTAAGGCGACCCCAAAAACAAGAAGAATAAGGCGAAAGAAGAAGAAGCAGCGAAGAAATGTCAGCACGAGTGAAGCGAACGCTAACAACATGTCAACTACTGTTAGCTGCGGTCACGTTGCCTTTGCCTAGGCCCAAGCCGCTGCCGCTGCCGCTGCCTCTGCCTCTGCCATTGCCATTGCCATGGCCATTGCCATGGGTCGCAACTGCAGTTGGAAGTTTGTCGGCAAACTGGAAATAGACACGCCCACCAAAAATGGGCAGCGGGAGAAGAAACCGCAGCCGCGATCAGCGGCTAGTTAAGGCAGCGACCACAGTCGCAGTGGCAGCGCAGTCGCAGTCGCAGTCGCTGTCGAAGCTGGAGCGAAAGCGACTGCGACCGCAAAATGTTGTTGTGCCAAAACTGAAAAAAAAGAAAAGAAAAGAAAAGAAAAAGAAAGGAACGAAAGGCTGGAGGCGGGAGGGGCGAGGGCGAGGTGGGGGCAACAACAAAAGCGCAGATGAACAACTATTTGGACTATGTAATTTGCGAGCTTTTATGGAGTTCAATGAGAACCAGCAAAAAGAAGCAGAAGAAAGAAAATAGAAAAACAAAGGGAAAGGGGAAACAATTAGCGGACAGCGGGCAGCAAAGGCAAAGGCAGAGGCAAAGGCAGAGGCAAAGATGAAGTGCCATTAAAACTGTGCAATGTGCGAGCTTTATGACCGCATGGTTCAATTATTTGAATGCACTGAGCGAAATATTGGGGTGTGTATATATTATAGATGATGGAGATTCAAAATCATATGAAATATCAAATGTTAAACTTTATCAACAACTTAAAGAATCATAGAAGTTTAACTAAGCTACAGTAAACACTCGCTAATTGCACATGATTATAAAATAGATCAAATGATGACAAAATTTAAAAAAAAAATTGTATAAATTTATTGATTATTATTATATTTATATATCAATAATAATATTTTTAAAAAAACATTTAGTGAGGTTTTACTGTACACTGAAAATACATATTCATAATTTGAAGAAACTGGCATTTAGCGAGGCTTTACTGTACATTGAATAGTCATTAATATTAAAAACTCGAAGAAAATTGCATTTTGCGAGGTCTCACTGTACATTGAATATTCATTAATAGTAAAAATTCGAAGAAAATTGCATTTAGCAAGGTTTTACTGTACATTGAACATATATCAATAGTAATAATTCGGAGAATAGAGCTCTTATCGAAGCCTTACTGTACAATAAATACACAATAATAATAATAATTCAAATAAAACACCATTTGGCGAGGTTTTACTGTACATTAGTAGTATTAATTTGAAGAAAAGAGCATTTAGTGAGACTTTACTGTATATGGAATAAACATAAATAATAATTCTCATTTGGCGAGGGCTAACTGTATATTGAATGTACATTAAAATAATAATAATTCAAATAAAATGCCATTTAGCGAGGCTTTACTGTACATTAAATGTATATAACCTATAATATTAAAAAAAAAAACATTTAGCAAGGCTTTACTGTATATTAAATACACATTAATAATAAAAAATAAAAAATAGCATTTAGCGAGTTTTTACTGTACATTGAATATACATTAGGCCAGCCAATGCGCACTGAGCCATTGCAATGCTTGCAATAATTAAATATTTGCTTAAAAAACTTCAATTTGAACTAAGAAGCAATCAGACTCCATCTCAGACTCCGTCTCTGACTTCATCTCAGAGTCCGTCTCAGAGTCCGTCTCAGAGTCTGTCTTAGACTCCGTCTCGGAGTCTGTCTTAGACTCCATCTCAGAGTCCATCTCAGACTCCATCTCAGACTCCGTCTCAGACTCCGTCTCAGAGTCTGTCTTAGACTCCATCTCAGAGTCCATCTCAGACTCCATCTCAGACTCCATCTCAGACTCAGTCTCAGACTCAGTCTCAGACTCAGTCTCAGACTCCGTCTCAGACTCTGTCTCAGACTCCGTCTCTGACTCCATCTCAGACTCCGTCTCTGACTTCATCTCAGAGTCCGTCTCAGAGTCCGTCTCAGAGTCTGTCTTAGACTCCGTCTCGGAGTCTGTCTTAGACTCCATCTCAGACTCCATCTCAGAGTCCATCTCAGAGTCCATCTCAAACTCCGTCTCAGAGTCTGTCTTAGACTCCATCTCAGAGTCCATCTCAGAGTCCATCTCAGACTCCGTCTCAGACTCCGTCTCAGAGTCTAAATCTCTCGCCTAGAACACAATGATTCGCTGATGCACATTCACAATGTTCCGTGAATCACAAATTTACATTCACAATTTTCAGTGAATCACAAAATTCACATTTGCAATTTGCAAGCTGCTTTAGACTCTGCTTAACGGGCAATTGTTGCAGTCAAGTCATTAAGAGTGGGTATTACTGTAGACGACTCATGTGGCCTATTATAGGTGCGATTAAAGCTTTTAAACTAGAATTAAGCTCGATTCATAAAGTTAATGTGCAACTGATGTTTTGATTTGAGTGTGACAAGTTTAGCGTCAGTTCGTTAGTGAATGAGTGAGTGAGTCAATCCATCAGTCACTTCATCATATATAGAAAGAATATTTCCTCTTACAAATATTGCGAAATTTGTCAAACAACCCTCGCATGCATTTCTACTTACGCTTCGGGTAGAGCGGTGGGCGACTCCTAACTGTCTCCGCAATGCTGATCGGCGTGACCTCGGCTCCTGCTCCTGCTCCTGCTGCTGCTGCTCCTGCTGTTGCTGCTGACAGCGACGGCGGCTGCGACAGCGGCAGCGGCGGCGGCGGCGGCTGCTGTTTCATAGCTGCGCTGCCGCTGCCCAAAACGCCGCCGCTGCTGAAAAGGCGACGCTGCTGTAGAAATGCCGTTTTGTCTGCCGTTTGCTGCTTGTGTGTGATGATTATATTTATAACTGTTATTATTATTTTTTATATTTTAATTGTGCACAAAAAAAAAAATACCGATGCTTCACGTTGTACTGAAATAGTTAAATGTTTATTGTTGATTTTCGGTGCTTATCAGCGATCGAGATAAACGTATATGCATAGGTGTGCGTGTGTGTGTGTGTGTGTGTGTGTGCTCAAATTGGCAATAGATAGGCTTAAGAGTTGCAAGAGCGAGCAAGAAAACTTGCATATGTATTGACTTTTAAGGTTTCACACACACACACATGCACACATACACACTCACATACAGCTGCCCTATATTTACGTCCTGCTGACACCGTTAACTCTGTAATTGCAAGCGAATTGCCTTCAATGACAGCGCAACACAGCAACAAAAACAATAGCAAACTAACGGTGCTTTGGGCAGCTGTTCTTGTTTGCAATCCTCTTTGCGCCGCTTCACCTTGACCTACACGAATTCAATAATAAATGAGCGCAGCCTGCACTCTACACACAAGCCACTTGAACAACAACAACAACAAAAAAACAACCGAAATTCAAATAAAACTATTTGCACATTTGTTGTTGAACAATTCCAAAAAAAATAAATAAATAAAATAAATAATTTAACTATGTATATCCGTTGCATTGGGCTTTCAAATACCTTTTCACTGGGGCGCAGCACAAATAAAACACAACCGACCCGCGGCTAGTGTAACCGACTAATGTTGAAACGAAAATCTGCCGTACTTATACCCCAGGCTCAAGTGGGCACACTGCCAATGCTAGACTCAGTCTGGCACTGTTGTGTTAACAGTGAGCTTAACATATCTGCTAACTTAACACTGTGCAATAGTATCGCATGAATCGAATTGTTAATCGTTTACGCACAGCTGTTATTTGCTCAGCTCGGTAGGCTGACGATATACAAGCTGTCTTGCCAGATGAGCAAGTCACAGAAGCCAGAAATAGCTAAGCAAAAGTAGAAAAGTCCAGAAAAAAAGCTTTTACTAATCACTTAACATTGACCAAATTCTGATTTTTGATAAAATTTTTACTTGTTTTTTGCTTGTTATTCTTAAATGCAAACATCCATTGTAATTACATAAAATTGTATTCATTTTATGCAATTCTGCTAATGATGACCTTCTTTTTTTCATCTTACTCTTAAATACCATCTCTTGGCATGATATTTGCTTATTTAACATACAATTTTGACATTTTCACATATTTCCTTGCTAAAAAGCAGCCATTTAATAATTCAAACTAGCCCTAATTCCCGCCAGCCGCTAAATCACTCTCCTTTGTTTGTTAAACGTCAGAGCTGACGGGAAAATAGCTGAATTGGCAACACTGTGCACAACACAACATTCATCGTAACTGTTATCGATGTATCGAGTACGTTGTCGGCAGCTTTGAATTGTTTATATTTAATAAAAATAAATTTTTTTTTAAATAATATAGTTGCCTATAGTAAAAAATATGACTTCTTGGCGCTTACAATGGCAAATTGCTAAGCTAAGCCGCTTAACAATAATTGCACCATCGCAAAGCCGATTTCATGCCAATGCCGCATTCATCGCCAAATCCAAACAGATAACACAACAAACACAACAAATACAACAAAACAGACTTTGTCATTGCAGAAGCCGGAACAAAGTCAACAACAACATCGCCGGCAACATGCTGAAGTATTTGAATCAAACTGAGGCCATCAACGTGGACCTGGAACTCTTCAACGAGTACAAATTCAGCGTGGATCAGCTGATGGAGCTGGCGGGCCTCAGCTGTGCGCACGCCATAGCCAAATGCTTTCCGCCGGAGCGATATGGACGCGTGCTCGTCTGCTGCGGCCCAGGCAACAATGGTGGCGATGGCCTGGTCTGTGCCCGCCACCTGGCACTGATGGGCTACACGCCCGCGCTGTACTATCCGAAGCCCACCCCGAAGCCGCTCTACGAGAATCTCGCCCATCAGTGCCAGCGCATGGAGATTGAGAGGATTGATGACTGTCCAAGCGTGGCGACAGCTGCCGATTGCTATGATCTGATTGTGGATGCACTGTTCGGCTTCAGCTTTAAGCCACCCGTGCGCGCTGACTTTGTGCCGGTGGTGGAGCTGCTGCAGCAAACGAAGCTGCCCATTGCCAGGTTCTTGAACTAAACAAAAAAACAAATGAAAACTAAATTAAACTTTTGTATGATTTTCATATGATTTTCAGTGTGGACATACCTAGCGGCTGGCATGTGGAGGAGGGCAAGCTAAACGCCTGCGATGTGGAGCCAACGCTGCTCATCTCCTTGACGGCGCCCAAGCTCTGCGCCAAGCACTTCAAGGGCAAACATCACTTCCTGGGCGGACGCTTTGTGCCGCCCGCTCTGCAGCGCAAGTACGAGCTGAATCTGCCCACCTATCCGGGCAACGAGCTGTGCCTGGAGCTCTAAGCAACTCGCATCGCATCACAATGTTAACTATTTTGTAATTTGATCAAATCTCTCGAACTAAAGTCGGCGAATGTTAGATTCAATTCGTGTTTATATTTGATTATTGTTTATGAATTTTTAATTATTATTTTGGTATTTATTTGATTTATGCATGGGAGCATTACGTTTATTCTTTTTTTTTACATTTACATATAAATTTATTAATTATTATTTTATTTATTTTACTTTTACATACATGTGATATATAATAAGTTTGCCATCTATTTGTATAAGCGATTGTAGTTCTTGCGGCGGCGATCCTCCTCGAAGTTGTTGTTGCGCGCCCACTCCTTGAGGTTGCCCTTGGAGCGCAGCATTGCCGACTTGGAGTCCACGTCCCGCATGACAAACGGCGAGAAGCCCGCAATGTAATCATCGTCCAAGGCATTCGTTTTGGTCTTGGCCACGCGCGACGGCATCTGGCGCGGCATGGGCTGATCCTCAAAGAGTATGGGATTGCGCGAATGCTTGCCGCCCTGGAAGCGTGGCAGACTCTGATTCTTATATTTGGTGGACAGCGGACGTCGCGTATTGATGTGCATCACCTGCTTGCCATGCTCGTCCAGACTGATGGCGACACGCTTCAGCGTCTTGTTGCCACAGTTCGGGCAGAAGACCTTGGTCATGATGCTGGTCGTTCGGTAGCAGGCATAGCAGCGCAGTATGTAGGTGCGCAGCTGCTTGATGATGCGTCCATTGAGCGCCGCCAGCTGCAGGTTCAGCTGCTTCAGCACATTCTGCAGTGCATAGTCTGTGGTCATGCAGGCCACCGGCGGCACCAGGTCCGTTTCCACCTTGCCCTCGAGCGCTTTCTTGGCCTTCTTAATGTTCGAGTGCGTTATCCAGCCATCGGTGCCAACGTCATCGTCGTCGGCGGCGGACGCATTATTATTTGTATTGCTGCTTGGCTGCTCTTCTTCCTCGTCTTCCTCTGGAGGCTGTGCCACCAGCAGATCACATGTTGCCTGCTGCTCATCCGCCGTTGGCGCACATTTGAGTTTTTCAAATAGCTTGTCCAGCTGCTCCTGCGTCAAGTCGTCCTCATCCTCATCCTGATCCTCATCAGCATTTGTCTCCAGTTTGCTGTCTGGATTAGTTATTTGTTTGCCTTGCAGCTGCGCTTCAATGGCTGCCTTAATGTGATCCACTTGACCATTGACATCTTCATTATCAACTTCCACTTCATCCTCATTCTCCTCCTCCTCCTCTTCCTCTTCCTCTTCATCCTCATCTTCATTTCCCTCCGGCATATACCAGCCCACCAGCCGTTTGTTGTTCACATCCTGCATCTCCTCTGGCTTGTCCTTGGAGGCAATGACCTGGGCAACGACTGGCTCATTGCGCAGATGCTCGGTGCCCAGCGTGTCCGCTTCCAGCTCGTATGTCAGCGATATCACCTTCAAATCAATGCCCGACAAGCTGGCATAGTCGCCAGTTTTCTTGGCAAATTCCACGCAGTGTTTGACGCTCTCGGGGCGCGGCTCGCGCACCTGCAGATCAAATGGCAGCACGCAGAGGCGCCGTATTTGACGCCTATTGCGCACCTCGGCCACCACCTCCGGCACAGTCAGCACATTATCTGCATATTCCTAAATACAAAAAGAAAAAATAAATTATTTACTCACATATTTAAATTTAATACTTACATTTAGTGGCACTGCATTGATAAATGCTGTCGTGTCCGCAACGAGATATTTGATTTTTGTGCTAGTTTCACTCATTTTAAGTCAATTGAGACACAACAGAGCGAAGAAAAACAAATTTGATATTTGCACGTGTTAAGCCCATGAATTAGACAGACTAAAAGGTTGCACGTAAGTTGGGACAGCGACTGTTATGCTTTGGCCAATGACGTCATACATTTCACTAAGCATACCAAACTGCACTGTTAAAAGACTCAGCAGGTTACGCAAAGAACATCTCCGTTACTTTGCATGTTAACTTTGTAACGTCACAGCCGCGGCTTTTTCATATATGATCAGTGCACCAATTTCTCAGAATGTGACGTCACATGTTCAAGTTAACAGACCACTTTTAAGTTAACAGACTGCTTTGCATAAACTCTTTATTTATATATTTGATTGGTTTGGATTTCATATTTTTTATACAATAAACAGCCGCATTTAAATTATTATAATTAGTGATTCGAACAATTTTGTAAACGTCTCTCCAATTGTTGCTTGCAGTGTAACCTATACAAAACTATCATACTTTGATTCTAAACCATCGCCAATAGTTATCGCACTCGATTGTGCCGCCAAGTAGACTCCAGATATTTGACATATCGATACGATATCAACGATAACATACATATCAACGTTCATCTCTAGTTTTCAAGCGAAAATGGCGAAGTGCGTGCTCTTTTTTGTTGTTCGGTTTTGATTTTCTTGTCAATTTTAAAGACCGCACAAAATTATATAAAACTGCACTAGAGAATTTTGAAAAGTAAGTAATGCAATTCTCTGCGCAGCCATTTAACTAAAACAATTCGCGCACAACTTCCAGAGAATTGCAATTTGAAATATCGCCAATGTGGAATCAGTGGCCAGTCGCTGCGGTGCCAGCTGCCCCAATGGCTGCACCGCCGCCTCAGCCTGCCATACCACCCCCACTGCCAGATGCGCCACCGCCGCCACCACCGGCAGATATGACAACAAGCGCGACTACGGCCCCGGGTGCCGTAGCCGCTGCCACACCATCATACATGGGCGCGGGCGGAGCCCAATCCGCCAGCAATCCATATGAACAGTATACGTCCGCACAGTATGCGGCCATGACGCCCGAACAGCAGTTTGCTCTACAGCAGCACTGGCAGCAGTGGCAGACCTACCAACAGGAGTACGCCAAGTGGCATGCCCAGTATGGCGAGCAGGTAATTTGTGTAATTTATAATTTTTGTGATTTTTACTAAATATGCATTCCATGTATGCCACAGTACAAGCGAGAAATGGCAGCTGCGGCAGCTGTCAACACAGTGCCTACGCCTGCACCGATCGCCGCGCCCATGGGGCCCGTTGCGGCACCGGTACCAGTGCCGGTGCCGTTGCCATCGGCTGTGCCTGGCATTGGGCCAGTTTATCCGCCAGCTGCAATGGGTGCACATATGCCAGTCCAGCCACCACTACAGACATACTTTCCACAGCCACAGCCGCAGCCGCCGCCGCCCCATTCGCAAACACAGATGCCTGGCAAGATTATGGCCCAGCCGCAGATGTACAATCAGCCGCCACCGCCGCCGCCGCAGGTCTATCAGCAGCAGCAGCAGCAAGTGATGCATCCGCCGCCACATCAATGGCAACAGCCGCCGCCGCCGCAGGGCAGATACAATCACATGCCGCCCGTTGGCTATAATCAGCCGCCCAATCCGCGTGATCCCAACATGTTTCCCAATTTACAGCAGCCACCGCCGCCGTTTATGCAGCAGCAGCCGCCGCCTGCATCGTCGGATGCTAATTGGCCAAAGGGACCACCCAGCAAGGGCAGTGGCAACATGAATGGGCCACCGCCAGATGTGGGACAACAGCCGGGCCCAGCGCGTCACAATCGTTGGCAAGGCCCCAGCAATGAGCCCGGTAACAATAACAACAACAGTAGTCAAGGCCCCAATAAGCCGGGCCAATTCGGCGGCCGACGCAATTGGCAACAGACTCCTGGCAACAACAACAACAACAACATAAATCGGAACAATCCGTTCAGCAGTGGACCACCAGGAAATTATGGCGCCGATGATGGCGGTGCCAACTCTGGCAAGGATTCTGCAGGATCGGGACCTTCGAACACGGGCAACTTCGGTGGTTCAACTAGCAATTACGGCAGAAACTTTGGCAATAACGGACCCAATCAAGGACCACAGGATCATTTTGGCAACCACAATAATAATAATCGTCGCAGCGGTCGCTGGGAACCGAATCGAGCGCATCAAAGTGGAGGCAATTTCGGCCATTCACTCAATAGCAACGATGATGGCTTCAATCGCTCCAGTCAGCCAAACTTCAAACAGCAACAGCAACAGCCGCGTGCACCGGACCTGGACGAGGCCAGTTTCGATCGGCTGTTCAATCAGTGGGAGAAACAATTCGAGGATTGGAAGCGTGCCAATGCGAATCATCCCGATCGCGATGAGTATCGCCGCTATGAGGAGGAGTTTGAGAAGCAGCGACGCCGCATTGCCGAGCGTCGTGAGCAGATGCGACGCAGACGTCAGCTGCAGCAGCCAAGCCAACAAGGAGCCAGAGGCGGCTCTGAGGAAAACATGAAACAGCAACCAGACAAGGACATGGAGCAGCAGCTGGAAACGGCCAATGGTACAAATCCAGAGGAAACCCATTACTATGCGCCTGAACCCAAAGCGGCTGAGAAGGCGATGCAGTCAGACTCGCACGCTAGCAAAGAGCAACCAGGTCTGCCCTCAAAACCGAACGAACCGCAGGATGTAGCTGCAACAACAACAACAACAACGACGACACAGCCAAATAAAGCTAATCTGCTGGGCAAGCGTAAAAATATTGCTGGCGGCAACGGCAACACATCGACGCCAACCAAGCAGATTAAGCCGACCAAACAGGAGAATATATTAATCATTTCACTGGACGATGACGACGATGATGACGACGATGACGATGAGTTGGCTGACGCACAGAAGCCAACGGATAAGGATCAGGCTGCAGACACTGGCAGCGAGACGCCCATGAAGAACATATTCAAGAAGCATGATGGCATACCGGGACTTGATTTCATTGTTGATGGCACTGCAGCGCCGCCCACTGAAGCATCGCAGGCCAAGGGCACGGATAACAGTAAGAAAATACCGTCGCTATTCGATGTGGTCATTGACAAGCCGGGCAAGTCGCCGCCAGAGGGCACTGGCGGCGGTACAGCGCAGAAACAGCCAGCGGCCGTCAGCGAAGCTCTGCCGGATAATGTTAGCAACGTGCTCAAGGATCCGGAGTTTATGAACAACTTGTCGCAGGCGCTGGCCCAGGCGCAGGGTCGTGAGCGGGAACAGCAGCAGGAAGAACAGCAACAGCAACAGAAGTCGAACGACAGCAGCGAAAATGTCAGCAACAACAAAGGCAACAACAACAACAACAATGAGGACAGCGACGGACGCGCACTGAGCTTTGCCGAGTGGCAGCGCAAGAAGAATAACCAGAAAGTTGGCTCGCAGGACGACCCGTCGAACAGTTTGCCGGATAATGGCGCTCGTGATAATTTCGGACCGGGTCCAGGTCCCATGGGCAATGAGCCGGGCGAGCATTGTGGATTTGGTCCAGATCAAAGATCATCCCATGGATTTGGACCCAATAATGGGCCGCCGTTTGGACCGGCCGGTGCGCAGTTGATGGGACCGAATTTTACTGATTTCAGTGGTCCGAATGGTCCGCCAAATGGTCCCAATTTTGGTGGTCCCCATTTTGGACGTCAGGGACCCGGACCTGGACCCGGACCCGGACCAGGGCCCGGGCCTTTCGGACCCAATGGGCCATTTGGACGTAATTTTGGTCCGGGTGGACCAAATAATCCCAATTTCAATGGACCTGGACCTAATTTCGGTCCAAATTTCCGTGGCAATGGACCCGGCAATGGTCCCGGCAATGGTCCATTTCGACCAAATTTCTGCGGCCCGAACTTTGCCGGTCCCGGCGGACCGAACTCACCTGCACACTTTGATCGCAATTTCGGACCAGGACCCAACCATCCAAATGAAGGGAACTTTCGACCCAACAATCCGAATTTCAATGGCCCCCACAACAACAACAACAACAAAAACAATTTCAACGAGAATCCGTTCAGACGCAACAGTGGAGCACCAGCGCCCAGCTTTGATGATGGACCCGGCTTCGGACCACGTGGCAATCACCAAAAGAACTTTGGACAGCAGCGCAACAGCTTTGGCAACGGAGGAAACAACAACAACAACAACAACAACAACGACAACAAGCCTTGGCCTGATGGGTATGTGTCATAAGTCGTGCTTAACTTTATATGTCTTTCTCTGCCCACCCAGACTCTCTCTCTCGCTCGCCCTCTACATTTTGCCTTCTTTTCTTATGTTTGTGTCAAATGAAGTTTGATGGATCAAGGAGAATTCCTGTCCAATATTCCTGAGTCTGAGTGTGAACAAAATGAAGAAGAAGAATTAAGCAATTGCTCTCAGTTTGTCTGTGTTGCCAAGCCCAAAACCAAAACCAAAACCAAAACCAAAACCTAGTGCACTCGCTGCTGTTGAGCGTATGATTGGGGATCTCAATTATCTTTACTTTGCATTAATGAATGATATACGCTGTGATGTGTGGACCTGCAAGTCAGCTAGCTGAGCTATCTAATTGATATTTATTGCTGATATTATTATATCATGTAACTTGAACTTGTTATAATGAATGTGGCTAATCTGTAGATTATATAATTAGATAATCATAAAGAGTCGGGCAGCTGGGCCTAGTTTTAGTTTTCATTTTGTTCCGATCGATTTGAAATTCAATTTGCTTCATTTTAAAGGCAGCAGTTGGGGGTCTACATACAACTCCATGATGAACTATTCCATTCAACAATTTACCATTTGACAAAGCCCCAAAACCCCATTCAAACTCTTAGCCTAGTATTAAGTAAATTATCGAAATCAAATATGAAATTTGAAATTGTTTGAAATACTAAATCATGACAAAGTCTCAGAACTGTGTGAGAGAGATTTCTAGTTTTTTTTTTTCTTTTTTGGCTCAAATTAGTCTTAAATCTGATCAACTAATTTGATATATTTTGAGTACTATGGAAGCCTATGACTTTAGGAATGTTAGTTGAATACTACCAACTGTCTCAATTGCCAACTCTTTTGAGTGTAAATGATCAGAATATCTCTGGAAAGACAGACCCAGAACTCCACCCGCAACTCACCCGCCGCCCCTTATAAATCTGTTCTCTTATACGTTTTCTATGTTTGTAGCTTAAATGTGCAGGCATTTTGTTGATCTCGTCGTTAATGCTGGAATTTCGATTCCTTACCCGTTTTCTCTTTTTCTCTTCTACTTTTATGCACCCAAATATATATATATAAATAAAAAACAAAAACCAAATAAAAACTAAAATTTAAATTACAATCAATTAAACCTAACTCACAAAACAAATATATTTCTATATATTTTATAAAACTCAATTGTCATTCCGCTGAATTTCACTTGATTCATGCCCAATCTATATACATAAATATATATATAAATATATGTATATATATATATATATATATATATATAGGAATCGATCGTTTCGTGGTAGGGGCGACAACTCCAACAGGAGCAATAGAAACATGCAGCAGCAGCAGCAACGCGGACCCAGGTCAAGCTAGATACGCGCCCTTCTTCTCGATTCTCACAGCAGCGCATATCCGAAATACATCAATGTTAACAATGTTAAAACAACAGTCAATATGTCTCTCTGCCAGCTATTTATACACATCTATTATGTACATCATCAATGCTAAAAATCTTGAAGATCTCCAAAATTTGGTTTAATTTTTGTTTGTTTGTTTTTTCTTGTAAAAAGAAATCAATGAATTTAGTTATTTGAAATTGAAATGAATATTTAAAAAAAACAAATAATTGAAGTGAGATTGATTAAGTTGGACGTCTCATCTGCAGTTATATTCGAGTTATATCTGAAGCTCTAGAAATTCCCGCCATGTATTTAGCATAATTCATAGTTACATATATACACACATACATACATCTATCTTTATCTAGTAAAGAACTACCTAAAGTTACGCAGAGACAAAGAACACCTTGAATACGATGAATGAATAAAATGATTTTAAATATTATATAAAATGCAAACTTGCATTTTCATATTTCAAAATGGGCTCATCGAAAGATTTATAGAACTCTAAAAAGTCTTAGTAATTGTCCGAAATTTTCCATTGAATGCAGTCCGAAAACATGTTGAAATAGTTGCATAGTCTTGGTATTAAGATCAACAGAAATACGATACACTTTTAGATTGTGCGCAAGCTAAGTAAAGTACAACCGAGGTCTGTTCAAAAAGTTTGGCAAAATTTTGAAAAAATTTAAAAAAATTGCCACAATTAAAAATTTGTTCATATTTCGTTATAAATTAAGAGTTTGACTTGCTGCTCAAATTCAAATAGATATAAGTTTTTTTTTTTTTTAATTTTTAATTATTTATTTATTTATAAATATCTTTTATATGTCCTTCAAAGTAAGCCCTAATAGATATAACACAGCTTGCAGTTCTCAAAGCACTTGAAGTCTTATGCAGCTTCGCCTTTGCTGCCGTCTTTAGCTACTCAAACGTAGCGAAGCTTCGTCCTTTCATGAGTTACTTCAGTTCAGAGTAACAAAAACTCAACCACAGCCATTCACATCACATCATCGCATATGCCCACCACACCAATCACTCAGCCTTTCTACTCTCCAGTTGTCTTAGCTTAGCTGAGCATTCAGAATGGCCAAACTTGTGGGCATAGCTGGGGGCACATGAGTAACAACACAACAAGGTCTAAGGACTGGAACATTGGCATCAAATGACTTTCACAAAGAGACACAAAACCTGCCCAAACCACACTTTTAGCTAACTTCACATCAGCACTGTCAACACACAAAAATACTTAGCACTCACACTGGGCTCACAGCTTACACACCTCCTGGCGCAAACACCTTCAGAACATAATAGGCACGAGAGACAAAAAAAAGGTTGAACTGTTTACTAAATTACAAATCAAAGTTAGACAAGGCATTGATTCAGTCTTTATGAAGTTACGGCTGCTCCATTTGGGACAGAGCATACACCGCATACTAGGACGAATCATTGGATTGAAGACATAAAGCAAGACTTCAAACTCAAATACATTATTAACACCACACCAGATACCCCAATCAGACAAAACGCTAAGCACGCATATCACCCTAATCCACTAGCTCACTCAGTTACCCACCCATCACAGCCCACACAAGGCAGACTTAAAGAATGCCAACCCGTTCAATCAACAAACCGAACTCTTCCATAACAAATAAAACACACACAACATTATCATAATTAACACTTTCAGTTATTAGACAACTTCCAATTCTGAAAGCATTTAAAATCTTGTTCAGCTCCGCCTTTAATGCCGTCTTTAGCTACACAATTGTAGCCTAGTGTCGTCCTTTCATGGGCCTGTTCAGTTTGGGCTAGCAGAAAAAATCACTGTTGGCCAGTTATGTTTCTTACGCTGGCTGCAACATCATGTGCGTGTCTTGTGTTTGGCCAAGAACTTGAGACAGTTTCTTTGCTGCATTTTTGGGCATAGTCTCAAAGCAAAGAACTTAACTGAGCAGTCACAAAAACACCAAGTTTTCAGCCTAAGTGAGCGGAATATGACATATACAACAACAAAACTTTACAAGCATCTTTTTTAAACAGACCTCGTGCGTATGGCACACGCCCCATTGTATAAGTTTAAACCTGCCCCAAAGACTTGCCCCATGCTAAATGCTTTTTGAGCTACCCAAGCTGCTGTGTCGTCTCGCCCAACCATGTAATATATATATTTACACACAATTATTAAAGCATTATTATTGCAATTCATTACTCCAGCAGCAATGTTTGTTGTCTTAGTCATGTAAGCACATATTTTGAAGAGTTAAACCGAGCTATAAGTTTTATGATCTGAGCCCAAGCTACTACTATTTACTTAACACCAATTGACTAATTGATCAAGCGTAGTTTGAATGTCATTCAAAAGTATTTTGGTCTGATTATAATCATCCGATCGTTGGTTGTCCGATGTGGTTCGAGTGTGAGCTACAATATTGTTCAGAGTCCCCAATTTAAAGTCTGTAAATGAATAGATAAGTTTGTCGTCTGTTTGCCAATTCAAGGCTGGTGGGTTCGTCTGTGTTTTCATTTGCTTACCCTAGGCTTGGAGAACCTTTTGAATAAGTTTGGAAAACTATAAACTTCGGCATAGCTGAATATAATGTTGACCTCAACTAATTATACTACAATATATACTTAGCTATATTGCTCCTAGTTAATCAATCAGAATTTATATATTTATATTAGCTTCGGTCAGCCGATGATAAACGTTTTATAAACTATCTAAACAAGCACAATTTGCATTTGTCCTAAACTATCCATGCCCTGGACTCAGAGCCTCTCATTACCCCCCCCATTAAAGTTGACCTTTAAGTCTGACTCTGGCTCTGCCTTTGACCCTGCCTCTGCCTCTGCCTTGGCCTCTGCCTCTGCCTTGTCTCTTGATCTGTTATGTAAATATCTTGAAGCTACAATTGCTTGCCCCATGACAATAGCAATATATTTGTAAAAGTTTAAGTGTTTCTTTCTGGTTTAAAATTTTAAAAAAAAAAAACAAAAAAAAAACCAAAACAAAAAAAAACAACATAAAACAATTAAAAAAAAAACAACAAATAAACAAATGAAAACTGAAAAAAAAAACAAAAACACGAACAAACATAACCAAATAACAAATAATTGATAAAAAAAAACTGTTAAACAAACCAAACCTCGACCCTGCGTCACGCAACGTTGCAGCGCGGAGCACACCGACAACATGCGACCTGGCAAGGAGCCCGTCTATCGGCCGATGCAAGTGTTTGACTATCAGAACAGCCGCAACACCGCCGCCAAGGTTATCGACTATGGCCACAAGTCGGCTGATGGTGCTGCCAATCGGACTGCCGCCGTTGGCCCAGGACCAGGACCAGGATCAGGACCGGGCCCAGCTCTGCCGGACTTCAGACCTGGTGTTACCTTTGACTATGGACATGCCTCAGCAGCTGGACCAGCAAGTGCTAAGCCAATCAATCCGAATTCCAGCCTTAACTCGAACAACAGCAGCAACAATAATAATAACAACAACAACAACAACAACAACAGCAGCAACAGCAAGAAGAAAAACAAAAAGAAGAATAAGAATCGTCAGCGTGCGCTGCAGCAACAAGTTACGGATTCATTAATGATGCCCGACCCTGAGGTAGGTATCTGGTGGCTAAGCACGCCGCAACATATCCCAATGGGCAAACATAATGTCATATCTCTGTATATATCCATTAGTTGAATGGCCAACAGCTAGCCATTGGCAAGCTCGACGATCTCGAGGACATATCCGATGGCGAGGAGTAAGTTGCAATTTGAGTTGTATAAAGTAGTTTTTAGCTAATGCCAAATTCCATCCTGAACATACAGTAATCTGACGGATGTAATGCTCTTGGAAACACCACCGCCGCCACCACCACCCATGCTGATTAAGCCGCTCAATGAGGAGCCAGCACCACCGAAAGCTTTTCCAGCCAATCCGCAGCGTCGCATGCTGAGCGAACCACCCGTCGCGCTGTTCCCATCGACGGCATCGGCCAATCGTCTGATACCGGAGCAAGTCGAAGTCAGTTGCCTGGAAATGAACATACCAAGTAATGAGAATCATAATACTATATCCATTGATGAGGTGCTGCTGCCACCGGGTCGTCTAACGCGTCCAAAACGTATTTGCATTATATTGCGTGGTCCGCCGGGCTGTGGCAAGTCCTATGTGGCACGTTTGATTAAGGAAAAGGAACTGGAAATGGGCGGCGCCACGCCTCGCATACTCAGCATCGATGATTATTTCATAATTGAGAATGACTACGAGGAGAAGTGCCCAAAGTCTGGCAAAAAGGTGAGCATTTTGGGCAAGACTAGCTAGCTTGAAAATGAATTTCATTTCTCTGACGTTTGCAGATACCGAAGAAGGAGATACTCTATGAGTATGATGATGCCATGGAGGAGACATATATGCAATATTTGATAAAATCGTTCAAGAAGACGCTTAGCGACAATCTCTATGACTTCATTATTGTTGATTGCAACAATAACTCACTGCGTTCACTTAACGAGTTCTATTGCAACGCTAAAGACTCGAACTTTGTGGTACGCAGCTCACACACTCTCTCTCTCCTTCTCTCTCTCTCTCTCTCTTTATCTCTTTCTCTCTGTCTCGCTCCAATTGATGCTGATGGCTTTCTTTTTCTAACAGCCCTATATTGTGGACATGCACTGCGATTTGGAGACGTGCTTGGGACGCAACAGCCATCAGCGTAGCGAGCACGACATACGTGTTGTGCTGGACAATTGGTGTACCACGCCGTTGCACTACATTAAGGTGGATGTGTCGTCGCTGCTGGAGAATGTTATTGAAATGGAAGATGTTGAGAACATGGCAACGGTAACTATGCTGCTCTAATGCAATCCGCCGCCCAACACGACTTACAGGCCCCAGTCACGAAGGCACTTCACTGCCTCGGCACTGACCATTTGGCTGGCCATCAGCAAATTTGTGTGTATATATGCCTGTGTGTGTGTGTGTAGCACTCTTGCCACTGGCAAACTACAATAGTTCATAAAACATATATTTATATTAACATTTATATATATATATATACATACATATATATATATATATATCTAACTATATAGTTGAATTATATATTCAAACAGTATGTAGTGTAAGCACGAGTATAACTTAGTTGGCAATGCCAATGCCCACGACAGCTCTTTAGTCTAAGATTCTCTGAAACTCGTATCTATAACGCAACATATTGAAACATACATGTGTATGGCATATGTATATTGCTGTATGCCATACAAATTGATGTAGTCGTATATCGTTACATATGTATATGCACGACAATACAAATGCAAAACTGTAAATTTGATCAATACAAATAGAATTGCGTTGTTGTACCACAATATTAATCAATTATCTAAATACCCGCATTACGAAATATTGAAATTAAGTACCTAAGTAAATGGCTATTGAAACGCTGGTCAAGCAAACTGTTGTTGATTTATTGCGGCTTGTTCATTGCAGGATGATAATGCGAATAGTGCGGAGCCCGCGACCGAGGAGAGTGTCACCACCGTTGCCCATGCCCATGCCACTGCCAATGCCGCTGCCAATGCCGCTGCCGACGATGAGGATAGCAACAGCGTTGATGCGGCCAACGATGTAAGTGTCAGAAGCAGCAATGGTTAATTGCTCCCACTGTGGGCATAAACTCTCTGCTCTCGTGCTCTATGCTCTATGTCTGTGTGTGTCTGTGTGCGGCTGTTGCTAATATCAAAATATATATTCTTTTATTGTACAATTTTCTTGACATGTGTGTTGGTTGTGTAAAGTGCGGCTTTCTGAAAAGCAAGTGGGAAAATGATACCACGCAGGAAAATCTGGGTAAGTGCTGTCAAGTTAAAAGCAATTCTCCTTTTTCTTTTCTTTTTTCTTTTTGCTTTGCTTTGTTTTTTGTTTTGCCTAATGTCCCGCAATTTCTCAACTTCAGCCCGTCTCGATGGCACCAAGCGCCTCATGCAAAAGCGCAAAGCCGCTAGCATGGCTGACTATTTGCAGCTGGATGAGTGGGAGCCGCCCACAGGCAATTCCAATGGCAAGAAGCGCGTAAGTGCTCGATGAAATCTATTTATACAGTCTTTGCTGAAAGCTGGCATGTAAATGTTGTAGGTACGCTGGGCGGACATTGAGGAGAGACGTGCACAGAAAAAAATGCGTGCGATTGGCTTTGTGGTTGGGCAAACCGATTGGAAGCGCATGATGGATCCGAATGCGGGAAATCGTGCGCTCAACAAAACCAAGTACATCGAACGCGTGAACAAACGGCGCTAATCAGGAAGGATCCAGTTTGATTCGGTTAAACAACGCATACCAATTGAGGAGACATGTATACAAATGGCATATCCGAATGCCTATAAACCCATGCGACCTCATCTAACTTGATTTTTATTTCTCATTTTTTATTTTATTTTTTTGTAGTTTATATTTAATAGTTGATTGTATGCTAGTTAATTACATTTGTTAACAAAATGCTTGCATGCATCTAAATGCAGGTCACTCACGTGTCCCAGTAAACAAACCAAGCAACAATCCAATCATCTAATACAATTTGTGCTCAATTTCCAAAACTTGCATGCATGACATGTATGTATTGTGTTATCATTACATAAATTATATACTAAAGCTAGTTATTAATTATGTCAACGCTTAAGCTTATGCATTTACAATTGAATTCAATATATTTAGATGTTCTCATTTTAACTTCTCCTTTTTTTTTGGTTTTCGCATATGATTGATTTTTTTTGTTATGCTCATTCAAAATCATTCGAACAATTTTAAAGAAATATTACTTTTAATAAATATATAATTTAGTATATATAAATATATAGATATATATATATTATGTGTGTGTACAGCGAGATATAAGCGAAATCGATGTGTATATTAGCAACGTTTTAACATTAGGTTTTAAGCAAAGTGAATGTGAAGTCTTATGTAAAATACTGATGTGTATTACTTAAATGAAATATATATATATATATATATATATATATATATATATATATATTTTAATTATTAGCATATAACTAGATGAATTACTCTCAATTATTGACGCATATTCTAATTAAAGTGCAACTTAACAAACAAAATAAATAAATTCGAAAAATTCTATATTTAAGTTGGGATTTTCATTATAAAATGAATTTTAGAGGCGTGCGTAAGAGCTCGACTAAAAATAGTTAATTTTTAAATGCTGCAATATTATGTTATAAGTTATCGAAAATTATCAATAGCTTTATTTGTTTCTCGTGCATCGATTATAATCGAACTTAAGAGTGAGTTTTTAGAGTATTTAATAGAGATTTCAGAAGAACAATTAAGACATTTTTTTATGCCAGCTTTTCTTAACTTTACAGTTAGTTAATAGTTAAGGAAAATACAAATTATTATCAGTTAAGAATGAAATGGCCAATGAAGAAGCACAATAAGTGATGTATGTATATGTATGTATGTATATACAGATGCAGATGTGTTCATGAAAATAGTAGTACACGACTGAGCATTAACAACAAAATTTAGTGATAAGAAAAATGACCTAATTTGGTGGTTCATGAAAATAGTAGTGGCTACTATACTACTATTTTCATGAACCACTAAATTTTGTCATTTTTCATATATATATATATATATATATATATATATATATATATATATATATATATATATATATATATATATATATATATATATATATATATATATTATATTATATATATATATATTATATATATATATATATATTATATTATATATATATTTTGAATTTGAAACAAATATTAAGATTAAAAAATTTTTGATTAATTTAGAGTTTTTTTTTTATATATTTTCTTACTAACTTTGGAACATTAGCCTTTCACTTGAGTAAGGAAAATGAATAAAATTTAGTGGTTCATGAAAATAGTAGTATAGTAGCCACTACTATTTTCATGAACCACTAAATTTGGTCATTTTTCTTATATATACATATATGCTTATACGAGTATCTACATAAAATTGACTTAAAATGTGTGTGAGAGCAGTTTTGCTTTGACTACAGGGTATCTCTTGGTCGTTAGCTATTGTATAGTGCAATATTGTTTGCCCTGTCAACATATACTACATAGCTAGATTAAGACTTGGCTTTCAATTTAGTTTATTGAACTTGCCAAATACGTCAAGAATTGGCCATTTGAACTATTACTCACGACTGAAGGTTAAGAAGTTGCGCAACTTTCAAACATGGATCGAGCACGCGATGTTGGCAAACTTTGAAACGATAACAGCAACAGCAACAAGAACAATAACAACAACAACAGCAGCAACAACTTTAGTTTGAGTTATCGCCACCCTTCAACACACACGCACACAGTCAAGCATTGCGTTGCTAGCGGCATGCGCGTGAGTGTCAAAAAAGGAGTACGGGCCAAAAGGACAAACACACCAACACCAACACCAGCACACAAATCACATTTCGAATTCGCATTCGCATTCGCATTTTGGCGATGAGTCTGCGACGAAGCTGAAGTCGTGGCACACGAGGCCAGGCAGCCGTTCAGTCGAGGAACGCAACTCGAACGTAACGGACGCTCGTGCCGCGCAGCCCCACAAACACGAGCAACGAGCAAAATAGCAACAACTGAAACAGCATTAATATTAATAATAATAATAATAAAAAAAAAAACACAGTAACAACAAATAGTGTGCAGCAAGTTGGCAGAGAGTGTGAGAGAGAGAGAGAGAGAGAGAGAGAGAGAGAGAGAGAGAGAGAGAGAGAGGTGAAAGGGCACATTGAAAGGCCAAAAAGAAACAATCAAGTTCTTCTTCTTGTTTTGTTGTTATTTTGTTGTTGTTTTGTCATTTGTTTAATTAATTGAGTGAGTGTGTGTGTGTGTGTTTGTGTTTGTGTTGGCTGCTGAATGTTGAATTCGCCCAGTGGCAATGTGGAAGTTACGTCAAAAGGAGCCAACAGCCAACAGCCAACAGCAACAACTACAGCTGTAACAACTTGTACAACAGCAACAGCAACAATAACAAGCGACGCGCCAAACCGTTTTGGCCGCCTTTGGCGCGTCGTCCTTTGCCCATTGTTGTCTTTGTTTTTATTGTTGTTTTATATATTTGTGTTGTTGTTGTTGCTGCTGCTGTGGCTTTTTGCTTACCTATTGGTGTTTTTTTTTTTTTTTTTTTTTTAGCCGGCATCGGCATTGGCTACGTGGCTCGGGCTTATATAAAGTGTACTATGGAAGCATGTCTTCCACATCCAGCTCCGTGCTAGCGCTGTCATCGTTCAATTTATTATTTTTCACCCAAGGTAAGGCGAACGGAATATAATACGCATAACTTGCCAGCCAGCCAGCCAGCTTTATATAATCTGCAAAAAGTTGTCTTCGGCACACCGAAGCCCAAACACTCTAGGCGAGGCTAGTGGCTGACAGCAGATCTAAACTGATCGACTCATGATCTATTTATATATAAAAGATTAGTGTTTAAGTCTAGTTAAGATTTAGTTTATAAGGGCTTAGTTAAAACTGAAATTCTTTTACCTTTACTTACTATCTACTCTTAGTCTTTATATGATCAAAGAACTGGAGTGTAATGAGATCTCGCTTGATAGCTTAAGTTGTTTCGCCAGAGATCATGACTATGTTATTGATAGCTGATACGTGTGATATACAAAGTTTCATAACGTTATACGAACAGATGTATGCGGTTGTGGCTACTGATCTATCATATAGATATATACAGCTGTGTTCATAAAAATAGTAGTGCGACTGAAAATAATAATTTAAAAATAAAATAATAATTTATTAATATATATAATATATGTTATACATATATATTTTAATCTTAAGACCCATTTCAAATTGTTTTCTAAATATTATATTTATTACAAAATTTTCCAGTGCAACATTTCAGTGTTGCACTACTATTTTCATGAACACTACTATTTTCATGAACACTACTATTTTTATGAACACAGCTGTATCCCACTGGTAGTGTATACCCTAGCGACTCATCCTTTGATATGTGCATAGTCGAGCAACAACAACAATGCACAACAGGCCGTGTTTGCGTATCGATCAAATATTCAAAATATAAATATCGCAATTGTTGCTCATACGCCATGGTGTACGCTGCGCTGCGCTGCCTGCCCTCGCAACTAGCTATCAAGCATTTCCATAATTAATAAATCAGCTTAAAGTTTTGGCCGCAAAAGCCCAGCGACGCAACGTGACCCAGTTTGTGTACACATTGGCCGGGGCAATTAACTTGGCCCATGTGAATCAATCCCTTACAATCTCCTCTTGCGCTGGGGGAGTTGTTAAGCGGGCGTACAAAGCCACAGGCTCTGAACAAGCTATATCATTAATTCTAAGGTTGCAAACGGGCTGGGCTCTGCAGGATGTGCAATAAGCTCAGTGATCAGGTATACGACGAGTGAACACCTGGTGAAGAGACAGAAGAAGAAAGGGGTTAAGGAGAGTGTAAAAATACTTAATCCATCTTTATATTTTGATATACTTAATTTTATATATATTTATATATTTTATTTAGTAAGTTATTTAGTTAGTTATTTAGTAAGTCATGCTTGAATTTAGTCATATTTAGTCATACTGTTGGGTAGATTAGGGTATCTTGTAGTCGAGCATATATTTCTTGAACCATATTTACTAATTGGGCCGACTATCTGTTAACCATTTGATTTATTGCATTTTTGTATAAGCGGCCGGGTATCTGTCAGTCGAGCAGAGTCCTCGACTCGAGCTCAATGCAATCTGTAGCAAATGAAGTAACTGAAAGTTATAAAATATATATTGATTTTTTTTCTCGCTCCTTAAGTTGCTAGTCGCTTGTTTTTGCACCAGCTAAGCTCATGGCTTGGGCTGGGGGTGTTTGGCTTTGGGTTTTATGTTGGGGGCGGGAGAGTTCATGTGCGTATTATCGTATTATTTTTACAGTTGCTTTCTGTTTGCTATTTAACTTGTCGTTTAACGGCAATTTAATGGCCTTATTGCTCTGTTGTTGCGCAATAAATCTCGGTCGACTAAGTCTAAGTCCAGCTAAATAAACTATGCAACGTACAAAGGCCCACCCCCCCCTTCAACTGGCCCCTTGGCCGACAGTCTGTAGCCCGCAGCCCATTTGTTTTACTCCCGGCCAACTCGATTTGCATGCAAATTGCGTATAAATCCTTGAGTCGTTGCTGCTGCCGTGCTGCTTTGGTTCTTCCTTTAAAGTGTGGGCGTTGCATGGACTCACGACTCACGAGTCACGAGTCACGAGAGCACGACAAATCATTGCCAATAGCTGCTCCAAAACGTGGCACGAACTTTCATTGCTTTATTTTATTTTTCCCTTTTTCTTTCTTTGTTTTTTTTTTGGCTCTTGTCCTGTTCGCGGTCATCTAATGGCCGAAGCGTTTACTTTTAATTAAAAAGTTCTTTTCGGCCAGCCAAGAATGAATTAATGAGAAATGGCATCGCGCACACGCTGAGTGCTAACAATTCAATTTCGCCAGCGCTTTCAATGTTGATATTTGTCCTGAAACTTTTGGCAGATGCTGCCGCCGTCCACGCTTAATTAGTGTGCGCACACGACCTGGACCGACACTCAAGCTCGAGCCACATTGATAGCAGCAACACAGCCCGGCCTGGCATAGGCGACTGTGGCCAGCAGAGTGAAAGGAAAATAACAAATTTTTAATGATATTGAGTTTGCTTGCCTTCTTCTTATCATCTCCTGGGATACAACTGTGTTGAAGCAGTTGAGACAAGCACCTCCAGGCAGAAAGTCTAGAGTTTGCCTCTGTCTCTTATGACACAGGCCAACAACAGGCTTGAGTAACCCATATATAGAGTCTATACTCTTCGAAAGGTTTGCGTTGTGCTGAGTGGGAAGCTGAAATTGGAATCTGGCTTAGACATATTCCTAAAGCTGGAATTCCTACCATAATTGAATGCTGAAAGTATTTCTCTACTACTTTTACTACTACTATTACTTCTAGTTGTACTTTTGTCTTCTACAACTACTTCTGTTAGAACTACTTCTACTACGAGTGCTGCTAAACCTTATACTACTACTTCTATTACTCCTTCTACTACTCCTTCTACTACTCGTTCTATTACTACTTCTACTACTACTTCTACAACTAGTTCGACTACTTCTACGATTTCTTCTACTACTTTTACTACTACAAGTACTTATACTACTTATACTGCTCCTTCTACTACTACTTCTACTACTTATGCTACTAATACTACTACTAATACTACTACTACTACTATTACTACTACTACTACTATTACTACTACTACTACTACTTCTATTACTACTACTATTTCTACTGTTTCTTATGCTACTTCTATTACTCCTTCTACTACTCCTTTTATTACTACTTCTACTACGACTACTACTACTTCTACAACTGATTCGACTACTTCTACGAAATCTACTACTACTACTAATACTTCAATTACTACTACTACTTCCAGTACTCCTTCTAGTACTCCTTCGATGACTTCTATTACTACTTCGACTACTTCTACTACGACTACTACTATTTCTACTACTATTACTTTGACTTCCACTTCTACTTCTACGGTTACTACTACTTTTTCTACTACTACTACTTTTACTACTCCTTTTACGGTTACTACTACTTTTACTACTCCTTCTACGGTTACTACTACTTTTTCTACTACTACTACTTTTACTACTCCTTCTACTACTACTTCTGCTAGTTCTACTTTTACTACTACTTCTACTACTATTACTTTGACTTCCACTACTACTTCCACGGCTACTACTACTTTTTCAATTACTACTATTTCTACTACTTCCGCTACTACATTGCCTTCCCTTTCTTTGTTATGGCATCTGCCACTGCTACTCCTTGACCTGGCATAAGTTTCGGAATCGAGTTCTTACTGTATTGTCGCTGGGTCTGCCTTAAGCTGTTTGCATATTTAAGTAGGCTTCATTTCAATTGGAATCTCTGATGCGCCGCTACTGGCTTGACTGCTTCACGTGTGTCACGTGTTGCTTGTGACAGACGTCGCTTGTTATGCTCCACCGATGCATGTGTTCGCTGTGTATTATGCATGCAAGGACATCGCCATTTCAATGGCTGCCGGCAGCAGTCAAAATATAAAACAATAAGTAGACAAACAGAGCGACCTGGATCTCGGATCGTGCATTAAGGTGCAGCCAAAAAGCCATTGTGTGGCTGACTAATTGTTAGGCGTCTACGTGTGTGGCTGCTAGTGGTTGCGGTGGTGGTGGTGGTGGTGGTTGCAAGTGGTTGCAAGCCTGTCGGTTCTGGTTAGTTAGCTGCCGATGGCAGCTTTGGCTTTTGGTCGCTGTACACACTGAACACGTTGGGTTGTCGTGTTTGTTGATGCTTTCTACGTACAGGGGTTATTTTTAGTTGCCAAGTGCAATTAGGGCTTAAAGCTTCTACAACAATAGCAACAGCAACAAGCCACGACAGGCCACAATACGTTTTGGTTATTTCCGTGCGAACAGCCGAAGCCCAAACTCAATGCCAAACGCTAAAGGTTAGGTGTCAAATATCAGGCATTCTTTGTTCTATACATAAACATAAGCCAAACCCACCTACACACAAACGTCGAACACTTAATCCCAACGCACACACACACACACACACACACAGCTGGCATCTGTGTGAATTTGATTTTGCATTGATTTTCCTATCGATGGCATTGAGTGGACGCAAGGCTCAGACTTCGCTGCCAGCTGCTGTCGATGTATTTGTAGCTCTTAGCTTAATACTTCGTATACAAAAAGCCTACCCGGAATATATTTCATAAAATATAGCTGTCTCCATAATTAGCATTAGGTTCACATGCTGCATTTACAGGGTATACATACTTTTAGTCAACTCGTTGATGTGTCACACTTCAAGCGAATGCTGAAGCTAATGAATGACGCATACGCTACGTGTGCACAAAATTATATGGCGAGTTATATACTACATTAGTGGGTGCCTGAATTACAGGGTATACATATTTTGTAGCCAAGCGACGAACGCTTCATATTGTACTGAGCTGACCTCATTTGAAGCAAATGGCTTAGCTACCAATGTGTGAGACACCCAGAATCATATGGCTAGTTATATGCTTCATAAGGGAGTGCCCGAATTACAGGGTATACTAAGTTCATCCCATTCAAAGCAAATGCTAATATAACTCATACGCCCTGTGTGTCCGAATCATATGTTTAGCTTTATACCCATTGGTGAGTGCATGAATTACAGGGTATACATACTTTTAAACAAACAAAAGAGCACCCCTTATTATACTCTGTTTACTGCAATTAAAGCAAATGCCATAAAATTACGCATACGCCCCCAAGTGCAACTTCCATAATCATGTGGCTACACTTATTTGTTTAGCAATTAGTGTTTGTTGTATTTACAGAGTATGCACACATAATGTTAATCAAAAAATACACGCGTGGCTCATTATGTGAAGTGTATGGCATATGCTGTAACTCGAAAATTACGCATACGCCCCATGTGCGAAGCGACGCGACGCCCCGAATCATTTGGCTAGTTCACTTTGCGGCGACAGCAGAATTAAGCATTTAATTACAATTGACATTTGTTCATGGCTGTTGCTTCTCGTTCTCTCTCTCTCTCTCTCTCTCTCTCTCTTTGTCTGTCTCTCTGTCTCACAGGAGCTGCCAGTGGTGCTCTAGTATTTTTGGCACTTTGTGTCGCATTCATGTTGCCGCCAGCAACCTGCAACTGCAACTAATTATGAATTTTAATTAATTCTGGCATGTTGCTACTTTGTTGACTTGAAGAAGAGAAAGAGTGAGAGAGCGAGAGAGAGGGAGAGGTGGAGGTGGAGGCAAGGCGCTCAGCACTTGCACTCGTATTGCTTGTGTTGTGCTCTGAGTGGGCATCATTGTGTGTGCCAACAGCAACAAATCTCTGCCATCGGCCATCTGCCAAATTGCCTCATTGACCTCCACTCGGTTGATTTCTCGAGTCCAGCCAGTTACACTTGCAAATGGCCCCCAGCAGCCAGCAGCAAGAAAACAATTCTAAATATGCTAGCGAGTCTGCTTCGCCCCCAACTGCAACTGGGGCTTCGTTTGGCTTCTTCTCTTGTTTGCTGAGCGCATTTTGCACAGGATTAAAAGCTCTTTTTCTATTACAATAATAGTAATAATAATAATAACAATATTTATTTATTGTACTTTGCTGCTGCTGTTAACAATTGTAGCTGTGTGCATTTGTATACCCTGTACTAATAGAATGTAGACTTAGGGTATATTGCTGGGACTGAGACTGAGACTGTGTTTTTACTTCTAGATCTTTAGACTCGAGGTATTCGCTTTATAATTCATAGATTGATGAGCAGATGCATTCATTGACAGATAGAAATGGGAAGATTAACTTCTCTTAAAGAAGACATCTTCAAGTGCTTTGGGTTAGTGCAGTGTTACGCAGGCGAAACAGGGAGCTCTCTCCGTCTCCCTCTCTCTCTCTCTCTATCTATCTCTATATATAAATCTTTTCCTTGCTCTTTCTCTCAGTCTTTCTCTCTCCCTCTCTCCCTGTCTCTCTCTCACGCTTCCTCTCTATCTTTATCTTTCTCTCTTTATCTCTCTCTCTCTCCCTCCTTCTTTCTCTTTAACTCTCCCACTATCTCTCTATCTCTTTATCTGTCGATTTCTCTATCTCTATATATCTCAATCTCTCTCAATATATCTCTCTCTCTCTCGCTTTCTCTTTCTCTACCTATTTCTCACTCTCTTTCTCTCTCTATCTCTCTCTGTCACACTCTCTCTTTGTTTCTGCTTTTCTCTCTTTTTTCTATCTCTCTCTTTCCTTCTATCTCTTCATCTCTCTATATGTATCTTTCTTTTTCTCTCTCTTTCTTTAACTCTCTCTCTCTCTATTTCTGTCTCTTTCTTTCCCTCTCTCTCTCTTTTTTTGCTCTCGCCATCTGCCTGCCTTTCTCTCTCTCTTTCTCACTCTCTCTATCTTTATATCTATCTCATTCTTTCTCTGTATCACACACTCTTGTTCTCTCTATCTCTATTATCTCTCTCTCTCTCTCTCTCTCTCTCTTTCTCTGTCTCTCTCTCTCTCTCTCTCTCTGTCTCTCTCTCTCTCTCTCTCTTTCCCCCTCTCTCTTTCCCCCTCTCTCTTTCTGTCTCTCCTTCTATCCGTCTATCTCTTTCTCTATCCGTCTATCTCTCTCTATCCCTCTCTCTATCTGTCGGCCTCTCTTTTTCTCTCTCTCTCTCTCTCTCTCTATCTCTCTATTTTTATATCTCTCTCTTTCCCTCTCTCTCTTCTATATCATCTTTCTATATCTCTATCTCTTTCTCTATCTCTATCTCTCATCCTCTCCCTCGGTCTCTTGCATTTTATTTACTTTTCCAGCTGCTTAGCTGCTTCTAGAGGGTATCTGCTCGCGCCTACTTAGCTAAAACATTCGCAAATACAATGAAACCGAGATGCAATGCAATTGAAAGCGAGTCGATGCCAAGCTACAAAAATGTTTGTCAATTGGTTAACAACATTGTGGCCACCAACTGCAACTGGACCCAGAGCTCAAAAGCCGTTGAAAAGGAATGAAAAAAAAAAACAAAAAAATTGCATTGAATCGACCGGAACGTGGCTGTGCCGACATTTCCACTGAAGCCCAAAAGAGTCAAAATGAAAATCGCAAACAAAAGCAAAAAGTATGGAAAAAAAATGTAGCAAGTGCAAATATTGCAGTTGGGCGTATTCGGCTGCATAATACCGGCTCAGGCTAGCTAAGTGAATGCATTAGGGATATTCCTTTAATACATGAATGAATAACTCTAAGCAGAGTCTTAAAAAAATATATAATTCTAATAAGCTCACATGCAAAGAGTAACGAATATGCTTCTTTTAAGCACTCTGAATGGGCATACAGAAACTATTTCGTTTGTGCTTCCGCTTTATGGACAGCGCGCAGAGCATAAAGCTAGCAGCTGAACAGCTAAATACCCTAGCTATACTGTTGAGTGGGCATAGCTGTTGTGCTAGGTAATATGTAGCATAGTGTATTGGTATAGTCTGTGTAGGTTAGTGTAACGGTGGAAGACAGTGGAAGACAGCTTTGATCCAAGCGAGTTACTTTCTGTACTGCGATACGAACTTACTGGATGATTGAGCTACAACATTTCACATTCTTATCTAATAGAAAAATCCTTATAGATAATCATACTCTAAACTCGATCGTGTTGACTTTCGTGATGTTTGTAAATTTCTGCTTAGGAGGTGTCCCTCAGTGCCATGTTCATGCTTGAATACAGGGTATGCTGAGAGCTTAATACTTCAACTTTTGGAACTTTTGGGCCACACTTAAATCTACGAATGCTGAATTGCAACATTTTCTTTTGCTTCGTTGCATTTCCTGCCTCATCATCCAAATGAATGCTGTTTAAAGAATATATAATATATAATTTAATTTTCTTTCAATTTGGACTTCTACTTTAAGTTTTTCATTGCCTTAAGTCTGGCTTAATTAGCTGCGCCCACAACATATGCAAATTCCTATATAATAGAGTGCTTGGCATGCATGGGCATATATTAAGCTGAATCGATAGACTATATATAGCATGCAGGCGGCTTAACATGCAGATGAATAGGGCGCCACACCTGTAAGCTGAAGCGAATAGCTTGAATTTTTGATTTAAAAAAAAAAAAAAAGATTCTATAAAATTTCATTGCAAGCTCTGCAACACAATGGCTTATATAATGTGTGCGTGGGCCGTGCGTGTGTGTGTGCGTGTGTGTGTGTGTGTGTGTGTCTGTGTGCGTGTTATAGCCTTTTGTTTTTACCAACTGCAATGTAGCACAACTTGCCCTTATCTGGCGTTAAGCTCGATATTCCCACACTCTGACCCTCCCTCTCTCTCTCTCTCTGTGTGTGTGTGGTATGCTTGTCTCCCCTTTGCCCCATTTCGGCTGAGAGCATATCAAACATTTCAAAGTTGTTATTACTGTTCGGGGGGGCCGGCTTCATCAACATTACATGTACATATGTGCGCATGCAGAGCTGACTGCATGACAGACAGCATGACAGACTATATGACAGGCTGACTACACTGACTGACTGGCTAGTCAGAGCGGACACAAGTTTCAATCATTCAAGGCAGCTAGCAGCAGCTAGCAGCAGCCGCTAGCACAAGATAAATTTTGCAAAATTTCAATGCTTGCAAAACCCAAAATTATATTTCATATAGCAGAAAGACTGAAGTGCTTTAAGTGCATAGTTTTCGTTTTTGTTTTTCGTTTAAGTGTAGCTGTCATTTTGTTGATATGACATCAAATGCTGAAGCACTGAACATTTTCAGTGCTTAGTTAAATGGCGCATGCCGATGCCGATGCTGATGCCGATGCCAGTGCCAATGCTGATGCTGATGTTGATGCTGATGTGTTTCTCTTTTGACGTCGCCTTTTTGTCTGCTTGCTTTGGCCCTTTTACCTCTGCTCTGGCATGATAAAACTTAACACACACACACACACAGCAACATTTGTCAATTGCTTTCAACGCCCAGGGACACAAAACTGGGAACGTGACTGAAATGTACTCGAAATGATGAGCAAAAACTTAACTGACAATTGTAGCCGGCTCCACCCGAGCGCATTCAAGTTATTTTCTTGCTCAGCTAAATGAGAACAAAAATGCTGACATTCATATAATTACAGAGGCTTTAATGTGTATTAGGCAAAGGAGCTAAGAACAGTTTAAGGCTAGGTAAGACGATGCTCGAAAGGCTATTGAGAGTTGTATAAAAGAATCGAGGTTTGAGTTTTTGTTCAATTAAATTTGATGTATCTCTAGCAGAGTCTAGAGAGACTGTATGTAAGCTGTATGTAATGCAGTCTTGGCTGGAAGGCGTAGCAAATCGAGTCTTAGTTTAGCTGATATCTCCAGCTGTATTGAACTTGGAAACTTCAAAATTTTTATATAAACTTTTGTTTAGCAGTAGATAGTTAACCCAGTAGACCCCATGAAGTATATATATTCTTGATCAGGGAGACGAGCTGAGCCGATTTAGCTCTGTCCGTCTGTCCGCCTGTCCGTCCGTCCGTCTGTCCGTATGTATGAACTCATCGATCTCAGAACCTATAAGAGCTAAAGACTTGAAATATATGTTGCATATCCCTATATAGCACGCGCATATCAAGTTTGCTTTAAAAATCGATAACTACTCCCGTTTTATTGTTATCGATTAAAAACCTTAGGCTTTTAAATTATATCTCGTACATCTTTGGAGCTAGAGTCTCAAAATTTTGTATTTGGATTCCTTTATATTTTATACAATTTTGATTTTTGTTTGTTATTATTTTAAATACCAGCTAAAAAAAAAATTTTTTTTTATTTTTAAATTAAATTTTATAAGATTAAATTTTTTCTGCTTTAATAAATACGTTACTGTGTATAAAACACAAATCAAACGGGACTCAGGGGATCTCCTAGTCGGGCACCACCGACTAAAGTTTTCTTATTTGTTTTAATAACAATATTTTATGGAATTATTTTTATTTTTTTTTTTTAAATTTATTTAATTTTTAATCCATTTTAATATCAATGAAATGAATTTTATTACATAGAAAATTGTATGACATCAATGTTTATATATGATTTTGGCCATGTGGCCACCACAGCTGCCGACTATAAAACGCAATCTGAAACAGCAATTTTAGCATTTATCTTTTTTGAAGACATATGGACGAATGACTCTAAATGCACTAAGCCGTAATTTTCTGTGGCTGTAATGGTGTTTCGGTAAAAGCTTGTGGATCATCTTTACGTCCAATGTGACAAATCTGCTATCTTACTAACCCATGCAGCCAAAAATGGGTTTCATCAGCAGTTTTAACGAACTAAAAGTCTCTTGCAGCAGCGGCAAATCAGAGAAACTTTATCTAACATATCTATAGAGAGATCTCTTGGTATTCCTAAGCTATGCAATTGAAGTACGCTCCCCATGCTCATCTCATTGAGTTAGCTATGAGCGCGTATTATGCAGTCGGCGTCGCCCGTTTCAATCTCCAATCTTCGCTCATCTGTGCACTTTCAGTTGGATTACCATTTTAAACATGGCTCGCACCATAATCGGCTTACATCGGACTATTAAGCGCACAAAATGGAAATGGAAAGTCCCCAAACGGCAGCGCCGCGCAGTAGGCAACAGTTTTTTTTTTTTTTTTTGGGTTTTGTTTACTTATTCATGTTCTTGGCTCAATGTGTCATATTGAGCTGTCAGTTTTTGGGCTCCGTAACTCAATCCATCTATATGCAGCTGGCCTTTATCAATTTCTGAACTGACAGTTGTCATGCAATATTCATGTTTGTTCCTTTTGAATAACATGTCTAGATATACGACGACATGCATTGCAGCTAGGAGGCGCTTGTACTCGTTTCGCTATTCATGCACGGGCAAAACAATGTTTTTTGATGAATTATTGTTTTCATTTTCCATTGAAAATGGGAATTGATGTGTGTTGTATGTGATAGGCAGGCAGAAGGGGGCGTGGCAGATCAGCATGAGTCGATATAGTCATGGCTGCAGCAGGAGCAGGAGAGTTGAAATTATAAATGTATATTTGCTGTATACCTTAGGCAGTTTGAGTTTGTCATATTTTTCGATAATTTAACTTATTATTTGTTATCGATAATAATCGATAGGCGTATTTGTAATTGAAGAGACTTGTGCTTGTATGTATAGGTACATATGGATGTTAGTATCACACTCTGAAAATTTGATTAAGATAGGGCAGCTGGCAGAAAAGTTATTCAACAATGAAGTTCCCATAGTAAAGCCCTTAAGCGCAGCCCAAGCTCAGCCGCTGCGCAGTAAGCAGAGCGCGTGCTTGTATGTGTTTATGTGTGCTTTCTTATGTATGCATCAAAGCAGAATCCTTCTACAATCGATTCTCAGCTCTGCTCAGGGTATTTGCTAGTCGGGCATTCCCAACTGTCTTGTGCCTTTCTGAAAAAGTGCAGAAAATGTAATTTTTTTGTACGCAGCTCCCAGAGGAACAATGATATATTGACTTTGTAGCTTTCATTTGCATTTTCATTTTCATTTGCATTTTCATTTTCTTTTTCATTTTCATTTTAAAGTTGTTTGCCCACCTTTTGGGCTAATTCCCGTGTGCATAAAGACTTAAGCTTTAAGGTTCTGTGGCATGTGAAATGATATTTTGAACTTTGTAGCTCAGCTCGAGTCAATTTCAATTACAACAGAGATTGATGCAAGATGAAAAAAGCTGATTGCTCAGAGAAATTGCAGGCCAAATTATGATGAAAGTTTTAATGTTCATCTTGAAGCAGTGAAAGTTAATAAATATTTATAAGATGGCAAGATAGATGCTCAGCTGCTCAGCTGCTCAGCTGCTCAGCTTCTTTGCTGTTGGGTGAGGCCAATGAATTGCAGGAAAATGACCAGCGAATCGAGTATAAAGACAAACATCTGTAAGAGAAAAGTAAATTCAACTAGGGCCACAACTGCTTCGGCTGAGCCTACCCCGACCAGAGTCTTCAGATTCAGATGGTAAATGCCACAAACTTCGAACTGCACCGAGTTTTGCATGATCTGCAGCGAAAAGTCTTCCGTTTGCTTGCGTGCTGTAATCCCATTTCCGTGTCCATTCGCTGGCTGCCGCCGCCAGGCGCCATTAATCAGCACCAGCAGCTGCTGTGACTGCGAAATGAAATGTTTTGAAATCTCAATTATTGCATGGGTCGTCGGAGCTTACGCGCTTCGCACAGCTGTCACAGACGGCGCACAGTGTCCAGATCTTGATGATTGTGGGCAAGACCACATAGACAGTCTGCCAGAGCAGCAGCCAGCTAATATTCAAGGTCGTCAGCCGCCACAGTATGATGTAGGCATAGCAGACGACAATGAAGTCGCCCATGCAGAGCACGTTCATCATCAGCACCGACAGGCCGTAGATGCGGGAGAGTTGGCGCGTCAGGCGCACAATGTGGGCATAGTTGGTGCGCAGCTCGAGACTGGAGCGATGTCCGTTCAACAGTTGTTGCTGCAGCGCCAACAGCTTCACGTCCAGCCGCACCACCATCAGCGACATCTGCAGGTAACGCGCTCGCACCGCTTGCGTCGTGTACAATTCGTGTAGGCTGGGCAGCAGCTGTTGGCCCTCGATTGCCTGGAATGCGATCTTTGTCAGGGCGCAGCCAATGATTAGGCACTCGAGTGCCACATGCAGGCGTATGTTGAGGGACATCGCCATTGGCCTATCCACGGCCGGCAACTGAGCCAGCAGTCGGCGTTCGCGATTGCGCAGCAGCAACGCCTGCAGCACCATCAGCATGTGGGCCAGCAGATAGGCCAGGCTCATGGCATCGATGATCCTGACGTAGGTGCCGAAGTACTCATGGTGCTGCTTATGGATAGCATTCATCTCCCAGTTATTGGCAAAGTAGCGCCACACCTGCCGCACCATATCGCCCAGCACCAGGGCCAGGTAGCTGCTCAGCAGACGCTGCACCGTCGGCTTCTGTGCGCTGCAGCTGAGCGCCAGCAGCCGGAAGTAGTCAGACAGAAAAGCCTCCGTGCGACTGCCCATGATCCACTCAACTGACCTCTCCGTTCACATACAGACGCCGCGCCATAAAACAACATAATTAATTAGCATTAGGCCATATCAGGCCAATCAATCGAAGTGGCTTATGAGGGGACTAAGGCAATGCGAGGCGACACAATTTCTTCATTTCCTCATTAACTTTAAATAATATATTTTTTATATTTTATATCATTTTATTTCTCAGTCTCAGTCTCAGTCTATGTCTTACTTACTACATAAGTATAATTAATAAACTAATTAATTATTAATTTAATATTTATTAACTATTATATTCTTGTTATATTCATATCTATAATTATCTATTTTTGCAGTGCTAACGGTGCTCAGTATCACCATCAAGTACAACGAATATGCGACAGATAAGGGCGGCAATGTCAGTATACCCTGCATAGCACAGGGCAACATTATGTGGGTTAAGGAGCATGGCAGCAATAGCACCATTATACAGGTGAGCATAGATGATAGGACAGAGTGAATAATCCTATATCAAGTCTGAATTGTAATGGAACATTGAATGTTCTTTGACTTGGATGCCACTTCTCTTCCATAGACGGGTCGCATATTGGTGTTGCGGAATGTGAGTACCTCGGATAGTGGCATCTATGTCTGCTTTGCAACGCTGCCCCTAACAACAACAACAACAACAACAGCGAGACCAACAACGGCAAAGGCGGCAACCATGCCAGAGACAGCACCAGCAGCAGCAACTACCTCAGCGCCGGAGAAGGAGCAGGAGCCGGAGCAGGAGCAGGAGCTGGAGGCAACGCAACCTGTCGAGGTGGAGGAGGAGCAGGCGTATCAGGCCTATCAACGCAGCAAACTAACTGTACGCACCACACCTGGCCCAGTGACTCAGCTATATTTCAAGGCCTCAACCATATTGGGCTTTCTCATTTGGCGCTTCAACAAGACCCAATCCGGTGGCTATCCCGTGCGCAGCTTCACAGCTGAATATCGCAACATCTCGTACCGTTTGCCGCCTTACAATGCCAGCTTTGAGCACGCTTGGAGTCGCATGGATCCCATCAACATAGCGCCCAATGTGGTGAGTAGAGTGGTGCCGGCGGCGCCCAGCGCCCAGCGCCCATTGCGGCCCCATTTCACTAGAATCATTTCCGCTACATAATCACTTCCGAGTCACAGCGTCAAATGGAGGTCTATCGGCTGGCGCCCAACACCACCTACGAGTTTCGGATATGGGCCAACAATGAGCTGGGCAGCGGCACGGTGGTCACCACCAATGTGACAACATTGCCCGAGACCAAGGAGGAGGGTAAGCGGCCAATTAGACTACATACAGCCTGTCCAACAGCCAACACCAAATACAAAAAAATACCAACTAAATGCCCATGATAATAAGAATCGATATTGAAAAGAAGTCTTAGTTCTAGCTAGATAAACATTCGATAGTTATCTTGCTGTCGTGCCTATCTATCTATCTGTAGAAATTGCTGTTATTTGGTGTCAACTGTACGCGGCGCAGGATGTATGCACAGCCATGGTCATCAAAATAGTAGTGCGACTGAAATGTTGGATAGCGACAATTTTGTGATAAACAATATAATTTTTTAATCAATTTGAATATTTTAAGATATAGTAAATATATAATATTTAATACTCATTTTCAAATTGTTGCACTACTATTTTAATGAACACAGCTGTAGATGTATATGTCCTGTGCAGCGTTATCCTAGTAGTAATTACCTATTGTCTTTACACCTTGATTTCTATGATTTCTGAGAGCATACAACTACACACACACACACTTACAGATATAGAGATGATTTTGCTTTAAGTAATTTGTATCTGGTAATTTTGTCGTATGTCATCTCTCTTTTTTCTTATCTATCTCAATTATATATATATGCTCGAGGACCGTGCAGATCTCATACGCCTTATTAAACCCGACTTAGATAATTTCGATCCGCGCATTTGGATAGTCGCCGTCAGCATAGTGCTCGGAACACTTGTGATATTAGCCATCGGACTCTGTATTGTGCTCTCTAAGGAGTGCTATCAAGCAACGCAAATGGGTACAGCCAATTCGCCAACAACAATAACAAATAACTGAAACTAAACGAGATATATATAAATATATATCTATTATATATATATATATATATATGCTGTACATACACGATTTATGATTTGGCTAATGTTTTTGTTATTGTTGCTCGTAATTTAACAAACAAACAAAAAATGCAAACAGCAATTGCAGCTGATGCGAAAATGCAACTCGTTGCTTGCCATTGCCATTGTCATTGTCATTGTCATTGTCATTGCCATTGCCATTGCCATTGATAGTGTTGTAAATTAACCTGAATCCTATGCTTTTTAATGGACTTCAGGCACTAGAAAAAAAAAATATAAAAATATATATATAAAATATATAAAAAATATAATAAAATATATAAAAAATATATAAAAAATATATATAAAATATATAAAAAATATAATAAAATATATAAAAAATATATTTCAAATTCCAAATGCAAATCTGTAAAGCCAAAAAAGTGCCTGGACTCCATTAGCGTGCTTCTTCTACTTCTTCTGTTTTTTTTATTGTTTTATCTGCTTTTTTTCCATACTTTGGTTTCATACATACATAAGCTATGCATATATTTGTATTTGTTGTCGTTGTTGTTGTTGTTGTTGCTGTTCGATTTCGCATTGTTTTTGGTGTTTGATTTATGCTTATTAAATATAAATAAATAAATAATATATATATATAGATGTATACATATATACATACATATATATATACATACTTCTAGTTGTAGTAGCTACTCTTAATAACTATCATTAGCTGCAAAGCCAATATATATATATATGTACATACATAGAACTCAAAGCGGACATAGAGCCAGAGAGTCCACGCTTATTATTTTGCTTACTAATCATATATAATATATATAAAATATATATATTTATATAGAAATGGCAGCATAGCTTTATGCATACACTACCTAAATTTTAAGTAAATAATTATATTTAGCAAAAAACCAAAAATCTAAATCAAAACTCAATTAAATTTCTAATGAGATTTTGATAAAAAACTAAAACAATTTCCAAAAAAAAAAAATAAAGATAATTCAAAATATTGCAGTCGGGCGCCACCGACTGCATAATACTCGTTCACAGCTCACAGTCATTTGCAATAATTTAGCTGTCAAGTTTTGTAGCTTTATCTGCAAGACGAGTATATAGTCTTTAGCACCAAAAGTTTTCAAAATATAACAAAATTTGTACAAATCACTATATATAGTACTCAGATTCGATTTGCCACTGCCGTAATGGGCATATGCATACAGCTTTATCAACGATCTGTAGCGAATGTGAACAGTAACTTATGTGCCAAATTTTGGGGCTCTAGCTCTAACACTCTGGAAGATATGTATATTGGGCTGCCAATGCAAGAATATATTCAAAATTTCAAGTCTCTGCCATCTTGAATAATAGCGTTTCTGTTAGACCAGATATAGTATTATCCGTTGTGCCACGCCCCTAGTGGACGGGTCGGACACATATTAGGATACCGACGAGTATATTATCCAACTTTCAAGTCTCTAGCTTGAATAACGGCGAAATGGTTTGTATTCCTACGGAGACACAGACGAACGGACGGACGGACGGACGGATGGACAGACGGACTGGCAGTAAGACGGATGGACAGACAGAAAGAAGGAAGAACGGATAGTAAGAAGAACAAACGGACGGACGGACGGACGACGGATGAACGATGGACGGACGGACGGACAACCAGACGGCAGGGTGAACAACAAGACGGACAAACAGATAGTAAGAAGAACGGACAGACAGACAGACAGACGGATGAGCAGCACGACGAACAGTGCACAAAGCCAATATACTCTCTTCACTTCGTGAGCGAGTATAAATATAAAACACTGACTAGCAGCAATTAGCTGAAATTACTAAATATATAATTCTCAATCAAAATAAATATAAAGGAAAAATAAAAAGTATTGAAAACTAAATGCCGTCTCTACGCAAGACCTCAAGATATTAGCGACCAAAGTTTTTTTTAGCCACATCTGTGATAGACAACGAGCACAATCTCAATTTGCACCTAAGAACCATAAGTAGAGCTCTAGCGTTATGCACTGAACAAGTAGGAACAGAAATGCAAATACTTAAAATATTATTGAAAATTTAAAAAAAAAAAAAATGAAGCTTTAAGCCGTGACCAAAAGTGAAATGAAAAATGAAACAAAGTACCTATATATGATATGCTATGTAATGTGGGCAACTTGGCAGCGTGTGATACGTTCGGTGATATATGATTTATGCTTTCCTGCCTTCCTCTGCTGTCACTTTGTTATTCAATTTCCATTTCAATTTCAATTTAAAAATCAATTTTAATATGTAAAAAAAAAAAAACAAAATAAGCAAATGTTAGTTAAACTATATATTGATGTTGTAAACTATACACATACACACAGACACACACACACACTTATATATTTATATATATATATATATATATATCTGTTCATATATACTTACATATACATAAGTAGCAATTAATATTCCATTTTATGTGCTTTGTGTTGTGGCACGCCAATTAAATGTTTCAATCCTTATATAAAGAAAGTAAAATACATTTATCGGAACATTCTCTAAATAGTCTTGTATTGTATCTTGTTTTCAGTTTCAGTTAATGTGCTTATTGTTAGCTACATACATATATGTTATATATGTACACACCCACACACACACACACACACACACACACTCGAGCACTTGGCTTGAGCTGAATACAAATTCAAAATGCAGGCACAAAGACACATGTTACGTATACGCAGTGCTGCTCGCTTTTGGCAAATTTATGAAGCGCGCTTAACAGCTATACATATACATGCACATATACACATACAGCCACACACATGTTTGCCTTGATTTGCAAATATTTTCAAAATTCTGCCATGTACAAACATTAAGTATACGCCGCACTGGACGCTTTGGCATTTATAAAGCGCGCTTAACAGCTAAATACACATACATATACATATACAGTTACACACACACACACACACACACACACACACACACACACACACACACACACACTTATACTCTGATTTGAAAATATGTTTCAAATTTATTTTCAATACAAATTGCTTTGCCAATTTATGCGCGCGCTTAACAGCCAAACATACAGCTGTGCTCATGAAAATAGTAGTGCGACTGAAATGTTGCACAGCAAAATTTTTACGATAAAGCTGATATATTTTATGATATGTTAGTCTTAATACTCGTTTCAAATTGTTTTCAAAATATGAAATTTATAACATGATTTTGCTGTGCAACATTTCAATGGCACTACTATTTTCATGAACACAGCTGTAGGTTTTGGTGTTAAGCGCGCTCACAAATTGCATTTGCATATACATACATACAAACGTACACACACACACACACACATCTTTGCCTTGATATAAAAATATTCTCAAAATTAAATTAAATACAAATATTACGCATACGCCGCATTGGTCGCTTTGCCCGTTTAAAAGCGCGCTTTACAGCCATACACACACACATAAACACACACACACATGTCTATTAACGCACACTAATACAATTATTGACAAAAAAAGTGCAAAAGGTAATGTAATTGATGTCAAATGATGTTTAATGCTATTTTTTCGTTCTACTCTTTCTCTATTTATCTCAATTCTCGTTGCATCTCTATCTCCCTTCCTCTCTCTATCTCTCTCACTCTATCTATTTCATTTTCCAATACACACTCTCTCTCTCTTTCTCTTTCTCTGTCTATCTCCATTTCTCTATCTCTCTCTCTCTCTCTCTCTCTCTCTCTCTCTCTATCTCTATCTCTTTCATATTGCATTGACTCTAATTTCTATATCATGCTATGCGGCCTTGTAGAACTCAAAGATGGTTGGGACAGCATTGAGCTTATACCGAATATAATACTTAATCCCGGTTTCAGTGAATCCGACGGACCCAAGAGCGTGCCGCCATTTACGCGCACCGTCATCTTCGGCCACAATGGACAGCCCTATAATGATGATGACGATGATGACGATGACGACGACGAGGATGTGGAGCCGACTATGGAAAAGTTCAAGCGTAAAGTTTCGGTATTCTTTACAGGTCCCACCATCAAACGTATTTGAAAGTACAAAGTGCAATTTACTGGCTACGCCCAAGCAGATCTATCTAGGTTGTTGTTTGTGCTATGGTTTAACCCAAAATACATATACACATACACACACACATGCATACATACGTACATCAGTGTGTACAATTTGATGTACGTGGAGCTTATGATTTGTGCTGGAGGCGCGATAATTTGATTTTCGGTTTCATACGCCTCAAACATGCTATGTTATTTATTGTTAATATTGTTAAACGAACTGAACAACCTATCAAATGCTACAAATAGCTCGACTCTATTCCAAAACTTACAACATTTTCGCCCACAAAAAATGAGAGCTCACGTTGTAGATAAATGTGAAATGTAAATGTTAACAAAAATTGCAAAAAAAAACCGAAATGTGCAACATTTCGTGCTCATATATTTTGGACAGGTTAACACACACACACACACTTACACACACATAACTTGTGTATTTTACATAATGAAATGACAAAAAAATATTGCTGTGATATAAATTCAATTGAAGGACATTATAAAGATTTATTAATACTCGTATATAGCAAAATCAAAACATGGACAACACACACACACACACACAGCCATACACTGAGAGAAATTCTTAGCTATTTTTGTTGAAGTAGTGAATTACAGTTACAAGCATAACTTACATATTTGCTGAAGATCATTATTTCAAGTAAAAAAAAGAAAAATATATATATATATTCAGTTCAGTACAGTTGTGTTCATAAAAATAGTAGTGCCACTGAAATGTTGGTCAGCAAAATCTTGTGATAAACATAATCTTTTGCTAACCAACATTCAGAGCTGTTAAAAATTCCATTTGAATGGAAATTCAAAATGGGTTTTCAGAACAAAAACCCATTTTGAATTTCCATTCAAATGGAATTCTTAACAGCTCTGCCAACATTTCAGCAGCACTACTATTTTTATGAACACAGCTGTCTATACATACATATATATATATATAAAATAACAAATAATTAAAAGCGAGCTGCTCGCAGTTTCTATATAATTATGATTTCTTCAAATCGGATAATCAAAAAAAAAAAAAAAAAAAAATAGGAAGGAAAACCTGAAAAAAACTGTGAATGAATTTTATAATTGAGCAAATATTTTGCACTGTAGCGCGCACCAAGAAAAAAACAAAATATTATTAAAATATTATACATGTGTACAGTGTGCATTAGTGTATGGAAAGTTATATAAAAACACTATGATTTCAGCATGTTAGGAAAGAGTTTTTTAAAATATTTAAAAAAAAAAAAAAAAAAAGAAGAAAATATTACAAAAATGCCTTGTGCTTTCGTTCGAATTGGGGGCTACATAATTTACAGGAAAACAAATATATATATATATATATATCTATATATATATATATCTCTCTATATACATATAAAATAAATATAGCTAAACTGCTTCCAGAATTTTAGTAGAGACAAGCGAAAGCAAACAATGAAATTGTTATTGATTTTACCTATAGAAGAAACACGTTCTGTTTTCAATGAGAATTTTCCAATAAGCACAACATTGTATAAATATACTATATATATATATATATTGTATGTATATATATATAGCTATGTATATTATGTAAATTAAGAAAGACTGTAGCTAACTGTTAACATTAACATTTAGCCTGATTGCTATGCTTTAAACTTAACTGAGTTTCAGTTGAACTTTGCTCTCGCCTTACAGCTACAAAAAAAGTTATCAGAAATTATTCAGAAATATCTTCAGCTGCACTTTCAGTTTCAGAGTGAGAGAGAGAGAGAGAGAGGTAGATGATGGGAGTATCTAAAATACTTCTAGTTTATATAGAGAAGCACGCTTGAGCCTTAAACTACGCTTTAAGATGTTTAACGTTCCGTATATGCTAACTACAATAATAATAATAAAAAAAAAGTATGCTGCTCCTTAATCATAACTAAATCTGTGGATATAGTACGTAATTATGTACATATAGCCGCACTCAAGAGTTTCCAATTCCAATTAACTTCAAAGCTCTTATGCTTTTTGTAAATGACCATTAAACTATATTTAGAGAACAACAAATGGATTACAATAACAAAGCTAATTAAAAATACAAGCAAAACAAACACAAACACACACACACACACACACACAGACACACGAACAACTAATGAAATAAAATGAAGTTTACACAAAAAGTAAGCAAATTGCGAAATGCGTTTGAAATCTCTTTGTTTTGATTGTTTGTTCAACTTTATTTAAGTAATTTATACTCTGGGAGGTCATCATTTACTTAGCTTCTTATCTGGGACAAAATGCATACATATACATAAATGGGGGACAACCATGTGGCAGGGCTCCATGGGATGCCCTGTTCGCGTTCGCGCTAGCGTTGATTAATCGTAATATGTAAAAAGCTTAGCTTAAACTTAAACGCACTTAACGAAAAGGAGTGCAGTCGAACCTAAAGCGCTACACTCGCCAAAGTACATTCTGTCGGATCCATAGCTAAACTTAACTTAAACCGTACACACACACGTATATATATATAAATGGCTATCATATATTGCGGAGTGGGAATGCATTCCAAATCAAATCAAATCGAAACTGAACAAAATTCGTACGTTTGCCAAATGCAATGCGTTTAGGTAATTACATTTCTTTGCTTATTATAATATATATGCATATATACATATATATATATGTGTTTCATATTTATATTTGATAGAATTTGTTTAGTTGTAGCTGCTTTTTTGGTGTCAACATCTCAATTATGGGGTATGTGTCTTTATCTGTGTACGCCTACTCGCCCACTGCTAAACACTAATACATTTCATCATCGTCATCATCGTCATCGTCATCGTCATTCGTAAAATATCCTAGTTTGCCTTGAGCCCCAAGTTGCAGGCCAATTGTCTGTCTCACATGGACATTTCGGGCATTTTGTTGTGCTTCAAATTGATCTGCACACTTTGGGAGAACATCTTGATGATGCCATAATTATCGTTGGTGTACACCTTCAAGAAACTGGGCACATTCTTGTGCAGAAGCTCGTGACAGAATTGTGGATACTTTCGAAATGCTGGCTGTTTATCATCCCACATGGACAGGAGGTCGCAATCATCTCTGCAAATGTAGGCGGCGGCATATTAACATTAAATGATAACAATCAAGGAATGGGCTGAACTTACTGCACTTCGTTCGTGCACTCGTCTAGCGATATGATTAAGTATTGGATTTTCAATTGTGTGTACTGATTGTAGATATCAGACGATTGCTGGCGACTGTACACCGAGTAGACGTGCTCCGTGCGCTCTCTGTGAAGTAGTTTATTGACATTAGAATTTCAATTTCAATTTGGCAAATACTCGGACTTACGCCATTTGACGCATTTCGAGGTGTGCATGATTGACTATCGGCCGTCTGGTTGTCAAGTGCACGGTGCCAATTATCTCAACGGGACCGGCGAACACGGCATCGCGCTCTGTATTCAATTTAATCCACTCGAGCATGCCCTCCAGGTCATCAGACGGCTGATTGTAGCGTGTGGGAAAGTACTCCTCGCGTATATTCTGCAAATCATGTACAAATTAGTCAAACCAAATATCTAATATAGAGTTGCAAGAAGTTTGTTAGCTAACCACCATGCCGGGATCGAACATGCTGAGCAGGAAGACGGCCAGGGAGACAGACCAGAAAACGTTGCGCTGGCGATGATACCAGATCTTGGAGCAGACCGTGGGCGCTATCACGCAGCCCTGCGTGAAGCTGAGAAAGAAGAGTTTGCGCACGGCCAGACCAATTAGCGTGAAGATCACCATCTGGATGAAGCTGTACATATAATGCAAATTCAATATCTGAGCATTGATTGTGGGCACCACAGAGTCGCGACGCGTTGAGGCCACCGGACGGCGTCTGCCGTTGGCTGGCTCTTTGGGCTCCTTGGCTTTGGACGGTAATGTTTCCTCAGTTTCAGGTTCAGGTTTAGGTTCAGTTGTGCTTGTCGGCGGCATTGCAGTTTCAGTTTTAGTTTCTGTTTCCGTCTCTATCTTCATTTCCGTTTCTGTCTTTACTTGGCCTGGAGTTTCGCTAGTCGACGGCTCTTTGACATTCGATTCACTGGCCTGTTCACGCTCCTTGCGCTGCTTGTCACTGTTGCGATGTATCTGCGCCTTGAGCCGCTTGATGTCCTGCATGAAGTCATCACGCTCCGGTGGCTGCTCATGCTGCATTTTAGCTTTTTCACGCTTGTAGCGCTCATAGTCGTGGTCGCAGCTCTCGAGCACGGCAAAGCATTGTTGGAGTTGCTGTTCAGTTTGCTTGTTAGACATATCGCTCATGGACACATGGTGCTCTTCAAGGAAATCCTCTAGCACATAGTTGCGAGCGCGTTCCCGTTGCTCCTGATTGGCCTTTGTGATTATGTTGCTCTTGCGCCACTTGCGAAAGAATGTGGCCAGCATAACGACGCCGTACATGCAGTATGGCTTCACAATCAGCGTCTTGACCAGCTGCCACAGCTCTGACCACTCGACTCGTGCATAGAGCGGATTGCAGGCAGACAGATTCGTTACAAAGCTCACCTTCGTCTGCAGCATCCAGTAGGCCCACATGTCGCAATAGTGCACGGAGGTATTCTCCTGCCAGTTCAGCAGACCGGACTTGTTCAGCATATCCACAAATTTGATCTGCATGTTGTTGGCAAACAGCGGCGCCAGCAACAGAAACTTGAACGAAAAGTAATCGCCTTGCTGCAGGTTGTTAGTCAAGCGTCGATTACGCAATTGCCGGACGAGCGTAACGACGAACATGCTGAGAGCCAAGCTCAGCTGCCAGGTGAAGAGCAACCGGGTGTTGCCATGTGAGATCAGAAAGGCCAGGGCATTGCCCAGCAGATGTGACAGCGAATAGTCCAAGGCAAAGTCATTTGCCAGACCCACGGGCATCGAGCAAATATTCCACGAGGACATCACAATGAAAATCTGTGTGGTGAATATAACGTTGGAGAACGGCCACGACAGCAGGCCACAAGCCGTAAACACAGACAGCGCGCCGACCTAAGCAATGACCATGCAATTAATTGCGATTACAGCAAGAGTTTCAGATATTTACCATGCAGACACGTGAGGTGTGCTTCTGCCGATGCAGCAGTCGTCCAATGCAGATGCACAAATAAAACATTTGCAGGAATATGAAGGGAAATGCAAAATTTTCACGTGCCAGCGGCCGCTCATAGATCTTGGCAGCAAAGCTATGGAACATCAAATATGAGATGACGCCATAGATGCCACCAAACACATTCTCGCTGAGCAGCGTGCCATACAGGTAGAGCACCAGCAGCGTCAGGCCGCCCATTAACCAAACGAACTCCAAGTAGAACTCCATGGGCTGCAGGCTGGGATTAAAGCCGGCGCGCACAATATGGAAGACGTAGCTGTAGAAATGAAAAACTGCATCAATTGAGTCATATGAGCGATGCCCCAGCAAATCACATTGCTCTCATTTCATGGCTAGTCAGCAAACTATGTTTTGAGGAATTATATTTCACATTTGATTTGCTCCGATATCAACTGTCCAAACAGAAAACGAAACTTCTATTCAAAACAATGAATCATTAAAATTCTCAAAAAAAAAAAAGAATTATTATGTACATGGGCGTTGGCGTCAGTGCATTTGTTAGATGAATTACTTACGCGGTAACCAGCTCGGGAAGCACATAGAAACGCTGCAGAACATTGACGCTGTGCGGATATTCAATGTCTGTGACGTTCTTTAGCTGGTCGTAGCCGTGCCAGAAGTCCGGGCCATCGGCTAGCTTCTTGTAGAATGTGTAATAGAGGGCATCTTCGCGGCGCAGCAGGGATTCGCGCTCCAATTGATTGAGATGCTGTATGTTGGTGCGCGTCTCGAAGATAACGCGCACATGGTGCACATACAAAAAAAAGAAACCCGAGCCTAATGGCTGCGTATTAGCGGCTGAAGCGGCCGGCGATTTGCATTAAAAGCTACTTACCAATTAGCGCGTGTGATAAAATTACGTACAAATTGGGCTCACGCATATTTCTGGCGTTTCAGTTCCGTCTATGTAGTTAGTTCGATCGCTTATACATACTTTTTTGTTGGCATCTATTTGATTAAATTAGCAGAGTTACCTTTGAAATGGCTGCAGGTTTTTACCCGTAAACAAAAGTACTTGCCACAGCTGATATCGTTGCCATAAAGATACATCAGCTGACTGCTTCGATTTGTACCAGCTGTGCTATCGATGTGCTGGAATGCTAGTATTTTTATATCGAATACAACGAATGCACAATTTTACATATGATTAAAATAATTGCCAACTATTGCAACAATTATGTTCGATGTTAATATAAATTGCCTATTATTTGTTTCATTTTATATTATTTGATAATTAATTTATTCGTGCCTCAAATTTATTACTGCTACTATCGATATCAATGTTATCGTTTACACGGGACATCGATGAGTGTGGGTGTTTGGTATTTTGCGTCAAGTGTTTTGTTTTTAAATTGCAGTCACACTGCGGCTTCTTTAGTTTTCGGCATTTGAAGGCGCATTTAAATTTTGAAAAAAGTGAGTTTTCTCTGCTGTTCGCTGGCCATGGAGCGTTATTTGGTGAGCTCTTTGGTGGGCCAGGGCTCATTTGGCTGTGTGTACAAAGCCCAGCGGCGCATTGACGACAAAGTGGTGGCCATCAAAGTCATATCCAAGGTGGGTTGTTCTCATAGCATTCCGTCAAAGGCAACGCAACTGCAACAGGTGAATACTAATTAGCTATATATGTATATAATTGTAGCGAGGTCGCTCCAATCGTGAGCTGAAGAATCTACGCCGCGAATGTGACATCCAGGCACGACTCAAGCATCCCCATGTCATCGAAATGGTTGAATCGTTCGAATCCAAATTCGATTTGTTTGTGGTCACAGAGTTTGCGCTCATGGATTTGCATCGCTACTTGTCTTTCAATGGCGTCATGCCCGAGGATCATGCACAGCGTGTCGTTTGCCATTTGGTGTCAGCGCTCTATTATCTGCACTCGAATCGCATACTGCATCGCGACCTGAAGCCACAGAATGTCCTTCTGGACAAAAATATGCACGCCAAGCTCTGTGACTTTGGCCTGGCGCGCAACATGACAATGGGCACACACGTGCTCACTTCCATAAAGGGCACACCACTCTATATGGCACCCGAGCTGCTTGCCGAGCAGCCATACGACCATCAGGCAGATATCTGGTCGTTGGGTTGCATCGCATACGAGAGTATGTCCGGGCAGCCGCCGTTCTGTGCCACCTCCATACTGCATCTTGTGAAGCTGATCAAGCACGAAGATGTCAAGTGGCCCAGCACGCTGAGCAGTGATTGCCGCTCATTTCTCCAGGGCCTGCTCGAGAAGGATCCGGGCATGCGCATCTCGTGGACGCAGTTGCTCTGCCACCCCTTTGTCGAGGGCAAGCTTTACATACCCGAGGTGCAGGCAGCACAAAGCTCGCCCTTTATAAATCCCCAACTGGCCAAAGAGACGAAGGTTTTGCAGCAATCTCGGTGCGCACGCAGCTTACACGAAAGTAAACTTCACTAATCCTTGACTTTTTTGTTTTTGTCACATAGGCACACTGGTGTGGACTTGGGTGAGGTGTTGGCAGCTCTTAAGCTGAGCGATGTGGCCAATGATAACTTGAGCACATCGCGCGATAGCATCAATGCCATTGCACCGAGCGACATTGAGCAGTTGGAAACAGATGTTGAGGACAATGTGCAGCGGGTAATTGTGCCATTTGCGGATGTTTCCTATCGAGCATTGCCCAGCAGCACGGCAGCTGCTGTGGCTGTGGCTGCGGCTGCGGCTGGTGCTATGCCGCTGGTTAATTCCCAAACCTGCTTTGTTAGCGGCAATTCGAACATGATACTCAATCATCTGAATGATAACTTTGCCATCGAGACGCCGGCCTCCAGTGCAACGAAATCAATGAAGTCCAAGCTGAAGATGGCGCTCAATATAAAGCAGTCGCGCAGCAAGGATTTGGAGAAGCGCAAGCTCAGCCAAAATTTGGATAACTTTTCGCTGCGCCTGGGACAGAGCATCGATACAGAGGCGCAGCGCAAAACAACTGAGATGCTCACACAGCAGACGCACGTCTCCCAGCAGCTGCAAGAGAGGAAGGCACAGCAGCTAAAGCAATCGATGCATTCCACCAACGATGAGAAACTGAGCAGCGAGTTAGTGATTTGAAGCAGATCCAAAGTGAATCATTTTAATGATATCTTTACCCTTGCAGTAATTCACCACCTTGTCTGTTGCCCGGCTGGGACAGCTGCGACGAATCTCAGAGCCCGCCCATTGAGAACGACGAGTGGCTGGCATTTCTGCATCGCTCCATACAGGAGCTGCTGGACGGTGAATTTGATTCGCTGAAGCAGCATAATCTAGTCAGCATCATTGTGGCACCGCTGCGCAACTCCAAGGCCATACCCAAGGTGCTGCAGAGCGTCGCACAGTTGCTGTCACTGCCATTTGTGCTGGCCGACCAGCACCTGGTGGTGGAGGCCATTAAGGGCGTTTACATTGATGTCAAGCTGGTGCCCAATTTGATGTATGCTTGCAAGCTGCTGCTCTCGCAGCGCCAGCTAACCGACTCGGCGGCCTCACTGCCAGCCGCCACGGGCGTCTCCCTAAGTCGCACGCTGCGCAGTGTCTCCGAGCTCAGTGCCGAGGAGATGAATACCGCCTGCAGCTTGTACGAGCTGGTTTGCCACTTGGTGCATCAGCAACAGCAATTTCTCAGCCAATTCTGCGATGCAGTGGCCATACTCGCCGTCAACGACATGTTCATTAACTTCCTTACACACGGTAAGCAAATGGCAGCATTCGTAGACAGCAATCCATTTCTAACACTTCCTTTGCTGTTGCAGATTTGAAGGACAGCAGCGCGGTACGTTTGGCTAGCTGCATGCTGGCATTGTTCTGTTGCGTTCTGCGCGAGTTGCCCGAGAACGCCGAGCTGGTCGAGAAGATTGTATTCGATTCGCGGCTACAGCTGGTGCTACTTCTGCAGAGTCGCCATCAGTTGTTGCGGCAGCGGGCGTGCCAGATGTTGTTGCTCCTGGCACGCTTCAGTCTGCGCGGCGTACAGTGCATTTGGAGTGGTGAGCTGAAGAGCGCCTTGCAGGCGCTGGCCGAGCAGCAAACCTGTCAATCCCTACGACTGGAAGCCGCCCAAACGCTGGATGAGCTTAGTCAGTTCAGCTTCTTTGTTGCCCAGGCAACTGCTTAGTCTTTATTAATACTAAAATAACTTGTATTTGTTCAATAAATCGTAATCTATGTCTAGCCAAACAGACCCTGCAGATTGCCTTGAAAATAGTCGAGCAGCTCGTCCAGATAGCTGCCAAAGCCATCAAAGCCCAGCAGATCGCTGCCATTGCAGTCCTGTTCATACATTTCGTTAAGCTTCGAGATGTCCTTGTCGGACAGACCACGACGTTGGCCCAGCGAGGCATATGGATCCTAGTTAAAGTACAGAAATTATCATGATATCGTACGATGCATATTCTATTTGGAATAATAATATGATTGAATTGTGTTTCCCTTGCTTTATACTCTTATTTATATTTATATCTATTATATATCTTATATATAATAATATACGTTTGTATCTTAGCTGATACCACACACTGACAAAAATATACAACCTATTTGCTGTCTATAACTTCAAATGCTAAACAAATGTCACCTTATACTAACTTCTTCTAACTGGAATACTTCTAAGCGAGGCATGAACGCCCTTGAAACACATTTGAATTCTTGAGAATCGCATAGGAGGGCATTAGGTAAAAATAGAAACATTTTGAATTTGAACTGAAGAGCTTTACATACTAATAGAAGTTTAGTTTCTTTAATTATCTTTCTCCCTCTCCTCTTCTATCTATCTTGCTCTATCTCTTCCTCTCTTACTTTCTCTCTCACTTACTCTCTATCTCTGTTTCACTTCCTTATTATCTTTCTGTCACTCTCTTCTCACTGTCTCTCTCAGTTTCTCTCAACCCTTCTCTTTTTCTCTTTCCTTCACTCTCTCTCTCTCTCTCTCTCTCGCTCTCTCTCTCATTCTCTTTCCTTCACTCTCTCTCTCTGTAATTTACTCTAATGTACTAACTTTTCCCCCTCTACTTTTTCTCTTTCTCACTTACTGTCTTTTTCGTTCTATCTCATTTTTTCGCTCTATCACACTCCCACTCTCTACTTCTCTCTCTCTCTCTCTCTCTCTCTCTCTCTCTCAGTCTCTGTCTCTATCTCTCTCTTTCTCTGTCTCTCTCCTCTTCCTTTCTCTATTTCTCTCTCAAGTTCTCCTTCTCTACTCACTCTTTGTCTCTATTACTCTCTCTCTCTCTCTCTCTCTGTTACATTTGCCTCTCTTTCTCTCTCTCTCTCTCTCTCTTTCTCTCATACTCTATCTATCTCCTCTATCTTTCTCTATTTCTCTCTCACGCTCTCTCTCTCAACTTACTCTTTGCGTTTCGTATTTTCTCTCCCATTCTCTCTCTCTCCCACTCTCTCTCTCTCTCTCTCTCTCTCTCCTACTCTCTCTCTCCATCTCTCCCTCTCTCTCTCTCTCTCTCTCTTACATCCTCTCTCCCTCTCTCTTACACCCTCTCTCCCACTCTCTCTCCCACTCTCTCTCTCTATATTGCTCTCTCTCTCTCTAGTTTATTGCTTTCTTCTCCTCTCATCCACTCACTATTGTATTTTATATGAAAAATATTGAAAATTTCCATTTAAATTCTAGTTTATTTCTCATCTTCTTCAATATTATACTAAATATATACATATGTATGCTATATAGATGCTATGGGAAAACCTTGTTGCGCTGAAGAATTTTGGTATATAGAGACTTGATTAGAAATTGCTTACCAGCGGCTCAATGGTTGCCTTTCCATTCTTGCTGAACGCCAGGGAGCTGTAGTGCATGACGCTCTGATAGTCATACTCGACGCCAAAGTTGGTGATGTGGGTGCGGGCGTACTTGTTGAAATTGTGGGCATGGCCATCCAAGATATTCTCCCAGTTGATCTTCACATACTCGTCGCGCTCCGTGGCGCTCTGCTGATGGTAGAAGCCCAGAGCGTGCAGCAGCTCATGAACGACCACACCGTGAGTGACACATTTGGGCGTATTGAGATTGAGTATTTGGCCGCCTTGGCGCCGGCCGACGCTCGACCAGCAGCCGGAGTAGTTGCCCTTGATGAGCAGCCAGTGCTTGTCGCCCTTTTCGTATGGGCGAAAGCGTATGCAGGTGCGTTCGTGATATTCCTTGAATGCCTTCAGTATGACCATTGTCTGGTTGGCCGCTGTCCCAAATCACCTTTCAAACATCAATTATCGCATTGGATGTGCATGTGGTTGGCTACTCACTGAAATCCTCGGCGTCTATGTAGAACGGCACGCCGGCATCCGGCCACGTTTGTCGCTCATTCAGCAGTCCATTGCGCAAGAGTTCGCGATGCAGCATGATGTCGCCCTCGAACAGGCCGCTGTGCTCCCAAATGTTCGTCTCACTGTGCTCCGACCAAAAGTCAAAGGCGGCACCTGCAAGAACCAAGCGCTGCTATAGATACCACATCGACGACATGGCCACGATGCGTACATACTGTTGTGCCGGCGCAGCATTTGCATGTTGGCGCCCCAGCGTGGCGGTGGCGGCACAGCCGGCTCAAAGCGTCCCATGGCTGTGGCCATACCAAGGCCCAATGCCAACCACTGAACGATAAGCGCGCGTCTCGGCATTGTTTGCCCAAAAGAAACACCTTCCCGACCGTCTCAATGCTTTTATATATTTGGCCAAAGCGCCCAGACGACCGTGTGGCACTGGGCTGGCGACAAAGCGACAATTGAAAGTAATTGAGCACTGGCAATTGGTCGCTGCTCACGACGCTAATACCATCGCCCACGCTGCTCGAATCATGCATAACGGATTTATGCTACCCTAAGTACGGGCGGGCATCCAGACATTTCGATTCAGTTTGCTACACTGAAATTATATAGAATTTTTTGATTTGATATTGATCACTTGATAAATTTTATCAATTTGATAAGTTTATAAGTATTTTTAAGCTTTTGTTAAAAGAGAAAGGGAAAGAGAAAGAGTAGGAGAAACTTGTCTTATCTTTTTCTTAGGCTTATCTCTGTTTTCAAAATCTTATATATTTTTGAAGTTATTGCTTCATAATTGAGCTATGTTCCTATGCAAGCAACTCCATATAAAATATTGATATGAGCTGAATATCAGCGGAATATGAGCTGAATTATGAGCTGAATATGAGCTGAATATAATCTGAAGAAGAGCTGAATATAAGCTGAATATGAGTGCAATATAAGTTGAATATGAGCTGAATATGAGCTGAAGATGAGCTGAATATGAGCTGAATATAAGCTGAATATGAGCTGAAGATGAGCTGAATATGAGCTGAATATGAGCTGAATATGAGCTGAATATAAGCTGAATATGAGCTGAAGATGAGCTGAATATGAGCTGAAGATGAGCTGAATATAAGCTGAAGAAGAGCTGAATATAAGCTGAATATGAGTGCAATATAAGTTGAATATGAGCTGAATATGAGCTGAAGATGAGCTGAATATGAGCTGAATATAAGCTGAATATGAGCTGAAGATGAGCTGAATATGAGCTGAATATGAGCTGAATATGAGCTGAATATAAGCTGAATATGAGCTGAAGATGAGCTGAATATGAGCTGAAGATGAGCTGAATATAAGCTGAAGAAGAGCTGAATATAAGCTGAAGATGAGCTGAATATAAGCTGAATATAAGATGAATATGAGCTGAATATGAGGCGAATATGAGCTGAAGATGAGCTGAATATAAGCTGAGGTTACTCACGGATTAGCTGGGAACAGCTATATTCTATTTGGGCTATCCTAGTAAGTTTAAGTTAGTTAAAATTAAAAAAAAATATATAAAAATTATAATATATCGATTTTACAATATTTTTTGTAGTAAATTATGTATGAAAAGGGGCTTTTATTAGAATATTCATGATTTTAAGGAATTTTAAGAAAATTAAACTTAAAATTATTTCTAAAGATTTTGAGGAATTTTAAGGAGTTTTTAGGAAATTCAAGGAATATTTGATTATTATTATTATTTATTTTAGTTATTAATTTTTTTTTATTTTAACGAAGTTTTTAGGAACTCTTAGCAATTTTAAGTAGTTTTATGGATTTTTAAGGAATTTTATAAGCGTTAGAACTTAGTCCAATTGTTGGTTGTTTGAATTAGTTCGGTGTAAAAGTAAAATCAACTATGATTAGACAGATAGAGTGATGAGATATAAAACATATAAATCATATTTTAGGTACTTTTTTTAAAAATATGTTTCAAGCTTCGTTTCCATAATATGTAAAAAGCCAGATTTCATTTTAGTTATATATATACTACAAGCAAAAATCCATTTGTTATGCTGCAGACAGTAGTTGCTCTCTCAACTGTCCATTTGCCATCAACTTTTCTCTCTATAAAAACTCTACTGTTTGGGTTTGCAGAGCATTCAAATGGCCATGCAAAGTATTTATTTATTTTTCTTCTTTTTTTTCCTTATTTTTTGTTGTCTTTGTCTTTGTTTGTAATTGGCGTTGTGCTCTCTCTTTCAGCGTATTTAAATTCCCTTGTCTTTTACGGCTTTTGATTTCATATTTAACTGGGATATTGGGTTATCAGCGGCAACAGGGCGCGCATATGAAAATAGCACAGTCACTGAGCGCCAGCGATGCTAGCGATGAGTGCGTGTCGTGAGGCGCAAACAAATTCATTAAGCTATAAATATTTATATATATTTGTATATGTGATTATATAGGGTGGCTATTTGTCGTTATGTCGTGAGGCGTGCGTGCGTGCCTATCATCGTATACATGTGTCACTTCTGACGTTATAATCACGCGCCCATCTCTTGCATGCAGTCATCATGCAAGTTGTATGTCATTTGGAAAGTTGCATGCAACATATATGTATGTTACATGCAAGTGCATGCGTTCATATGTTTGTTAAGAAGTTATTTATGCTTATTAAAATCACGATTCTGTGACGCCATTTAGGAATTTTATGAAGTTAAGTTGGCTGCGCTAGAGCACTTCATTGTCATTAGACTATTTAGTTTAACATCATTTGAGACTGTTTCTATGCTCTAACGACTCTATGTGGTTAACGATATATGTTCATAAGGATACCTTCATCGTGCTTACCCACACTATAGCTTTTACAGGGTATCGAGTAGTGAGCAGCCTTAGCAGCCATTTAGTTGGTGCATGAAGTAATTTGAAATCTTTTCAGATAGTCGCAGTGGCGGCTCTGAATTTAAAAGCGCTCACGTCGAGAGGTGACGTCGTGAAAGCCTAATCAACGATCGCGCAGCGACAGTGAATGGGCAATCGAAAAGTTCTTTGAACCTGTATCTGTATCTGTAGCTGCTGTATTTGCTAGATGTCGATTGATTGCCGCTCGGCTGATTGCTGCAGGTGTCAGCAAAAGCCAAAGCCAACACCAAAGCCAAAGCTGAACTTGATTGCCGCCGGAATGGCTTTGGTCGTGGTTTTGGTCTTGGTTATGGTCTTGGTCTTGGTCTCGGTCTCGGTTGCGGTTGGCTGCTACCTTCTTCGATTGAGCAATCACTGCAAGTGGCCGTCCAAGCGACTGTGGCAAAAGTGAGCACTTACCACAAACAAGTTCTCCCTTTCTCTGACCCAGACCCGCACGGCACTCTCTCAGCAGTAGGTCAGTGTAGACGAAACCAAAATATGTAGGTCGCCAAAGTACGGCCATGCGGCCATAGTTGGGACCGATGACCGTACCCATTGCCGTTGGCCACTCAACGCCCACCAGTTGGCGCAGTGACCCCAACCACAACGGTACATTGACCTCATCAGCCGGCATCGAACCTGCAGTTACAGGTGTTTGGCCGCAGCTACCGCACAATTTCCACAATTGGCTCTCTCAGCTGTCAGCTGTCAGCTGTCAGCGCTCAACTCTCAGCTCTCATCTCTCAGCTCTTCCAATCAAATTATTACAAATTTCTATTCAATGAAAATAGATTTTGATATTCAATTTTTGAAAGAGTTTCTTCTGACTTTTGGTAATGCCCCTTTTTATACAGAAGTAAAAGCTACTTTTATTCTCTATTTATTCTAGATTGAACTGAATGGAAAATGCTTATTTTTGTGTGTAGCAGGCAGACGAGGGCGTGGCAAACAGCATCGAGCATATATGTTTATGATTGGATCAGTGAACTGCGTCAATCCAGCCATGTCCGTCTGCCCGTCTGTCTGTGACCCATCTCATAAACAATGTAAGCTAGAGATTTGATATATTGAGTATAAATTCTTATATGCTGAATGCACTAAAAGTCTCTGCATTGCTTTATGATATCTCATAAACAATGTCTTGCTTTTTGATATCTCATCCCATTCTCTTGTCATCGATAAATATCGATATTGAGACTTGCTTTTTGAAGCATAGCTCAAAGACCATAAAAGCTATAGGCACTATATTTAGTATAGTTCATCCATGTTTCTGATCTTGTATACTTATGCTTATTAGCTATTTCAAATATCAAAGACTTGGGCATTGGTCCTACATTTAGATATCATAATGAAGTTCTCTAACCTTGTGCATGAGCATAAGGAACTACGAATGATTGTCAGCTAGATGCAGAGTATAAGCTAGTCGGGCATACCCGTTTAGTCTCTTTTCTTTGTTTTAGTATAACCTATTGATTGCTATTTCCGAAATGTGCCCAGTCAACACTTGGACTTCTTAGCTTAGTATCTTATTCTCAGTCTCCCTCTCTCTTCTAAATGTGACCTTTCTCTGCGATTCTCATTGCATCAGTTATAGCTATCATAATGAAGCTCTTGCATACTATGTATAAGTATAAGGAACTTCTACTTCTCTCTCTTATTCCTAGACTCAATCTTTTCTTCATAAAGAGCATCAAGTGATTGTGCGCCAGGTACAGGGTATCTGCTAGTCGCGCATACCCGCTTAGAGGACTCTTCTCTGTTTTAGTAGCACCTATTGATTACTATTTCCGAAGCAAGACTTGCACTCCTTAGCTTAATCAGCCCCGTTTCTCCCTCTTCTAAATATGACCCTTCTATGCGATTCTCATAACTTCAATTAGCGCCAAATAGTCTACCTTCTAGTTGACTACTTTCTGCTATAAGTTACGGGCTAAACACATACTGTGACTGACAATTTTCATTCTAAAATTTGAACGTTTTGTTCACTTGATCATGGATAATTGACTTTCGTGTTGGCATTGCGAGTGCTTGCCATGAATTTCTGCATGGCATTCAGTGTGTGGCTGTTGCTGCACTTTCACTGGAGCAGCGTTGGCAGCGCTAGAAAAATTGCACCGAAATCTAAGCCAAAATGCTGCGATATTGAGAACATTTTGGTCATGGCAACTGGAATGGCACGAGCAGCGGATGCAGCAATAGACCTGCTGCAGCACCGCCAACACCACCAAGAGGCAGCGCACCAAATACATTTGACGTACTATCTGAGATGTACTTGATCTTTGTCGAAAACTTGACACACTTTTTTTCGGTCAACAGCTGGCGGCAACGACTTCCAGCTACAATAACAGCAACAAGCAGTTGTGGCAGCAACAACAGCTCCAGCTCCAGCTTTTAGTCTTACCTCCAGTCAAGCGGCTCGGAAAATTCGAGGGAAATCGCTGCCGTTGCCGTTGCCGTTGCCGTTGCCATTGCCTTTGCTTACCCCTCCGCCAACAGCGCTCAAATGCAATTTTCAATTGAGAAAGTTTCGCAGCCAAAGATTGCAAATTTCAGACAAGCCTCAGCCTCAGTCTTGCCAAGAGAATGCCCAACCTGCGGCCAAGTAGTTACCTAAAAATCTGCATTGCCTTGCCAGCAGGCGCCCAGAACAAAACAAGACGCAAATATTTGACTTCATTTTCTAGGCGATAAATATTTAGAAAATGTAAAGTAAATGCAATGCTATGCGAAGACTCTGTTTATTAGATTCTTTGCCTTGTTTTGTCAACTAAATATGCAAAGCAAGTCAAATTCTTACTCTATATCTAGCTATAAGGAAACTTTAAGTCAAGTTTAGTAGGGCAGCGTCAACACATAGCATAAAAGGATAAGCTTTGACTGAGATCTCATTTATCCTATATACATATCCAGTTATATGTATATGTATATATTTATAGCAGATATAGACAAATAAGTCAATTGAAAATGAAGAGTGAAAAAGCCACAAAACGATTTCATACAAAACATTAATCAATTTAGTTTTGGCCAATTGGCAATTTGCGCTCTTTGTTTTAGGAAAGATGAGACCAGAAATAATGCAATGAACCAAAAGTTGGCGGCTGATTAACGTTTTTGTATGGCTACTGGCTTAGATTTCTCCACTTCCTTTTAGCGGCGACAGCAGCAGCAGCAGCAACAACAACAACAGCAACATTAATAATTGCAACAACAATGCGCTTCGCTGGCTGACACAAAACTGTCATCAACATATCAGCGACCGCTGAAGCCTCACAGCGAATGTCAAGTGTAACAACAGCAGCAGCAGCAACAACAGCAGCCGCAGCAACTGCAACAGCAACTGCAGCAATGGCAAATTTAATCACTGCAACAACAATAAAATAAAAAAAGTTAAAATAAAAAAATAATATAATAATGTTGCTGTTGCCAGTTTTTGTTTTTGTCAACAACATGTTGCTGCTGCTGCTGCTGCTGCTGTTGTTGCTGTTGTTGTTGCATCTTCATAATTGACCAGAAATGTGTGCGACAACAATTTAACATGAATTTCACCCGGGCGGAAAGTCAATTGTTGAAAGGCGCCACATTTCACTGTTACGACACCAAATGCAAAGCGCAGCAGCAACACGCGCAGCAACACGAGCAACAGCAGCAACAGCAGCAACATTTGCTTAAATGAAATCAACAGCAAAGCCACAAATCCTAAAGCGAAAACCAGTTGAGGCAGTTTCCTTCCGGAATCAATTATTTTTCACTTTGCAGTTTGTGTGTGTGTGTTTTTTTTTTCACGTTCATGGTCACAAATTATTTGCAAAAATGAGCAAGTGCAACAAAGCACATGCAACAGTTGCCACACCAGCAAAACAGCAGTCAGTGTGTCAGTAGTGGATGTTGCAGCGCGCCGCAGCAGCAACAGCAGCGTCGCCGTTGTCGTTGTCCATGACTGACTGACTCAACTATGGCTGCAATGATTTGCAATCATCTTGTTGTTGTTGTTGTTTGTTTGTTTGTTGCTAGTTGCTGTTGTTTTTGCTTTGCAATTTTGCCCATTTTTTGTTTTTTGTTGCTGTTGTTTCACTTTGTTTTTGTGCACTTTATTTTTATTTTCGACTACGCAGTTGCAGTTTTTGCCACTGCTGGGGCTGCTGCTGCTGGGGCTGCTGCTGTGAGTTGCTTCCCATTTGTTGTTTTAGCGACATTTGGCCGTTCGCTGCCCGTCTGGCCGGTAGACTTTTTCCAAGAAATTTCTATCGTCATTTTAACATTATTTTAATTGGGGAAATTCATTTATTTAGTTTTTATTTTATTTTTTATTTTCGCAGCTGTTGCTGCGGCTCTACGCATTTGGCGAAAGTATGCTGTGGCCGCTGTGCACCGGCTGCCCCTTTGTGGCACAGCAACTGTCCGTCTGTGCCGCAAATGCGTTCAAAAATTTTCGAGAAAACTCAGCTACTACCACCCAGTGACATATATATTTTGATACATATGGATATATACCTATATTTATATATGGATGTAAGACAAACATCAATTAAAAATAAAGTTTGAGCAAAGATATCTTTGCTGCGCTTGAGCAGTATTTTGAATTTCATTTCATATACATACTTCTTCTTCTAAGTTAATTAGCGATGATATAGATTCCACCTCTCTTTCTCTCTATATAGATACATATGTATATACAATATATATATATGATATAGTCTATGTATATATAATAATTTGTATGCTTATATACAATATTATGGCATATGTTCTGGGCTTTCTTTTGCGCCTTTGCTCAAAATCATTTTTAGCCTTAGCTTCCAATTAAAACTTTTTTTATTACACTTTTGAATGCAACTCTTCATTAATATTTTAAAAAAATATACAATAATTATTAGTATATACTAAAACTATATAAAACATATACCAAATCGGTTTTATGACATGGCCTAAAAAAAAATAGCCCAGAGATTATTAAGAAAACTTAGAAACTCATTGACGCTAAGTAAAGAGTCGTCAAAAGAAAAAAAAAAAATTCTGAAAAAATAAATAATCTGAAATAATAAAATAATAAATATATAAAATATTTAAAAAAATTAAAATAAAAAATGATTTGTTAAATTAAAAAAAAAAATTAAAAAAAAATATTAAAAAAAATATTTAAAAAAATAAAATAAAAAATAACTGTAAAAAAGAAAATAAGATAAAATAAAAAATAAAAAAAAAAAACAATATAACATATAAAAAATATAAAAAATTCATATTAAATTATTTTAAGCCATTTCCCAAAAAAGATTCTAATTGGATCTATGTATTAAACAATGTCGAACATTTTTTCTTAATTTTCCATCAGTAATTGCAGCAACTGTAGCAATTAAGCATAATGTGGATAGAGAAATTCTGATGAGTTTCCGGAATTTTCACTGTCGTGGGCTGCAAATACGAAAGACTTAGGCAACGAACTTGCTAGAAAACTTGCAACAATTTGCAAGCAGAGCGAAAGTTATCTTACACTTGATTGATTACCAACTTTCTACTCCTACGGATATTATAATATCAGCAATTTCGAATGATTCTGAGCGACACAGCGACAAAGCGAATGAGCGAGGCAGGGGCGGCTGGGGTGGGCCAGAGCTAGCCATGGACATGCTATTAAAGCTGCTGATATATTGCAGAGCGAAAGCAGAACATTTGAATTTCTATGTTAAATGAAGGCAGCAACAGCAGCAGCAGTAACAGCAGCAACAGCAGCAGCAACAACTTGATGTTCCCCTCTTGCCCGTTTACGAAATGTTAATGAACTTTGCATGCATAAATTACAACAACAACAACTTAACTGCAACATCCGCCTTGAGCTGTGGCTGCTGCTGCTGCTGCTGCTGCTGCTGCTGTTGCTGTTGCACTCTCCATTAGTTTTGCATATGGCAAAGTTTTCTTTTTTTTTATTGCTGCTGTGCCAAATCTGCGAATGTAGGACACGAGGGGCGCTCGTTGACATTGAAGCGGATGTGGCTTTGCCTGCTGCTTCCTCTTACCTCTTACCTAACCAGCACGAGTCTGCTGCTGCTGCTGCTGCTGCTGCTGCCACTGTCCCACTTTTCTGTCCATCTTTGTGGCATTTTGGCGATTTGGCTAGCGTCGCGCATACGACGCGTGGGACTCGCGACCTGCGATCAGCTGTTCGCACTCTTCGCCTGCTCTTTAACATCAGCCAAAACTGTTTCCTCTCTCTCTCTTTGTCTCTCCCTCTCTCTCTCTCTCTCTGTTCCTCTCTCTGATCTCTCTGGCTCTCTGGGTCTGCGCTGCGGCTAGGCACTGAGCACTTTTCGACTGTTTTGTCTCAAACATGTTCGAGCTGGTTGCAGCTGCTGCTCTTATCACTTGCGATTAGCTGCCACATCAAACGTTGGCCATTCGCCAGCGCGTCGTCATGTCGTGGAGACGTGTGCGCAGCAACTGCAGTTGCAGACAGCACATCAAATGTATGCCAAATCAAGGCAGCAACATTTGGCCAGGACATGTGCCCGCCTGTTGCTGTTGTCGCTGCAGCAACAACAATCCTCAAATTCATTGAGCTGTTGCTGCTGCTGTTGCGCCGTCGTTGCTGCTGGCTTCTAGTCGCTCGCTGCTGCTGCTACTGCTGCTGCTGCTGGTGTTGCGGTTGCGGTTGCGAGTTCAATGACATTTCACCTACTTGTACACAAATTTGAATAAAAAATGTAATAAAATATAACAAAATGCGGCTGCTGCTGCGGCTGCTGCTGCTGTGTCGCACGTGTCGCCAGCATTTAGATTCTATTTAGTACTTTTACTTTCTGTACTTTTTTTTTGCCTCTGTGCTTTTTTTTTAAATCCTTAACTTAAATATGTTAAATATAAAAAGGTATAAAAAAAAATTGAAAAACTTTCTAAAGTATGAAAAAAGATGTTAAAATTAAACAAAAAGTCCGATTGCTTGTAAATTGTTGTTGCTGTTTGTGAGCAGAATCTGCAGCAGCAAAAAGAAATTTTACGGCCTATTCGAGCAGCAACGGCTGCTGCTGCTGCCTTTGAGGGCCCGTCTACGATTCTGGGCTGGCATTTAAAGTCAAATGATGATGATGATGACAATGGCGATGGCGCTGGCGATACCCCTTGCCAGTGCCAGAGCCAGAGAGTGTTGCTTCTTAGGTTTTTTGGAGTTGGTTTTTTGAGGGCAATTAAAAAGTTGTCGAGCCGCGTCGCTGGCTGTTGCTCTGTCCGTTTGTCTGTTTGTCTGTTTGTTGTCGGTTGTCGTTTGTCCGTTGTCTGTTTGCTTGTTGTATTACAGTTGTTTGGCCAAATTTACCGTTGCCTTCTTGGCCAGCGCCAACTTTTGACTCATTTGTAATTTGTAAAGGCCTATGGCTCGGGCTTTCTTCAACAAACGATCTCTACATAACAATTGTCAGCACTCTATGGGCGTGGCATTTGCAGCAAACATTTGTATGTACGCATAGAGTTTTAATTTTTAGCATGTGCTCGAAAAGAAATTGAATTTGGGGCCTGGCACACACTTTAAACAACATTTGAATTTCATTTCAATGTCTACGAAATTTTTGTTGGGCTGAAGAGGAAGTCATGTGCTTAGCTAAAAGCTTGACCTACCTTTATCGTCCGTGGCAACATCAACTTTTGCACAATCCCTAACAATTTGAGTTTCATGTCTTTCGCTTATCATACAGCTTCGCGGACTAAGCAGTTATCATGTTTCAATCTAAGCCTATTGCTGAGGGAAAATTTCTATAGCTCGCAGCTGTCTCATGAGTAGAGCCACATTATCAGGCAACAGCAAAGCAGAATTCAAATTCTTTTCACAAGATTCAGCTCTCTCATTTCAATGTAGAATCTGTAGTTAAAAACTATTCAAAATAGCTAAATAGCTTGCATTGTGAGGAGGCAACTGAAGCTATACTCAGCTTACATTGCAAAATATAATCAAAGTTTGTTTTCCCAAATGTCTTTTGCTGCTAACTTAACATTTATATGCATCTCTCACCTGCAAAATGCTATTTCAGAATATATTTCAACTTTCTACCAAAGTATGTAACGCATTGATATATGCTGCTATATACACCTGGTCTGGAATGTAGCACTTTATCAGATGGCAATCAATATTTGGATTCAAGTCTTTTATATAGAAAAGAACTCAGCGAGAGAGAGAGAGAGAGAGAAAGAGAGAGAGAGAGAGAGAGGGACAGATATAGAGAGTAGGGTAGATATTTATTGAGAGAAAGATAGAAAGAGCGAGAGAGAAAGAAAGACAGGAAGAAATAGATCAAGATATATAGAGAGAGAAAAGAGAGAGAGAAAGAAAGAAATAGAGAGAGGAAGAAAAGGAGAGAGAGAGAGTGAGATAGAGAAAAATACATATAGAGCAAGAGGAAGAAATAGACGAAGTAAAAGAGATAGAGATAGAGATAGAGAGAGAGAGAGAGAGAGAGAGAGAGAGAGAGAGAGAGCGAGAGTAAGGTAGGCAGAGACAGTTTAAGGTAGAAATTGAAAGAGAGAAAGAGATAGAAAGAGCGACGGAGGGAGATAAGGATATGTTGAGAGTGAAGGAAAGAAATAGCGATGGGAAGAGAGGGGGAGAAAGATATAAAACAATATATGAAAAGAGAGAAAGAGATAGAGGAGTAAAGGAGAGAGAGAGAGAGAGAGAGAGAGAGAGAGAAGAAAGAGGGTACATATTGAAAGAGAGAGAAAGAGTGAGAAAAAGCAAGAAGAGCGAGAAAGAGAGCGACTACGGTTGTGATTAATAGCGAGAGAAAGAGCGAGGAGAGAGCAAAAGAGACGCCATTAAAGGGAGAATTAGAGATAGATAGAGAGAGAGAGAGGGAGAGAGAGAGATAGATAGGGCGAACAGAGAAAGAAAGAAAGAGAGAGAGAGAGAGAGAGAGAGAGAGAGAGAGAGAGAGTGGGGTCGAGATTGGGAGAGAAAGAAAAAGCGAGAGAGAGAGCAAGAGCGACAGCAGGTAAGGGAGAAGTAGAGAATTAGAGAATGATAGAGAGAGAAATAGATATAGAGAGAAAGAGAGAGAGAGAGAGGGACAGAAGAAGAAAGAGGCAGAGCTAGAAATAGAGAGAGGAGGACATGGAGATAGAGGACGAAAGAGAGAGTGAGAGAGAGAAAGAAAAACAAAGAGAGAAGCTATAGAAATAGACGATCTTTAGTCGAGGTCTACCAAAATATCTATTATGTCTGATTTAGTAAAAAACAATATCAATTACAAGAATTTGAGACATATTCAGCTATAGTTATAATAGTTTTTATACCCCGAACTCATTGTGCCAGCTGGGGTTTCAGTTCTTTGCACTGATGAACACTTTCAGCTGTTAGAAGCTGTGAATAAAGTTGAACATTGTCATTTTCATTGTGATTTGTCTTGCTTTAGTATAGCGCATCGGAGCTCGGCTATAGCGCAGCATGAAGACAACGAGCGCCGACTTCTGTTGCTGCTGTTGCTGCTGCTGCTCCCAAGCACATTCATATTTTACAACTTTCGGAGATGCTTTCACTTCCATATAGCAGCAATTTGCTGGCTGCTGCTGCTGCTGCTGCTGCTGTGGCTCACGAGCAACTTCCGTATGCAGCAGCAGCAGCAACAAGAATCAATTGCAATTGAATTGCCTATTGACTGAATGAGAGTCGGTTAGACGAAAGAACCAATTTGTTGGCTAATTAAATCAATTAAAAAGCCCAAACAAAATGCTACAAATTGTACATGAATCTATCTATGACTCTCTGCGGCTGTGTGGCAATAAAAAAAAAAACACACACACACACAGAAATCAAAGACAAAATAATACAACAAGAAAACAGAGGCAAAGCCGAAGCAAAAGCAAAAGCAAAAGCAACAACGTGAATATTATCATTAGCATAAATAATGGTGAAAAATGAAACATACACACAGCGACAAAGCACTTGAGCGCGGCTCTCATGTGTGTGTGTGTGTGTGTGTGTGTGTGTGTGTCTTGTGTGCTCACTATGTGTGTGTGTGTGTGTGTGTTTACAACACACATTTCAAAAGTCGGTGACTGTGGCACTGAGTTAGTAGTGCGTTAAGTCAACGAACGCTGCCGCGCAGACGCTGACTGCGGCCGCGATGGCAGCGGCAACAGCAACAGCAACAGCAACAACAACAACAGCAACAGCAGCAGCAGCGTCTACATTAGCGCCGGCAGCATTGCCTGTCTCTCTCTGTTTGTTGGCCTCTGCTGGGGCTGGCGCTGCCGGCGCTGCTGCGGCCACGTTTGCATGGCATCGGCATCGGCATCGATGGACGCTGATGATGACGGCGTCGATGTCATCGTAATGCAAACGTAAACGCACTTACAATTTGGCGTTTTTTGGTTGCTTTCACAAACGTTGCACGTTGCTGGTTGCTGCTGCTGCTGCTGGTGCTGTCGACGCGGCTGTTGCTGCCGGCATCGCCGCTAAAGTTTGCTTTTGGTTATTTGGTTTTATTTACTTTGTTTTTTTTCTGTGTCTGTGTGTGTGTGTGTTTTTTTTTTTTTTTGGCAAACTTACAAGTTTATTGAACTTTTCACAGTTCTGGGGCCAGAGCGCTCAGCTGGTCGGCCGCTGGGTCCGTCATCATCGCCGTTGGAGCTTGTCGATGTCGTCCATAGAGCGACGCAGTCGTCGCTGGAGGGGCACGCATCGCTTGCCGCGAGACTTTCTCCGCAATCGTCATCAATTTATCAATTTCGTTTGTCTTTGCCCACTTGCTGCCCATCATCATTATCAGTCCCACATGGTCATAGTTTTATTTCATTTTCAAATCAATTTTTTTGGATTTTTTAAAATAAAATAAAATCAAAATGCAAATTTAGCTGAAATTTAGTGAGAGATATTTGAAATGGATTTATAATATATTTATCAATTATATATATATATTTTCCTTAAATAAAAAATTGTGCTTAGTATGAAAACTAAAGATAAATTAATTTTAATTTGATTTGCGTTTTTATTATTTTTATTTTATTTTTGATTTAAGCTAAAACATTTTTCTATCTTAAAACTGTTTTAAATATGTATGTTAAAAATAATTTTAATGTAATAATTTTATTTTATTTTGTTAAGGATTTTTTCTTAAATTTAAGTTGTAAAAGTTTTCGTATGAAATTTTAATTCAATTTAATACAGTAGAGTCTCGATAATTTGTACTCCGCTAAATCGATAATCGCGATAAATCGAAACAAAATCTATCCCCTTGAAAAAAATTCGTTACAGTCGAGTCTCGATAATTTGAATTTCCGTCTAATTCGTAAAAAACCTGATCCCCATGCCATTTCGAATTATCGAGACTCGACTGTATTTGCTTGATTTTTTTTTTAATTTAAGCTAAAATATTTATTTTCTCTGAAAATAGTTTTGAAAATTTTCAAAAATAATTTTCGGATAGTAATTAAATTTTTGAAAATTTTATTTAATTTTTAAACTTAAATTTTAAGCATTTTTCTATATAAAAATTGTTTTGAAAATATTTCAAAAAATTTTGTGGTACGAAATCCTAAGATTGTTTTGAAAATTTTATATATAATTTTTGGTATTGAAATTAATTCCAAATATAAAATTAAAAGTAGATAAAATTTACTATGAATTTTTAAGTACATTTTTCTATCAAAATCTAATAGAATTTGTGGTGTAAAATGACCAAAGCTTCTACAAAAACTTTACAAAGTAAAGCTAAGAAAGTTTCTATAATGTCTGCTCAGAGTGCAACAGAGCCTATGTATATACATATAGGTATATCGTATCAAGTTGCACTGCCTAGATTTACCTTTAGATATTTATCAATCACTCAAATTTTCAATACTCTCAGAAAGTAAGGGTATTCAGGCAGCAGCAGTGTCCACAGCATATCCTTAAGAGCTCGTCGCACGAGACCAGCAAAGCAAAAAAATCAGATATATATATGAAAATTAGCGAAGTGAATGCGAATGGGAATGCGAATACAAAACGAAAGTCGCCCGACCGATTTGCAACACGTTCGATAATAATCAAAATTGAAGCACGCAATAAATAAACAAATTTTTATAATTTCACTGACTGTTCTTCTTCTCGTACTTCGTTTCCTTTTTCGAATGTTTTCACATCATTGTTAATTTTGTACTTTATGTAGTTTTGTTGTTGTTGGCGCCCGTTCTGCCTGCCGATGCTTATCAGCAGCATGAATGCGATTTCAAGTGCGAGCAGCGATATGGACTCCACGGCGGGTACGATCACTCATGCGCACTCGTCTTTCAAAAGTTGGTCAAAAAGAGCTGGCCTGTTTGTCCGGCCAACGACAAATATTGAAACTGCGCATCGGCCGCGCTGGTAATTTGAGTGATAAGTGGCCAGCGGGCAGGCCGAGGGCTGGGGCGCTGGGTGCTGCTGGCACAGCTTTTTACAGCTCCAGTGGGTGTCCCACGTGATTTTGCTGATGGGAAACCAGGGCCCAGTGGGATTTCACAGAATACGAGAACTGCCAAACAAACTGCAATTCACATTTGCACAAACAATAACAATGTGTTTGTGTGTGTCTTCTCGGCTTACAGTAGCTGCACGTTGTTATGCACGTTACTATGTCTGTCTAGAGGACCATTCGGTTGAGCTGACAGCGCGATAAGCAGAGCCAACAAATCGTGGAACACTTGTTGACATCGTGTCAAGGCGAATGCCTTCGCGCATTCATTCACTTTTCATTCATTTGTTTTTGTGCAGCATTTAATTGGTTCGCAATTGGGGAAGGTGCCAGGTATGTATTTTTTTTTTAAATTTTAATTACAATTTGAATTTTGCGGTAAATATTTATGAAGTTTATAATGCCTTCATTTGATTATCTTAGACTGTGCTCAATTCTAACTCAAAAGTATGCTATAAAATAGCGCTCGAAAGTGTAACTAAATCAAGTTGAAGTCAAAATGTGCTTAGAGATGTAAGAGAAACCAGCAAAGTGAGACTTGTTGATCTTTTTGATCTACTTGAACTTGAAAATTGTATATTTCTAGTTTCGTTAGTTCATTTATTTACATTTGTGCTGTGGCCAGAGTTAGTAACTCTCTAATGTGTGTAGATATTTAAGCGAGAGTTGGGCTTAAGCTGAAGGCTGCAGGCTCGATGCATAGTTCATATATAAAGAAACAAAAGTTAAGTTTGAGTTTTTTGCAGCTGAGCTCAAGATTCTATTCATAGCTTACATATTATATATAGGCGAGAGTTGAGTCTAAGCTATGTGCTTGGCAGCTGAGCTGAAGGCTCAACGCATGGCTTAGCTATTCAAGCAAGATAGACTCGTATAAGCCAGAGTTGGGGCTCAGCTATACATATGTGTCCTTGCAGTTAGGCTTCAAGACCAAGAATTAGGCTTTAGATTTTGATGTGCTTTGCAGCTAAGCTGAAGACTCGAATCATAGCTCAGATATATAGGCGAGAGTTGAGTCTAAGCTATGTGATTTGTAGCTGTGCAGCAGGCGTGATGCATAGTTTATATATAAAGGACCAAGAATTAGGCTTGAGTTTTTGATGTGCTTTGCAGCTAAGCTGAAGATTCGATTCATAGCTTAGATATTTAAGCGAGAGTTAAGCCCAAGCTATGTGCTGTGTAGCTGAGCTGAAGGCTCAATGCATGGCTTACATATTCAAGCGAGATAGACTCGTATAAGCCAGAGTTGGGGCTCAGCCCCAGCTTATGTGTCTTTGCAACTAGGCTTCAGGTTCGAATTATGATGGCAGCAGGCAAAAATAATAGCAGAAATATTGATTCAAGCCAAAGAGCAAAAGCTAAGTTCAGTTTTAGGCACAAGTTCTTAAAACTCTTGAACAAATATATGTCTATCTATAAGCTATACAATATTTTGAAGTCATTTTAAACAACTCAATCCAACTTTCATTGCTGCCTAAACCAAATTGAAAATCATAAGCAGTTTAAGGTATTTAAAATAAATTTTCTTCATTTTTTGAGCTTTCAACTAACAGATTTTATACTGCAACAAATGCAAATGCAAAGAGAATATAAATGAAAACTTCACCAAGAACAATGAGCTAAAGACTGGATATTTGCTAGAAACTGAAAAGGAAAACACTCGAAGAGCTTTCATAACACATCACATGTTCGAGTTGTGTGAGTTATTCAACAGATCGACACATGGGCGGGCTAAAAGGTATATACATATATATATATACATACCATATATATATATTGTGCTTAACCGATTCGGCTTAGTATTGAATAAGTGCAAAAGATTACATAAGACGGGCGCTCGGACTCGAACTGGCAGTCGGAATCGGAGTCGGAGTCGGAGTGCCCTGTGGCATACGATCCTATTTGCATAAAGTGAATTCTCAGTTCGCATCGCGTAGTCTTAGTGCTCGGCTCGCAAAGGGGTCTACGGTGTTGGTCTTGGTGTTCGGTCTTCGGTCTTCGGTGGCGGCTCTCTCAGCATGTTCAAGGTTCAGTGTTAAGTGTTAAGTGTTAAGTGTTCCGCTGGTTACGCCAGGCCTCGATGACAATCGATCGCAATCAGCTGTTGGCCCCACCAGCGATTATGTGACTAAGTGACTGACTGACAAAAGTATTGATGTCGTTACAGGTAAATAAAAAGCGCGCGCGCATACACACAGCCAGTCCAACTGCCGGACAGAAACAATCAGTTGAGGAGAGAGAAAAAAAAAAAAAAATTTCACCGCTTTTTTTTTTGTAAGTTAACGAGCGCTGCACGTTCAAGGGCCTTACGTAAAACCCATTTTTTTTTGTAGTTTTTTTTTTTTAACCAAAAAAAACTAAAGAGAGTTTTAGCCCTTTTGTGTGTGTGGTAGGAAACAAAGTCATGCTCATGAATTCCATTTGATTGTCGCATATTGTTTAATACAACAATACACACACACACACACGCACACACACACACACACACACACACACACATAAGTATCTATATATATAGATGTCTACCCAATAGCAGCGCCAATAAACAGCGCACGCGAACGCCCCCAAAACGAGCCCAGCGCCCAGCAACGGCCGCAGCCGGCGCAGATCAACGTCCGCACTGTATTTAAGCAAATCGAAATTAAGTTATAGTTGCCCCGATCGAGCGACTTAAAAATTCAGTATTTTCCATGTTTTGCATAATAAAAATGCCTATCAAGAAACAAAAAAAAAACAAAAAATTAATGTAACTGGCGCTTGAATGCGACTGCGGCTGCGGCTGCCGCTGCCGCTGCGGCTGCGCCTTCTGTTTAATTTGTTTCTTCTTTTGATTATTGTTTTTTTTTTGTATTTTATTTATTTTTTTGTTTTTTTTTGACGAGCAGATATTGTGACATGCTTTTAGGGTCGCCTACGGTGCCTTTTTTGAGCAATATTTCTGCTTTGCATAAGTAGAAATTTGTTTTTTTTTGATTTTGATTTTGATTTTGGATTTTTATATTAATTTTTATTTGCATTTCATTGGCATTGCGGCCATTAAATTTATTTATTTTCATTTTTCAATACGAAACTGGTTGCGTTCAAGTGTTTGCTGTTGTTTGTTGGCTTGGTTTGGCGCTGCTCGCTCCCCGCTCCACACTCATAATTTATCATCCAAAATGCGTTTGTAATCTGTGGCTAGATTAAGCATTTTGAGTTTTTGTTTCGTTCGATTTTGAATTTTGTTGGGCTTTTTTTTTTGTTTTTGGTTGGGCTCACATTATTATTATTATAATGATTTTTGTTTTATTGTGAAGCTTTGCACTTTCTCCAATGAAAATTCAATTAAATAATCCCTTATGTTTCACGTTTTCGAATATTTTTATTTACTTTTTAATAAGTTAACTTGGGTGCCAATGAGCCTTGAGCTATAAAGTTGTTGAATAGTTAAGTTCTAGGATTTATATGTTTAGTTTATAAAAATGAAGAAAAGAGAAGCTTCAAGGTATTGCATATGAGCCTTGGTGAACCTTTCTCTCTGTGTGTGTCTCTCTCTCTCTCTCTCTCTCTCTCTCTCTCTCTCTCTCTCTCTCTCTCTCTCTCTCTCTCTCTCTCTCTCTCTCTCTCTCTCTCTCTCTCTCTCTCTCTCTCTCTCTCTCTCTCTCTCTCTCTCTCTCTCTCACTCTCTCCCTCTCACTCTCTCTCTCTCTCTCTCTCTCTCTCTCTCTCTCTCTCTCTCTCTCTCTCTCACTCTCTCTCTCACTCTCTCTCTCTCTCTCTCTCTCTCTCTCTCTCTCTCTCTCTCTCTCTCTCTCTCTCTCTCTCTCTCTCTCTCTCTCTCTCTCTCTCTCTCTCTCTCTCTCTCTCTCTCTCTCTCTCTCTCTCTCTCTCTCTCCCTCTGGGACTAAGTATTAGAGCAGCCAAGACTCTAACTCACTTTGATAATAGTTTTACAGCAACTCCATACAAGCTCTCAGCTTCACACTAATACGACTGCATCATTAGGAGGCTGACAGGACTAAATTGAACAGAATTGGGAAACTTGGAAAAGAGTTTATTACTCTGCCATTCAGTTTACAGTATCGCCTCATGCTGTCACAGCGCTACGACATATATGAAAATATATGGCGATTCAATTCAATTCAATTCAATATATGCTTTATTTCCAAATTATTACATTTAGCTTAAAGCTAGCTTATTTTTATACCCTGAACCCATTGAAAATAGGAAATCAGAGTATAATGTTTTTCTCTTTATACAGAGTTTAGACTTATTTTATGTCTGTGCAGCTGAGATATCATATTTACATAGAATTTGCTTTGAACATTGTTTAATATACTTCGATGGTAAAGGAAAATGGATGAAAAACCTTTAGTTGTGACTTAAACAATAACTTAAAACTAGAAGGGAAGGCACTTTTGGCATTACTATATAGAAATAGTAGGACAAGGGCCCTATTAACCCGTATCTGGAGTTAAATATGATTTTGTAATTATGAACTTATCTTTTGAGTGAGTGATGAGCTCAAATCATGATATATTTCACATCTTTATTTGCAGAGCTGTTAAAAATTCCATTTGAATGGAAATTCAAAATGGGTTTTCAGAACAAAAACCCATTTTGAATTTGCATTCAAATGGAATTCTTAACAGCTCTGCTTATTTGGCATATTTCGTATATTTTCTGCAATAAAAGTTCAAACATAAAAGTTGGCATTTCTTTACCAGATTCAGAGCAAGTCAATTGTGGCATTTAAATATTAAAAAAATATAATAAATACTTAAATATTAAATTAAAATTTATATAAAAATATAAAATCTTTTGTTGTATTTTTTATGTATATATATATAAGGTTGTCAAAAAAGTCTTGCGGTATTTTTTATTGAATTTTCAATTGTTCATAAAATTGGTTATAATAATGCGATTTAAGTCAAATATGCGCGGTTTTGTTCGATGACGAGTTGCCAAAGAGATGCCAACTTCATAATGCCCCTCTTATAGAAGCTCGCTTCCCTATTGTCAAAAAAGTCGGAGAGCCAATTTTCACAGGACTCTCTTGTGGACAACTTCCAAGCTCGTTCGCCATGGACAGAAATAGGTGGTAATCACTTGGTGCGAGATCCGGACTATACGGTGGATGCAAAAGAACCTCCCATTCGAGCTCCTGGAGCTTCTGGCGCGTCACCAAAGATGTGTGTGGCCTGGCGTTGTCGGCCTCTGTTGATCAAAGATGGCCTCTTCTGCATGAGTGCTGCATTCAAGCGGCCCAGTTGTTGGCAGTACAGGTCCGAATTGAGCGTTTGGCCATAGGGGAGCAGCTCAAAGTGGATGATTCCCTGCCAAAAAAAAATTGAATAATTTTAATAACATATATAAAAATTAAAAATAAATATAATAAAAAATAAATATTAACAATAAAATATAAAAAGTTATTTAAAATTGTTTCATAAAGAAAACAAATGTGAAAATCTATACGAAATTCTCAAGCTATGAGCGAGACGAACTCGAGTCTCTCAAGTTTTGACAGCTTTGCCAAGTTGTATGTCAAAATAATAATCATAATATTTATTTATGACTTGCGTAACTCTTAAAGTTCGGCTTTTTATTGTAGTGGAAAGTCTTCTGTGGGAATTTCTTTTTCTTTTATGACTTATGGCTAACAGGATGTGTGCAATAGGCAATCAGATAAGAGATTAACCTAAAAAGACTTTTTGGGAAAAGAAAGCCAGATGATAAGTTGAGGATCGTACTACTGGGGCATATGGGTTGCTTTTCGCTCGGCAAATGGGTCATTCGATATTTTGATTTATGATTTCCTGAGTTGCGGCAATAAGCTTCGCATTTACTACCTGCGGCGCTTTCTCAAAGCCTTCCCCACTTGGCATTGCTAGGGACACGACGTTTTAATTGTTAATGAAAGGGATTTTCATAATGCAAGCAACAGACGCTAGCCCCTCGACACTCCTCGCCTATAAGTTCTGAGCAGGCAATCACAGCATCTTGGTTCGACTTACAGCAGCATCGAAGCGCAGCGCAGCGCACTGCAAAGAGTTGAATAAACTTTGCAAAGAGTGTAGATACAATTTAAGCGCTTGAATTATCGTTTTGAAGGCCATTTTTTTGAAATGAGCTGCGAACGAGGCTAGGCATTCGCAATAGTGTGGATGTTGTGTTGGGGGTGCTGCTTCGAGGGGGAGGCTGAGGCTGAGGCTGAGGCTGGCTTAGCTTCAGCCAAGCAACGCCAGCAGCGCCAACGTCAACGTCAACAGCAACGGCAACGGCAACGGCAACGGCAACGGCAACGGCAACGCCAACGCACGAGCGTGTGAAGCTCGGCGAGGTGAGCCGAGCTCAGCTCAGCTCAGCTGAGGCTCAAAGTATGCAGCACAAAAGTTCAATAAACTAAAGTGTCTTTTGAAAAAAAAAGAAAAAAAAAACAGGTAAAAACAACTAAGAATGCTCTAGTCAAGGCGGCACGACTAACACATACCCTGTACACAAACATCTCACACTCATATCGAGTCTTTATAAATGATATATCTAGGATTAGTTGATTTGAGTTGGTTGCAAGTTCGTCTGGAGTGACATGAAACTCCTTGGGCTTGCCTGGCTATAGGGTATGGAAAGGCGACAGCCAACCGGTGGTCGGCTTGGGCCCGGGTCCGGCTCCGGGCCCGCCGGCTCTGCTTTGCTCAACTTCATTGCAGCAGGCGTTTTGTCGTATCTGTGTTTTGTTTCTCTCTCTCTACTTCTTCTTCTGCTTCTCTCATATATGGTGTTGCATGTATTTTTTTTTATTTTGTTTTTTTTTTCATACATATGTTTGTTTATGTGACATACATATGCACATAGTATTATTATTTGCAGCGCTTGAGGTGTAAAGAAAAATGCAATTCTTGCCAAGCCAGTCAGATAGCCAGTCAGCCAGCCAGCCAGCCAGCCAGCCAGCCAGTTGGCCAGTTAGCCAGCAAATCAGCCAAGCGAACAGCCAGAATATTAGTGTATTTGTATCTCGAATCTGAATCCGGTGCGTATGAGTGATTGGGCATAGCAATCAGTTAAAGTCAATGCACTGTTTGACTATTTCAACTCGAGCAGCTTTGATCTGATTGCCTGGCACTTCCTGTCAGCACACAGGACATGGCAACGAGTGCCTCAAGCGTTGCGCCCTCATCTACAATGTTCGTCTCTTGTTGACTTTGACAACGCAACGGCACAACGACAGCAAACCCAACTGAAACTTTCACGTCGGGTGAAATGGTTTTTTGTTTGCCAGCCCAGACAGACGACCAGCCCGGCCAGCCAGCTATACGTCTCGCTTGATCTGTGGGGCTAGAAAGAATCTTGGAACTAGCTGTCTGGCATTTCGCTGAAGGTTTATGTTTGAGCTTAAGCTTTCGTTTTTATTTTTTTATCCAGCTGATGCTGTTGTTGGCTGAGTAAAGATTTCACAGAGATTTTCTATGAATATTCGAAACTTAAATGAGATCTTATGCCATATTTTACACTGACTTTTATTTTAATGTTGTCATTAGAAGCAGCAGAAGAAGCTGAGATAACTAGAACAGCTGAGACAAGGACTGCATATATTTGAAATATAAATGCATGCCCGCTTCATGATGGTATTTTCACAAAAAGAAATTTAGATAAGAATATTGGAAGATTTTTTATTAGCGGAAACTTTGAGGTAAAATACTAAACATACACTATAATATACAGAAAATACTGTAATAGCTGTACTAAAAGTATAACAAAATGTATTTCAAATAAATACTAACATTCTTACCAAATATATACTAAAGTATATACTAAATATATATTAGAATGTATTCTAAAAATATACCAAAACATATACTAAAATATATATTAAAATATATTCTAAATAAATACTAAATAAAAATGAAATATGTATTAAATATATACTAAAACAAATACCAAAATAAAAACCAAATATATACTAAATATATTCAAAATATATACTAAAATATATATATTTAAAAATATACCAAATAAATGCTAAACTTCAAATAAATACTGAATATATACTAAATAAATACTAAATATCTACTAAAGTGTTTACTAACTAGACACTAAGATGTATGTTAAACACTTACTAAATATAGACTAAATCTATACTAAAATATATACGGAAATAAATACTAAATAAAAATTAAATATGTATTAAATATATACTAAAACAAATACCAAAATAAAAACCAAATATATACTAAATATATTCTAAATATATACTAAAATATATATTTCAAAAAAAAAAAATATACCAAATATATACTAAACTTCAAATAAATACTGAATATATACTAAATAAATACTAAATATCTACTAAAGTGCTTACTAACTAGACACTAAGATGTATGTTAAACACTTACTAAATATGGACTAAATCTATACTAAAATATATACCGAAATAAATACCAAATAAAAATTTAACATGTACTAGATATACACTAAAACAAATACCAAAATATAAAAAATATATATACTAAATATATACTAAAATATATACTCAAAAATGTACTAAAATCCATACCAAGTATATACTAAAATTTTTGTTTACATACTAAAATATATACTGAATAAATACTAAATAAATACTAAATATATACTAAAACATATACTTACAAATTTTTCAATAATTTATACCAAATATATACTAAAATGTATACATATTATATACTAAAATATATACTAAAAACTGTACTAAAATCTATACCAAGTATATACTAAAGTTTATGCTTACATACTAAAATATATACTCAATATATACTAAATAAATACTAAATTTATACTAAACGTTTACTAGCTATACACTAATATATATACTTAATGTATACTAAATATAGACTTAATACATATTAAATAAGTATATAGACTAAATATATACTAAACATATTATATATTTAAAACATATATACTAAAATATATACTAAACATTTAGTCCACATGCACTAAAATACTAAACTTATAATAATAATAATACTAAATATGGAAATATATATAAAAATCGTAAAATGAACTATTTGAAATATTATTTGTATTTGTGTGAATAGAATACATAACAATATTTTAAAGTTCGAATTCAGTTTACATAACTTTTGACAATCGATAACAGAGCTATCGATAACTGTCTTTAATGATTGCGAATCGCAAAGAAGAAGAATAAATAGACTGTATTTCGGTACAGATAAGATAAGTATAAGAGGTTATGGAACCTGGTTTCTCACATCTATTAAAATATCGGGTTCGACTGGTTCCCCACGTCTGCTTCAAGTTCCCAAATCATATTTAATCTATATAGTTGTAAAATATTCTAATACTATCTCAGTTGGCTCTGGCTTAGAGTGGTTTAACTGTTGCTCGAGTGTCTGGAATGGATCCTTCATCAAATATATAATATATATCAATTGAGGTAGAGATATTGGCAAGTGGCCAACTCTTTGGCTCTGCTGTCGCGCAGTCGTTGGCCCGGTTCAACGGCATTGCTTTCATATTGAATTCAAATGAACGAAAGACCTACTAAAAAGTGAAGAAGCGAGAGTTTGGCTATGACGTTTCATTTGGGCCAATATGCTCGGGTTCAGGGACAGAGAGCCCGTGTAGCGGCTCGGGGGAGCTGGCCAAGCTGGCATGAATTCTTAATTAAGGTTGTCCCACCAGCTGTGCGCTGAAGAGCAGCTGATTCGCTGCTTAGAAGGAGCCATAGAACACAGAGACAGACACAGACAGAGAGACGATGTTGAAGACGTAGACGCAGACGCAGACGCAGACGTAGACGCAGACGCAGACGTAGACGTAGACGCCGACACAGAGCCAGCGGCTGGCGAATGGTCAACGTTCTCAACGCTGTCGCAGCTGGCGTCGACGTCAGCGCTGTTATAAATTGGCAAAAGTGTTGTTGCGACGGTGACGGCAACGGCAACGTCGACGGCGACAGCAGCAGCAGCAGCAGCAGCAGCAACTGTGACAGCGACAGCGCCAGCGTCTTGGCTTAAAGCCAGCGACGAGTTCGTTGACCGTTGAGGTTTTTTGAAGTTTATTGCTGCGCTTGGTGGGTTCGCCAGTTGGCCGCTTGGCCGCTTGGCCGCTTTCAATATGCCAAATATGCAACCAGGAACAGCAAAAAGACAGCAGCAGCAACACTAGCAACACCAGCAACACCAGCAATAGCAGCAACAGCAGCAACACCAGCCGCAGCAGCAACAACAGCTCTCTCAATGTAGAAAACGCGAGTTTTTCGAGCAATCAGCTGTTCTGAGCTGAGCTGAGCTGAGCTTCCGCTTTTTGGTCTGTGAGCATCTGTTGCGCGATCTCAGCCAAACAATTTACACATTCGCAGATTGACAAATTTAACAAAAAAGAAAAAAAAAACATTTAACAAATTCAGCAAACAGTTGGCCAATCAAGTGTGAGCCCGTTTTTATTTTTAGAGATTTTGATATTTTTGGCACGCTTCCGGTGCGACGTCGATGACCTTTTCCGCCCACATTCGAGCTGGCCAGGGCCAATGAAATGCCAATTTTTTTTTATTTATTTATTTTATTTTTTATGTATTTTGTTTATATATGTTTTTTTTTTAAAATTTGCATGCATTGTTGCCGCTGCCGCTGCTGCTGCTGCTGCTGCTGCTGGGGTTGACAACCTCTCAGATCAGCTGTTTAACCTGACTTTGTTGCTGCCGGTAGTTGTTGCTGTTGCTGCTGCTGCTGCTGCTGCTGCTGCGGTTGTCTGCTTATTATGTAATACAGATGAGCAGCAATTCGCAATCAATATGATTTGTATTTTTATTTTTTAAGCCAGTTAACTGTACTATTTGGCGTTGTTGTTGTCGCCGTTGATGAGGAAAGTTTTTGACCCCCTCGGGCGACCCAGCGGCCGGCTAACAGTCCGCCCGCACGCCGAACGTGAAAGTTACTCGAAATATATATTAACAACAACAACAACAGCGATATTAACCGCAGCAACATCTCCAGTCAAACAGCCAAATTCATTGAATACATATAAAGTTTATTGGCTTTTGATCCCAACGCATTATTGTTGGGGTGGGTAATGGTTGTTGTGTTGTTGTTGCTGTTGTTGCTGCTGCTGTTGCTGCTGTTGTTGCTGTTGTTGCTGTTTGCGCAATACAATTCACCGCTGGTGCTTTGACTGCTCATAATGCATACGTAACGGTATCGACAGGAAGTTGTTGCTCTGCTGTTGCTTTGTTGTTGCTGCAGGAGCCGAGAGGAGTTCATTCAATGCCGGCCAGCTTCCAGTTTCTGTTGTGGCATTTCGTTTGCCTGAGGTTATTGTTGCTGCTCGTTTCTTTTTTTCTTGACTGATTTTGCAGCGCACGTGCTGCGACTGCCAATATTAGGCGTCAACTTAACGAGCGAGAGATATACTATACTAAATATATATATATATCTGTAAATTCTTTATTATTTTGATAGATTGTTGTAGATTGTTGTCTGGCTTGAAGCTTTCAACTAGCAACAATAGCTGCGACTTTCTGGCTAAGGGAATTCTTTGAGCATATATCTTGATTTTGTACTTTTTATTCTTTTTTACTTACAAAGTTTCGAATAAAATAAAAAAAACTTACATTTATTTTAATATTTAAAATAATTTTTTAATAAATTTAGATTTATTATTAATTTAATAAATTAAATTTAATAATAATAATTAAAAATAAATAACTTAAAGTGTAAAATAAATTTAAATTTACTTTTAAATATTTAAAAAAAACTTAAATTATTTAAAAATAAATATTTATTAAATAAATTTAATATAAATATTTATTTAGCTTTTTTTTTTAATATAATTTTTGTAATAAATATTTGAGTAGAACTTAAATTTCTTATTTTGTTTAGAATAGAATTTTTAATAAAAGTTTTTAATTGCTTTCTAAGTGTCTAATATATTGTATTATTATATATTTTATTCATTTATTATGCTACTATTTTTATTATTATTTTTTTAAATTCCAATTTCTAAACATTTGCCAAATATAAAATAAATAGTTTCAAAAAGATTTCTGCCATTCATACAAATTTGTCTTAATTTTCAAGCATTTTTTATAGGTAAATATTGAAAATCAAATTTAGGAATAAATATTTCTAGCATTCATTATGATATATCTACATACAAGTGTATAAATATGCATTTGATCCAGCCAGCCAGCAAAAAATTGAGAAAATCAAAACTAAATTTAATTAGCCGCATTAGTTAACTGCTGTCATTAAGTTCGTATCATACAAGTCTTTCGTTTCTAGCGCTCTGGAACTGGAGCCGGGAGCGTTAGCTGGGAATTCCGTTGTGTGCTGCTGCTGCTGCCGGCGTCGTTCGTTGCCAGTCACACTAAGAGCAACACCAACACACAGCGCGTATGTGTGTGTGTGTGTGTTGCTTTCTGGTTTGGCAGCTGCTTCTTGGCACACACATCAATACACACATCAACACACGCACACAGAAGCGACGCGTCGCGTTTTTACATTTGTATATGTAGGTCTACGTCCGATTTTACTTTCACTTTTAAAGGTTTACGAACTTTTCTGTTTACAAGTCAACGCTGCTGCCGGCAGCCGACGCGCAGCAGCAACAGCAGCAGCAGCGACGACGACGACGACGACGACGACGCGCATTTCAAATGCTTCTCACACACTCAGAGCTCAGGCACAGGCAGACAATCAGACCGCTGGACGGATGATACAAAAGAGACGGACGGTCGGACGGAGGGACGGTGGGACGGACGGACGGACAAATACAAACAGAGAGCGTTGCGCTTACATGTGGCCTCAGAGTCGCACAGTGGCGCAGATTGCTGGCATTTCGGCGTTCAACTTAATTTGGCCGCATTTGCTGCTGTTGCATACCACTGTGCCGGCTCCTCGGCATTGGTTGACTCATGCCTTGGACGCATGCGTTATATTATTTGTTGTTGTTGTTGTTGTTGTTGTTGTTACTCTTTGCAGTTGCGGTTGCTCGTGTGCATCGCATAAGGAAGTCGCGTGTGCTCAACTTCCTTGACATTGAAGCGGCAGCAACCGCAACGCCAGCAGCAGCAGCAGCAGCAACAACAACAAGGTTTAAGTGTAAATGAACGGCAAGGATTTTTGCTGCTGCCAAAAGCGATTGGTGTGTTGCCTCGGAAGTGACAGCGGCAGCGGCAGCAACAGCAACAGCAACAGCAGTCGCAGCAGCAACGTCGCGTCGACAGAGCTGCCAGCAACATGTACTGGCTGGTATGCTTACATGTGAGTACGTGTGTGTGTGTGTGTGTGTGTGTGTCTGTGTGTGTGCTTTTTAGTCGGTCGGTCATTGACCGTTGCAGCTGAGACGCATTGACGCCGCTGCCATTGGCATGGCCGCAAAGGCGGCTGCTGCGGCTGCTGCTGTTGCTGCTGTTGCAGTTGTTGCAGTTGTTGCGTTTATCCTGCCTAACTAAACTGTGCAAAAGCTCAGCTCAGACAGACGGACACACACATAGAGAGAGAGAGAGAGAGAGGGAGTGTGTTAAAGTGAGAGAGTAACACAATCAGATACACTGAGAGCAAGCGAAAGAGAGACAGAGAGAGAGAGAGTCTGAGCTTGGCGTCGTCATCGTTAGCTGCTGCTGCCGCTGCGTCGTCTACCCAACTCGTTGGACAAGTTGACGGCCTACGTGAGTGGCGCGTTATGTGCATTGAATTGGAGTTGGAGGCTTGTGCGTTTGCGCAAAAGTCAATGAACTCCGCTGGCTTGACGTTGACGCCTGATCCGCTTGCAGCGCAGCCGCTGCTGCTGATGTTGCTGCTACTGCTGCTGCTGCTGCTGCTGCTGCCGTGGGGGCGTCGCGTCTTGTGTGTGCAATTCACACCAACACAGCTGCATTTTGGGAATGTAGGTAAGCCACTTGCCAGGCCGGGTTGTTATTGTTGTTGCGGATGTTGTTGTTGTTGTTGTGTTATGTGTTGCTAATGTTGCTGCTGCTGCTGCTGCTGTGTTGTGTTGTTGTTTCTAACCTTTTTGCAATGCGCCGCTGCGTTAGGCAATAGCTTCACTGTCAACACTGGCCAGCCAAGCAGCCAGCGAGTCAGTGCATTGATCTCGCCATTGATGTGTGTTCAACTCGCACTGTGTGTGTGTGTGTGTGCGTGTGTGTGTGTGTGAGTGTGTGTTGCATGTGATACAATGTCGTTGACACAGTGACCGGAAAACAGATTGACTTAATGACTGACTTTTCAAAATCAATGCTGTCGCCATTAGAATGCCAAGAAGGGATAGAAAGAGAAAGAGTAAGAGAGAGAGAGAGAGAGTTGGAGAGAGAGTCAAGAATAAGTTTCTAATGTGGAATGGGCTGGGCTATATCTGAGTGGGCGTTGGAGGGCAGCAATCAGCTGCCTAAATTGCGGAACGTTGTGCCATAGCCTACAGTTGTAGGCCAGCGGTCAACGACCGATCAGCGACAACAGACAAAAAAGCAGCAGCAGCAGCAGCAACAGCAGCAGCAACAGCAACAGCAGCAGCAGCAGCAACAGCAGCAACAGCAGCAGCAGCAGCAGCAACAACAGCAACAGCTTAACTTCAAGCAACCAGTTGAACGACCCACTGAACCAACTTGTCATTTGACCATGTCGCTAAGCTGCAGCACTCAGAATTCTTCTCCTGCCTATGCGTATGTATATATAAATATATTTATGTATATAAATATATATATTTATATGTGTGTGTGTGTGTGTGTGTATTTGTATGTATGGACATGCATATCCTGTGTAAGCTGCTAATGCGACTCGGGGTTGAGGTTGCAGCCAACTGCCACACGGCATTAACATTACCGTTATTTGGCAATTACTTACGCACTCCAGCACAGAAAGTGACCCGACTAATTGCATTTCACCAATTTATCACACAGCTGGCTGGGACACCACAAGATAGAGCAAGGGAGAGATAGAGCGAGCGTGCTTGGCAGAGAGAACTTTATTTAAGCGTTCTGCATTTATAATGCTCGACATGGATATGCATTCGCCGACAAATTGATGTCAATTATCTTGCGAAAGTAGCTAGAATAAAACAGCAACAACAACAGCAGCAACAGCAACAATAACAATTTAAGCAATATACAAAAATAATAATAAAATAATGAGAAAAAGCTCAGAATTTTTTGGGTAATTATTGCAGCTGCCGCCCCTCGTTGCCGCTGGCAGACTTTCTGTCCAATCCAACATTTTCAACTTGGTCGCACCAACAGCCAGCCTCATGCCGCCCCCTTGGCCTCCCTCCCTCTCTCTCTCTCTCTCTCTCTGTCTCTGGCAGCTGCTGCTGCTGCTGTTGCTGCTGCTGCTCTCCGGGGCAGTTGCCAATTTCTACATTTCATGCCAAGCGTTGTCGCTGTTGCCATTAAATTTGGCCTCAAAAAATTTCAGTTACTGTTTGCAGGTGTGTGCGCGTGTGTGCGTCCATTTTGCCATAAGGTGAAAACTGTTGGCAGCTGAAAATGCTGGAGCCAGAGAGCCAGGGAGCCACTACCGGGCACCTCACTGCTCTTACCTGTTGCATGCAACTGCAGCGCCGCAGGTCAACGGCAATAAATGCCGCCAGGTCAGCTGCTGCTGGCAAGAATTTTGATATTGATTTTGATTTTTGCATGCGTCGCAACATTGTTGCATATGAAATTATTAACAGCAGTGGACGCAGCGCTAAGCGCGCATACGAGTTTTTTTTGGACTGCCTTAATTGATTCGGACAAACTGTTAAATATTTAAGAATATATGTGATATATATGAAAATTCTTATTGATGTAAAGAAACTGTTTAAAATTTAAGAATATATGTGATACATATGAAAATTGTTATTGATGTAAAGAAACTGAAAAATTTTATGTAAATTTTATTCGTATTTTTCTTAATTATGTCTCAATATTTTATGAAGTTTTGTATGTATATTATTATTTTTGTGAAAATGTATGTAACAGGCAGAAGGAGACATGGCAGACCCCATAAAGTATATATATTCTTGATCAGCTCGACAAGCTGAGTCGATATAGCCATGTCCGTCTGTCCGTCCGTCCGTCCGTGTGAACGCAGCGATCTCGCAAACCACAAAAGCTAGAGATCTGAAATCTGTAAAAGTTTGATTACGAAAGTCCATCTAGAAGCAAACCTATTCAACAAATAAGTTTCCAAAGTATAGCCCATACTGCAGCCCAAGCGCTGCCCGCGCGCAGTCGCTGCGTAAACTGCGCAGTAGCAAAGCAAGTGCTTGTGCGTGTGCATGTGTGTGTGTGTGTGTGTGTGTGTGTGTGTGTATGTGTTGTTTGTGTATATGTATATATAAAAGAAGCGTAAAATGATTTGAATATCGCATCTTCGCAGGGTTCAGGGTATCTCTTAGTCGAGCAGTCTCGACTAGAGCACTCTTACTTGTTTTAAGTATTCCTTGATTGTCTATGAACTTTCATATGCTGGAAAATGAAGAATTGTTTCTATATATATCATATATATACATATGGTATATACCATATATACTTTAAGCTTTTGAGTACTAAAAATGGATTCGCTATGTAGTCGAAATCCATTCACATAAGCCAAAAATATTCTAAAAATTGATCGACTTTCACGAATAAGTGAAATTTTAATTTATCATTTTAGTGATCATACTCATACCAATGATTAGCTTTTAAAACTCGCTTTAACACCATGTCGCTCCTAGATATCTGAAGACAAGTAGTATGAATTATATGCTTTTCTCTGTGTGGATCGTCTATCTGTTGCCCACTTACTGCCAGGAAAGTTTTTTCAGCTAAATTCATAACTTCTGAGATAATAAATAATTGTTTTCCTATGTCTTCAATCTTTGATTGTTCCTATAAAGATAAAACTACATAGCTTTCTATTCAAATTTAATTCTTAAAAAAGTTCTGTGGCCTACACAACTGCACAACTTGGTAAATGTGGTAATTTGAGCGAGATATTCACAATTAAATTTGGGTGCGCTATTCTGATAACCAAGTTTCGACTATCTTTTTGTAAGCTTTTTATGCCCTGAACCCATTGAAAATGGGAATTCAGGGTATAATGGTTTTGTTAAAATATCAAATGTATGTAACAGGCAGAAGGAGGCGTGGCAGACCCCATAAAGTATATATATTCTTGATCAGGACGACGAGCTGAGTCGATATAGCCATATCCGTCTGTCCGTTTGTCCGTTTGTCCGTCTGTCCGTCTGTCCGTCCGTCCGTATGTGTGAACGCGTCGATACAAGAGAACAGAACATATAAGAGCTAGAGACTTGAAGAGCTAGAGTCTCCAAATTTTGCATTTAGTTTCATTTATATTTTATACAATTTCGGTTTTTGTTTTATTTTGGATATTAGTAAAAAATTTTACAAAAATTTTCAAATTGAAGTTTAGCTGCAAATATAGCCAATATGTGAATGAGTTTGCGATTTTAGACAACCGACAAATATTCAATATAATATGTAGATGCTAGCTGTAATTGCTAGAGTATAGCTGGAATGGTATAGAAGATATTCAACATGTATGCAGAATGGGAAGTTTGAGTTATGCTAATGACGCGCAGTTCATACCTAATCAACAAAGAGAGCTTAGCTGAATCAAGTTTATTTGTGTATTTCGAGTACTTCAATAATTTTACATAGACATAGAGACATAGTCGACATATATTATATATCTATATATATAATTCAATTTTAATTTGATATCTCAATAAAGAAAGTTAAATGATCGTGTATATTGTAGGTAGATTAGCCAATCACTTCTGATTAGCTCGCAAGGTATCTGCGCGTCACGTGCCTCAATTGGTCACGTGTGTGGGCGTTCGTTAAGTATATTTGAATGCAACAGCCGCACACACAGAGGCGCGCATTGCAATTGCATTTACATGCAACTCACATTGGGGCGTTAAATCGCAATTGCATGTTGATTTGGATTAGCATGCGTCGCCAGAGCTAACCGATTTGTTTGAAGTTAGTTTGTCAGTTTATATAATGCGCGCTCAGTCAAGCTGTCGCTGTCGCTGGCGCTGCTGCTGCTGTCGACGCCTCAGCTTAATGTGCTTCCCCGTAGATTGCCAATGCAATTGCACGTACTTTACATTGAGTATACGACCCGTTTTTCGTTTGCCAAAAAATCGTTAAAATACTTGAAGAACTTTAAATGAAATCATGTTCATCAAATTGAATTTATTACATTTTTAATCATTTTCATAGTCAATTTATCCTTTGGAACATTTTCCTAGGGTATCTGGCAGTCAGCCTCGCTTGGCTGACATGTGGCGTGCAACTTGTTGCTACGACTTGCTACATTTGTTATTCAAGTGTCACATTAGAATTGAAATTTATCGTTGTAATTGAATTGTCAATGGCTGACATTGTAATTGCTCAAGCGCAATTCATGTAAATAGAAATGACTGAGAGATGATAGCACACAGCTATATATGCACTACATATGTATATATAGATATATATTCAATGGGAGTTCCACGAAGCGTTACACAATCAAAATCAACGTTTCATTGAGCTTGTCAGCTAATGCGTTGGATCCTGTTTGACATTATCCAATGCCTAGTCCAAGGCTTGCATCGCCTCAATTCATATTGTGAATTTCAAATTATATGATAATTCCACAATAAGTTCTACAGTTTCGTACAATTGCATGAGCATGTGTATTTGGTATATTTGAAGTTGATTTCGAGTTTTCTGCCCTGCCCTTAGAGCGCGTTGTTTGTCGCATATTTTCGTCTTGTTTATTGCCCATGGCCCATAGCTATTTTTCCGGCTGGCCAACTGGCTGTCCGGCTGGCTGACCTTCAAACAAACTTCCACTGCCCTAGTCGGAAGCTAGGTCATAAATTCGAAGGGCCACATTGAACTATTGCCTTGAGTGATTTTGGTTGTGTAACAGCTGCGGCTCAACTAAGAATTTCAAATTCCATTTCAGCATTACAGCAAGAGATCAATGAACGCTTTCAATAGGAAATCGAAATCGAAATCGAAATTGAAACTGAAACGGCATTTGGCGTTTGGCGTTTGGCGTTTTCTTTGTCATTTGCCTCAGTGTCAGACAGACAGACAGAGACGCAGTCAGCATCTCAGTCTCTCAGCTCCAGTTCCATATGAATTTGATTGTTATTGATATATGGCGATGATTAGTAGGCACGTTATTAGCGATTAAGGCGCTTAGATTCGATTCGATTCGATTTGATTTTATTTTATTTCATTTCATTTGATTCAATTTGATTTGATTCGATTCGATTCAAATTGGCATCGGCATCGACATCGACATCAACATCAACAGCGACACGATTCGTTGACCCAACCAATGCAGAACCTTGGAATTAGCATAAAACGTTGTTGCTCCACATAAGTCCGGCTGGGTGCTCTGGCTGCTAACTAAGCTGTCGTCCGACTTGGACTATACTACGCTACGATTTATCAAATCATATTTATTATAATCGTATTTTTTTTTTCTTTCTGTTAGGTGATTCCCATAGACTGACTAGCAGTAACCCTTGGGGCTGTGTGATTGGATTTAGCCAGACTTTTACAACTTATTTAGTTATTTTATGATTACAAAATATATATTTCATTTTCATATTTTCTACCATTTCAATTCATTGTCTTAATCTTGCTTTTTATGCTCATCTTGTTAGGTGCTCTTCAATTTCAAGTCTTTCATATATCAGCTCATTCCATAGTCTCGCTTTCTGTGCTTTGTTTTTGAAGAATCCTTTATATAAGATGCGCGAAATAAGTAACTGGGACAGTACGTTGAAGAAAATAATAACTGAACCGATCAAGATTTTTCAAAAAAGTAAATTGGTGTTTAAGCTTCATAAAATTATCAATATAACTCAACTGAATTAAATCCAAAATAACTTTCGAAAATATTATAAAAAAATTAAACAAAATATTTTCCAAGTTTGTAGCAAAAAAAAAGAACATTTAAATGAATTAAAAATATGTTAATATTAATATTCGTTTACAAATGTTGTGTTTATAACATTTACTAAATTTTGTTGTCAAACATTTAGTGCTCAGTCGCACTACTATTTTTATGAACACAGCTGTTTATTATTTCAATGCATATTCTTATGTCGGCTCATTTAGCCAGTTCTATATATGTAGTTCATAATAGTTAAAATTTATTTAAGTTATGCTTAAAATATATAAATAATTAATTTTTATTAATTTTCACTTATCTATATATTTTATAAAAATATAATAAATAAATTAATTATTAAAGTATGTCATTAAATATATTAAAAATATATATAAATAATTTTTTTTGTATTTCATTCATATTTATTTTATATATTTATATTTTATTTAAATATATATAATAATTAAATAATTTTATTTAAATATTTTATAATTTATTTGTATTTATTTGTATAGCTCAAAATAGTTTGTAAATGCAACAAATTATGCTAAGCTCTCCCATGTTGACTTATTGGTTTCGATGATTTATCTTACTGACTCGTGACTCAGATTGTGCTCAGTCGATACCTCGGCTGTGGCCAGATGCAGCCATCGCTTTTGGCGGACCTCAAGACACTGATCATCAGTCGAAGGTGTCGCTGTTGCTTTGATCTCCGTGTGCGCAGCATGATGAGGGAGAGTGCTCTGCAGAAACCAGCTGCTTTTTTGTGCTCATATTCCAGGTGCTCACGGAATGTCATTCCCAGATATTTGATTGCTCCCTTTGCCGCAATGATGGTGTTGCCAATCTTGCTATGAGCCGCTTATACTTTCTTGTGGCTAGCGACTTGTATGACCTCCGTTTAATACATTCGAGTCCTGCTCCTGCAAGCCAATTTCTTATGCAATACTTGAGCTGCACATATCCCTGTATCTCTGAGCCTCTTCGCTAGGACAACAAGAGCTACATCATCAGTTAAGACAGGCGCAGGACACCATCATATATAGCAATCCATGGGAGCGGCCACAGAACTGATCCTTGGGTGACACTAGCTGAGGTGTGTGTATGTTGATGTGTGTGTGTTTGTATGTGTGTGTGTGTGTGTTTGTGTATGTGTGTGTGTGTTTGTGTGTTTCTGTCTCTGTTGTATAAACCTTTTGAGCAGGTGTCGAAACAATGTGTGGAGCGCAATTTAAATTAGAATGTTGCCACATTCATTAGACGATTAACAACATTAACAACAACAACATTAACAACAACAACATAAACAACAACAACAACAACAGCAACAACAACAATTACAACAAGCTCATATAAAAATGTCAGAACAAGTTGAGTTGGCAATTTGTCAACCGGCAACGGCAACCGGCTAGACTCGCGGCCCGGTCTCCAGTTTACATTCGAAATGAATTTTTTGCATACTCGCATCTCAGAAATTCCAAAATCCAAATAAAAAAGAAACCCCCTCCTCCTCACACCCCAAACAACAGAAAAAAAGAAATCAAAATGAAAAAAACGAAGGCAAACAAACAAAATTTCCGTGAGCTCTTAATATTTATTTTGATTTTCGGTTAGGCTGCAACTTGGGCTGACAACTTGGCCAACAACTGGCTGCACGAAATGTGTGTGTGTGTGTTTGTGTGAGGGTAGCTAGGAGCGCAGCGGGGTTGAGGGTTGAGCAGCCAGTGAGTGTGTGTCCATGTCCATGGATTTGTTCATGCGCAAGGTTTTTTGCCAGCGCTCAGCTCAGCGCAGTCGATTGGTTCGCCTGGCCTAGACTGGCACCGGGCCGGCCGGTGGCACGCCAGCCTCAAGCCAGCCCCATACTCCCGCCCCCGCACCGCACAAGCAGCATCAGCATCAGCATCAGCAGCCGGAGCAGCAGCTTAATTGTTAGAGCGGCTACTCAGTTGCTGCTGCTGCTGCTGCTGCTGCAGCGGGGTGCATTGATCTTAAAATGGCGCAAAAGCCATTGAACTGTGCGCCATTGCAACTGCCTGCAACAACAACAACAACAACAACAACAACGCGACTCGGTTCGGTTCGGTTTGATTCGGTTTTTGGCTACGACTCCGGCCACAGACTCACGCGCAGAGACAGTGTCAACAGCGGCACAGACAGAACTTTTCAGCGCCAATTTGTGAATTATACTCTAAATGTGTATGTGTGTGTGTGTGTGTGTGTGTATGTGTGTGTGTGTGTGTAGCATATGCTAATTTGTGCAGCAAGTAACTAGCGTTTGCTTTGGCCCGGCTAGTTGGCATAGCCAAACGAAATCGAGAATGAAATAAAAATCTGACCAAATGTAAATTCTTTTCATTTATTTTTGTATTTTTATTGACGACGCCGCGACTGCTGCTGCTGCTGCAACTGCAATCGCTGCTGCTGTTCTTAATGATTATTGAAAGCATTTGGCGGCACGTTCTTACGTTTGCTGTTGTTGGCACTCTGCCCGTCGGCCCGTCTGCCTGTTTGGATGAGTTAAACGAACGCGCGCTTCGCCTATGAAAGATGTCAAGGCTTCAATTTGATATCTCATTTCGCACGCTAATCACAGTCGAACACCAACTAATAAAGATGCAGACAAGCAGCCGCAGCAGTATGTCACTTAAAATCTAAATCGCTAATCGATTCCATCGATCAACTGATCGCGCTGATGACATATCAATTTCTCAATTTGGTTCTATTTGGAATTTTTGCTAAAAGTTTCTCTATACTTTGCAGCTTATCTAGGTGAGCTCAGAACTCTTACTGGAGATCGTACTCTTTCTCTCTCTCACTCTCTCTCTCTCTCTCTCTTCTTTCTCTCTCTCTCTCTCTCTCTCTCTCTCTCTCTCTCTCTCTCTCTCTCTTTCAATCTCACTCTCTCTATAGTCTTCGATTTCATTTTCTCTTTGCCGATATCTCTTTCCCACTCTCGATCGCGCTTTTAATCTCTCTCTCGCATTCGCTCTCTTTCTCTTGTTTTCTTTCGCTTGCTCTCTACTCTCTCTCTCTCTCTTTTTCTCTCTCTGTCCCACCCTTTGTCATACTCATCTTCTTGTCATTCTCTTGCTGTCTCCCCTATCTCTCTTACTTTTTCTTTCTCCCTCTCTTACTCGCTTTTTGTAGTTCCCTTTATTTCTTCCTTTCACTCTCTTTCTCACTGACGCTTCCTTTCATTCTATATTTCTATCTGTCTCTCTCTCTCTCACTCTTTCTTTTTATTTTACCTTTTTCTCGCTCCCTAATTATCTCTCGTCTTCTCTCTGTTAATCTCTCTCACTCTCTCTCTCTTTCTCTTTCTCTTTCTCTCTCTCTCTCTCTCTCTCACTCTTTCTCTCTCTCTCTCTCACTAACGATAGAGATCGTGAACACTCGCTTTCTCTCCTTCTCCTTCTCTGTCTCATTTTCTCTTTCTCTTCCTATGTCCCTCCCTCTATTTTTCTTTCTCTATCTCTCGCTCTCTTTCTCTCTTTATCTCTCTTTCTATCTGTCTCTCCGTCTCACTGTCTGTCTCTTTCCCGCTAGCGATCTTTATCTCTTTATCTCACTCTCATTGCTTGTCTTTTTCGCATTTTACCTTTCTCTTTCTATTGTATTTCCTTCATCTTTTTCTTTAGCTTTTCAGTCTTTCTCTCTCTCTCTCTCTCTCTCTCTCTCTTTCTCTCTATCTCTCTCTCTCTTTCTCTCTATCTCTCTCTCTTTCTCTCTCCTTAGTGCTCTTCTTTCATTTAATGATACATGATGATGAGTCAATTCTACATTTTTTAAACATTTTTCTTTCAGCTCTGATTTCTCTTCTTACTGTAAACATGAGTTAAATTTTTCCAGAATTTTTTTTTCGAACAACATTTTGTTTACAATTTATTGAGTGTTTATATTTGCAGTGTTCTTTTAATTTATTTACTTTCAATATTTAAACAAAATAAACTAGTCAACTACAATATTTACAATTGGGCGGAATAAATCTCTTTTGCCTTGAAGCTGTCTATGCATTGACAGCTCTATTGATATGAGATGATGTTTCTAATGATAATAGATTGAATATATGAGTCATTTCTCGAACTATCTACACAGAATGTTCTTGAGCTGAGTAGTATAACAATATATATATATATATAATATATACATATATTGAGATTTTCATGTTGCTACAGTAATCTCAGTTTATGTTAATCAAATTGCAATGCAAACGTTTTCAAATAGATTAATTCATTTATATCTTGAATGAAACTTACTTAATTCAGAAAGGAGTTGATATTTGAGGCTGAAAGAGTGAGCAAAAGAACGAGAGACAGATAGAGAGAGGGAGAGAGAGAAAGTGGGAGACAGAGAGAGAAAGAGTGATCAAAAGAGATCGGAAAGTTGTTGACATATGAGATATAGAGAGCAAACAAAAGACTGAGAGATCAAGAGAGAGTGAGATAGAGAGAGAGAGAGATAGAGAGATAAAGACTGAGAGATCAAGAGAAATCAACTGAGATTGGAAAGAAGTTTAAATATGAGATAGAGAGAGCAAACAAGACACTGAGAGATCAAAAGAAAGATCAAGACTGAGAGTGATCAAGAGAGCTTGAAACATTTGAGAAAGATAAAGCGAGCAAGAGACTAGCAGATCAAGAGAGAGGAAGAAAGTGAGGGACAGAGAGAAAGTGATCATGAGAGATCGAAAAGTAGCTGACATTTGAAAAAGATAGAGCGAGCAAAAGACTGAGAGATCAAGAGAGATCAACTGTGATCGGAAAGTAGTTGAAATATGAGATAGAGAGAGAGCAAACAAGAGACTGAGAGATTAAGAGAAAGATCAAGACCTCTATCTAATCAAGAGAGATCAGTACATTTGAGAAAGGTAGAGGGTGCAAGAGACTAGGTGATCAAGAGAGAGAGAGAGAGAGAGAGAGAGAGAGAGAGAGAGAGAGAGAGAGAAGAAAGTGAGAGACATAGAGAAGTAAAAGAGAGAGTAATCAAAAGATATGAAAATAGCGCTAGCAAGAGACTGAGAGATCAAGAGAGATCAACTGAGATCGGAAAGTTGTTTACATATACTTCATGGGGTAGTAAGATATATAGAGAGAGAATAACACACTGTGAGATCAACAGAAAGAGAGAGAGAGAGAGAGAGAGATCAACTGAGATCGGCAAGTAGTTGAAATATGAGATAGAGAGAGAGAGCAAACAAGAGACTGAGAGATCAAGAGAAAGAACAAGACAGATAGTGATTAAGAGAGCTTAGAGCATTTGAAAGATAGAGCGGGCAAGAGGCTGAAAGATCAATAAAGAGAGGGAGAAATCGAGAGAGACTGGGATCAACTGAGATCGGCAAGCAGTTGACATTTAGTTGATTCTAAGAGTTCAATCAATATGTTGCGCAGTCAGGTAAAGGTAAAGGTGGGAGTAAGCCTGAATGCTAATTTGTCATTGATCTTTGTTGTGATTTGATTTGCAAAGTGTAAGTCGAGAATAAATTTGCCCAAAGTCAGGTAATTCCAAGACTTACAATTGGAAATGCATGTGACCATGAATGTAAAACATTTCAATTGGATTACAAATTGAAGCAAGTTGAGTCAGATGATGATTTCAAAGAATTAAATAAAGAAAAACCCAAAAAACATTTGATGAGCTCAAATGCCGATAGAAGTGCGCTTGCATTTGGAGCACAGCTCGATTTACCAGCGGTCGTATAGCAACGCGTGCATAAAGCCAATACCAAAGCGAGTCGGATTCTTCCACAACCTTGGACTTTGGGCTAGTGCAAATGCGAGATGCGCTCCATTAATGCCCAAACGTCTGACGCCGCAATTTTGTATTGTTATTTTTTTTTTGGACAGTCGCGAGCCAAAACTACATGTGCAAGGGTGTGAGTGTGTGTAGAGAATATTGACAAGCAATCAAATATATATAAATATCAGCAGCTACTGTGCAGCGCAGTGTGAAAATTGGGTTAAGAAATAAAGCATGCAAACTACCTTGACACATATAATCGAGCTGCTGCTTTCGAAATTATTTATGTACAAAGCAAATACATTGAAGAATGCTTTGTGTGGCTGGGGCAGCAAGGGCCAGACTTCAGCGTAGAGGGCGTGGCATGATCCGGCTAAGCATAACAGAGCAATCGCAATGTTGTTGTTGTTGTTGTTGTTGTTGTTGTTGCTGTTGCAATTGTAATTTATATAAATAAAAAAAAAAATTACTTTTACGAAATGTACATCACATGCTACAATATGTCAATACACAATGTGTGTGTGTGTGTGTGTGTGTGTGTGTATACACACTCTTATAAAGAATGTGAAAATGATAAGAACAACGCGCATACGCCACGTGAGCCGGACTAAACTGACGACCGAAGCTGTCCCCATTATTGAACCGAAAATTTGTATGCGCAATGCGCTGATTAGACATTAGAGCATAATATCAATTTGATGTGTGTGCAACTGTGTGTGTGCGTCATGAGTGTACGAAATGCGTTTGCGGCTCGTTTCAAAGTCTCAAAGTTTGTAAAGTTTATTGACCACCCAGTTGAGTTGTTGCCAGTTGCCAGTTGCCAGTTGCCAGTTGCCAGTTGCCAGTTGCCAGTTGCCATTGCCAGTTGCCAGTTGCCAGTTGCCAGTTGCCAGTTGCCAGTTGCCAGTTGCCAGTTGCCAGTTGCCAGTTGCCAGTTGCCAGTTGCCAGTTGCCAGTTGCCAGTTGCCAGTTGCCAGTTGCCAGTTGCCAGTTGCCAGTTGCCATTGCCAGTTGCCAGTTGCCAGTTGCGAGTTGCCAGTTGCCAGTTGCCAGTTGCCAGTTGCCAGTTGCCAGTTGCCAGTTGCCAGTTGCCAGTTGCCAGTTGCCAGTTGCCAGTTGCCAGTTGCCAGTTGCCAGTTGCCAGTTGCCAGTTGCCAGTTGCCAGTTGCCAGTTGCCAGTTGCCAGTTGCCAGTTGCCAGTTGCCAGTTGCCAGTTGCCAGTTGCCAGTTGCCAGTTGCCAGTTGCCAGTTGCCACTTGCTGGCAAGAACGTCCGACTGAAGGGTTTAAAAATAATCCAGTATCGACAACAACAACCGCCTGTCTGGGGTTCATGTCCTTTCCATAGGATGTGGTTGGCCGGCCAATGATCTTGGTTTGGTTTGAACCTGTTGCCACCTGAAGAACGTGGCTGGCTGCTGCACACAGTCTTAGCCCCCCATCCCGCCGCCTTTTGCCTGCTTACAGATCACTGCTGCTGCTGCAGCGGTCATTGAGTCTGGCAGGGCAACATTTTCATTTTCTGGAAGCTTCAGCCCTTGATCAGTGCCGTTGGCAACAATAAAAACGGTTCACCGACCGAGGGTTCTTTGTAATTTATGCCAGTTTATCGAAAGATAATGCCAAAGTCAAAGCAAACTAGCTAGAAACACGCTAAACTAGCTGGAGTTCATTTTGTGCTCAGATTATGGTCCTTGTTAAAGTGCCTGCTAACTTTGACAGGCGCATGGGCAACAGAAAATAAAACTCTTCACATTTTACAATTAAGTTTCGATAAATAAAAATGTATACAATTTTTTTTTGATGACAAAAATGGTATAAAAATATTGAAAACATATAAAGCCTCCTCACAGATATGGAAATACTAAAGCTAAGGCAATGCGACTTAAAATTTTGATAAAATAGATATTCTTGTTGTTGACAGAGAGAGCGAAAGAGATAGAGGAGAGAGCAAAAGAGATAGAGAAAGAGAGAGCGGGAGAGAAAGAGTAAGAGAGAAAGAAAGAAAGGAGGGAGACGGAGTTTGAGAGTTTCTCTCTTACTCTCTCTCCCTCTCTCTTTTTCTCTCACAGGAAGAATGATATAGAAAGAGAGAGAGAGAGAGAGACAGAGATTAAGAGAGAGAGAGAGAGATCAAGAGAGTGATCAAGAGAGTGATCAAGAGAGATCTAGTGAGATCAAGAGAGATCAAGTGAGATCAAGAGAGATCAAATGAGGGAGAAAGTTAGAAAGAGTGAGAGAAAGTGAGAGACAGTGAAAGATAGAGAGAAAGAGACTTAGATAGAGAGACAGAGAGAGATCAAATGAGATCAACTGAGAATAAGTGAGATCAGATGAGATTAAAAGAGATCAAGAGAGAGAGAATGGGATATAGAGATAAAGAGAAAATGTAGATAGTGAGTGAGAGCGTGAGTCTTTAGCTTGAATGCATATCGTACACCAAAAAAGAAAAAGAAGAAAAAACCGCTAGCTACTTATATTCAGCTGAATTTAGCGGGAAAATGTGATGAGCTGATCATCTCCAGTGTGTGTTGGCAGTCGGCAGTCGGCAGCTGGCAGTTGGCAGTTGCGGTTCATTGGCAGACAGGGACTCATGGGTTAACGTCTGCCGTCAGGTCATTAAAATATAATGTTGGCAAAGCTACTCTCGTAAACGTTAATGCCGAACGCAGTCGCGGCAATAGCAGTCGTACATCTTTTGCCTGGCCCTGTTTTCTGGTCCTTTGTGCGCCCCACACACTCACATATCCAGCTATCCACACGCTAAAGTCAATGGCACGGGTCTTGGATTCTATTTTAGCGCATGCCATCGGCCCTGAACTTGTTTTCTGCTCCATTGTTGGAAGTCTTCCGTGCCTGGCATGAATCAGCGTCAGCCACAGCCACAGCCACAGTCGCTGTATGAGCTGCAGGCTTTAGCTTGAGCGCCTCATTCAGCTACGTCTTTAGCTTGGCAATTTTTGCAACATTTTCGGCGACACGCACACGCACACACACACACACACACACTCACACACATGCGAATTCGAATCAACGGTAAATAATAAGTAACAGAAAATCTGGGCAAATTCTCAAAACTCAATCACATTGCAGGCGTATGTGATCGCGATACAGCGGCAACAGATGATAGACCAAATAGTAAAACTTCTCGATGGTGTCGTCCAGGAACAATAGATTGATCACAACCGGCTCTAGCGGATCCAGGGCGCCCTTCAGAGTCAGCTGATCGAGGCTGCGGGCGCAGTGCAGCATCTCGATCAGATAATATGCCTTCTTGCGCTGCATCTCGAGACTCTCCTGCTGCAGATAGAGCGTTAGCTTTGTGTACTCGGCAATCGTGGTCTTCTGGATGTGCTCATCGTTCGGATAGTGCAGCTCGATATAGTTGTAGACCGAATTCCACTTCAGCAGCGGCGCATTGGCATTATAGTACTCCAGCCAGCTGATGTGCGTCTCCAGATCCTGCAGGCCTAGATGGAAGAGCAGCCGTGCTGCATCCTGATACGTTGTCTCGCAGTCCTCCTGGAACCGCTGCAGCAGTGAGCGCAGCTTCTGGCGCAGAAACTTGATGGCATGGTCACGATGATTCACCAGCTTCATTGCTTAACATCGATGCTCTTCGTCTCAGTATCGTTGTGCGTGTTTCTAGTGTGTGTTTTCAGCATTTATGTAACGGATTATATCATGTTCATGCTGTGCTGTTTTGTAGTGTCTGAGGGGGGGAATAGAATTCCCAGGCTTAGTCGATACAATAGTCTTGACACTAAAGTACAGAACACTTGATATATATTATAACTAATTAAGATTATGGTTCACTAAATTCCAGTTTACTTTGTTTAAATTAGTTATAAGCTGTTGATGCTTCCTTTTGCAATAAAGATTTCTTTTGAATTTTCTCACTTTGGATTTTCCCAAATATCTCCATTTGCTTAAGCTTTTTATACACAGAAGCGCTACATATATTTAAATAATTGAAATTGATTTCCTATACACAGAGAGCAAAAAACCCAAAAAACATAAAATAAACCCAATAATTTGCCTAGAAATTGAGATGAAAATCAAAACGAAGCAAATACAGGCAAAAGAATTGTAAGAAATTTAACTGATGTCAGAGATCGCACATGAAATACCCTTTAAGACATTCGACTTTGATTGAAGAAGGCGCATTGAGAAGTTTTATACTTTTTATAATATTATTATTATTATTTTTTTTAATAAAAAAAAAAACAAGTAAGAAAAGTCTAGTCGGTGTTGCCCGACTAGGAGATCCCCTGAACCCCGTCCGATCTGCGTTTCAAATATACCCAATTATGTAGTTATTAAAGCAGAACAAATTTCGTGCTATACATGGAAACACAGAAAAATTTTAAGTCTCTAGCTCTTATAGGTTCTGAGATCGACGCGTTCATACCGACGGACAGTCGGACAGAGGGAAAGTCGGACAGTCGGACAGTCGGACAGACGGACAGACAGACAGACAGACAGACGGACAAGGCTAAATCGACTCAGCTCGTCATCCTGATCAAGAATTTATATACTTTATATTGTATGCCACGCCTCCTTCTGCCTGTTACATACATTTTCCATTTCAACAAAACCATTATACCCTGATTTCCCATTTTCAATGGGTTCAGGGCATAGAAACACATGATTTATAGCTAAAGCAAATAGGTTTTCTTTACACTTTTGGAGTTAGGACTAAAAAGTTTTGCAGCTAGATCAGAGTAACTAAATCACATGGTGTTGTTGCTTAAGCTAGATTATAATCGGTATAATATTATTATAGAAGCAAGTTAACTCTTAGCTGTTCAAGCTCTACAAGCTGAACATAGTCTCAGGTCAGGATATGAACAATTTATAAACTGTCAACAACTTTACATATGCAACAGATCTCGCGAGCTAAGCGAACGAATACAAATGCGCAAAGATCGCTATCTCTCTCTCTGTCGCCCTCTCTCTCTCTCTATCTCTGTTTCTCTCTCTCTCTGTGTGTGTGCGTAAATATATGTACATAGCATTTTGCTGTGGCCCAGCAAATGTTTCAATTTCAAATGAAGGCAAGGAAGCAGCGAACCTTCCAGTAGTCATAGCTACACACACACACACACACACACATACACTTATATATATATATATATATCTACACTATATGACCTTCGGCTATGCCCGGTGTCTGCCTGTGCTGCATTACATTACGCTCGCAAATCCATAGAAATTCCAGTAATTGAAGAGCCGCGCAGTCGAACGGACGTCAGCGTGTTGGACACACACAAGGGCAAACGGATAACGCAAATCTACCTGATTTACCTGCTGCTGCTGCTGCGATGAGTGCTATAGCCACAGATCACCTGGGCCTGATCGTCTTTGGACTGCTGCTGGGCATCATCTGCATCATAGTTGCCTTGATTTGCCAGCGGCGGAATGCACGTCTCTTGGGCCGCGCTCCGCCGGGACCTTGGGGCCTGCCGCTGCTTGGCTATTTGCCCTTTGTTGATCGCCTGGCGCCGCACAAGTCACTGCAGGCGCTGGCCAAGCGCTACGGCAGCATCTATCAGCTGAGCATGGGCAGTGTGCGCACAGTGGTGCTGGCGGATGCGGCGCTGGTGCGCGATTTCCTGCGCCACGAGGAGCTGACGGCGCGTGCCCCACTCTACCTGACGCACGGCATCATGGGTGGCTATGGTAAGCGTGTGGGGAGGCCTAGCGAATGCCAAAAACGAATGACTTAAGACAGCAACTTGCAGGCATCATTGGCGCCGGCGGCGACATATGGAAATATCAGCGACGGCAGCTTATCGAGTGGCTCAAGGCGCTGGGCATGACGCGCAAACAGTGCGAGACGCGGGCGCAGCTGGAGCAGCGCATCAGTTGCGGCGTCAACGAGTGCGTCCAGGTGAGTCTCTCTCTCTCTCTCTGTCTCTCTCTGACTAATTGACTAAGTGGCCGCTGTGCGAGAAATTCCAAGAATCATGAAAGTGAAGGTCCTACGCGTCATCGTCATCGTCTCTGCTGCTGTTGCTGCTGCTGCTGCTGCTGCTGCTGCTGTCGTCGTCTCTGGACATTCACTTTCCGTTGTGGTCATCACTCGACGTCCGCTGTGTGTTTTGTGCTGCTGACGGCGACGTCAACGTCGGCGACGCATAAATTTTAAAATTTGCTAATTTTTGTTGTTGTTGTTGTCGCATGTTTTTGCTGCTTTGCTTTGCAATTTTTTTCTCTCTGTTTTTTGTTTTCCACCTTTCGCTTTTGGCACTTTTCTCGCTCGTGCTGTGCCTCGATCTGACACGCTCTTTGTTCTCAGGCGTACGAGTCGGAAGTGAAGGAAGCCAAGCTGCTGGATCCGCTGCCGGCGCTGCAGCATTCGCTGGGCAACATCATCAATGATCTGGTCTTTGGCGAGACGTACGAGCGACGCGACCCCAACTGGCTCTACCTGCAGCAGCTGCAGGAGCAGGGCGTCAAGCTGATCGGCGTCTCCGGAATGGTTAACTTTCTGCCCTGGCTACGCCATCTGCCCGGCAACAAGCGCAGCATTCAGTTCCTGCTGGACGGCAAGGCCAAGACGCATGCGCTCTACGATCGCATCATCGAGCGCTGCAATCAGCAGCTGCAGCAGCAGCGGCCCAAGCGCAGCGTTTTGGCACACTTCCTGAGCGAACGTCAGCCCTACTCACAGCTGTATTGCGATGAGCAACTGCGTCATCTGTTGGCCGATCTCTTTGGCGCCGGTGTGGACACATCGCTGGCCACGCTGCGCTGGTTCCTGTTGTATATGGCACGCGAGCAGCGCTGCCAGCAGCGACTACAGTCGGAGCTGCGCACGCTCAGCGAGTCGCCCACGCTGGCCGAACTCGAGCCGATTGCCTATCTGCGCGCCTGCTTGTCCGAGGCGCAGCGCATTCGTTCCGTTGTGCCGCTGGGCATACCGCACGGCGTCGATCAGGACACCGCTGTGGGCGACTACCACTTGAGGAAGGGCACCATGGTGCTGGTGCTGCAGTGGGCCATACACATGAATCCCGATGCCTGGCCGGAGCCCGAACAGTTCCGGCCGGAGCGTTTTCTCAACGCTGATGGCGACTACTTGGCGCCGGCTCAGTTCATACCCTTCCAGACGGGCAAGCGCATGTGTCCCGGCGATGAGCTGGCTCGCATGATGCTCACGCTCTTCGCTGGCCGCATTCTGCGTCGCTTTCACGTCCAGCTGCCCGCCGCAGAGGCGCAGCACGTGGACTTGGAAGGCGAATGTGGCATCACCTTGGCTCCGGCGCACTACAAGCTGCAATTTAACCATTTGGAAGAACTGCCCAAGAATGAATAGATTTTTGAGTTTTTTTTTAAATATTTTTTTTATATATTTTTTTTGTAGTTTTTATATTTTGCAAATCAACAATTTGATTAAGCTAATTTTTTTTCGCATTTCTCTATGCTTAACAAGTTTGGAACTTTTGGAAAAAATATATATATATTAAAACAATATAAATAATAGAATTTTAACAATAAAAAAACAATTTAAAACTATTTTTTTTTTAAATATAAAATTTAAAAAAAAATATATTGTAAGCGGTGTTTGAAAAATTAATTTTCTACTATTTTAATCTGTTAGATTTATAAACAAAAATTAAAATAAATAAAAATAAATGGTAATTTTTTTAAAATTTTTTATTTTGTTTTGTTTGTTTTTCTATATTTTCGAAATTTATTTTTATCTTTCAGATTTTTAAATATTTTCTTTTAATTGGAAACTTTATTTTTTTTTAATTTTTAAGCATTAAATAAACAAGTTTATGTTTATTTGTTTTTATTAAATATTTTTGCTTTGTTCTAAAAATTGTTAAAATTAAAAAAAAAAATATTTTTATATTTTATTTATTTATTTTTATTGAAAAAATTCTATTAAATAATTTTTTTTCTATTTATTTTTGTTTTATTATAAAGTTTTTTTTTTTGGTTTTCAAATTGTTTGAATCCTGCAGATTTTTTGTTTAACTGCCAAATTCTTAAACTTTGTTTAAACTCTTAACTATTTAAAAAGAAAATAATTGTTAATTTTGTTCTAATTATTTTTGTTTTATTATTCAAATTTTGAAAATTGTTTGTTTTGTTTTATATTTATTTTTTATATTTCCTATATTTGTGTGCTTAAAATAAACCACAGTTTGTTTTGTTGTTTGTTGTCTTAAATATAACAAAAAAAAAAAAAAAGAAGAAAACATCAACTAGCTAAAGACAAAAAAAAAATGTTTGTAAACAAAATATTTCAACTTGGCTAATTAAAATGCTAATTAATTAATGTATTTTAATTACGAATTAATTATGAATTAACTGAACACAGCTTCTTGGGGTTGAAAGAATAGAATTTGATTGCTTCATAACATAGCTAAATAATAAATTATACAGATACATTATCTATATATACATATAGACAGATATATCTGCATATGTTGCTGACAGGCTATTCGCTTAGCCTTTGGAAACTTTGTACTTAAAGCTAAGCTTAGAACTGATTTTCTTAAACAATATTCTATATATAGAGCTCTAATAATAGTAATAATAATAATAATAATAATAATAATAATAAAAATAATAAAAAAAAACTTGTCTAGGAACAAAACCGTGCTCTGTTGAGCCCCGAGCTGGAGCTCAGTTGGCGCCCACATTGCGCACTTGATGCGGCTCGCTGGCTGTGGGCGCCAGGGGGCGACGCTTGAGGCAGACCTTGAACGACTCGGGCGTTATGGTGGCGCCCACATTGCCCTTGAGGCTGGGCAGCGGCTGGCCCTCGGGCAGCGCAATGTCGAAACAGTGCATGAACGAGGCGAAGAACAGGAAGAGCTCCATGCGCGCCAGCACATCGCCCAGGCACATGCGTCGGCCCACGCCGAAGGGTATAAAGTATTCTGGTTTGCGCACCTTGCCCTCCGTGTCGATGAAGCGCGATGGGCGAAACTCCTCCGGCTTCTCCCATAGATTGGGGTCCATGTGAACGCTGTTGATCAGCGGTATGACGTGCGAGCCGGCCGGTATGGTATAGCCATTCACTTGCACATCTCTGCGAGAGAGAGAGAGAGAAGGGAGAGAGAGAGAGAGATGATGCTAAGTTAGTCAAGTGTTTCAATCGAGCTGCAGCTCTTCTTTTTTTTCTTTTATTATTGATTTGTTGCGCGGTTATCAGCTGACAAGCCTCTAATCAGAATTATCAAGTGCGTAGAACCGAAACTGGGCCAAACTGCGACGCAAAGGAAGCGCTTCCAATGAAACCGAATGGGCAGGGGAGCAGGAGGGAAGGGGAGGGGAGGGGAGGGTATGGGATTGAGTACTGAATGAAAGCCAGTTTCCCAGTTGTTGCGGCACTTCCAGTGCCAGTGCCATTTGATTTGATTTGATTTGATATGAGAGGCAAAGCCCCTCCAACTCAGCACCCGCCACGGCCCGGTGCAGCCCAGCCCCTGGGCGACAATGAATGTGCCAATCTCGTGCCATTGTCCATGCGTGGAGTGAATGAACGGACGAGTGCGGCCCTCGTTGTCGTCATTTGCATTCAGCATTTGCGCACAACTCACTGCATGCGTAAGCGCGATCGATTGTGGGCGATTGTAGGCGTGGCCAGCTGATAACTGATAACTGATAAGGCAATTGCCAACTATCAATAGCTTACCTTGTGGGCGAGTGTGTGGTGGCCAATGGCACAATGCTGGAGCGGCGCATGGACTCGAGTATGGTTGACTCAGTGACTGGCAGATATTGCAGATCCTCGATGGTGGGCAGACGATGGCGACCCACCACCTGATCGAGTTCGTCCTGAACGCGTCGCATCTCCTTGGGATTGCGCAGCATGAACACATTTATCCACAGCAGCGTCGTCTTAATCGTCTCCATGCCCGCCGAGAACAGATCAATGATCACCTGCACCAACTGCTCTTCTGCAATGCACAATGGCGGAGAGCGAGGGGGGTAAGGAATCGATTGGGATTTGATATTTTGAGTTGAGCACTTACCATGATCCTTGCCATCGAAGAGTTCCGCATCGGTGCCTTCGGCCTTGGCCTTCTCAATCTCGCACAGATAGTAGTCGACCAGATCACGGACATTGCTGGGATCAAAGCTGCGCTTGTGCTCATCGATGACATCGCGATAGAACTTCTGCATCTCGGCACGATTCTGAGCGATCTTGTTCTTGGCCGTCGATATGCTGGGGAAGCACTGCAGCGTCGGTATATAGTCAACGGTGTGAATCTCGCCAAACAGCCGCATGCCCTCCTCGATCAGAAAGTTGAAGCGCCTGAACTTGGGATCATCGATGCTGAAGCGTGTCGACATCATCAGGCTGCAAATCACATTGCTCACAGCCACCGAGATGACCGGCGACATGTCAATCGGCTGTCCATCGCTCGCATGCAAATGCCCAATGAACTCATGCACCTCCGTCTGCACAGAGATAGATAGAGAGAGCGTGGGTTAAGTGAATGTTCTCTCAACGGCTCCATCAGCGTACTCACCATGATGCGCTTCTGCATCTGCTGCTTGCCATTGCCCATGTAGGTCATGCCGAACTGGCGCAACTTGTCGTGCAGAAAGCGACGCTGATCCTTCCACAGTTTGCCGGTGCTATTGATGATGCCTGCAAGCGATACAATGAGGTTCAATATATTAATTTATAATTTTATATATATATATATTATATATACTATATACTATATACTACATATATATATGTATAGTTGGCACTTAGCGAAATGAGTTTTTGTATTTTTTTGTCTTTCTTTCGCTTGCATTTTGCTTTTTATTTTCGTTTAATTGAGGTAGGCTCTGCCCCACTTATGAGCCAAAAATGAAATCCCCAACTCAAGAAATGTTGGAATTTTTTATATTGTATTTCTCTTATCATTGGAATAAGAAATAAAAGCGGCTTATGGCCGGGCCAAAAGAAAATATACAAAATTATATTGAGTAAAGCGGACAACAAAGAAATGCATTGCTTTTTTTTTTAATTTTTATACATTTTATATATGTAAATATATTTTTATTGAAAGTCGAAGTGCATTATGGTGCTCATATAAATATATATATATTTATATATGCTTTTATTTTATTTTTATTTTTATTATTTATTAAACATTTCTTGCTGCCGCAGCAAAAGTTTGGAGCGTGTCGCTTATAAAAATTCCATAGTGCTCAAAATAAAAATACTATGAATAGTAAAATATATATATAAATATAATATATATATATATATATATATATAGTATGTATATGTATTTATATATATATATTATGTGCATATGTATATATAAAAAAATAAAAATAAAATTTTATTGCCTTATTTTTTCATTATTTTTTCAAAGTTTTTTCTTTTTAAATATTTTTATATAAAATTTTCTAAAAAATAGTTTTTCTTCTTTAATTTCTATTTCTAATTTTAAGTACTTTAAATTTAAATGAAATTTGTATTTGCCACTTACCATATCCATTGAGTGTTTGCATGAACGGCGTGTCCGGTCGTCCTGTGAACTCCTCGCGGCGAAAGCACTCGCGTATCATTTTATAGTCACTCATGACGACCGTCAGCTGGCTGCCGAGGCGGGTGGAGAAGAGGCTGCCGTATCTGGTGGCCAGCTCCATGAAGCGTGTGTGCTTCTCGTTGCCCATGAACAGCAGATAGCCGATGACCGGCAGGCCCCAGGGGCCGGGCGGCAGTTTGCGCAGCTCGCGATATACACGGAGCAGCCACTGCAGCAGCTTGATCAGGGTCAGGAAGCTCAGCGAGAACAGCAGCATATTCTGTGCGTCCTGCTGCTCCATCAGCAGTTGGCGCTTCACAAACTTTATCACATACGATTCGCCCAGCATGTTGCCGAGTTTCTGTTGCTGCTGCTGCTGCTGCTGTTAGGGGGCGGCGGCGTCCTTTAAGCTTGTTTTGCGCGCGCGCCGTTAATGCTGTTTCCTTTTATATATATATAAATTGTTATATATATATATATATATGTTTTGTTTTTTGCTTGATTTATTTGCTGCACTGCAGAGTCATTTGTTGTCACTTTTGCTTTTACTTGGCGGCTGAACGTTACGAAAAAAATAAATTCTTTTTTTGTTTTTTGTTTTGGGGAATTTTTTTGATTTTTGTCCGTGGCGCAGGAAACAGTAAAAAAAATGTTGCCGAAGTTTTCTCCTTTTTTGAATTAAATTTTTCTTTTAACTGCCTAAAATTGTGCGTTTGGCTTGTTGTTATTCGCTTGACAGTTTTGGTAACAGTTTAAGCGTAGATCTAAAAAAAAAAAATAGTTGCGTGCTCGTGTCGAAGAAGTAGGCGGAGAGACCCGGAGACGATTTCGCGTCGAGCGTTTATAGTTTTCGACTAATGGCTCGAGCGTATGTCCTTGCCACTTTTATAACAACTCGGCCGCCGCTTCGCAGAGCAGCGCCGAACGCGAACGAGTGATCGACGGCAATCGCGGCTCGGCCGCTTCAAGCGCGCGCACACTCCCAGAGCCAGAGCCAGAGCCGACGACGACGACGACGACGACGACGACCGATACGACGCCGCCGTTTGCGACGCTGCGCGTCTGCAACGTTTTCGAGCTGCTCGATTGGGCAGAGCGCGGGCTGGCAGCGCAGCTCCGACTCTGACTCTGGCTCTGGCTCTGGCTGTGACTCTGACTCTGACTGTGACTGTGGCCCGCTCTGGGACAGAATCTGATAGTCAAAAGCTGGGCAGCGGCTGCTGCTGCTGCTGCTGCTGCTGCAGCTGCTGTTGTTGTTGCTGCTGCTGCCACTGTTGGCCGCCGACGCTGCCGTCTCTGTCGGCGTCACGAGCGCACTCGCTCATATCAGTCTTCGTCTTCGTCTTCGTCTTCGTCTCCGTCTCCGTCGCAGTCTTCGACTCAGTTTGATGCGCTCATATTAGTCTTGAAATGACGCCGCTGCTGCTGCTGCTGCTGCTGCCGCCGCTGCCACCACCGCTGCTGCTGCCGATTCGCCCCAGCTAGCAGTGGCGGCGCCCCCTCCCCGCCTGCCGTTGACCAACGAGCTCTGGCAGCGCCAAATCAACAAGTTTCCAATAAGCAGCGCAGTCACAAAATTCCACTCAATTTCGGCCAACATGTTGAGGCTGCCAGCGAGCCAGCTCGAACATGTTTGAGCTCAGGCGGCCGCTCACTGCGATGGCTTTTGTTTTGAGTGCATTGGGCTCTCTGTTTATGTTTTTTTTTTTTTTTACTTATTTTTTTATGCTTCGACCGCGCAAGCCAAGCTCAAGAGCAATCAGACGCTGGCCAGTCGGCGCTCGGCAGTCGACATCGGCACACAGCTGTCGGCCATGCGCGATCGCAGTCGCAGTCGCAGATGATTATTGCTCGGGCAGGTGTACTTGCCGTGCTTATCAATTATTTGATTGATAAGCATAGAAACCTATATGAAGTATAAGCTACACTGAGCGAAACTCACTATAAGTAAATATATATAGGCGGAAGCAGTTGCATTTGCTTTGCCTCCAAGCTACGCTAGGAAGAAGAAGCGAAACAATTTGCATTTGGGGTCAATTAGCTAAGCCTTCGCCAAGTGATCAAAGCATCGCTGCAGTCTGAGATAGATTTGAAAAGATTCGACTTGATATTTAATATTTATTGATCTTCGATCTGGGCATTGTCTCAAAATGCCGAATGACGTCAGACGTTAGCATTGCATTCAAGTTCAAAAATGTTATTAACAAATTCACAATGGACCAGAAGCTGAGCGGCAGATAAACAAGATAACTTATCTGTTTAAATGAGAACAACAACAACAACGACGACGACGACGACGACGACGATAAAAAGGTTTTGCTTTATCGATTTCAAATTCAAATTAAACTGCATTTGTAATCAATTCTGCAGAAGTTTCTGTGGCTTTCGATTTCGTTTCGGTTGCCTTTCGATTTATTCAACGATTTGTTTGCTTCTTGTTTACCAACAACCAAAGACCATGCCGGTTTTTTTTCTTCATATTTCTTCTTTTTTTTTTGGGCTTAAGGACAAGATCTGACCCTCAGCACACGCCAAACGCTGCTGGCGTCGACGGCGCAGTCTGCAGTCTTAATAAATGAAGCAAAATGACAGACGGAACCAGAAGCAGACGCACAGTTGCTGCTGGCCCAGAAATTTCGAAATATATCAAATTCATATGTAGAGCTATTTATTATATTATATTATATGTTAATATTATATATAAATATATATAAATATATATATTTACACTTTATATGTGTGGCTCTATCAGATTCATATACAGTTTGTATCTTAATGGACTCTTATGACAAGCTGTAGCGAGCTAAGACTCTGCAAGCAATAACAGATATATATCTAGAATATAATATATTATAGTTCATTTCAAGTTGTGAGAGGAGACAAGCCATCATCAGTTGATATGATAATGATGCCAGGATTAGCTATGTCAGAGTTGCCTTATGATTTTCAGCAAAGTTAGTTGAGTTTGTAGTTCTGAACTATATTCCATACTATATTCCATAATTTAACAATAAATTAAAAGCAGTAGTAGTTAGTATTAACAAGATATTTGTTGGTTAATTTTAGCTGCTAGTTGATTTGGATGCGCAGCAAGTCTTTCCGCGTATCTAGAACTGTGTCTCCCAATCAATTCTGCGATTGTAGGAATTTCAAGATCCCTGTGTAGCACTGAGTTTCTCACAAACTAATTTGCTCCAGTCCATCTTCGTAGTGCTTTATTCTGTAAAATTTGGATTTTGTTTATAGATGTCCGTGCTGCAGATCCCCATAAAGGCATTCCATATAGAAAGGTAGGCACTACTATAGCTTTGTAGATGATGGCTTTGCTGTTATACGATAGTTTGCTGGAGGCTCTCCAGCATCCAATCCAGTTTTTTAAGTTATATGTGATTTGAAAGTCAACCTTCTGTCCAGCGTAACTCCAAGGCATAAACTAAAAATTATGCAAGCAAATCCTAGAGCAACATTTCATACAGCAATTAGCTAGCTTTATACCTTAGCAGGTGCAGAATCTATATAAACTCATCACTCATCACTCATCACTCATCACTGATTATGCATTGACCAAATACAAAAACAGCAAAACATTGACAAATATTCAGTGTGTGTGTGTGGAATTGATACAAAATATGTGAGAGTAACTGGTGTGGGCTATCTTAATAAATAAGGCTCATATTGAGGTATGAGTTATGTGCGTGTGCGTGGATTAGGTAAAGGGAGTGTACGGTCTGGTAGATGTTCAAGCTGGGCTCTTTTAAGTCTGTATGTGGAAGGATGTAAGGTATCAAAGGTGAGTGATTGTGCAAGAGGGTTTGGGTGAGATGAGTGTCTAGAGTTCTGTTTGATGGAAGTGTCTTGGATAATATTAATGACGTAATTGAGTTTTAAATCTGTCATGATATCATCATTCCTGGCAAATGGAAGTATATATGGAATATAAATTATTTTTTTATTTACAAACTTATTTTTATTGCAATGCAAACCTTATGAAAAATATATTTTCACATTATTGTCAACATGTCTTTATAACATATTTGTTTTTTATTAGCCCTCAACTAATTTGATTGTTTATCTCTCAGCCCAAATCTCTAATGATACATTCTATATACTCGTATAAGTACATATGTGTGGCTATAGTCAATTGCTTAGCGAAATCCCCCAAAACACTTGACCGCTAATGAGCGTCTGTTCGCTGTGTTGTTTGACAATCTGTAAAATATTTAACCACATTCAAATATTAAAGCGTTCTGTGAACAGATTATGCACAATATTTGCGGTATTTCAAAATGTCCAAAGCGATATGCTGTGCACAGATACCCTGTACTTACCCTGTACTAAAGGCAGTGAACGATACGATTTCAGTTTAGCTTCGATTTCTATACATTTCTGTAGAGAGCAGTTAACGAACTTCACAAACTATTTGAATTCAAGTTGTTGTGGCTGTCATTACAGGGCAACAGCCAGTCGAGCATATGCTATGTAGAACATGCTCTACTCGTTTTGTCAGCATTAGCGGGCAATGAACTAATTTGCATCTACTTAAATTCAATTCAATTTTGATAATTAGTAAGCAACAGCAATCAGCAATCAACAAACAGCATCTGTAGCGCTCTAGCAACTCTCGATCTCTCTCTCTCTCTCTGTCGCTCTCACTCTCGCTCTATCTCTTCATGTATAGTTTTAGTTATGCATAGAATTTGTCTATCTCGTTCTCGCTCTCTCTACGTCTTCTGAGCTTTTGACTGCTTGATGAATGAAGCATAAAGCGAATAACAAGTCAATGGCAATGCCAAGTGCAGCACAGTCACAGCTCCCGTTCCCGTTCCCGTTCCCGTTCCCGTTCCCGTTCCCATGCCAGAACTCAAATATAGAAGACAAATGTCTTGGCGCAGCAACAGCTTTAACAAACAGCAACAACAAAAAAAAAAACACAGAACGTCAAATGCCAAATGTGAAGCTGGCAGCTTCAAGGCTGTGGCCAAAAACACGCGCCACAAATGTGTAAACAGGGCTAAGAGCGAGAGAGAGAAGAAGCATAAGATAATCAAGCCAGGAGTTAAGATTGCGACATGGCAACAGCAGCAACAGCAACAGCAACTGCAGCAACTGTTGTTGTACAGCCGCACAGAGGAGTTGCTAGTCAAGTCATTGAACTGGCAACAGCTGCCGAACTAGGATGCTGCATGTGGCAGGCAACTGCTGATGCGGCCTCTAGGAAATCAAAATCAAAAAACCCAAGCACTTAAGACAATGGCCGTTGGGTCAATGCACCCGCTGCAGCACAGGACAACAAACTACCTATGCACAGTCTCTCACTCCCTCTCTCTCTCTCTTTATCTCTCTCTGCCTGTGTGCAGGTTGGCCACTTAAGGATCACACACACTCAACGCACACATCATGAAAATCGAGAACAGGAAAACTGTGCACTGCGCGCGGCCTTGGAAGCGGTCATTGGCCCAGACACACAGATCTATAGCCAAAGCAGAGGCTGGTGTCGGCAGCATTGTTGAGAGAGCGAAGTTTCCAGGAACTGCTGCCAAAAGGCTAATGACTGACTAGGCAAACCCCAGAATGTGAACTGAAATAGTTACCGCTTGTACAGTCAGCCAAGGATACCGGACATGAGTCAGTGCAGAAATATGCCGCCAGAGATCTGGCAGAGAGACAGTGGCAGTGGCAGTGGCAGTGGCAGTGCCAGTGCCAGTGCCACGGCCACTCAGACAGGAGACAGTGTCGGATTGGATTTCAGTTTCGTTTCAGTATCAGTCTCGGTCTCAGTCTCAGTCTCAGTCTCAGTCTCAGTCTTCGTCTCAGTCTTAGTCTCAGTTTCAGTTTCGTTTCAGTTTTAGAGGCAGAGACCGAGAGTCACTGAGCACTCCCGGACGAACCCGGTGACAGGTAATAACTAACTGGTTTGCCACATCTCAATCTCAATCTCAATCTCAATCTGAATCGAGGGGCAAAGGCAGCAGCCGTCATAACGTCAGCATATCCGTCCGCCTGTGATTGCACCTATAGACAACAAACGTATTGCCCATTAATTAATAAGCGTTTCGAAACTGATATATACAAAATTTACTCATTAATATAAATACCGCAATTATCTACACATACAGATAGCAGATATAAATAAATGAATCTTTTAATATATTCATATATCCATTTATATATATCTTATATGCATAATACTCTCCACGAGTACTGAAGATTGCTTTTAGCAACTTAAGCAACATCCAAAATTGAGTGCTTCCATTGAAGCTGTGCAGGTTTCATTGTGTTTCATTCACAGTTATCTATATGATGTACGTCTATCCAGGTCCTATTTATAAAAGAATTTATATTATATTAAGAATTCATATTAAGAATAATCGAAGTCAATGTCAACAATGGGATTGATTTATTCGAACTAAATATGTCTTCTAGATAATGATAATGTTGACAATTATATTGGCAATCAAAATGATAATAAAAATATTATTAATTATAATTATTACTATAAATCTGCTAATAACAATGATAATGATAATGATAATGCTAATAACAATGACAATGATAATGATTTCTTTTTGTGTGGCTGAGATAGGTAAAAATCAATGAAAATGATCATGATAATGCTAATACCAATGACAATGATAATGACAATGCAAATAACAATGACAATGACAATGATCATGATTTCTTTTTGTGTGGCTGAGGTAGGTAAAAATAAATGATTATGATAATGATAATGCTAATAACAATGACAATGGTAATATGACAATGACAATAATAATGATAATGATAATGCTAATATCAATGACAATGATAATCATAATGCTAGTTACAATGTCAATGATAATGATAATGCTAATAACAATGACAATAAACATGATATTGATAATGCTAATGACAATGACAATGCTAATGATATTGAAAACCATCAGCCAGGTTGTCATTGTGCCCGGTGTATCCGACAGCATTTGCTGTTGCTGCTCACCGACTAAAAAACCTCATCTCTCTTCGGCTGCCTCCCCACATTAACCTTCCAGATGAAGCTCTTCTAAGTGCTTCTACTATTCGCTCTATTATAGTCTCTAGTTTGACTTGACCGACAGCTGCTGCCAGGTCGGTCATTTCTTCTATCAACCTTCCGCAGTGGACGAAAGTGTGTTCTGCGTCGTCCATTCGACTTGTGCCCATGTTATGTGGGTACTTTCTTAAGTAACCATGACCTAGTAGATACGACTCACTTTGCGTTCTATATAGCCACTGCTCTAAGTTGGGGTTACTTTTTCTGTCCATCTTCCGTACCTGATCATCATTTTGCGTTTTAGAAAAAGAAACCCAGTCCATTGTCCATTTCGCCTAGGATCCCACACCTTCTGAGGCCCTAGCTCAAGAATTACAATCATAATGCCCATGATAATGCTAGTGATCATGCTAATGATAATGATAATGCAAATGAGAATTATAATAAAATGAGTTTCTACACATCTCGTCTATTTTTAAAGTCAAGCTGAGCTGCATCTGCATCTGTATCTACATCTTCATCATAGAGTGTTTCAGTTTCGTGCTGAGACTTTTGCGGCACGTGTTGGTTAACGTTTTCTCTCTGTGTGTGTTCGCATTCGTGATGCAATATTTAGAATTGTTTTTGCACACTTTTTATGGCGCGACCTTGAGCGGCCAAACAAAGCACCATTTGTAAAATACTCTAACATAGCCGCACAGACACAGACACAGACAGGTATGCATACAGGTGTGCATGTGTCTGCATGCATAGCTAAGCATGTTCAAGCTTAGAATATACATATGTATGTCTATATGTGTGTGTGTGTATGTTCGCACACATTTGCAATAAATAACAAATTAGCCGACAAGCGAAGCACAACAAAAACTCAAACAAACCGAGAAAAAAAAAACAAAAACAAAAAAATAATAAAACAAAAGAGTTTGATTCAGTTGGCAGGGAAGTTGCACAGAGAAACCAGCTCAACTGAATGCTTCTCGCTTACTTTCTATTATATTTCTATATATATAACAAGAAATATTCCACAATTAATTATTCTCGAATATTTGTTTCCTTTTAGCGGAATAATACAAAGAAATAAAAAATAAAAAAATAAAGAAAAAAATAATAAATAAATGTATGCGCACCAAAAGTGTATTGAAAAGTCGTTGCTTAATTTATTCATGTCATTCTTCTTCATTAATGGTTTAAAGACCAAATAATCATTGGGTAAAGTGCATTGTGAAACTATTAAAAAACATTTAGGTTTAATAAACTGTTTTATATTTCAAATTGTTATAGATATATATTTCTGCATATTTAGTTTATAATACTCAGTCATCAACTGCATGCCTGTTGAGTTTACATACTTGATATTGTACTTGATATTGATATATGTATATATTTGTCTGATAAAGTATTCAGATTTTGTTGATATGAACATTTGAGGTAGTTTTATAGCTAGAAAGTGAGAATTGAAGATGATTTGCAGTTGTTAAATGATGATGACAATGACAATGACAATGACAATCACAATGAGAATGATGATGACTATGATAATGATATGGTAATGAAAATAGTAATAGAAATGATACTGAAAATGGTGATATTGATAATGATAATGATAATGAAAATGTTAATGATGATGACACTGCTAATGAGAATGATATGAAAATGATAATTGTAATGATAATGATTATGACAATGACAATGACAGTGACAGTGACAATGACAATGACAATGACAATGGCAATGGCAATGACAATGATGATGACTATGATAATGATATGGTAATGAAAATAGTAACGCAAATTGATACTGAAAATGGAAATGAAAATAGTGGTAATGACAATGATAATGAGCATAATATAGAAATGATAATGATACTAAAAATAGACATGGAAATGCTAATAATGATTATGACACCGACAATGACAATTATGATGGCAATGATAATGATAATGACATGGTAATGAAAATTGTAATGCAAATGATACTGAAAATGTAAATAAAAATGGTGATACACATCATATTGATGCCACTGACAATGCTAATGACAATGACAATGATAATGCTAATGATAATTAATGGACTTTTCCGAATTGCTACCTGTGATCCATTTATCAACCTTTGTGTGAATTACATCAGAGGGTATTCCTCTTGATATGCTGGGCATAAACAAGAAACTTAATGCCAATTGATTTCAAGCTTGTTTCAATATTTTATGCATATCTATGAGCGCGCAAGGTGTAAACAAAATTATTTCTTTGTTTATTTTTCCCGAAAGATCTACGCAAAAGAATGCGTAAAATAGTCCTAAGCCCGAGAAGTATCGTAAATAGCTTGGCGACAAGCCCATCTTTCATATAGTATGCATATGTGTATGTGCTCTTGAACTTGAAAACAGAATTCTGAATTCCTGCTACAAAATCGAAAACAACAAAAGCAAAAAGAAGCAGAAAAAAAAACAGAAACAAAAACAAAATAAGATACATTCAGTAAATGTCGAAAACAACGTCGAGGCACATGACAACGCAGAATCTAGCGAAGAATTGGCGTTAAGAATAGATCTAAGAAGCGTAGTACCAGCCTGGTGCCGGCCACAGATTCGACACTTTGGCCATGATCCGAACTTGGCCGGGAAAGGGAAAGGGAACGGGAACGGGAATGGAAATGCGAATGCGAATGCGAATGCGAATGCTTATGGAAGAGAATAGATTATTATGAAATTTACGACGAAAACAAAAATAAATCTTTCCGACTGTCCGTCCGTTCGTCCGTCCGTCCGTCTGTCTCTGTCCATTCGTGTATCGATTTGTAGCTACTTATTATTCGGCAACTATCAGCTATATATGTAGCTGTCTTGCTTACACCATTTACCATCTCGCTCGCACTCTATTGCCGCTCATCCTTTTGGCCTTGAAAACTCATTAATTCGAACTCGAGCTGACAAATCGATGTCGTGACGACGCAAAAGAAGCCGCCGCCACTCGAGACGTCTTAAGAATTTCACAGCTATCGAGCATACGAAGCCGAAGAGCCAAGAGCTGCGTCTCGGCCTTAACGTACCGCCAATGCGCTACACGCCCGCCCCAACAGCCAGAGCTTATGCAGTTAATCAATTTCTGTATATATTCATATATATATATAGTATTTCCGTATCTATTTAAGTATATATGGCCACCGTATGCAATGGGAAGTCTTTAACACGTACGGGGTCAATGAACGTTTAGGAATTTGACTAGCAATTGCAGTACATATATGAATCGAATGTGATCTAATCACAGTTATTGCTTCCTATAACACACACACACAGAGATAGTTAAGTGAGATTGTAAATGTAAATTGTTGTTATTATGGACATGTCAATGCAGGTGCATATTGGCTATAAGACAATAATACTACTACGTAGTAAGTAAGTATCTTGCTAAGCGGAGCCGACGAAATCCGATGCCTTCAACAGATCTTGAACAACATATTTCTTGTTTACGTAAGCCAAGTCGATTCATAGCGCTTCAGATGCACAGCTCAGCGAATATAATCTATATGCATGTCTGCAAAAATGTCATTCTTTGTTATTCTTTTGGTTCTCATGTGACTTTTCTTGGCCAGCGCACAGCCAGATACCCTGTAAATGTTGAATGAGAGTTTGTAAAACTTATGTGAATATTGAAATTTTATTAAAGATACAAAATTTCATAAATTCGAACAATTTTCTAAGCTTGGTTTATTTTATTTGCATTTTGCTTGACTTATAGATACCCTATAATATTTTTATATAATTAATTTAATTTTACTGAAATTTATATTACCTTTAAATCGCAATTCATAAAATTTATTTAAGTAAAAACATCCCTTTCTCTTCTTTTTTTAATTTACAGGGTATCAATAACAGCAATAAAATACAAAATGAAGAAAACCAAAGTCTTCGACTAACGTGTGAAAATGTTGGCAATTCATTGAACTCCGCACAGGGAAAAATACAGCCAAATATTTGCTCTGCTTTGGGCATTATGTAATTGGAGTTGGCGCTGTGCGATGTGCGCCAACTGCGCAGCTAGCGTAGGTGACAGCATTAGTCGGCTCAATGCGATGACATTCAGATTCACGCGCCAAAATATGCGAAGAATGTGCGTATTGCTGTTCGAGGAGAGTTCATTAAACTGACGGCATCGACAGAGAAGTGCGAGGGGGCGAGGGGCGACAGACTTAAAGGGATGGCAGATGGAGAGGGGGGGGGAGGGTGAGGGTGAGTGGGAAGGGTGCCTGAGGTTCAGCCCGTTAGTTCTAAGGGCCCGACTGAAACCGAAAACAAAATGTAAAAACTGCGACATTTCGTTTTCTGTTTACGTTTCTTCAGCTTCTGCTTCTGCTTCTGTTTCAGTTTCTGTTTCTGTTTATGAGTTTCTGAGCTTCTGCATAACAACAAAGGCAGTTAAAGGGCCTCGCCCCTACCCCACACCAACGCAATCAACCTGTTGCCACACCGGCCGGGCTGCCAGTTGAGTCATGCTGCTGATGGCTCCCCCCAATCAGCCAATAGCGAACCAAACATCTAATCAGCTAATCAGTTAAGCAGCGACAACAGCATCCCAGCAAGCCATGAGCCCTACACACGATGATTTTGTGCGTATTTACTATGCGTATCTCTCTCTATCTCTTTCTCTCTATCTGTCTCTCTCTCTGTCTGTCTCTATGGCTAAGCATATGCGTATTTATTAGATGCGGATACAACGTGTTTTCTTTTTTAGTTTTCGCGCCAAGCGTTTAGGTAGCAATGAACTTTGTAGGCGGCATGCGATGTACACATGTCCGAGTCGGAGTCCGAGTCCGCGTCGGAGTCCGAGTCCCCATTGTCCGAGTGGCGTTCATTAAAATGGCCAAATGAGCTCAACCTGACGGCGGCGATTATATAATGTCAGTCGATGCGCCATAGCCAGAGCGTCGTCTCGTCACCATAGCCATAACCTTGAGCGCGTACGCTGACATCTCCAGTCCCCAGCACCAACGACAGCTCGGCCAACCTCTCGCCCCATCCCCCCGCCGGCAGAACCAGCATCTGGCCCCCAGCTCTCCAACAGAGCGCACACTGGCAACACGTCCACAAGTCTCGGCTCTCGACTCTCGAGCGGTTTCGTTTAGCATTCTTGCTGCTACTGCGCCATAGCCAGAGCCAGGCTGGAATCAAGCTGCTGCTGCTGCTGCTGCTGCTGCAGGCCCGGCTCAACACTCGAAGACTCGTAGAGTGTGTTCTCTCTAGTCGTGTGTGTGTGCGTGTGTGCGGGGGGGTTCAACCACCTCGCTTAGCGGCTATCACTGGGGTGGGATTCTTCTGTTTTTTTTTTTTTTTTTTTTGAAATTTTTTTGCTGTGTTCATATCATTTTGCTTTTAGCCCCAAACTAGTGCGCCACTTCCTCGAGCATAAATTTAAATATTCCAGAGCTCTGTAAGCAGCGAGCTTAAGTTTTGATTATTCTGTCGGTTTGCGTCAATTGGCAAATGCTATGAAAATACGAGAAATAATATCTGCATTTATAATAGCGCATAAAACAATGCAAATTCTATCAAAACAAATGAAATTCTATTTCATATTCATATTCCTGTTCTTAAACACAATGAAATCATAATAATAAATGAATTAAGAAACGAGACTAGCTGCCGTTTGGCCACCTGTGAATGAGACAAGCGCGTAGATTTCCGGATTACGAGCCGCATCTCTGTCTGAGATCGAGTCGAGTCGACAGCTCGCCTCCAAGTCTGCCCCGCTGCCGCTCCAGCTGCGCTTTATTGGACATGACTGAAACATCTTTGGGTTTTTTGCCATGTTCTTTGAATGAACCGTAGCTGGGCCTAAGCACACCTGCCTACACCTACCTTCCTGCCCCCGCCGCCCTCCACCATGCCGCCCACTTTATACGACAGCCGTCATAGCAACCGCTTCATTGAAATTTTGTAAAAAACAAAAAGAAACAAAAAGAATAAATATAATAAATTTCGTAAGAGCATCACAGAGACCGCGTGCTGGTCACATCGATTATCGACACCCTTCCCCCGCCACCGCCCCCCCCCCCCCCTTTTTTTGTTGTTGTTTTTTTGTGGCAAGATTCTAGCGTGTTTTTCTGACGCGTATCCCAAGTGTTTATGTTTTCATTCTGCCAGCGACGGAATTGGTATTCAAGGTTACTCTTGTTTTCATGTCCATTGACCTATTTGGTATCACGAATAACACCATGCAAATGAGACACGACACAGCGATCTATCGATCTATCCAGATCCCTCCTATCATCTGCATATAGATATTCCTTTTACTTGATTTGCGTAAACACTCTTTGATTGCTCTGAGTGCTTAATAGTTCTGTGGAAATAGCTAGAAATGAATATTTTATGTTATTCAATCAAATATTCCGAATATTTCTTAGTCTTAAGTCATATAGTAGTTAGATTTCTTTGGAAATTTGACAATCAATAATAGTTGAGAGATTTTCCCGATATTCATTTGAATTTCTAAAAACTTGTTGAAGTTTTTCAAATCAGAAACGTTGTTAGCTTATCAAAGAAAATATTGTTGTATTTATTTTTTATACTCATTAACGAAGTGAATGGAGTATATTGATTTTTTGCAATGTCTGTCTTGCTGTCACTCCGTCTGTCCGTCCATCTGTGCGTCTGTCCGTCTGACCATTTGTCCGTTCGTCCATTTATCCGTCCGTCCGCCCGTCTGTCCCTCTGTCCATCTGTCCGTCTATCCATCTGTCCGTCTATATATCTATCCGTCCGTCCGTCCGTCCTTCCGTCCGTCCTTCCGTCTGCTGTTGAGCTGCTTTGGGTTTTGTTTAAGAATCTATGGAATATCCTGCTTCTAGTACGAATCGTTAGCTTACATAGTTTCCCACACCTAAGTAAATTCTGAAAATGCCGAATGCTTAATAAATATTATTCAATAATATTGTAATTTGTTGTTGTTGTTGTTGGTGCTTCTATTGTCCCAGCAACAGCATTGAATGGAACGTAATTGAAGCAATGTCGAAACCGATTGCAGTCAAATGCCGAGCACAGCAGAAAAACATTTCCGTTTACTGTTTGGTTGGGAACCAAAAAGTACCGAAACACCAAGAACAATAATAACAATAATAATATGTTGAGTGCACCCGACACTCGGATGGGCCATTCGGGCTGGGTCATTGTCACGAACAATGGCGAATATCATGATTTCACGGTGTGCTATGCCTCCGACTCGATATTGTGAATGACTATTCGGTAATTCAGCGAAAACTCTTCATCAACTCTTTGGACTCGGTGGCGCATATGATCATATATCATATCATAGCAAGCTGAGAACGTGCTTTACATACGAACTGTTATTAATGTTAAGCAAAAAAAAGAAACAAACAATTATTTACTTGTTTAATTTTTGATATGTTATCATTTCTAAGCTTGGCTTCCATTGCCAATCAAATAACCTTTTTAGCTTTGTTTTAATTATATATGTATAGTATTTGATTCATTATGATTATAATTTTTGTTTACTCTGAACCCATTGGAAAATGGAAAATTAGGGTGTAATACTTTACTTGACTCTTATGCCTATCCCATAAAGTTGAGCATCTATTGCCGCGTCGATCTAGCTCCGTTTGTCTGCTTCTGTCTGCCCATCCGTTCATCTGTTCTTTCGTCTGTCCTTCTGTTCCTCCGTCTGTCCTTCTGTCCGTTCGTCTGTCCATCCATCCGCCCGTCTGTCCGTCCGTCTGTGTAAGCGCGACCTGTGGTAGCTACAATGCTTTACAAATGGTTCCTCTTATACCAAGCACAGATCCAACGTTTGGCATAACCAACATCTAGAATACCTCCACTAATTTTGTTACAAAATAACAAAGTGTGCTTTGGCTTATATGCGCATATGTAAGCTCTCACTGGAGCATTAACAGCAAATGCTCAATAACACCATTTCCATAGGAAAAGGCATAGACTCGAGAGCAAGCCGTCAAGCCTGCCATATGTCAGGCAGGGTATTTGTTAGTCAGTCATTTTTTTACAATTACATTGAAATGCATTTCTCTTATGAGTGCTAATTACGTAGCTCAAGTATTGAACTCGACCTAATATTTTTAATTCGATTTTATAAGGAATTTGTACTTGAGCGTGGAAATGCCTGACAGGTAAGCGCTGTTTATTATATTAATATTGATAAGGTGGTAATTTGTTGTTGCTGCTGATTGTAATGGAAATCGCTAGACCAATGACTTATGTACTATATATGAGTTTTGCTGCAACTCAGCAAATGCTCAAACATCATTTTACTATACAAGTATATGCTATATATATATTATATTATATATGTATAGTATATAAGCTATGTATATTATATCTACTACATATTATATACGAGTATATTGTATATAGTTTATAAACTACTACAACTCATTGTAAAAACAACCAAAAGCTTATCATTTTACTATTATAAATTATAGAACTAAATAAAAAATAATAAAAAAAATAATTTTATTGCGCAGCTTTAACTGAAATTATTATAGTTCATACGCAGTCTGGTTGTTATACTTAAACTTATATATATATATGTAAAATGATATATTTATAATATATGTTGAACAAACTTTTAAAGTCTATAGTAAAGTTTGTTTCATATTAGTAGCTCAATTTATTTAATATTTATATTTATACAATATTTTTTATTTTTAAACTATAAATAAATAATGTTAGTTCTTGCTAGTAAAATATGAATAATGAAATTATGTTTGTTTATTTTTTTTTAGAAATTATGCAAAATGAGTTTTAAAAGTTTTTTTTTAGCTCTTCGCGCTACAATAACAAAAGCTGCCTTGTCAGCTCCATCTCTTGTTTCTGTTCTAGTTGATGCTAGCGCTTGCTGCTTGATGACACCCCAAACTGTACTGTAGATAGATGTAACTACAAAATATGCTCAAAATGGCAATGGTTCTATGAGCTGAGAACTGTTATACTGAAAAGTATTTGAAGGCAATCCTCATCATATTTGATTACAAATTCGAAATTTTGATTGAATGTATGAAAATATATTTTTTTAAAATTAGGAATATCAATAGCTAAAAATTAATAACAATATACCATTGAAAATAGTATTTAAGCTATATTTATTAATATAAAAAATAATAATAACAAGAAAATTCTATTCTCATCAAATTTATAGTTCAGTTTGGTTAGCTTATGCTAGCTGCAGGTGGATATATTAAGGATATATTTAAAGGCAAGCTGCATTATACATATATGATTACAAATTCTTGATTCTCATTAATAATCTAAAAATATATATACATATGTCTAACTTCATATAGTACATATAATAAGATCACACTCAAACTCTCTTCATATATAAGAAACAGAAATGTGGCCAGCGACTGGTTCTGTTCTTGGCTAAATATCAGCAGAGTTATGCCAGTGTGGGCCGCTAGAGGGCGTTTTCCGCTCGCTGCTCGTGAGCCCCATATAAAATACAAGAAACTTAATTAATGTTAAGATTTCGCTTACGCGCAGTTATTCAATCATTGCAGCTGTGATATTTTATGAAATTGTTTTAAGCCTTTTTTAAGGTAGGCTCAGCGATAAAAAATAAATAAATAAAGAAACTTTCACCACGCTTAAATTACAATTGCAGGCATTTAAAATTCAAGCTGCAAGTATGAGAAAAAAATAAATAAATAAAAAATATTTATTAACAAAATGAAAAATAAAACGAAGCCAAATGAAGTCTCCAACTAATTTCGCTGTGCGCGAAGGTCAACTGCATGAAATGAGCCGCGAAACTTCTCCAAATAGCTGAGCCACGTTTTAAAAATTGCGACAGATAAACAGCATAATTAATATACAATACGAATAACCCGTTCAACTGAAGTCGAAGACGGCGAACACTGAGCAGCGGATAGCGAACAGTGAGCAGTGAACAGCGAAATTCAAGTAACGGCGTCGCAATTGTATAATTGGGCAAAAAGGGCGCGTCCGTTGCGCAAATCCGCCTTCAAGTCTCAAGTCTCAAGTCGCGGTCGCCGTTTGCCATCGAAGACGATTAACAAAATCACAAAAATACAGCCACAACAACAACAGCAACAGCAGCAACAGAAACATCAACATCAACAAAAAGCTGGTCAAGGTCGCCATGCCGTTGCCTTACGGGCCCTCCGTGCGTATACTTGATGGGCAACAGGCGCATGCACAGTTAGGCATTCGCTTAACGCCTTCAATAACTCAGGTAATTGTTCGCTTATTTATAAGAGTTTGCTGGAAACAGCTTAAAATAAGTACACAAAATATATTTATAAATTCAATTCGTAAATGTCGTAATCGACTGACTGCCAAGCGTCGCAAGCCTCTGCCCAGCCACAGACACAGCCTCAGCTCTGCCCATTCCTTTGCGCTGCTCCCTGGGCTGTCGTCTGCCGATTACATAAGAGCGTGCGTCCATTGACCTCTTGCCGTTATGCTCATAATATACACTTTGCTAATGATATTATGATTTTCTTATGAAACATAGCCATATACGGGACGGCATGAGAGAGCCCTCAGCAGTTGACTTCTATAGAGAACAAGTAAGTCGGGCAACACCGACTATGAGATACCCTGAACTTTGACATAAGTGTGTTTTAAAACATACTCTACTACTACTATTACTTATTCTTAGAATAGATAGAAGTACATGCATTTACATGTATGTCTATGTATATATAAAATGCGTACGCTTGGCGCTGCTTGCGCCACGTGCTTTTGCCAATTGGCCAAACGTTTTGTTTGATAACTTCTGTGTTACTTAACGAACTTCAATGAAATTTTCAGCATATGATCTATATATTCTATTGAATATTTGTCAATTTAGTAAAAATGATAGGTTTCTTACATATTAGCTATATTTGCAACTGAATTTTAACTTAAGGAATTTGATCAAACTTGGTATCAGTATACAAAATTTAGTAAAAATCAAATTTGTATAAAATAAATATGTAACCAAATTCTAAATTTAGAGACTCTAGCTCCAAAGATGTACGAAGTATAATTTAATAACTGAACTTCAATAAAGTTTTCAATCCATAACCTTAAAATGGGAATAGTTATAGATTATTTGAAACAAACTTGAACGACGCATGCCATATAGGAATCTACAAAAAAGTCTGCATATCTTATAGATTCTGAGGACGGACGGACGGACGGACGGACGGACAGGCGAACATGCATGGCTAGATCAACTCAGTTCGTCGTCCTGTTCTAGAATATATATGCTTTATAGGTCACATACAGTTTCACAAAACCATTACACCCTCAATACTCTTTGTCAATGGATGCAGGCTATAAATATAAATTTTAGCATCAGCATTTTGTTAGCTTAAGATTTTTTCAAGAATTTTTAGAATTTTATTTTATTTTTAAAATATATTTTTATGGACTCTATGTAAGTATATATGTTAATATGTTAAGTAAGTCTATTGCTTATAAGAGTATTTCAATTTCGTCAAGCCAAATTTATGTTTTTTTTTTATTTTCTTTTTCTTTCAGCACGTTTATTGCTCATGTTATATGAGTGCGTATGAAGAGCTATGTATATACATATACATATATAGATATATATAAATACATATAAATGTCTATAATTTATTAATAATTGCCTTTTAGTTACGAGCAACGGAAATGTGCGTTTGGGCCAGCCCTTTAATTACTGTTCATTCCTTGGCACAGTCCTGCCGCAGCACTTCCAGCTTCCAGCTTCCAGCAAAGCATTTCCGTTAGAACATTTGTGAGGCACCTGAGCTGGTTGAGTGTGTGGTGTGGGCGAGTGCGTGCCACACTGTTTGTGGCAGGCTGTGTCTATGGGCATGCCGCAAGCAATAAATGCTTAATAAATAAATAAGTTAATGCAGTTGCTCGGAACGAATGGGCCGCTTTAATGTCAACCGGAATGGCCTGCTGCGCATGGAGCGGGATGGGTCGGTGTCGTTTAGGTAAGTGGAGTATTATGCATATTTATTTGAATTTGAATTGCTTGGGAATTCGCACAACTGCCTCAGGTAAGACAACAACAACAAAAAACTGGGTCGCTTTTGAGCCAAGGACTGCGGCAGCCACGCACCGATCTTCCTGAACGTCTTACACATGTCTCTCTCTCTCTCTTTGCCTTTCGCTCTGCTTCCATCCATGCTGCAGGTGCTTCAAGTGCTGGCCGTGATCTGATTACAATTCCAAGAAGGTTTCATCAGCGTGCAGCTGGGCGTCGTACCGCAACAAAAACAAATACTAGATAATTCCCCTGCCAGCCATTGCTGACGTCTTGCGCCTTTGCCTTCGCCTTCGCCCACTGCCACTGCCACTGCCACTCACAGCCTCAGTTTGTTTGCATGCCGTCGCTGTACTCATTACGTGTAATAACTGTGGTAATTGTCACGTAGCCCCGGCCCAACAACAACAACAACAGCAACAGCTAAGGACACTTGGCCAGCTGACGTCAGGCCGCGACGATTGCGGGGGCTCGCAGCAAATGGCCCATTGCAATTGTGACAAATCGAGGGACGAATGTGCTAATGGAATACGCCACGATTCAGCAGCAGCTGCCATTCATGGCCCAAAGCATGGCCGCAAGCCCTGGCCTATTAATAAACAGCAACACACACAAGGGTATGCTTCTAGCAGTTTCCATCAACAAACAATCAACTTTTATCGAATGCCTAAAATATGATCAGCCATAAAGGATATTGCATGGCTCAGCCTCATGAATTGGATATGCATATGCATCAAGTAGAAGCTGCTCGAAATGTCTCTATCTGAAGCTATCTAGGTTAATCGAGCGAGTTATTGGTTTCATCTTTTCTATGCGATTCTCATGAAACTCAGTTTTTAGGTTTATCTAAACATAAATTGACATAAAAACTTTATGATTTGAATATGTGTGTGTGCGAGTGTACTTTGTATGCGTGTGTATGGATGTGTGTGTGTATATGTTTATGTATATGTGTGTATTCATTTATGTATATATATTTATATATTTTTATAGCCATTGAGAATGGGAATTTAGGATATTATATTTTCTATGCATGATATAGATCCCATGTCAGCCACGCCTTCATCATTTAACTGGCGATGAGGGCGTGCTCACGCTTGCTTTTCGACAAATCATCTCATACTCATACATTTGATCGATACAAATCGATATATTATAAGTTGATCGATTTTTTGTCTCGATGAATCACCCAATTATCTGCAAAATTATTACATTTTATCGATAAAAATCGATATATGTATAATAAATAAATATAATAGTATAATAAATCTATTTCTTTTCGATAAGCCATCTCATATTCATACATCGTATCTTTGGACATCGATATATTATTAGTCTATCGATTTATTTTCGATAAATCACAAACTTTTCTTCAAAATGATCGATAAAAATGGATATATATAATTTTATCATCCAATACTAATACATATTATCGATTAAAATCGATATGTTTTAAGTTGATCGATTTGTTTTCAATAAATCACCCAATTTTCTATAAAATTATCGATAAAAATGCATATATTATAACTTGATCGGCTTCTTTTCGACAAATCATCTCATTATTATTATCATATTATCGATAAAAGTCGACATATAAGTAGATCGATTTCTTTTCGGAAAGCCATCAGATATTCATACATTGCATCATTGAAAATCGATATATTCTAAGTTGATCGATTTATGTTCGATAAATCACAAGCAAATCGATATATATATATATATATATATATTTATTAATCATCCTGTAGTCATACATATTATCAATAAAAATTGATATTTTTTGCATATTATTGATCAAAATTGACATATGATAACTATATCGATTTCTTTTCGATAGGCCATCTCATATGCATACATCGTATCGTTAAAAATCGATATATTATAAGTTTATCGACGTATTGTTGATAAGCCGCAACACTTTCTTCAAAATTATCGATAAAAATCGATATATAAAAATGATAAATCATCCCATATTCATACATAGCATGAGCATCGATATTTGCAAGGCCATAATCAATAGACATGTAATAAATACACACATTATAAATTGAACTCTATTCAAAGAAAAGAGACTTGAGCTTAAGCCTACACATACTATTTAATGTCATAACGGCGCACCATGCCAAAGTTATTCAATCATTGTTTATATTCGATATTATTCTATTTATTTTCCATATCAGTCACTGCCCAGCCCAGCCCAGTCCAGTCCAGCTGTCTCTTACTTGTTTTCACACACACATACACATGTGCCCTTCTATATGATTCTCATTGGTAAGTAAGCAAGTCAAGCCATGTCTTTTGCTGAGTAATTGCATTGACAGTTCCAAAAATATTTGCATTTACTTGCAGTCTAATAAACTGTAATTGGAAAAACATGTTCATATTGTGATGCAATGGAAAATGAATCCATTTCCATTAAAATGATTTGTCATGTTGTCTTATCTTTCACATTTCTAAACGTTCATCAACATAATCAATGAGGCAGCATTTGGCAGCTATCCCTTTCAGCGTCAGTCCACAAAGGCAGCTGCATGGAGACAGAGAGAGAAAGAGAGGCAGTGCGTGTGTGTGAAAGAGAGAGAGAGAGAGAGAGAGCTCAGACACATGCACTTCATTTATTGCGGTCAGGCGGTAATTGATTTCTGCTCGCACCCACTCAAAGCCCCAGAGCTCCAGGCATAAGCATGTGCCTTTGTGCGTGTCTCTGGCCACACATCCTGTCGACTGGACATTATTTATGGCACTGACGTTGCCTTTGTCTTTGGCCAACACGGCAAACCAGGCAGGCGGCCAACCAGCTAACACCCGCTTGCGTCGCTGCTCATTAACTTCGAATGGGCCATCAATAGCAGGCAGTTGTGAGTGCTCAAATTAATTCACTGTGAATGCGTGTTTGGCCCACACCCAAAGAGCTGCGCCTAAAAGTATGCATTGAAATAAGTCTCACTTTTGGTATTTTCGTAAAACATTTATTGCTATTTTAAATATGAATCGCTGAATTTGCGCTTCGTAAGTTCGTTGAGGTGTACAGACGTGAAAATATTGAAATTCTCTAACACACAGACATAATTCATACATGTATATATGTATATATAGATATATATTTACTACATTTATATGGAAATTCATTGGGAAATTTGCATCTAAAGTTCGAGTCATACACTTCTATAATACTCATGGGCAGAAACTTGAACCAGCTCTACTTAAATTTAAATTAATTCTCGAAATACTAAGCTTGACAATTAGTTTGACGGACGGTTTGAAACGCGCCAAGGTTTGGGTTCGTTTTCGATTGCCCCAGAAGGAATATTTATTTGCTTTAAACATGAAGAGATTTTTTTTTCGTTTTTTTTTTTGTTATTTTGTTCGTTATTTCACTCTGTTTAAATATATCTAGTATATATAGCTGTGTTCATAAAAATAGTAGTGCGACTGAAGCGTTGGACAACAACATATTTTGAAAACAATTTGAAACGAGTATTAAGATTAATACCTTATATATCTATTCAAATTGTTTGCAAAATATCATGTTCAACATTTCAGTCGTACTACTATTTTGATGAACACAGCTGAGCTTATATATTTATTTATTTAATTTCTTAATACTTTGTGGGCGTTTGCTGTATGTACTATTTCGATTATATATTGTAGCTTGAAGTGTCAGGTAAACAGTTTTTGCACTTATCAAATGCATTTTCTAGTTACAGCTGCGTGTTCGACTTGATCATTCTTATAGCTATAATAAATTGGTTTTCAAATAGATTTTTCTTTGTTAAAATTGTTGGTTATTCTTAGTCATGATTGCGTGTACATATATATATATATATATAGTAAATATATTTTAGATATATATTTATATATATATAAAAAAAAAAGACATTTGTATAAACACTGAAACGCTGCCAGGATAAGTCTAACAATTTACATTTAACAATTAGATTTTACAATAAAAGACAATGCAACAGCTCTGAAGTGATACGATTATTATTATAAATAGAATTTAGTTAGCTTCATGCATTGAAACCCAATAGCTCTATATATAGTATGTATATTTATATATGTATATATATATCTCTTTTATCCATACCAAAACACAACTTACTTGGAGTAGAATCGTTGACAACCACAGTTTCAGTTTCATGCACATCACATACTTTTATTTGGGAAATGTCTACTCTACAGTGACTCTGTTTCCATTACACCCACGTTCGTGCCATTCCTCACCCGCATATTGACGCTCTCTCTATCCCTATCCCTATCCCTATCCCTATCTCTTTCCCTGTCTCTATCTCTATCTCTATCTCTGTCCCGGTCTGGCAAGCGCGTCAGCGAACGCAGCTTCATTGACGTCTGCTGACGTCGACTGCCTCAGAGTCGCGGACTCTCTAGTATGGTGTGGCTTGACATCACTGAATTGGCCAGCGCAATCGAATTTCCGGCCACTGACAAATTCGTCTTGTTGTTGGAGCGACGTCGACAGAATCCGAAGCGCCCATCATTGCACAGTCGCATGCCCTTGAAGGTGTCCACAAAGGCGCGCCGGAAGCTGGCGTTCATGAAGCAATAGGTAATCGGATTGCAGCAGCTGGAGGAGTAGGCGAGCAGATGCAAGAAGCTAATGGCCGTATAGTCCACATACTCATACACCACGGGTCCAATCAGCATGGTCATTGTGTTGATCACATACAGCGGCGTCCAGCAGATGAAGAACTCCAGCACCAGCACAAACAGCATCTTGACCACACGCTTCTTGCTCTCCAAGCTCTTGCTCTCATTGGATCTGCAGGCAAGCGTAACGATATGTTATAGAGCTGCCTTTAAGCTTTTAGCTGTCAGTTGCACTTACCTGCGCAGCGTCGCCTCTGTGATACGCAAACTGGGCGTGGACAACGATTTGCGTCGCTCTCCATCCTTGCCTGAGCTCATGTAGAGCTGCTGCTGCTGCTGCTGTTGTCGCATTCGTTGTAGTCGTCCGCAACAGTCACCGGATCCGCTGAGCTGCTGCTGTTGCTGTTGCTGTTGCTGCTGATGTCGCACCGACTTGACCGAAGCACTCCGCATACAGTAAAGATGCCGCCGTCCATCACAGGAGCCAAACAAGCGACGTTTGCTACCGCCATGTGTGTAGCCATCAGCTGCAAGTGATTGAGCGTAGTTTATATATGAGCTACATTTATGCCAAAAACCAAATCGAATTTACCACGACGAATCAATGGATGGGGCACCTATACCTATATCTATAGAAGAGCTCAATAGTTATCCATATGGAAAATTTGAATCAAACAAGAGTGATTTAGACGGGAGAGCTCGCCTAGCAAATGCCCGGCAGCCAGCGTAGAGCTGCTATTGGGCAATGGCATGAGTTATGCAAGTATATAATAAGCTTGCACTGTATGTGTTATATGGGAATATATTTACATTCAAAAATGTAAGTTTCTAGCTTTTGTGGCTCTTACGGACGGACGGACGGATAGATAGGCAGACAGACGGACGCCCAAACTGGCAAACGAACATGACTAGATCAACTCAGCTTGTCCTTCTGATTTTGAATATGTATACTTCATGGGGTCTGCCACGCCCCTTGCAGCCTCTTACACACATTTTCACATAACCAATATACTCTGAAATCCCAATTCGTAATATGTACCATAAAAATCATATACTAAATATTTGCAAAACATTTAACTATTGCCCACAATGGCTACCAAACTGCTTGGCTATATATGCACTCACTTTTTCAACTTTGTGCACACAGAGAGCGAGCGAGAGAGAGTGTGAGAGAGAGAGAAAGGAAAACAAATAGAGGTAAGTTAACAAAAGGCTACATTTCGCTTTATTCGTCGCATGGAGCAAGTCGGACAAAGGCGTTTTCAAATGCGACTCAACGTGGAGCGCCATAAATCATTGTTTCTGACATAACAGCCACATAACTGTACATATTTATATAGCATACAGCCCGCCCTCTGGCTTTTTATTTATGTGTCTCCAAATCCATTGCCTGGGGGGGCTGAGTGGGAGAAGTGATTAGACGATTGTCGGAGTTGAATTTAATGCTAACAGGAATTGATTCAACTGTTTATAATCGTAAGCTAAAAGCTCGCATGTTTGCTAATGGAAAAACAGATTTGCATACAACAAAATTTAAGTATGTGGCTTTGCGGGGCATGCACTACCAACAGATGCCCTGGAAGAGCAGTGCCACAGCCAGCCAGCTATAAAGTCTGACATCTGTCAGCCACCAGCCCAGACAGGGTATATGTCGACATAAAGCTGTGCTGATGGCAGGCAGCTGTGTATTTTAAGCGCTAGTCAGCTTGGCTGGCACTGAAGTTGCCTAATGGAAAAGTCCAATAAGAGCAAGTTCAACCATTGACTGACAGCTGGCGTGTGGCTTATCAGCTGCAGCAGTCGGACGCACATGCACCTGGACGGGGACGTGTTTGTCGACATGAATGGTTATTCGAATAATGCCATATGCTAGTCTACTGAATGAAACTTGTTGGTTTTAATTAGCTGATTACCAAGGCGTGGGCGTGGGCGTGGGCGTGCTGCCCACATGATGGGAAGCTGTTGAGCCATTGGAGCAGGTGCGGGCAGCATCGGCTTTTCGCATTGTGCGTCCAATGCATGTGTGGCACGTGGCAAATGCTGACGGCAGCGATGCTACAGCTCTTTGCACAACACCGGTTACCGGTTAACGGTTAACGGTTACCCGTTACCGCTTACTTCGGACCATGGCACAAAGGCCCTGCCGCAAGCGCTGGCCATTCGCTTGCGTCCGCTGTGGAACGAACAATGCCTCAAGCCAGGCAGCTGGCTGGCAGCTCGTAGCCTCAGCACGCTTCAGCTGGCCATGGGAACATCGATGCGCATACATATTGCAGCGACTGTGAAATCTCTTTAAATTTCAATTTCAATTGAAAATGGCGAAAAATGGGGCTTCTATTGAAAAATCGTGTAGATATGTTATATAATCCGATGCAGCCAGCTGTACTGAAATTGAACTCACCTTACCTCAGCTGTAGGCCGACAGACAGCGAGGCAGGCAAGACCTTGACTTTCAACGACTGCAGCAAGCGCAAACACTTGAGCAACCTCTGAGCAGCTGGCATCTGGCATGCATCAGCGCATACTAAGGACTGCCAGAAGTACTGAATGCAAAGTCAGATGACATCACTGCGACCTATGGACCCAATGCATATAGCCAGAGTTCAAATAGTTCACACATTAGTAACAAGTAAGAAAACTCTAGTCGGTGGTGCCCGACTAAGAGATCCCCTGAGCCCCGTCCGATCTGCGCTTTTAAATATATTCAGTTATGTATTTATTAACGCAGTAAAAAATTAAGCTTGTAAAATTAAATAATAAAGAAATTTTTGTTTTTTGACCGGTATCCAAAACAACAAAAATCGAAATTGTATAAAATATTTATAAATGTGAAAACAAAATTCGGAGACTCTAGCTCCAAAGATGTACGAGATATAATTTAATAACTGTATTTCATTAAGGTTTTTTATCGATAACATTAAAACGGAAATAGTTATTGAATTTTGAAACAAACTTGATCTGTGCCTGCTATACAGGGACTTCAAAAAGAAATCAAGTCAAGTAATATATGTTCTGAGATCGACGCGTTCATACATACGGACAGACGGACAGTCGGACAGTCGGACAGACGGACAGACGGACAGTCGGACAGACGGACAGACGGATAGGGCTAAATCGACTCAGTTCGTCACCCTGATCAAGAATATATATGCTTTATGGGGTCTGCCACGCCTCCTTCTGCCTGTTACATACATTTAACAAAACCAAACCTGATTTCCTATTTTCAATGGGTTCAGGGTATAAAAAGTGACAATCGAATTGCCTCAGCTCGACAAATCAAACTTGAAAACCCACATGAGGCTAGACTCTCACTGCTTCATTACAAAATATGTTCAACTAAGTCGAAGTCGACAACAAAAATTTTTTTATTCTCTCTAAATATATTCGAAACGAAAATGTTGAACTGGCGCTACTGTCTGCAGATCATACTATTTCTACTGATTGTCGCCTGGGGTAAGTGGAGCCATGGCCCTTAGTTGATCTCTTATATAATTGCTGCTTGCAGCGAGCATTTGCATTAAGATGTCGTGTGAGACGCTGAAGAAGCAGTTAGGTGATAACCGTGCAACGACCACGACAAAGAGCACTGCGGGTAAGTTTTGCCTACACACTGTATGACACATGGTACTGATGCCTAGTGCAGGACAACTGCTGTATCCGCGGGACCTGCTGGACCCCAGAGTGCTGCGCGATCGTATCTTCGACAACGGCTACAGCAGCCGCTTGATACATCTGATCTATCGCACGGTCTTGCAGAGCACCAACGATCGCCGGCGACAGGCACAGTTCGAGCGCTGTGTGGAAGCTGCACGACAATTTATTGAGATGGTCACATCAACTGTCGATGATGAGCTACGGGCGAGCGTACATCTGATTAGCCCCGATGATGCTTTGCCCATCAATCCGCAGATATTGATGAATACCGCTGGTGAGAGTTGGCAGTATTGCTAAGTGAACTAACTGAATCACATCCTTCTTATCTAACAGAATTGGTAGCTGCCAATGACTACAACTTTGCGCACTATACAGAGAGATGTCAGGAGCTGAAGTCAACTGGAGATTCGTGATTTGTAGCATTTGTTCATGTTTATGTTTATATATTTTTTTATTTTATGTTCAATAAATGCAGCTAAGCAAAAGCGTTAGGTTTGTTATGTGTGCTAACTCTTATGAGAATTTTGAAGCGAATTGCTTGTTAGAGTCTGTGGAAATTCGCAAATGTAATTGCCCGCATGAACATCTGCAGTGCAGCTCAACTGACTGCTTAATGCTCGCTCATTCGGTTATGAAGTGAATATGTAGCCAAGTTTAAGCAAATTTGAGATTCCCTACAAAGAGACAAACACAGAGCTACGAATAGACAGACAACTGGCTGAATACTATAACACAACCTATATACTCTTCACGCTCATTCAGGAAGTAAAAAGTGTATATTGGTTATATGCAATGTCCGCTTTGATGTCCATCCATCCATCGGTCTGTCTGTCCGTCCGTCTGTAAGTCGCTCTGTCCGTCCGTCTGTCGGTCCGTTAATACGCCCGTCCGTCTGTCTATCCGTTAATACGTCCGTCTGTCTGTCCGTTAATACGTCCGTCCGTCGGTCTGTCTTTTCATACGTCCGTCCATCTGTCTGTCCGTTAATACGTATATCCGTCGGTCTGTCTTTTTATACGTCCGTTCATACGTCCGTCCGTCTGTCAGTCCATTCATAAGTTCGTCCGTCCGTCTGTCCGTTCATACGTCCGTCCGTCCATATGAACGCATAACCATTTCATCACTATTGAAGCTAGAGACTTGAAATTTGGCATACCTTCGCTTTATAAAGCTCTAAGATATTCCCGATACGCCCACTAGGGACGTGGCAAATCGCCAAATACTATACTTGGAAACTCCGAAACGTTATTATTTAAAGTGCTAGACATGAAATGTATTATAAATATTCGCGGTGACAGTCCCAGAGCAAAAAGATATAGTGAATATATCTACGCCCCCATAAGGGGCGTGACAAGTTGGGTAAAAACGGTATCTGTTAGAGCTAGAATCTTAAAAATTCGATAGTTAAGTTTTTCTATCAATAAGCCAAAAATTAATTTGAAGCCTCTTTGAGGCCGTTTCAGAATATGCCCTGTATTTCCCACAGTTTTGGAGTCTAGGCAGCAAAAATTTAAGATTACTTTACCGTAAACTTCTTCTAAAGATTGGCCAGAAAGTTAAAGGTTCATGCCTTCTGGGGGGCGAGGCAAATTGAGTAAAGCTGTAGCTGCTCAAGTTTTACAAGCTTTTAGCTCAAAATTATATAATTAAGTATATATTATTATAATCATAATTGAAATTAATTACTTATATAGCTAATTTTCCAACGTTTTGAAGCTGAAACTGGACAGTTAAGTCACTGCAGTCACTCCTTCCCAGCTCCCTTACTAACAAAGAGGCAAATGTTTTCGCACCCTGAACGAGCATTAGGCAGTCAGTAGCGCCCGACTTCCACATTCTTTTCTGTTCACTTAGCGCACGAGCATAGCAAGCTGAAAGACGCATTAAGAAATCATCTTTCCCATTGCCAATGAATAATATATATGCAGAACTTGGGCAGCTAAGTCGTCGCTGGTAATTAAAATACGACAAAAAGTATGCTCTGAGTTTTATACGATGATGAACATAAGATACCCTCTCTCTCGCCTATGCAAATAGTTAATAGATAAGAGCAACGGCAAGTGTGAGATTTCAGTGAGCATATCTGACTGATATGGAGAGAGTCGGCGTCAATCTGAGCTCTGCTGGAAAACTTTTGCAGCTGCTTTGAGTGTGGCTGCCCGTTGCAAGGCTTTAATGAGTGGCACAGCAACGGCAACAGCAAATATTATGAGTTTAGGGCTCTAATTATATTAGACTTGGTTATGCAAATTACCAACGAGCGCGCCAAAGCCTTGCGTCGAGTGTAATAAAACATTTACGCCGTCAGACCCCCGAAAACCCATGGAAGGACTCGACCGGGCAGGACGCTCTCTAGTGGCTGGCTGCCAGTTTGCCTCCAAAAATTTATGACACAAAAATGTTAAGTGGCGGCCGTAAATTGGATAGGTTTTTAAAAAATTTAATAAAATATATCATCAACTGGCGGCATTGGAGCGTGACTCTCCCCCCTCTCTCTCTCTCTCTCTTTCTGTTCAAGGTGCTCTTTGCGGCCATGTGGTGTACCTCTTAATATCTGTGTGTGGCAAGTGGGCATGTGGCATGTGAGAATGTGTCACCATGTGCCATGGCAGCTAGCAATCTGGTCGCACTAATTTGCGCTGGGCCTTTTGGGTCGATAAAGGAGATAACCGGGCATTTAACGAGCGTTTAAATGCTCGACCCCAGCATAATTTACGATATTTGCTTTGACCCTTTCCGGCGCAGCCCGTTGCGAATGCGAAACCGGAAATGGAACTGCGACTTCAGACTTGGCAGGCGGCATCCTTTTACGGCCACCACCCGGCCATGATAATTCATTAAATGTAGGCAACTGAGCTGGCTCTCTGGCAGCAAGCGCAACTTTATGCTAATATGCAATTTCTGTTTACCTCATTTTAAAGGGCGACCAAAAACTGTATTGGGGCCGTTGCTTTGTTCTCGGGGCATACTTTTGGGCGGCCGCCGAAAAAGAACTAAGCGCATTACATTTTATTGGCACACATATAACTAAAGAGCTTCTAATTAACGCGAATGTTGACTGAACAGACAGAGAGAGAGATAGGGAGAGAGTGTGAGAGAGAGAGAGAGAGACGTACCAAGCAGACTCAACAAAACTGACGAACTATGAAATGTTTTAGGTTTATGAGCCACTCTAAGTAGGCTTTAAATCTTAATTGATTGACAGCTGGCAAGACAGTGGAAGAGAGAGAGAGAGATAGGAAGAGAGAGAGAGCAAATTCAAATATCGCCGAACGGCAAACAGTTTGGCAATATTGGTTAAGCTGCAGCTTAATGTGCGGCACGTTTTATAGTTAAAGCATTTAAAGCTCGGCGATAGCGTTGCGAATGAAAGGCCATTTGAGTGGCTCACTTGAATTTATCAAATGCTCGAAATCAAATTGAATTCAACGGCAGCCGATTTATCGCCACGCACAGCGGCCGTCCGATGCGGCGTATGAGTAACGCGGTTAGTTAGCCATGCGGCAGAGCTGCCCGAAGTATTGTGCGCTGGATAAAGTAGGATGCTGAATCACATTTTACGCCTGGATGATTTTGCCATGCAAATTGCCAGAGTGTGTGTGTGTGTGTGTGGGTGTGGCAGCCTGAATGAGCACGAAATACTTCAGCAACGTTAGCAAGCGCAAAAATGCGGCAAAGTCTGGCAATTGAAGCTGTCGTGCGCTGACTTTCAACTCCCACACACACAGAGAGGGAGGCAGATAGTGAGATATAGTGTGTGAGAGAGAGAGAGAGAGAGAGACTGCTACTGCGACTTACCATAATAATATTGGCCTGCTCCACATTGTTGTTGCTGTTGCTGCTGCTGCTGCTGTTGTTGTTGCTGCTGTTGCTGCTGCTGCTGCAGCAACATGTCCAGCTGTGCAGCACTGTCTGCAGCCAGTGCCTCCTGTCGCAGCTGCATGCGCATCAGATAGTTGGAGCTGCCAAAGGTGCGACGGCTGCCGCTGCAGCTGTTGTTGTTGCTGCTGCTGCTGGTGGTGAGGCCGACGTCGGGGCCGCTGCTGCCAAAGTTCATGGCGCGCTCGTTGCGCATGCTCACGTAGAGAGTCCGTGTGATGAACAGATAAGCAAAGCTCAGAGCCAGCAGCGGCAGCACCAGCAGCGCCAAGTCCAAGAAGATGTTATAGGCGCGCTCATAGCCCAACGAGCCGACGGGCCACTGTTCCCGACACTTGCGCAAACCTGTCACATGGCAATGGCTAAGAAATCAAGCTGGCTAAGACAACGTCTGTTCTACTCACCAGGTCGACTGGTGGGCATCAGCTGACTAAATACCGCAATGGGCGTCATGCACACCAAGCTGCCCAGCCAGATGAAAGCAATTATCTTGTTGGCATGATTGATCGTCTGCCAGGTGCGCGATCTGAGCGGATGGCAAATAGCGTAGTAGCGTTCGCAGGATATTGCCACCAGTGTCCAGGAGGAGACGGCCACAGAGGCGGCTGCAATAACAAGAGAAATAATTGTGAGTTATTAATTAGCGCTGATTAGTTACAAAATAGGTTTGGCAAGAACTTGTTTGGTTTTTGGCGAAAGTCTTTTATGTGAGGGAAGAGACAAATTCTAGATATCAACTTTTAAATAATATCGATATCTGCATCGACCATAGTTCATTTGAATAAAAATATCGATGCAATGTTGGCTGTCAACGATAGGTGTCAGTGCCTCAGCTATGAGCTGTTCATTTGAATTAAAAAAATGTGCAAGCAGTTCACAGATTCAGTTCAAAGTTTTGAATTTCGCAAATTGCAAATAATATCGATATCTGACGATGCAGATGCCATCGATAAGTGTCAGAACGTAAGCACAGAAGATCATAGTTCATTTGAGCAAAAAATATCGATAGCCACGATAAGTGCCAGTGAGCTGTTCATTTGAATGGCAGAAATGTACAAACAGTTCAGAGATTCAGTTCAAAGTTTTAAATTTACACGAGTTGCATTCTCGTGTTCATTTTTGCCACATTGAAATGCAAATTTATGCCGGCTCTAACTAGGTTTGGGTTTGCGGTTTTCTGATTGCGTTTTTGTCGGCCGGTGGGCATAACAAATGTGATCCATTTTGGGCACGGCCAACGATAATGATAATGGCCAAATGTTGGCCGGTGCTAACGTTATTTACTTGCCGCCTGCTGCCTGCCGCCCCACATAATGAAGTCAAGCTTCAGCTTCAGTTTTTAGCCAGACATGCAACATTCATCATTGCCATTGCCATTGGATAGGACAACTCAATTTGAACTGTTGCTCCTCCTGCTGATGAGCCAGTCAAAGAGCAGAGGGCGGCGCGGAGCAGAGAGCGGCGCGGAGCAGAGCAACTGTCTGTTTGTTGACTTACGTGCAAAATCAAAAAACGTAAAGTAAGAAAAAAAACATGTATATATATGTGTGTGTGTATATTTGTGTGTGTGTATGTATATATTTGTATATATACAAAATTAGGCTTTGCGTTACGTCAGAAGCCGCTTTGCATTCGCTGGCATGCAGATAGAAAGCAAACAGTGACACAGACACACGAGTGTGTGTGTGTGTGTGTAAGCTTGTTTATTTGTGTGTGTGTGTGTGGCTAAGCAGCGTAACTAGTTGGGTTTGAGGATTGGCACAAGGGATTAAGGCCGTGTGTCGAGAGCTGCTTTGGTGTTTGCAGGAGTCGCAACTGTTTTTTTTGGCTACAAATGAAAATGTGTGTTGCTGTCGATGTTGTTGTTGTTGTTGTTGTTGTTGCTGTTTCAGCGGCAACCCATTAGCTGAGCGTGGCCGAAATTGTTAAACAAGCCAAGCTCATTAACAAAGCAACAAAATTAAATTTAGCTACGTCGCCGCATCGCCGCTTCTGACCATGGTTCAATGAGTCCGCCCACAAATAAACATGCAAATTTCATGGAAATGATAAATATAGGAAAACTGAAGAGAGAGAGAGAGAGAGAGCGAGTGAGCGAGCGAGCCCCTGTCCAATTAGAATCTAGGTAGCAGCGCCTATGCGGCAATCCCCATGGCATTGCCTTGACTGAAAATGTTGCCAAAATGAACTGGGCCCAAAAGATTTCCAAATCTAAATAAAATTTAAGTAATTGTTTTTTATTTTGCTCACGTCGCACAATAGAAAAATATTATTATTGCCATCTCTCTCTCTCTCTCTCTCTCTCTCTCTTTCAGGCCAGAATCTGGCTGCTCATTAAAGCAATTCAATTAAGGTGCACAAATTTAAAGGCCTTAAATGCTAGAAGATTAACACGAAATCGTTAAATGTCCTAGATGAATATTTTTATTTAGCTTAACGGCGCAAAATACAATAACTTTAAAGATATTGTTCACTCGCTTACTCAGACGCGGCTCAGACTTAAGTCTTGAGCGGAATTATTACATGTTTCCATAATATTATTTCTATTTTCGCATCGATCTGAGCTGAAAGCTTCTTACGCTCATTCAAATAATATGAAGTGTGCTTAAGCCTGAATTCGATTAAATTTTATTTGCTTTTTTATGCCCTGAACTCATTGAAAATGCAAATGCAGGGTATATTGGTTTTGTGGATGTGTGTGGAGGAATGCGTAGCTGAGACAATAAAGTATATATGTATAAGAATGAGTAGAGCGAAGAGTTGAGTCGATTCAGCCATGTCTGGCTGTTAGTCTGTCCGTCCGTCTGTCCGTACGTGTGAACACAGCAATCCACAAAAGCTAGCGACTTGAAATTTTAATTGTATGTTTGTATGTCTGTATACCCTGCACAGTTCCAGTTTATCATTTTTTTCGATAATTCATTGCATTTCATTATTATCGATAATAATCGATACGCGTTTTTCTAATAGTAGAGACTTTTGCTTTGGCGAGTACACACATCTGGAAGCATTTATCATACTCTGCAAATTTGATAAAGCAAGTTCAACTATAAAAAAAGTTATGCAACAATAAGGTCCCATAGTAAAGCCTATAAGCGCAGCCCAACTCAACCGCTGCGCAGTAAGCAGAGTGCGTGCTTGAGTGTGTATGTGTGTGTGTGTGTGTGTGTGTGCAGCGTAGAATGATGGGAACAGCAGCGCCGTTGTTTGGCTCCGGGTATCTGCTAGTCGCGCACTCCCGACTGCAGCACTCTTACTTGTTTTTTTGGTCACAGAATTGTCAAAATACTGCGCAAATTGTTTGTGCTTCGAGTGTCAACAACATTTTGGTTCGCTGCGAGCTTTAGTTCATTCAGTTTAAGTTTGATTTATAGCAAAAAATAATCAAACTTGTTATATATTTTAATATCTAAACTTATACGACACTTAAGTGCTGAAGGTAGCTGAAGATAGCAGCGTTCATTGAATAGTTAAACTATGCAAAGTATTTAAAGCCTGCATGCAAGTCGTATATAGACATATCAAAAGTTAGCCATATATAGAGCATTATAAGTTCGACATTCATTTCACTTTGGCTTGTCTTTTGCGCTTCCCAAAATAAATACTTAGTAACTTGGGTTCGTGTCGCATGTCGAGTTTTGTTATTGGCCCAAAAGTTCGTTTTGACCTATTGGGATTTGAGTTCAACATTGAAAATATGCTCCAATTGGTTTTGATGTATAAAAATTGGTTTATTGCTTGTTAAATTTGGCTTATTTGTGGACCGACAGCGAGCGAGCGAACACGGGGTCCCAGTACAGCGAAACGCAGTGTCCACTGGCGACTGGGATTGATATTTGTGGCTCGAATGCAGGCTCATTGAATTGTAAATTGCTAAAATGGAGTCGCGTGTGGGCAACGGTTGTGGCTATGGCAGGTAATGCTTATGCAGCTTAGCCATTTCTCATTTCTCAATTCCCATTACTCCTGCAGCTGTTGTTCGTGTTGCATGCTGTCCCCAAGCCCAAATGCCCCAACCAGCGACACGTCCATTTGCCCATTCGCCCACTCGCCCACGCATGTCAAACGCCCATGCACTCTGTGTTGTTTCTGAACATTCCATTCCATTTCGATCCATTTCATTTCATGGCTGCTGATTACACCTCGCACTGCCATTAGCCATAATTTTTCACGTTGTCGCTGTCATTTGGTCATAGTTGCGGCCGCTAATTTAACTCGACTAAGAATGCTCGAATTTCTGTCGCCCGTTGTCCGTTCTCTGTTCTCCGTTTCATGCATTTACGATCTACCAAATATGATTGGTAAAACGCAATAGTCGTTGTTTTATTTATTGATTTTGCTCAAAATCAACGCACATTTTGTTCGGTTGAAGGTTCGATACCTCATAAAGACACAAAGGACCACATTAAAGCAGATCCGATCAGGCTTTGTTTTGAATTCTTGAACTAAACTACACAGGCCAACAGTTTCAAGCTGTAAGACCATATCAGAGAGTTACCTGAAGTGATGAAAATTCCCCCTCTAAATTATCAACAAGCTGTATTTTACCTAAAATGTACTCAAAATACATCTTGTTTGAAATTATTAAATTTTCTTAAGACAAATTTTGTTTTAAAAGATTTTGTTACTCTAACTGAAAGTACAACTTCTGCTCTTCAGCTCACTTTTCAATATTTTGCATAGTCTCAATTTATCTGTCTGTTAACTTGACTTGGAAACTACACCCACAAAATATTCATCTCTTGAACATTGCATGACTCTACTTCGAGTATTCTTGGCCCGATTTCTCAGTAAAATATTATTTTTGATTCGCAAGCAGCACGACCAGCGCTTGACATGCAAAAGTTGCATTCAAATCTCACTCGTGTGACCTTTTATCATCATTGTAAAAATCATGTCGAGCGGAAAAGGTTAATTATTTTTCAACTTTGACTACAACTGACTGGCATACCTTTTTGAGAGCCTATTGATTTGGAGTATCGATTTCTATTCATATTTATTTATTTTTCTATTTATATTTAATAATCTTAAAAGTGTTTTTATACCCTGAACCCATTGAAAATGGAAAAATGTATGTAACAGGCAGAAGGCGGCGTGGCAGACCCCATAAAGTATACATATTCTTGATCAGCTGAGTCGATATAGCCATGTCCGTCTGTATGTCTGTCTGTCCGTGTGTCTGTCCGTCTGTCTGTCCGTCTGTCCGTCTGTCCGACTGTCCATCTGTCCGTATGTTAGCGAGTATGCTGTTGACTTATGTTATGTTGGTCACGCTTCTGTTAGCTGTGTTATGTTGGTCACCCTTTTGTTGGCTGTGTTCTGTTCGGTGCTCTATTGGCCTGGCTCATGTTGGCGTATGTTCTGCTTGGCCAGTGTCATCAATCAATTGCATATTTTATGGTTTTGCTGTCTGAATATTACCGGAAGTTTCTCGCCCTGTCAATTACCGCAATCAATACACTGCCAACAGACTATATTATGCTGTAAACTTGTTCTATGAGAGCTTGATATATATTTTGCTTTTAGTGGTCTTTGATGCAATTTGCTGTTGATTTTGAATAGCAAAAGTTGTTAATAAAAAAGTTGTTTGTTTTGCCCCCGGAAAAGTTGTGAAATTGGTCAAGGCTGTGGGTGTTCAGTAGCTAATGGCTACCGGATACACTCCAATTTCCATTTATTGCCCTTGGCCCTGGCCTCTTGGCCAATTGCCGGTTAATTAATTTAAATGAAGCCACAATTTGCTTGTTTCAAATTGATATGGCCTGACGCTGTGAAAGCACAACTTCTGAGCTCTGACCACGATCTGGCAGTTGGCATTTGCAGTCAGCCAAAACCTACGCAGTTTCCATGCGGTTGCCAGAAGTCAAAGGGGGTCTGCAAGTGGCAGTACACAAGACGCTCTGAAACTACAGACAGGTGTTGCTAATGAATAGGGGAATGAAGACCTGAAAGTGCAGTCAAAAAAGGCGAAACAACATTTGAGCCGCAGCGGCAACCGCAGCAGTAGGAGCAGCAGCAGAGCAAAGCTGTAAGTGTAAGTAAGTGCATCCGACGTTTAAGTAAATAAAGCAAAACTTTGCTAAAGTCAAATAAACTTTGTTCAGTCAATAAGACAGGCCCAGAGTAAGTTGCGCCATAAAGTATGGTTAACTTAGTTTTGGCATTTACAATTTGCTGCTCAAGCTCAAAAGCCAGAAACTTGCATTGCCATTTATTCAGGCGTAGGCCAACATCGACCCAGCTACGTCTCAGACCCCAACTCCGACTAGCAGCAGTCCGAATGGGCGTCAACTTTGCTTAGTCTTTGATACTTTGACCAACCAATCGCACTTTCATTTTATTTGAATTGAAAATTATCTCAAATATAACTGAATTATAAATACATATTTGAGCTGGCCTAAAGAGAAATATTTGCCATTCAGATGAGATACAAATTGAACAGAGCACAAGAGGCGAAGAAGCGAGAATAGAAGAAGAGCATGGCAGAGAATAGAGTCAAAGAGAAGCGAAGAACTGAGAGGAGCTAGGAAAAGAAAGAGAAGGGAAGGAAACGAAAAGCCTAGAGAAAAATATAAAGAAATCTTAAGGAAGAAAAGCCCCATGAAGAGGTGGAAGAGAACATACAAATAAAAATGAAAACAGCAGAGAAGAGCAATGATTGCCATACAAATAAATCAATGCCAACCAATGCATTCATTGACTCTACGCCTCTGTCAAGCGGAGGGCACTCGAAGGCACAGTTAGTCGTGTGATGAACCCATTGAACATGAAATGGGCTGCGCAGGGTTCAGGGTGTTTTCTAGTCGGACACTCCCGACTAGAGCACGCTTTCTTGTTTGATATTCCACAAAGGGCTTAAATTGTCAATGCTCATTCATAGTTAGTCTAATTAGCAATTTATTTCCATAGAAACTCTTTCTCTCTCTCTCTATCTCTCCCTCTCGCTTGCTCCAACTGTTAATTCACAAGTTTTTTGTCTGACATTCAAAGGAATTTCGTAGTATATTTAGTATTAATACAAAAAGCTTGCTGTGAAATATATTTTGAATAAAAAATGAATAAATTTAATAATGACAAAAAAATATAAAAATTAATAAAAATTGGAAAAAAATGCTGCTTTTATAGCTTTCATATTCATTACAATTGCCATAATTGAACATGTTTATATGCAAATCCAGATTCGGTTGCCCAGGGCAGATCAAAACAATGTAAAGCAATTGGAATTCAATTGACGAAAACAATCTCTCAAGTAGTTTGCATCTGGAATTCCCTTTGTAGTCAGAGCAAAACTGTCAGCTCATATCTTGATGTGAGTGCAGGCCTATAAATCAAAAGGAGGCAGAGAGTGAGAGGGAGAGAAAGAGAGAGAGAGAGAGAGAGAGGGAGAGGGAGATACCTATTGAAGTTGGTGTAAATATGGAAATTTTATGCGATATTAAAGCAGTGCCAGAGCAAAGCTATCATAAGTCACATGAGAGTCACGGATGTGGCACTCTCTCTCTCTCCCTCTCTCTCTCTCTCCCTCTCTCTCTCTCTCTCTCTCTCTCTCTCTCTCTCTAAGTGTCAAATGCATACTCTTGCTATTTATAGACATTATCGATGGGCCGGGTTGTTAGCTGGCTTTTGATTTAGTGCCTTATGGCCATAACTAGTCAGGAGGCGTCATAACTGCGATTTCATGGACTCGGCACTTTGGGCTCGTTGCGAAATGTAAACAAAAGTCGAACTGCTCATCCTGTTGCCCGTGCGCTTGTGTGCGCTTTATCAATAAAAATCATTTCAATTTGAGTTAACAATAAAAAATGGCAAAGGCAAAACTTTCGGACGTCGCGACGTCCTCGTAAAATATATTTGAGAAATCAGCAGAAATTTTCCCGACCGAGCATTGCCCTCGAGTCCCATTCCCGGCTACCCACGTTTGGCCACACTTCCACTTAACTAGAGAGAAATGGACTAAGCGCGAGCATAAATATCAATAGAAGGAAGACCTACACACATTTATATATAGAGGGCAATTGCGTACAGGGTATATCAATGTCAATGCCATTTCCTGAAAGCAATTTTTTGTTGTTCCATTTTTTTTTTCCATTTCGGACCTGATCAACTTTTCTGCCCCCCCAAAAATAAAATTGCGAAATTGTAAAATTATATAAGAAATTGGTTTTCATTGTTTTTGTTTTCTTTTTGGCTTGCTATTTGTGCTTCTTTTTATCGTCAGGGCAAGTGTCTCACCAGTTGCCGGAGGCAGCATTTTATTGGCTATATGTCTGTTGTTATTCAAGTGGAATGATGCCATAAAGCATACTGTGAAGCATAACAAATTAAACTGTGATGCCAAACATGAAAAGGCGCGACAAACAAATTGGCCACGCCAGCAACAGGACGGGGGCTGGGCATATGCTATTTGAAATTGAACGTCCGTTAATTAAGATGGTTTAGCCAAGCAGCGCATCTAACAGCAATTAGGCATAAATATGTATTGACGTGATAGCAAAGCTGAATTTATTTCAGGACTCAATAGAAGCTCAAGCAACACATTTGATCTATGGCAAATCAATAAAACTGCAAACGTAAACTAAAATGTTGCATAAAATACAAAAAATTCTTGTGAGAGACAAACAGAGAGAGAGAGTGAGAGAGAGAGAGGGAGTGAGAGAGAGAGAGAGAGAGAGAGAGAGAGAGAACTTCGTATTCCACTCAATCACTCGAGCCTGACATTAAGCGAATGCAGTTGCAATTCACTTGTCAGCAAATTCAGATGGATGACAAATAAACGCGTTTAGTTTGGCAGTTTTTCAAAAAAAAACTAAGACAATTTTCAGCTAAAGTTTTCATTTATGCAATTTTACGTGACCTTTATCAAACTTACAAATTTGCACTTTAAAGATTTGCTACTGATATTTGATTAAATATGGAAATATAACAGTTTTTATAACAGTTTGTTCACCGCCGTCTTCGATGACGAGCGCTTTTGCAGGGTTGCTTTGAGGATCGCCAGGAAGTGGCAAGGCTTTGAAAAAAAGCTTCAGTATCGAGGGTAACAGCAGAATCGCTCTCTTTGGCTTCCAGCCTCAGACCAGTGCAGGCAGGAGTCATCAGTATTGATCTCATAAATTAATCACATAATAAATACGATTAACGGAAAGCTTAAAATCCATATGATTTTTAGTTAACCCTAACCATAGAGTATAAAGATTAACATATATATATTGGGTAGCCGAAAAACTATTTTCGTATTTCTTATCAAACTTCAACTCATTTTTTTTTATATTTATAATAAACATTATTGAACTAAATATGTAGCATTTTGGTCGACTACCTCTTGCTATTTTTCCACTAGAGACATTATTCCATCAGTGTAAAACTTTTGTGGTTTCTCGGTGAAAAACTGCGGCAAGTAATTTTCACAGGCTTCTCTTGAAGCCAACTTTACTCCATTAAAGGAGTTCTGCATTGACAGAAACAAATGGTAGTCCGATGGTGCAAGGTCAGGGCTATATGGTGGATGCTTCAATACTTTATTATCAATTCGAATTTTTTTCAAAATTTTATGTTTATCACAAAATTGAAAATTTCCAACATATCAGTCGCACTACTATTTTCATGAACACAGCTGTATTTGCTATTTATATATATAATCTGCCACAAAAACAAATCATTAATAAGCCTAGTGTAAAATTGATTTTTATTATTCATATTTATACTCTGCACCACCAATGTGTCCAATGGGCATATAGGTTTTGTTAATAAATATGTAACGTATAGAAAGAGACGCTTCAAGAAGCCCATTTGAAGGACAAGCCAAGTCCATCTAGACATATTCCTTGCGTCTAGCCTTCCTAGTCTAGTCATTCTCTTTAGCCACAAAAGCTAGAGTGTTGAAATGAGACGGAAGGACAGACGGACGAACAGCTGAAAAATCCTCATAGATTACTAAAAGATGCATTTTGAAGCTAAGTCCATCTAGCCATACTTATTATTTGGAACAATAAGTATGGCTAGATGGAGTTAGCTTGTAGCTGCATCTTTTACTCTGTTATGGGGTATTTTCCGCTGTCCGTCCGTCTGTTCTTCCGATTCATTACGCACAAAAGCTAGAGACCTCAAATTTAGAATCGATATTTGTCAGCATAATCAGAAAAACTAGAGCTACTTAGGCAGCCTTGCTTATTGCTTAAACTTATTTGCAAACTTCCGGGTATCTGCTAGTCCAGCACTGCCCAATGCAGCACTCGTAATTGTTTTTGGTTGATTTGAGAGCCGAGCGATTTCAGAATGAAAGGAAATCAATTTGTAAATGAAATGCCAATTGATATCTGTTTGACTACAATTATCTTGCACTCTATCGACCAAATGTATGTTTAAATCAGATTGAGCCAACTATAAGTATATATAGACACAGAGATGTAGACGTAGATGTGGTGCATGTGGCACTTGGTAAGCACTTGGTAGAAATACTCTATTTGTGTTGGGCAAACACGAGAGTAAACAGTAAACCATTTATCAATGGATTGCCCAATGTGAGCAGCAGTTCGGCTGGCATTTCGATTTCGATTGGTTCCGGTCAGGGGTCACGTGGCAGAAGGGCCGAATAATACTTTATCTGGTTGTGAGTACAAGTTGAAATAAACAGAAGTTTGGTATTCAAAGACAAGTTCAATGATTCCGGGTGGCGAATTGAATTCATTTCGTTGCGACTTTTCACTTTGCTAAAGCAAACAATCTGTCGATAGGATGGAAACAGAGACGTGTCCTAGCAGCACAGCATAGTCGGGCGGCCAATATATTTAAGCCAGTTGCGTAATTGTTGTTGCCATGACACTGTTCTGGCTGAATGCTAGCCGAAAACTTTAACAATGATTTGCACAAAACTTGGCTCGCTCGCAGCAAATGGGAAAACAAATTGAGTGCCAAAGTGAAACGAGTTGTTGGTTAGGACTTCAGCCCTTGCGCACATCAAAATATCAGCTTAAAAGACGACGCAGTTGCCATACTATATGCTATATGGCTTATATAGTTATTGGGCTGAAATGGGTGCCTTGCCATGCCGCTGCTTATCAGACAGCCAGACACAGTCTCCGAGCAGAAACCAAATCAGAGTCTTGTAAAAGTTTAAATTGCCTTAAGGCCTATATATATATATGAATTTCGTTTCTTTTCTTTTCTTTTCTTTTCTTTTCTTTACTTTGCTTTTTCCTTTAAAAATTGCTGCTCATTTGTATGCTCTTGTGACATATGGCAACGGCAAATACACACACAGCTGGCACAAATGTTGTTTGGTAGCTGACTTTGTATGTTCCACCTGCCCATTGTGCTAAATGAATTCATCTTGAGGTATATATTCCATGGCTGCTGTATTCCCTCAACATATTTGTCACACCTTAATATCAACTATCCTGTCCGTGTGTGAGTGTCTGCTCTGTTGTCTACTAGCACAAGAAAAGAAACTAGCTAAAGTCTTGAATAGCTTATTATCTGTAGCTGTGCGCAGTCAGCCAAGGACCAAAGCCAAAACAAATTCCCATGTTACTTGGCTGCACAGAGCAAATATTAATTTAATTTAGCTTTTGTTGAATTCGTCTTTTATTATCGCATATCTCATTCAGGACATCCATTTCATTATTTATTAGCCCAAAAAATTGAATTTATGAATTTGAGACTTGTCGCTGTCGCTCTTAGCATATATAGAAATGACTTTCATTTAGAGCCAAGTATAGAAAATAAAGCCTCATTAGACTCTTGTTTCAATTTGTTGACTTTTTCCTGGAACAATTTGAATGACATGCCCTAAATATTTGCAAACATTCATTAAAAAACAGAAAATTCTCATTGTATCTAGCTGAAAAAAAGTGGTAGAAAGAGCATTGGAATTGCCTGAAGCGTGCAGCTTTGTGTGTGTGTGTGTGTGTGTGAGTGTGTGAGTGTGTCTCTGTGTGTGTGTATATGAAATACATACACATCCATCAGCCGTACTTAGAGAATATGTAATATACACTCGAAGTATGGATACTAGTTGTAATGACAATGACAACAAGTAAGTTTCAGTCGGGCGTTGCCGACTGCAGAATACTCATTCACGCTACCAGCGTGCGTACGCCCAGTGGGCATAGACATGTCATTTTTGGCCAATCCTTGGAGAGAGTCTAAGGTAACATAACTGCGAAATTTGGAAGCTTACGTTCCAAAAATGTGAAAATTACAGGGTATTTTTCGGTATGCCACGCCCCAAAGGCGTGTAACAAGCATTTTTAGGCCATCGCCAGAGGATGTCACCAGTAACTCAATAACCCAATTTTGAAGTTTAAAACTCTAAAACTTTAGGAGATATAAACTTTTGTGGATTGCCACGGCCCCTAAGGGCGTAGATATATACGCCTTAAATTTTTGATCTTGAGTTGTCAAGCCGACTATATAGTCTAAATTCCAAGTGTCTCGCATCAATAGTGCTCAAGATATATAAGAAGATGTATAAATCACTATATAGTCACAACCGATTAGCCACGCCCTTACTAGGCGTGGATATATCATTTTTTCATAGATCTTTATAGGATCTTAACAACAACTCACTTGCCAAATTTGGGTATTCTAGCTCTAAAACTGTTGAAGATACAGTTTTACCCGATTTGCCACGCCCCCTATGGGCGTAGATATATCCGCCATATATCTTTTTGATCTTGGGTTGTTAACGCGAGTATACGTGCCAAATTTCAACTCTCTAGCACTTCAACTAACAGAGTTTCTGGCATGCCGGAAAATGCATTTTCCGATTTACCACGCCCCTAGTGGGCGTATCGGAAAAATCTTGACACTTTATAATTCGAGGATATACACGAGTATATGTTCCAAATTTCAAGTCTCTAGCTTTAATAGCGGCGAAATGGTTTGCGTTCATACGGACAGACGGACGGACGGACGGACGGACGGACGGACAGCAAGACAGACATTGCGCAAAACCAATATACTCATTTCACTTTCGTGAACAAAATGACAAATTGAGAAAAAAAAGCTGACTAGAAATTTTTAGACATACATATATCAATTTTATATTCAACAAAATTATTTTGGTTAATAAATCTTATTTAATGGCACAAGAAATTCAAAGTTTTTTCTTTTCAATTTTGCAAAATTTCATTTGCCCGCTGACAGAGGCTGTTATTATATCTAGATAAGTTTGCCAAATTTAAATATAATATATATATATATACTACATATGTATATATACTATATATATATACTATATATATATACTATATATATCTACATATTTTCGTATGTTAATGCAGTGGAGCTTCATACACCCATTTGGTTAGCTCAAATATACATTTTTATAGCATAATTTGCATAAAATAATACGTTTTTTTTTTCTTTTTTGTGCTCTTTTATTGTGGTGAAAGTATGTGAAGCTACAATATTTGATGGTAAATGGTTTCATTGCTGGTTTCAAGTTCAAGTGTGAAATTTAATAGAAAATTATGAAAATTTCTATTTATTTATTGAAAATACATTTTTTGGCAAACTCGTAGCAAATGTATACAATCTTTAAGCTATTTATGCGAACTTCAAATCGATTCGCCGTCCATAATTCGAATAAATTTTTATTTCTGGCTTAAGCCAGTTATGGAATCAGACTAAAAGTATTTACGTTTGATGTTGCCACAGAAATGACAGACCGACGGAGCACAGCAGCTGTGGCGCAGCATTCTGCGAACTACAATATTTATGCAACCGAAGGGCTGTGCAGTGCAGTGGAACTGCAGGTGGGCGTGTTTTACGTTTTCGGTTGGTTAACTAAGAGCAAACGTTAAGAAACATTCGCTGAAAATCCTGTTGGCCAAACACAAATGAGTGCAGAGCTCAACACAACTCTGGCTGCAATGATAAGAGAAAAGAGAAACCTGTGTAGACCTCCTCTGCAGCCTTAAGTGAGTTCCACTCTAGTTATTGGTGAGTGTCTATTCATATTCATAGTCATATTCATAGTCATATTCGTAGTCATATGATGTGGCTTATGTGTGACAAAGGATAAACAAGGCTAAAACAAGGTCTGTCTGCTTGGCTAAACAGTTGTTAATGAAAAAACTCATATAATTTTTAACTTTAAATTCAGTTTGAGAATGAGAATATATATCTATATATATATATATATATATATATATATATATATATATGGCATAATTTTGTCAGCTTAATTGCAAATTCTCAGACTTTGCAGTATGTTGGCTCGCTCTGCAGCCCTAATTAAAGTGATTTTTTAATGGCCTGCAGCAGCTTCAAAGAGCAACTGAGAGCCTGAGAGACTGAGAGAGTATTCCAAATAGAGCTTAAGATATAAAAATTCAATTAATTATTAATTTGCTCAGAAGGCGTTGGGCTTGACAAGCGCAGCGGGTAGCGTCTGGCAATTTTTGCCATCTACGCCCAAGTGTGAGTCCAATTCGAATATTTGACAACTTTTGCGGGGTGGCGCATGTGGAGTGTAAAATGTGTTGCATACATTTCGGGGCAGACGTTTTGGGCGATTGGAGTGACAGGTGTCGAAATTTGTAATATTGAAGATTTCATTTCGACTTGAGTCCTAGAGCATTGCTCGAGAGAATTATTGAAAATTGACTAACAAATTCAATTTGGCCTGTCAATGGTGGCAATAACCAGATACCCGGGGCTCCGCATATACATAAATCAGCTGGCAGACACAATTTAGTTGCAGGGCTTGGTTGGGGTGTTGTCTGTGACTTGCTGAGGCTGGTGCAACGAATGCACCTTGACATAATGATGGTCATAAATTGGTATGACGGGCCGAACAGCAAACAACGTTGACATTTATAAATTTACGAGCCAGTGCAAGTAGTAGATGCCGTGCAACAGATGTGGTCCAAGTCACAGCGCAAGCACTGCTGCCACAGCCGTGCGGCAGGCGCCAAGCGTAAAGCGTAAAGCGAACGGCGTAAGGCAAAAGGCGTGTTTGGCTAACAAATTGCCACATGACGGCATTTCAATGTGTGGCTGTGGACGTTGGTGTGCAGATTGGGGATTGTGGGAGCAGCGCTGGAGTGATGTCTGCCTTGGGATGGTGGGATGGTGGGATGATGGGCGGGCAAGCAGGCTGATATGGTTCTTGATGCTCCTGATGCTCTTGGTACTCGGCATTGTTATTATGCCCTTAATAAGTTACTCATGTGGGTGTCGTGTTGAAAAATGAATGCCTGAAATAAACATGCGCGTTCCAACAGCAATATCAGCAGCCAGTCATCCGAATACAAACTTGAACCAGCTAAGTAAACAACATTATAAACATCATCATCATCATCAACAGCAGTGGTGGTAGCGGATCCGGAAGCGGAAACAAGTCATAAAACTGCAGATACTAACAACAGCAGAGCCCCAAAACCTGCAGCGCGCTGCCCACGTTTGACAGCGCGCAAAGTCGAATTTCTTTTTTTTAATTGAAAATAAAGCAAACAACTTGAATATAAAATATCTAAAACTAAGTATGCCTAAGGATAACATGACAACGACAACGACAATGCCAATGACAATGACAATGACAATGACAATGATAATGACAATGACAATGACAATGACAATGACAATGACAATGACAATGACAATGACAATGACAATGACAATGACAATGACAATGACAATGACAATGACAATGACAATGACAATGACAATGACAATGACAATGACAATGACAATGGCAATGGCAATGACAATGACAATGACAATGACAATGACAATGACAATGACAATGACAATGACAATGACAATGACAATGACAATGACAATGACAATGACAATGACAATGACAATGACAATGGCAATGACAATGTTAAAAAAGCTTCTCTTATTTGTGACAAAGTAAGCCAATTGGTAAGAATAATAAAATAAATTGCAAATTGTGAGAATAAGTGTGGAAAAAAGTCAGTTATTTTTGGCCAAATCCCATTTGAAGTCAGTGAATATCCATGGCGGCAGTTTTCTTTTCAATTGTTTCTAGTTGGCTCCCATGACATGCCCATTCTTCTACCTCAGCGACTTTAATAATACAATTTACATATATGTAGTTATGTGGGGATATACACTGTGGGCTTAGCCCATCGTGCAACAATTGAAGCAGACGCATATACATACAAATTGTTGGGGGAATGCTAAAGTATTTTTAAAGAACACCCACAGAGATACACACAGAGCCACATAAACAGAGACACATTTGCACATTCGCTCAGAGCGACATTTTCACATCTGAGAATCTGGCAGCACTCACGTTAGACTAAGACTTGCCTAATTCGCATTGAAAATAAGGATTTGCCTCGTATTATCAAAGAGTCATTGTTACGGGCTTAGCATTTGCCTTGGCTGTGGCCCATGGCGTGCAGGTCCCGGCCAGAGGCTTTAGCAATATCTCAATCTCTATCTCTATCTGTATCTGTATCTGTATCTCTGTATCTTTATCTGTATTTGAGTTTGTGTGCGCGCCTGTACTTGAGTTCACTTCAATTTATATAAATTCTGTATTTAAAGAAAGAAAATATTAATTTGATTTGGACTTTGTTCATAAGCCAACTGCGGGCCTATGCAGTTTGTAGTCAACTAACATTGAACATGGAGCTTTTCGTGGCTGTTTAGTCAACCCTTCGACGGCTGTTGCTGCTGGTGTTGAAAGTGCTTTCACCCAAGCGGAATCAACTTAATCAATTGATAAGCATTTGTGACAGGTGCCAGAACAAATTCTCTAAGCTCCTGTTAACATGCAACAAATTGGCAACGCTCTTAGCCAAGTTGCTGGCGTTGAAGTTTTTGGGCTTGGTCTGCTTGAGCGTTCGGCAACCCAAACCGATGATCGACTTTTGCTGGGTCACAGCCACTTCATTTTCGGTGGGACGCCAACTAACAAAAGGGGCCCAGAAACGCGTTTGCCAACCCATTTGAGTGCTTGCTTGCTGCCAAGACTTATAACTACTCGAGGAAGTGCTTCACCATAACTGGTAATTTCCGCTCAAAATATGCGCATGTCTGTCTCTCCTCCTCCTCTCTAACTCTGTCTGTCTGTGTGTGTGCATATTTAAACTTTAGAGCTTTTGTTGCGACCACCGGCATAGCTTAGCCATGATGACTCGCCAGTACACAGTTTGCCGGCTCGATGACTCGCTAGCTGCCAAGAGCTTACGCGCTGAATAACAAACAAGTTGTCAATGATGTGCTCCGTGCTCAGCGCTCAGCGCTCAACATGTAAACAGGATCTAAAGATAATAATTTATCAATGCAGCAAGTTTTCTAGCTATGTATACATATATCTGTATAACATAAATTGAATTTAATAGCAGCTGGCTAATCTCATGGAAATTTGTAGCTGCCCCGTGGGCAAAGCCCGGATCAAAGGTTGCCATGCCGCAAGTCTCTGCACTGAAAGGGTATTTGCAAACGCTAATAACTGTGGCATACTTTATGGCGCAGCAAACAAGCTGCTGCCCAGCCTCACTCATACACATAAATGTATTCATTGCATGTCTATAAAAGCCTAGTCATAAAAGAAACGAAATCAATTCGAATAAAAATGCGATGTGCGTTGTATAGATGCTTAAGTAGACTTTAACTCGCCCATAAATTAAAATTCAAATGTCTTTACAGGCCCATCGAACGAGACCTCAATGTGCCAACAGATGAAGACAGCATCCTTGAAGTGGCCAAAACAAACAACAACAACTCGAGAGATTAGATTCTTACAAAAACAGCTTGGCTTGGTGTCTAAGTACTGCAGCCCAAAGACCTGCTAACCAGAACTAGTAGAAAGCGTCGGGTCCGGGCAAAGTTCGGGTCTTGATTTAAAATCTATCAAATATCTTCTTCATTTTTAGCTGTCATATTTACATCTTATAACTCTTTCTTCCCCTAAGCCATGTATCTTCCATAGAATTAAAATATATATTTAATTATTTTTATATAAATTAAGTTACCTTAAAGATAGCAGAGGATGACATCTGTAAATATTTCATCAAATAAAATATTTTTAAAAAAATTGTTTTTTAAATTACAAAATAAATTTCGAGCGAAGATTTAGTTGTCTATGGAGCTTGCTGTGAACAGCTCAAAGGACTGCTAGCGCCCAGCTAGCTCTACCAGGAGAAGACTCAGATGTCGCCGCCCTCAAGACCAGCTGGACCGAGTCTTGACCTATTGATGTAGCACTTATCTCGTAAGCTTCTTCTGTATCAATTGCACCCTAACATCTCGTTCTTTCACTAAGATATGTATCCTATATTAGTTCGTTCTATAGCTCTAAGCAGATATATACATACATTTAATTAATTTCTGTTTAGATTAAGTTGCCCCAAAAGTAGCAGGACCAGTCAAAAAAAAAAAAAATAGTGCACAATAAGCGAAGCAATTTAATTTATTTTTGTTAATCTGTAAAAAATTTAAACAAGAATATATAGGAATACCATGAATAAATTAAATTTAAAATTAACTGCCAGTACACTAGCGGAGCAGCGAGACGATATATCAATATTAATCGATATATCGTTCATAATAATATAATAAGTTCCATCTATCGATTGTGCTCTAATGGGACAAATATCATTTATATAGAAAATTGAAAGCTCTTTCAAATGTGAGTCGCATGACAGCAATTTGAAATTGTATTCAATTTGCATTAAACTCAAACATATATACTCTGAAAAAGGTAAGTTTAAAATTAACTGCCAGTACACTAGCGGATCAGTAAGACGATATATCAATATCGAACAAAATGAATCGATATATCGCTAAAATTAATGTCCGTTGGTACTATTGATGGTGCTGTCGATGGTTTTCACAGCTCTAATAAGACATATATCATTTACATAAAAAATTTAAAACTATTTCAATTGTGAGTCGCATGACAGCAATTTGTAGCACAAAAGTTAAACTAGAAACTCATATCAATAATGAAACTGTATTAAATTTGCATTAAACTCAAATATATATACCACAAATAAGTAAAGTTTAAAATTAACTGCCAGTACACTAGCGGATCAGTGAGACGATATATCAATATCGCACAAAATGAATCGATATATCGCTCAAATTAATGCCCATTGGCACTATCGATGGCTTGCACAGCTCTAATAAGACAAATATCATTTCAATTCTCCGTATCAATATTTCAGTTGTCAGCAATTTGTAGCACAAAACTTAAATAAGAAACTCATATCTATAATGAAATTGTATTAAATTTGCATTCAGCTCAAATTTGATCAAAAGTAGCATGTGCTTGCCTTATCTCCAATGGCAATTTTTGAGCGTAAGACAACACCCACATCAAAATGACTGAGAGCATAGATTTATGTATGAATATGTGTGCATATTGTATGTGCTTGAATACAATTGTTAAGTTGGACAGGTAATTTTATAGAAACATGTCACCTTTGCGCATTTAGATAAGCTTAGACATTAACCCATTTCATTTGATGTAGCTGCGGACGCACTGGCAAATATTTGAACCCAGCTCATTTGGAGTGTCGTCGGGTGGAGCCGGAGGCAGGGCAGCAGGCAAACACCTGCTGCAATCATAATATTGAGGCCACAAGCATTGGGAATAGCCAGACATTAAATGGTTGAGCCACACACACACATAGAGTCGCTTACTCGTTCTATTTACGTAGCTGCTCGATGTGGGTCATCCCATAAATTAGAGACTGCAGTCCGCCGAGTACGCTGAGTTTTTATGAAGCTTGCAGCGAAAAAACACACACAGCCACACACATTAGCTAACAGACACAATGGGTGCACGCTCACATTTACAATTCAAGTAGCTGTTGGCATCACTTAATGTTAGCCACTCGATTGGCATAATAAAACGATATAAATATACACAATATATATATACATATCTTTCAGATAAGGACAAAGCTAAAGATGTCTAGCTGGCTTACCTTGAGAGAACTGAATGAGCTTGCAGAGGAACTCGCCAAAGATGAAGTTGCGCAGCAGCGTGCCAACGAGTGTGACGGGCATGCAGAGCACACCCAGCAAGATGTCCGAGATGGCCAGGTTGAGCAGAAAGACATTGGTAATGGTGCGCATGCGGCGATTCTGCACCAGCGTCAGCACCACCAGCAGATTGCCAACGACGGCGCATAGCAGAATGATGCTGTAGCAGGGTATCACCCAGATGGGCACATCGGCGCTGACGCGCGACATGCTCCGATTGGCCGGCTGCAGCATTGGCGTGGGCAGCACCGTGGTCGATGCATTGCCGCCTGCGCTTAGCGTTGCCATTGATCCTGCCTCGGCTGATGCTGACAGCTCATTGCTATAGATGTAGAGATCGCTGCCGTTGAAGCCGTCGCCGCTGCCACTGCCACTGCCACTGCCACTAGCGCTGGCGCCGTAGATCTCCTCGGCGGCATAGCTGGCATTGAGCTGCAGTGCAGCATTCGTTGCCAGCGGCGCGAGCGCAGACAGCAGCTGCCGATAGTTGTAGTTGGGGCCAATCGTGAGGCTGTCTCTCTATCTCTCTCTCTGTCACACACAGCACTGGGCCACAACTACTGGGCCGAAACTCACTCACTGACGCGTTAACTCGAAAAAAACAAAATAATTGTGAGCAGTTGCCAGACTGAGTGACAGACAGACCAACTGGTAAATCAGCGGTTGCCGCGCCGTGTGCCGCCGTCTCGAAGACTCCGTCGTGCACTGAATGCTGAGCAATGCCAACAGTTCTTTGAGTCCCCATTGGACCAACAGTTGCGCCAGCCAATGCCAAAACTCACCACACGCCGGCAACATGACCACGGCTTGGCAACATGTTGCCAAGGGACTTGTTGCCAACAGCAGCATTTGCCTTCGCTGCGCTCCATGCCTTCTCTATGCAATGCAATACAAAAATCTTGCCAATTTTTATTTGATTTATAAAGGATCCTTTAAGGTCCTGGTAATTGATATTATGCAATTCTGCTTATTTCCTTTGACAAAACTAATCAACTTTAGGCACTTTAGCAATGATTTAAGCACTTTCTTATAGATAAACAGATAGAAGTGTTGGAAAATATATAACTTTTCTTTATGGAGCTCCATCAAAGTGTTATACATAGAGCGACCACACAAGAGCAGCACAAATATAAATAGCAAATGTAGCAAATATGATTTGATATGTGAAGTTTCTTTTGGTTTTATTTTGAAGCTACATGCATGCCGTTATCTATGATATAGCAGTTCAATCAGTTAAGATCTAAAACTGATTTTATTTATTCATGCAATTATTCTGTGAATTGGCATAACATGCAAGTAGACGAAAGTTTGCAACTTCAGTATTAGCAATAAAATTTTAATTTTTAAAAATTATTTTCCAACTCTCGAATTGTGTTAGATATTTTATAATTAAATGGCAAGTCTTACTGAATATTTTAACTGCTAAATGGCATAGCTAACTTTAACCACTGTTTAAATATGGCTAATAGAAAAACTAACACTCATGCTTGGTCAACCGCTACTTTGCGGACTTCCTTTGAACTCTTTTATACATGACCTACGACAACATTCAAGCAGCTCAGCTGGCTTTAAGCTCAACTTGAACTAATGCACATGTACTCGTTAATACATGTAGAGAAGCAGATAATGATCGACTACAACATACCCTGCACTGTCAGCAATGAGTCTTGCATGCTTGGCACAATTTCTGTCGGCGAAAATCTGTTCGCATCGCATGAATATTGTAATTTCTTTTTGCCGTGTGGAAGAAGTCTTCGTACATATATCAGCAGAGCAGATATTTGTACAGCTTGCGGAATTAATTAAATGATTAATTGCTGCAATATTTGGCAATCAGCTGGCATTTACATAACTAAGTGAGTTGACAAAAATTTGCATGCGCCTGGATTGGAGCATTGTCCTTGCGCCGGAGCACGACTCGCGGCGCGGCGCGCAATGACATTATTATAATCACTGGCTGGCGTTGAAAAGGACAGCACATTTGTCAAGTTAATTAGCGTACCGGCGACGGCTTCCACTTGTTTACACCTTTTGCTCATTATTTAAGCGTCGCTTCGCTTTGCTCCGCTTTGCCTCGCTTTGCTTTACTTTGCTTTGCTTTGTTTTGTTTTGTGTGTTGTCCGACGCCACCTTTTGGCTCTCTGTCATGTTTGCTGCCCTTCTGCTTGGGCTGGGGCCAGATTCATAAATCAAGCGCCAACTTTCAACCGCAAAAACTGAAGCTGAAACATTTCGCACATCATCTTGAGCCAGGCTGTAAATGTTCTGCCTCTGCTGCCAGCAGAAGTGCGCCAAGTTTTAGGTTTATTGGTTTCATGTTTCTTGTTTCTGTTTCAGTTTTATTTTTCTGTTTTTTATTATTTTATTTTCTAATTCAATTAAACTTTTGGCAGGGCCTTAACAGCCGAAGCACATAAATAATGCCGTTGCATTAATTAAACTTGGCCAAATCCGCCCGAAATTCCAGCTACGCCCAAACTGGACCCATTTGATTGGCGAGCGAAGTGCGCACTCCATTTGTTTATTCACTTTCCGCTTTCATTTTAATTATTGTATTTGCATCTGTTGCTCTTTGACATTGGCTCTCACTGCCTCTCACACAGATCACTTGCTGAGGACTCCACAAATATTGATTTGGCAATAGCAATTACTTGCTTAGGGTATTTCCGAGTCGATCAATGCCAACGACAACAGCAACAAAAAGAAAACAAATTCGTTATTTTAATGCCAATGCAAATCAAGTCGCGCTCAAGTTCATTTCACATCGCCTAATGGCATCAGCAGCCCATGGAGATCAGCCGATAAACAAGCATTTCGCACACTTCAAATTAACTTGCCGAAATTCCACTTAAATGTCGTCCATATTTCAAGCGACCCATCAGCATTGCAATTTGACCTGCAAAGCCAAAGGCAAGTCGAGGACTTCCGAAGTAATCCGCTTAGGGAAACGGACCGATTCAAATACAGATTTCATATAAATTTCAAGTCCTTGACATTTACCTGACCGAATCGTGAATTCAACTTGATATAGATATTTTATATATATACAAGTATATATATATATATATATATATATATATACTTGTTTGGCAATGAAATCGATATGCAGAAGACCTATATATATAAGCATGTCTATATATAGGTCTTATGCATATCGATTTCATTGCCAAACAAGTAAGAGCTGAGCAGGCGAGCGAAGCAGACTGCTTAATACTCGCTCAGGATTCAAAAACATTTAAATCAATTTTGGTAAATCTCTTGAGGGAGTCTCCAGTAACTTAACTGTTAAATTGAATAGTTCTACCTACAAAATTATACAATATATAGAATTTTTTCGATTTGATACGTTCATACGGAAAAACAGATGGGGGGACGGACGAAAGGATAGCTAAACGGATGGATGGATGGACAGACGGACGAGCGGACAGACTGATAGATAAATGGTAGGACGGATGGACGGACGAGCGATCAGACGGACGGACAAACGGACAGACAGACAGATACATAGAGGAACGGATGGATGGATGGATGGAAGGGCAGACAGATTGATTGACGGATGGATGGATGGATGGATGGGTAGACGGACGAGCGGACATTCGGACGAATAGATGGACGGACGAGCGGCCAGACTGACGGATGGATGGAAGGACGATCGGACGGACAAACGGACAGACGGACATATACATGGACGAACGGACTAATGGATGGATGGACGGGCAGGCAGGCTGATGAATGGATGGATGGGACGGACGGACGGATGGATGGATGGACAGACGGATGAACGGACAGACTGATAGATAGGCAGACGAATGTATAGACGGACCAGCAGACAGACTGATGAATGGATGGATGGATGGATAGACGGACGAGCAGGCAGTCTGATAGACAGGCGGACGAATGGACAGACGGACCAACGGGCAGATGGACGAGCGGACAGACTGATGGATGGATGGATAGACGGACGAACGGATGGATAGACAAACGATCGGACGGGCGGACAAACGGACAGATAGACAGATACATGGACGAACAGACGGATGGATGGATGGACGGGCAGAAGTATGAATGGACAGACCAATGAATGAACGTTTGGACAGTCGCATGGCCGAACGGACAGAGTTATTTCTGGACAGTAAGACTGATGTGGCGCAAAACCAATATACTCTTTTCACTTCGTAAGCAAGTTCTTTCCCTTAAATGTAAAGCTTGATTAAGTTGCCATTGAAGGCAGCAGAAAACTCGTTTGATAAAATATACAAATTTTGAATGAATAAAAAATAATAATAATAAAAATAAAAAACAACTGAACAAGTGAAGTTTCATATAACCAACGACTATCAAAGAGTTCTTGTTAAAATAAAAATTATATATCGAATGCGTATTTCTATGGAACAGCTCTGACAATGGGCTTTAATATGCAGCTGCAGCTGCGGCTTCAGCGTGCTAGAATCAATAATAAACCTATTAACTAAGCTTTAATTCAAGTTCACATCCAGCTAGATTTATGAGAGCTAAAGTGCAGAATAAACAGAATTCTTTGTGGTCTGCATGGGTGTGCGTGTGAGTGAGTGAGTCCAGTTGGCACCCTTTCTATGTGCAATCGGATTATAATCGCAAATGCTTTAGTCGACAGAGGAGCTGCCGCAAATGGATATTAAATTATCTCCCGCTGCGCGTCCAGCTGAGGATAATGGAATAATTTTGAAGTGGACAGGTGCAGTTGGAGCACTTGAAGCTGTTCATGTTTGATGTGGCGCCAGAAGAATTCGAGCTACTTAAGAACTATGCAGTTCGCATTGCTATCATAATGGCCATCAAGTCATTAGGCATTCCATTTATACTGCGTACAGACAGACAACAGGTGAGCGGCTTAAGGTGAGGGTGCGCCCAGGTTGGCTGCTTTCGACGGTTAAACGGTTTAGCTCAACAGGATTTCAAATCTCTCGCCACCTGCGTCCCATAAACTGAGGCGTTGAGCACGAATTTATAGCGCAGTCTCGACGCAGCTCGTTTGCGCCTGGAATCACCTTGTTCTGGGCGTTTGGCTGTGCCTTAGTTTATTGACTTGAATGAAAATTCTTCTTCTTCTTCTTCTTATTCTCATTTCTTTCTTTTTTTGGGTTACAGTTACAAATTACTTAGTGTGCTCTTCCGAGCAACTTTTATGTGAGTTTGCACTGTGATTTTGTTTGTGGCACTTCTTTTCTTTGTTTGAAGCTCGGCTGGCAACAGTTTATGACCTTTTATTATTATTGTTGTTTCGCGCTGCTTGCGCTGCCTCAAATTATGTTATAAAGTGCAGTGGTAAATTTGTAGCCTCCATTATTTGGTGCCCAGCGGCAAATGCGCTAAATACATAAATCGAGACAGCAAGAAACTGAGAATCCCAAGCCAAATGTCTAAAGCAAAGGCCAAAAAGAGTCAGCCTTTGCCCTGCCCTGCCCCGCCCCGCCCTGCCTGACCGCTCACTTAGTTAAGTTCATTAAGCGTCGGCTGTTGACTTGGGCTCGGCTCGGTTCACAAATAAAGGTTTTCCAGCCGAACTTTTCCAGCAGCGTCCCCAGGATAAACTGAATTGAGAATGCTAAACATTCTATTAAGTAGCTGCCACAGACTCATTACGCGCTCCGTTGACTATGCAGTTTGCAAATCTTATAATTATGATTAAGTTCAAGTCCAATAAACACATGAAAGTCTATCTAGGAGAGAAGTTAGAGAAGAATAGAGTTGCCCATCAAAGCAGTAAGCAGAGTGTGCCAGTGTTCCGGGTATCTCTCAGTCAGGCACTCCCGACCAAAGCACGTTTTCCTCATTATAATCGCATTCATTTATGTATAATTAGTTAAGTGAAAGCCATTCGCATTTCGACTGTCTCGATGGCAAGTGATGCCAATTAAAAACAAATATGATCAGCATTGTGTGGAAATAATGAATTTCGCTTCAGTTCATTCAGCCATAAATTTAATGAGCTTTGGGCCAGGCTCGATACTTGTCGCTTGTCAAAAAATAAAAATAAAACAAGTAAGAAAACTCTAGTCGGTGGTGACCGACTAGAAGATGGCCGGAACCCCGTCCGATCTGCGTTTTAAATATACTCATATTTATTAAAGCAAAACAAATCTAAAATTAAATTAAAAAAAAAAAAAAATTTGTTTTTTTTTGCTGGTATTCAAAATATAACAAAAACCAAAATTTTATAAATCATAAATGAATGTAAATCAAAAATTTGGAGACTCTAGCTTCAAAGATGTACGAGATATAATTTAATAACTTGATTTCGATAAGGTTATTAATCGATAAAAATGAAACGGAAATAGTTATCGATTTTTTTAAGCAAACTTGATATTTTCGTGCTATGCATGGACCCACAGAACAAATTTCAAGTCTCTAGCTTTTATGGGCTCTGAGATAGACGCGTTCATACATACGGACGGACAGACGGACAGACAGACAGACGGACAGACGGACAGTCGGACAAACGGACAAACGGAAAAATCCACTCAGTTCGTCACCCTGATCAAGAATATATATACTTTATGGGGTCTGCCACGCCTCCTTCTGCCTGTTACATACATTTTCACACAAAAATTATAACCTGATTTCCCATTTTCAATGGATTCAGGGTATAAAAACGTCCACTTATCGAGTCTCAGCTGCTGTTGCTGCTCATCATCTTTGTATTTAGCATGAAAAGCGATTTTTGATTGAAGAAAACATTTCATGTTTTCCAACTGGTCTCGGCTCTTTATTAATTTTGGGCTTTCGGGCTGCGCCTGCCTGCCATAGAGAGTCGTGTTTGTTGTTGGCCGTGTGCTCTTTTTGTGCAGACATATTTAATATTTGTACATGGTCTCAATCGAAGCCCATTGGAGCTGCTACCATGCCCACGCCCACGCCCACGCCCACGCTCACGCCCTGAAGGCCACGCCCACACTCACACGCTCTCTCCGTCTCGCCTATGGCCACGTTAGGCCGTGTTCGGGGCATGCCCCATGATGCTGACTCCAATGCGCATTTGACAGGCATCGCACGTTTTTTGGTCAGAGCAAATACGAGCACACCTACACACACACACACACACATGACGCACACCCACGCACACTTGTGTGCATATGCAGCATGCAGATACCCTGTAAAAAAGAATAGATTTTAGTTTTTAGATTTCTCACTCAATGAAATATTTATGTAATTACAAAGAGTCGCGCGAGTCGAACTTTGATATGTGCATAAAAAGTCAGCTACAGGATATCTATCAGTTGGATACTCCCTCTTACTCTCTCTCTTTGTCTCTCTCTCTCACTCACTCACACTTGTTTGATTTTTGGTTTTGCTGTCGGCTCTTTAAATTGACGTTATGCATACGCCCTGCCCTGTTGGCCGTTGTGTGGTAAAATGTTTATGCTCTGGCGGTGACCATTTGCATTTTTTGTCCATAATTTCGAGAAAAATTACTACGTGTGTGACATGTTGTCCAAATAAATCAAACCGGGAGCTGCCACCCGCCAGCCGCCCAAGCCAATACCGCAGCGGCAAATGCCTCAGATTTGTTGCCATTAGCTCAGGTTGGGTTCAACTCGCACGCGCTGCGCATTGTCTCAGCGAGCGAATGTCATAAATTCAGTCAACTTGAAATTGAAAATGTATGCAATTTATATATGGATGGCAAGAGGCCTCCGTCCGTAAATGGCAACTGTGGCTGGGCTAGAGTGGCATATTTTATCACCTGCCCGGAACGCAGGCCAAAGGCCCATTTAAGCGCCATCTGATAAATGACAGCTCATCACAATGGGCAAGAAAACGGCAGACAAAGTTCGCGTGGCCAGCGAATCAATCAAAACACGGCCGACCATGCTAACCATGCATCCATAATCTGCACTGGCTGACACTCGCCCTGAGTACCTCGACCCCTGAGTACTCAGCGAGATAAACAATACTTTAATAATACCCACAAACATATAGATCTATGTCTGTATGTCTATCAAAGAGTGTTGAGAACATGGCACTCAATCAAACACTCACTCAGCGCTTGCTCCACGTATCAACAGCTACTCAACTTGCGAAGCAATTACGAATTTTTTAAAAGTTATCAGCAAATATTTAAATTTTAATTGGATTCAGGTCAACCTGTCCTGAGTAGAGAAATGTTAAGCTAAGTCGATTAGGACACCCACCTAGATAGAGCTGACAGAACCAACGGCAGTGACTCCACTCGATGGTTTCTACTATGGATCGATATGGATTCCATCGATCGATTTAGCAGCTCCACTGCTTATGGGAAATAATATATTTTAATTGTTTATCTGGAAAAGAGTATTTAAAATTAACTGCCAGTGGCTAATTTAACTCACAGCTATCGGCTAAGTGAGACGATATCTCAACATCGCACAAATTGTATCGATGCATCGCTAAAGTGAATATCCAGGTGTCATCGATAATTTTAGCAGCTCTACTGCTATGAGCGAACCAGGGCTGATTGATATTAGAAAAACATCGATGTTGACATCAATGTCATTATCGAAAGTCCAACGATCATCGCATAGCAACATCGATGTTTTTGCTTTCAATATCAATAATCACCGAACATCGATGTTCATCGAGAATCCTTTGAGCGAATTCCAACTCAGAACTGATCTCTGCACTCGCTCACTAAGTATGCTCACCTTAAAGACAACTTCAACTTGCTACGCATTGCGTGACAAACCCAGATAACTAATGATTATGGCCGACTTTAGTTACAGCACGTCGAAATTTAGCAATCGTTGTCATATTCCAATCCAATCGCATGTAGCTGCGCGCTGCCTCGTCACTAGTTGATTGATATTTATTTGTGACCCGAAATGCCCAGAATAATAATAATGTGGGTAATACCCTGTTGGTTAGGGCAGCGGCAAATCAGCATTTGGGGCATTTGACGAGTGGCGTTGAGTTTGTGGCTTGATTTTAATTTTGATTGATTGCTGTGACATCATTTACGGCTCAACAGCAAATCAGGTGAGCGAAAGTGACAGCAGCGCCTAGACCCTAAACCCTAGACCCGATGCCCCATGGAATCGAAATGCGACAGGACATTGTTGCCACGTGCCCGCAAGTTGAGCCCTCTCTTAGCCCTCTTAGCCAATCCGCATTTGTGGCTCCAGCCATTGTCCCAACTACACACACACAGCTAGCTCCATGCCCACCCACACGCATACGGATTTAATTACAACGTCAGACAATGACTGTCAAGCGTAGCGACATTCATATTCCGCTGGGAATGCCATTAGGATAGCTAGTGACTGCTCGGATGAGCGCGACTTTATTCCCATATACTTCAAATTGGCCAAGTCACACAGATGTAACCACATTTCAAGCCAAATTACACAAGCCGCCCACGCTCCGTCGCAGATCAAATGGCAAAGGTTGCAGACAATGCCATTTGAATACCCTGGCAGGGTATATCTATAACTGACTATAGATATAGCTAAGCATCGTGGCTATGTAGACCTTTTCCTTTTTTGAACTTATTGTGAGCAGCTTTTTCGGTTAATTAAACACATCAAAATTCTTTTTGCTAACTCGACTAGTGATGGCACAATTGATCATACGATAACATAATAATAATTGTATCGCAAAAGAGGCTGCGAATAATTGAAACATTAATCGATTATTTGCTCGAATAACCGGTTCATTCTACTGGCATGGCAAGGGCACACGAACGCCGCAAGAAATATTTATTCTGCTACTCATAATCGCACTATCGCCTACTCTCGATCGTTCTTTAGAAACTATCGTCGACTATCGATGGTTTTACAATAGCTATCGTTGGTTTTTAGATAACTATCGTCGACTGTGGCTGGCTCTGAAATAACATGGCTCTCCCACCTCTAATTGCTATTGGCCTGCTGCAATATGCATATAAAGCATAGCTCAATACAGCTTTTCTCTAGCAGCACAAATTACAGGGTATACAGCACTAAGTAGCTACACTTTTAGACATACAAATTATATACATATATTTATATGTATGTGTGCAAATCCGAGCTAAGTTCCTTTACCCAGAATTACATTCAATTCGAGTCTAAGCTGCTGTCCGGCTGCCTTTGGCAATCATCTTAAGGATTTGACTAAATGTTGAGGTATTGGCCAACTGTATTTAATGAGCTAGTCGATGCCGTCAGCACGTGATATTGATCCAATTTCGTTGGGCCAGCAGTGTAACAGGTAAGTTCGTATTGTTGCTGTCTGAGCAGTGTTTAGGAAATTGGATTGCCAGCGAGCCACCGAGCCAGCGCTGATCGGCCTGATGAGATGTAAAATGTTCTGAGCTACGTTTGCTAAGCGGCTTAATGCAGCGCGCTGCCAGCTGAATTCTAAAATGTTTACCTCTGCGCTGCTTCGTGTTGGCAAAGTGCATTTCAATATCCGCGTCTCGAAGCTTTTCCCATAGTTGTTTATATTTCGCCAGCTTATGCAGGTGCGCGTGTGTGTGTGGGTGTTTAGCGTGGTTGAGTGGGTGGAACAACGGCTTACACACACGCGCCATCACATTTCTGCTGCGCCACATGATTTCCAAGTCACTTCCGGGTAACGGAACGTCACCTGCATGGATTTTGTTTGTTGAGCGAGCGCACAAGACTAAAAATAAAGTTGTCTGCTGCACAGTGAATAGGAAAAACAACAACAGCAAAGAAGAAGAAGAAAACACTGCCAAGCAGGGAGTGCCTCGCTCAAATCAGCGAATAGGTGAGACGTCAAGAAAAATGAAAAAGCCCAACAAAAACAACAAAATCTGAAACAATAAAAACAAAGCAGGAAATAAATAATAAAAGTAAACACGAACAAGTACAATTATCTACGGGTGGGCAAAGATTAAATACCCTGTCTCACATGTCCCAACACAGTGAACTCATTTTGGTAATGATTCTCGGAAAGATTGCGCTCGCTTGGCTAAGTACATTGTGGCAATATTATGCGAGTGAATTTTGCATTTGAATTTTGCGCTTCTTTTTTTCTACCTTTCATTCGCTAATTCTAACTGCAAGCGTGTGTGAGAGAGAGAGAGAGGCAAAGATAGTTGCGGCTGGCAGGCTGTTGTACAAGAATCCCAGCAGACATTTCACTGCGAGGGTGAGAAAGAGACAAACATAGTAGTGGCTGAATGTAGTTCTGATTGCTGCAGAGTGCAAGCAAGATGGCTAGTTAGGCACTCTACAGGCTCGTTATGTTTTCTGTGCACAAAGATGTTGAGCAGAATTACTTATAAGGTGAGCGAAATAAGTAAATGGGACACTACGCTGAACGACTAAACCGATCAATATATTAAAAAAAAAAAGAAATTGGTGTTTAAACTTAATAAAATGATCATTATACTTTAACTTAATGAAAACCAATAAAAATTACGAAAATATAAAAAAATTAAACAAAATATTTTTAAAAAAATAAATAAATAACCGGAAAATATTCATAATTTGTAACTTAAAACTAGAAAAAATCAATCAAATAATTTCGTATTTATTTCACACACTTTTATGCTGCAATTTCATTGCTTCTACAATTCTTTGCCCCCATAAGTAGGCAACGGAATGCGTTAATCTAAACTCAAATAACAAATAACAACTGAATCCTTTTGCGCTACTTGCTTGTTGCTTGGCCACGTGATGATTATGTGAGAGATCAGAAATGTAATCTTTTATGTAGGGAACTTAATATTAGTTGGCGGAGGGCAACGGTTGATGGTCGTTTGTGAAATTAATGTCTGAACTTACGTACATAAAATGCGAAATAAAACAGTGACCAGCCGCACACCCGGCGGGCCACTTGAGGACGCCTCGTTTCCTGCAGCCATTTTGCAGATGGTGGTGCCTTATCAATGTTTAAACAGCGCAGCGAGCAGCAACAACAATAAAAAAAGAAGCAACAACAGCAGGAGCTGAATATGCAACAGCGAGAAGCAACAAAAGTAAACTTAAATATTTTAAGGCGCCATTTTATGATAAACAACATTTACAGACGGAGTTGGAGTTGGAGTTGGAGTTGTGCTTGGGTTTTCTTTTTTGTTGGGTTTTGCGGGAGGGGGGCATGAGGGTGTGGGAGGGGCTTTCGGCTTTGGGTTTTTAGGTTTTTGGGTTTTGGTTTTGGGGATTTGTGTGTGGCCATTGCTGGCTCGTGGCTGCCGTGTTGCCATGTGTCGCCAGCTGCCGCTGCTGATGCTGCTGCTCATTTGGCTGCCTGCCTTGGCGCCTTTTGCTAATGCCCGTCCTTTTTTTTATTTTTATGTTTTTTCCAGTCCATTGTAAAGTTTTTTTTTGTGGTTTCTTGAGGCGCCTAAAGTGTGTCAGGCCATGTCATTTTTTAAGGGGTATAAACATATAAGTATATACAGCGCTGGTCATAAAAATAGTAGTGCGCCTGAAATGTTGAACAGCCAAATTTTGTGTTAAGCATTAAGTATATATTCAAAGCAATTTGAATATATATTTATATACATATATGTAATTTAAATACTCTTTTAAAATTGTTTTCAAAATTTTGCTGTTCAACATTTCAGTCGCACTACTATTTTGATGAACACAGCTGTACATACAATATAAGCAGGCTTTGAAGTACATACATATATATCAACGGCTCTGGGTCAATGGCATAAAAGTGAAGGCTTTAAGCTGCTTTAAGTGTATAAATAAAGGAAACAATATTTTGTAATTTCCGGTATAATTTCTTGAAGGCTCGAAGGTCGCTCGATTGTCTATTATTGGATGGACTCAGGGTTCACAGTTCAGTGACAAAAGGCCAGGGCAAAGGCTCAATAAGGTAAAGGAAATTCAATTTATTTTTAAAGGGGTCAATATTGGACTGGAGCTGGCGAAATGCAACTGATAGATGAGAGACACTTGATCGCAGATGCATCCTTTGATTTCTCATAAATCATATTTGAGCAATTCTGTTAATGGGCATGCATAGCTAACCAGCTAGCCCCCCCCCACACACACACACACACACACACTTACACAGGACAGCTGGCACGTGGAGTGGCTTGCTGATATGATGATGGCTTAGGTCACGCTAAATCCATTTTTAATTAATGAACGTTTGACTTTTGTGCATCGGTCTGGGCGGCAAATTAATTACATCGACACCAGCAGCACCTTTGCCCAGCGCTCGGACATGTTGAACGCGCGCCCAGCTCCAACTAAACCCATAAGCCGCAGAGCCGGCGACCAGCCACAGCCCATTTACCCATTTCAATTACTAAACTGGAATTGGTTCCAGGCAGGTCCCAGCCGAGCCTCAGCTCCCCTCTCTCACTCTCCCACTCTCCCACTCTCTATCTCTCTGTTTTTCTCTGTTTCGCTTTGTCTGTCTCTCGCCTAGCTTCTTAGCTGTAACAGCGCCATTACTTTAAATTGATGTTGTTGCTGTTGTTGGCAGCCCTTTAGGGCATTAGCGGCCAGCCCAGTGTTGCACATGGCACTCGCCACACTAAAAGCCAAAGCATTTTAATTTTAACGCTAATCACATTAATAGCAACTGACCTCATGCTCAAAGCAACCCTTTCCCACACTCCGCCTCTCCTCTGCTGCCTTCAGCCTTGTCTAAGGTCAATTGGTGTGAAAAGCTGGAAAGAGATCGGACAAAGGAAAAGGACATTTCATATTTATTCTTATAATTTTGATTACTTTTCTAGCTAACTGAATCAATAAATGTATTAAAAATAAATATTAAATATTAAATTAAATATTATATTAAAATAAATATTTTTTATTTATTTTTTTGTATACATGAAAAATATACGAAATTGATTTATTTATTTATCTTATCAGTACCGTCTACTAAACAGATTATCCATTTAATGCCCAGCGCAGACAGAGCTCACAAGCAGCCCGGCAGACGATTGCAGCATCTTGATGCATGGCTGTGGCTGTGGCAATGGCAGTGGCAGTAGACTCGACTCGAGTCGCGGCCAAGACGTGAGTGCGCTCGAGCGCGTGGCCAATTGAGCGTCTGCCGCTGGCGGCATAATTGAACGCATGTAATTAAATCTGTAATCAGCTTATGGGGCTTCCGACGACTCGCAGCCAAAGCCAAAATCGAGGCATACAAGTAACAGCGGCAGTGGCTGTGGCAAGGCACGCGTCACTTTGTGGCGCTTTTGTCGGTTGGCACACGCCATCTCGCCAGAGATGTCAGTCAGCTAGGAGAAGCTCAAACCTCAAGCTGGATGGACGGGGAACATGTGACACTTGAACCAGCAGCCAACACAGCCAAGAATCAAAACTTAGCGCTGAAGCCATCTGCATACGACTCGGCTACACAAAATGCTAAATTAATTAACAATCTTTGACTTTCAGGCAACAGCTTAGTCCATGTCAGGCAAAGCGTTCATTCGTCTAAAAAAAATAATATGGGCTTCCTAGTAGAAAGAATGGGTCTAAGTATGAAATGCTCAAGACGTGAGTTGCATATGAATATTTTTATTTTAATTTTATATTTTTTGATGAAATGTTTTCAGTTTAGAATGCTGCGACCTTTAAGGCAACTCAAACTAAACATAAATTAATTTAATATATTTTTTAGGGCTAAGGAAGATAGCCAACACAGAAAACAAAGCTTAGGGGAGGAAGGAGTTATGAGATTACAACTAAAGTTCAAGTGGATATTTGATAGATTTAAAGTCAAGATCCGATGCAATAGGTCTTGAGGTCTATGTCTTCCCCTAGTTCTAGTGCGTGGTCTAACAGCTTATGATATTTTTAAGGCAAAGAGTTAGTAAGTCTTAAGTCGGAAAAGTGCCTTTCATGTATCTTACTAGGTAAGAGAGCAATAACATATTTTGTCATCATTATCATTATTATTAGCAGGCTCAAGCAAAGATTGTCTGTGACGTTTCAGAAAAGGTTTTGCGGCGGAAAAAGTGGAATAGGCATGCAGGAAAACGAATGAAAGTGCGCTTAGCTAGAGCACATAGAAGAGCTCCAATCTTAACAGACAGAAGAAGGCGTGACAGACTCTATAAAGTATATATTATATATGTTCGCTCAAGAGGACAAGCTAAGTCGAGCTAGCCTTGTCCGTTTGTCTGTCTCGGCTCTTGTAATAAATACACAAAATATAGTTAGTCCTATAGCTATAGCTAGTCATAATTATGATCTAAGCATGTTAAACCAAAACAAAATTTAATCAAGTTACTCTGATTGATCTAAAAAAAAGAATCAAGTTCAGCCTCTGCATAAAGTCAAAGAGAAACCCCATATAGAATGATTGAAACATTAGCTCTAAGCAGTAGTCCGGGTATCTGCTAGTCGAGCACTACCCACTAGAGCACTCCTACTTGTTGCTATAGTACCTGACAACTAGGTAAGCTCTAAGAGCTTTAAACTTTAAGCTCCATTTTGAGTTGCCTAATTGTCTAGCTCTATTTGAGACAGTTCAACTGACGAGGAATAGCCAGGAATAGTTTTCCACTGTAAATGAGTCAAAATAAATGTACATTTATACACATTCTTTCTTCTTTTTTTTTACCTAATATTCAGGTTTGTTGGCAAAGGACTTTCATAAAGGAAATCCTTCATAAATACGACTGGCAAATATGACCGCAAAACTGTGGGTAAGAAATCGCATTTTGTTTGTTAGCTTTTAATTGGAGTACCAGCAAATCCTTTTGCACTTTTTCTGAAGTGCACATTTGGGGGCTGTGCGCAACGTTTAGCGATTCAATGTAATATGTGCGCACATATTTATGTTTTCCTTTTAGCCGAATACCAGAGGAGAATGATTTTCGCAAGTGGGCATATTGGCATTGGTGTGAGGCATAAAGTAGATAAGCTATAACTATAGAAGCCTGAGCAGTAAAATTGAAAATGTTAATGTAAAGAAAGAGTTTTACTGAGAATAGTATATACAGCTGTGTTCATAAAAATAGTAGTGCAATAAGCATAATATTTTTAAATGTTGATAAAAATAAATATATATAAATAAATGTATAAATATAATAATATAAAATATAAAATATATTCAAATTGTTTTCAAAATATTAGGTGTATAGCACTACTATTTTCATGAACACAGCTAGTAGAGGTATTTCCCAGTCGTTCACTGCCATCTTAAGCACTGTTACTTGTTTATGTTTTACACATACAGGTGAGCATGTTGCGTGTGTGTGTGTGTGTGTGTGTGTGTGTGTGTGCGTGGGCGTGTATTCGTATTGTACACTAACTAGAAATTCTAGCTACCTGAGAGCTTCGAGTGTGTGTTTTGTGTGTAGCCGTATGTGTGTGTGTGTGTGTGTGTGTGTGTGCCACATATTCTGGAAAGTGTATGAATTTATTTTAGAGCACTATAGTGCACTTCAGGCACAACATACGGTAAATGTTGATGCAGCGGCAGCGCATGCTGAAAAGTGTCCCAACTGGAAATTTATGTGGGTTGCAGTGCAGTTCACGTGGTCAGAAGTTCACGGTTTATTTGCTAATACACATAATGTAGCGCACACGCCAGATTCAACTCACTCATATCTCTAGCCAGTCAGGGCATGAGTCCCTCCATGAGTCCCTCTTTGTAAACACTGTACAGCTGTACATTATTGACCTGGATGTGCTCGGCGATTAAGGGAATCTGTGTCAACAAGCCTCAGTTCTTGAAATCATTTGCAGTTCCACCTGCAAACATATTTGTTCAGCCATAAGAAGTAGTAAATATGTTTACATCCAAATACATGAGCGAGTAAACATGGCACAAAGTTAATAAACGCATTTTTCATTCACAGAATGGAGAATTTGCTTTGGGCAATTGTTGATTTTGTTGATGTATCTTAAATGCCTTGTCCCGAGATAGCCATTAAAGCTGCAGGAGCTAAGCATACATTCGGTGGACACATTAGAGAAACAATTACAAATTTCAATTAAACATTCGCAAAAGTTTCATAGACATTTGCACTGTGGTTGCTTTGGTCCAGCCAGCGGTTTTGTTGAACCTGCCCACATGTCTGACTTGTGTCTGGCAATAAGTTCGCCGACTCGCAATAGGAGACCTACAAAAGGCCACAAAAAAGAAAAAAAATAAAAACAGTTCAAGGACCGAGCATATTTGAATTTATATCCCTATAGCTCCAACCATGTGCGAAGACTGTTTCAATGGCTTCAGATGGGAAAGAGAAGAAGGAGAGCGACACAGAGAAAAACACACATATTAAATATTTAAGCATTGCATAGAAAATAAAACTGGCAATTTGAAATGTATCGAGCAGGATAGGCAGATATGGAAATTAGGCAGACTCAATACTCTAACAGAGATGCTAAGTACTTGAGTAATAGAAGAGCAGAGGAAAAGGTCTAGATCTATTGAAGATGCACTAATGAATAGCCAGAAAAATCAAATTTGATTCTATATAAGATAAAATATTAGAGTATAACATAGATCTATCTAGACCTTGGAAAGTAAGTCATCTCTTTAATAGATATACTCTCAGTCAAAGTGTATTATCGACTTATTGTTTGCACTTTTGCTCTGGCATCTGCCACATTCCATTCGGCTGCCCGACACCCCCTTTAGCATATGATGATGAGGGTTTTCGTTGATTTGTGGCTTTGTCTGTTGCCTATGTGTTTTTCTGCTTTTGCAATTCAAATTGATACTGTTGCTTAGCAGCTTCATTCGGCTGGCATGCGGCATAAGCATATCAGCGTATCAAAAACTGCAACTTGTTTCGCCGAAAAAAAAGAAAAACAAAACAAAACAAAACAGTATGCAGCACAATCCGTGCCTGGCATTGCTTTTGCTGCGTACGGATGAGCACGCATGATATTGTTTTGCATTATTCAGCGCCAGGTAATGTACGCAACCAAGCAACTGCCAGACGCCCACAGACGTCAGAGAGAGAGAGAGAGAGGGAGAGAGAGAGGAAAAAAAGAGCATTGTGGCAGCAAGGCTGATCAAACAAGTAAAAGTGCTCTAGTTGGAAGTGGTCGACTAGGAGATACCCAAACACTACGTTGAGATGTTATTCAAGTCATTCGAGCAACTAAATTGTACTTCATCATTGTGTTCATACGGATGGACAGAAGGACGGACGATTATATAGACGGAAGGACGGATCGAAGGACGGTCGGAAGAACAGACGGAAGGACGGACGGACGGAAGGATGGATGGATGGATAAGACAGAAAGACAGACGGACGAACGGACGGAAAGATGGATTTACGGACAGATGGAAGGACGGTCGGAAGTATGGATGAATAAGACAGAAGGAAAGACGGACGAACGGACGGAAAGATGGATGGACGGACGGATGGATGGACGGCTGAACGGACGGACGGACGAACGGAAGGACGGACATACGGAAGGATATATGGATAAGACAGAGCTAAGCATACAAAGAGCAGAAATCCAATGCGTAGTCGTCAGCTGGGGCAAGTGGCAAACACACACGCATTTGCGCACAGCTCGTGGAAATACTTTCAGTCAAATACAGGCATAGCATAGCATAGTCTGGCACGCCCACCTTTGGAGCTGCTTCATTGCCGACGCACTTATGCGTGGGCGACTGTGGGTGATAATTTGTCAGCTGTCAGTGCTGTATGTTGATTGGCTTCCCGTCGAGTCGCTCTAACTGCAGCTTGCGGCAGACATCCCAGCTGTTGCGTCAATGCAGCACGCCACCTTCATGCTCACATTACACGCGTCTCCAGCCATGGCAAGCCACCAACTTCAGCACAATTTCGCCCGCATGTCAACAAAATAATAGCAACGCAGTGCAGGGCAGCGCAGAGAGTCAGGGAGTCAGGCCAAATGGCACATCAGCTGGATACAAAAAAAAGGAGAAAATATATATATATATAGGAATAAAGCTCAAGCGGTTTTTATTGCCAGCACTTTGAAACTAGTCGACGGCGAGCAGGAAGCGTTTATTTTCAGACGACGGAAGCAGCCCGAGAGGCAGGCACTAACCACACTTTATGCAACATTTATGTAGGCTACAAATTGTCAACTGTTTGAACTTTTATATGGTCCACGCCCGTCAAAATGGCTGAAAACAGAATCGTAAACTACTCCAGCTATAGCTCGACACTGTGTCGACACTAAAAAAAAGGGTATCAAAAATACATCGAGCATGTGTTGTAAATCTTTTGTTGATCGTTGGACTACATGGAAGATAATAAAGCCGCTGCAACTACTTAACTGGAAATACAGGTGAAAAGCTGAGCTAGGCTTACCCTGCGAGCTTGCTCAAATAATGAATCATATTGTAATGTCATGTAGAGACAATCATTTGTTATAAGCTCATTATGAGCATTTTTTTTTTAAACAGGCTGACCACATACGAGCAATAACTTAATAAACTACAATCAAACAAAGTTCATTTAATAATTTACTTTCATTTTAAATTTATTTTGAAGTTACATTTATGCCATTATTTATAAGTAATATTTTTTAAAGTTTGACCAACTCAACTCATTGTGAGCTTCATTATTCCGGCTATTGCGTTTCGAATATTGGCGCCGCATTGAATTTTCTGGGTCTTCTTCACTGCTGCTTGGCTATGGCTTCCATATTTTCTTTCAACTGAATGTTGGCTTAGGCTGCAAGTCGCCTTGATGTCGACGGAGTCTACGACACAATTTTTAGCTGAGTCGCAATTCCAGTTGAAGACGATGAAAAAATAAACAGTTGCTTGATATTTAAATAGCAGAATTAAAATCGAACTTATTTTTAAATAATATATTAATAATATTAATATTAAGCATTAATTTTAATTATAGCTAATTTCCAAAAATAAATAAATACAATATATTTACTTAATAAATATATATATTTTTTTAATAATTACAAAATATACCTATATAATATATATTAGTGATTCAAATTAATTAGTTTAGTTAATTAATTAATATTATTTAAAATTTATTAGATAATATCAAGTAAAATTAAAATTAGAGTATTAACTATTAATTAATTGATGTTTACTAAATTAATTAAAAATTATAAAATATGTTTTGCGGACTTGTCAAAAAAGTCTTGCGGTATTTCCGGAAATACCGCAAGACTTTTTTGACAACCTTATTTCCGGAAATACCGCAAGACTTTTTTGACAACCTTATTTCCGGAAATACCGCAAGACTTTTTTGACAACCTTATATATATTATTAAAAACTTAAATATTAATATTAATAAAAATTAAAAATATGTTTTACATTAATATAATAAAAATTAAAAATATGCTTTACATTAATATATAAAATATAAATTCAATAAAATTATTAATTTAAAATAATTAATTAATATTTATTAAAATATATACATATAAATAATAATATATAATATATATTATTTAAAATTAATATATTAATATTAATTAAAATTAAAAATATGTTTTTAAATTAATATGTAAAATATATATTAAATAAAACTATTAATTTAAAATAAATAATTAATATTTTTAAAATTATTTTTCATTAATTTATTAAAATAAATATAAATTTATCAATAAAAATGAATGAATATTAATGAGTTAAATTATTTCTGAATTTTTATAAATATTTTATATAATTAAATAATATTTAAATTAAATTAAATCTTAGCTGCTTTTTATACCCTGAACCCATTGAAAATGGGAAATCAGGGTATAATGGTTTTGTTAAATGTATGTAACAGGCAGAAGGAGGCGTGGCAGACCCCATCAAGTATATATATTCTTGATCAGGGTGACGAACTGAGTCGATTTAGCCCTGTCCGTCTGTCTGTCTGTCCGTCCGTCCGTCCGTCCGTCCGTCCGTCCGTCCGTCCGTCCGTCCGTCCGTCTGTCCGTATGTATGAACGCGTCGATTTCAGAACCTATAAGAGCTAGAGACTTGAATTTTTTTTTGGAAGTCCCTGAATAGCAGGCGCAGATCAAGTTTGTTTCAAACAATCGATAACTTACACCGTTTTAATGTTATCGATTAAAAACCTTATCGACATACAGTTTTTTAATTCTATCTCGTACATATTTGGAGCTAGAGTGTCCAAATTTTACATTTAGTTTCATTTATATTTTATACAATTTCGGTTTTTGTTAGATTTTGGATATTGGTTCAAAAATTTTCAAATTGAAGGTTAGTTGCAAATATAGCCAATATGTGAATGTGTTTGCGATTTTATACAACTGCATTCAATATAATATATAGATCATATGCTGAAAATTTCATTGAAATCCATTAAGTATCACAGAAGTAATTAAACAAAACGTTTTGTCAATTGCAATATGTGACCAGAAACCCACCCCCGTTTTCATATTTTCTATACATGTGCACACATACATTGAGACATTCGAATGCGAGCATTCTTGTCTGTTCTAAGAATCACTACAATAACAGCTGACTGCGTGAATTTTGCTATAATTCTTAGCTGCATTTAGTCTCAAATTTGCTACTGCTTGGCTAAGCAGTGCAGTGGCGGTGTTGATAGAAGCGGGGCACGCCGTGCCGTGCGCGCAGATCTGAGATCGAGCCCCGCCGATATCAAATATTTTATGTCGTATTTTCTTAATTTTTTATTTTTTTCTTTTATTAAATTATTATTACTCTTTAAAAATTATATTATATTCCAAAAAAAAAAATATGCTTTTTGATTGTGAAAGTGATTAAATTAGCAATTTAATTAAATTTTGTATAAGTTTGTGATGTATACAAGATACGGAATATATTTAAAAACGCAGATCGGACGGGGTTCAGGGGATCTCCTAGTCGGGTACCCCTGACTAGAGTTTTCTTACTTGTTTTATACCCTGAACCCATTGAAAATGGGGAATCAGGGTATAATGTTTTTGTGAAAATGTATGTAACAGGCAGAAGGAGACATGGCAGACCCCATAAAGTATATATATTCTTGATCAGCTCGACAAACTGAGTCGATATAGCCATGTCCGTCTGTCCGTCCGTCCGTCCGTCCGTCCGTGTGAACGCAGTGATCTCGCCAACCACAAAAGCTAGAGATCTGAAATTTGAAATGTATACTCGTGTATATCCTACGCAGTACGAATTTATCATTTTTTTTCGATAACTCATCCCATTTCCTTATTATCGATAAAAATCGATACCTTTTCTTCGTTTTTGAATACCGTTATAGCTATAGATTTCAGATTTACTGTGTGTATCCGTGTAATGAATACAAACATTTTGCAATTTTTTCAAATACTAGAGACTTGTGCTTTGGCAAATACATACATATGAATGTCATTATTACGCTGTAAAAGTTTGATTACGAAAGTCCATCTAGAAGCAAACCTATTCAACAAATAAGTTTCCAAAATATAGCCCATACTGCAGCCCAAGCGCTGCCCGCGCGCAGTCGCTGCGTAAACTGCGCAGTAGCAGAGAAAGTGCTTGTGCGTGCGTGTGCATGTGCGTGTGTGTGTATGTGTTGTTATATGTGCATACATATATATAAAAGAAGCGTAAAATAATTTGAATATCGCATCTTCACAGGGTTCAGGGTATCTCTTAGTCGAGCAGTCTCGACTAGAGCACTCTTGTTTGATTTTAAAGCAAAGAATGTGAGAAAATAATCAAAAATTTTAAATCAATTCAGTTTAGCTTAATTTGACCAGCTTTTGCCTATGGTCTTGGGATGCTAAGTACTCGCTTCGCAAGCTGCCGGAAGCTGATTTGCCGGCATCTTAGCCCACTCAGAGACAATAGCTTTCTTGAGGCTGGTGTTGCCTTTAGCTCGAAACTAGCTCTTCGTAATAACCCAGAAGGAACTCTTTCATTCGGCTAAAGACCTCGCTCCCTTTTGGCACTTGTAAGACATAACCTCGCAATATGCATCGTATACTGCAATTAAATATTTTCAGTTCTCAAGCCATTGGACTTCGCTGAAGTCGCTGCTTCACTTGTCGCACCGGCTCAGGTGACTTTGCAGTCTTTTGATTAGCACCTTTATCACTATAGCGATGCCAACAGCATCATTATAACTATTGATTGATTGTGTTATGTTTCCAGCTTAAAATGATGCAATCACACCTGAACGTTAGATTGCTAAGTGCTTACTCAACACTCTCCTTGACAATACGCGGAACTATCATTTAGCAAAGTTGTGTAAAGATACGACAGCGAGACTTCGAGTGCTGGACTCTATATATATGTATAGAACAATGCTCAGCTGTTATTTCATATATGTACTCGTACCTATGTGGTTGACTAGCTAATCGCATTTATCTGGCAGTTGGAGCTGTGCAGCTGCAGGTGTGCGCTCAGCCAGCCGGCGCACAAGTTGTCACTGCTGGCGATTATGAATGCCATTTTCGGTGGAAAAACTTTCAGCAAAATGAATAAAATTTCATTAGCGTCGCACAACAGGCATAATTAAATAGCATTAATGGCTGTCAAAGCAGTAGACGAGGCTGGGGCAGTGGCCTGGGGGCGGTGCACGTGTTCAACTTGCAATGAACATTTATTTATTTATGTTATTTTTGTATACCCTGAACCCATTGAAAATGGGAAATCAGGGTATAATGGTTTTGTTGAAATGTCAAATGTATGTAGCAGGCAGAAGGAGAAGGATATTCTTGATCAGGGAAATGAACTGAGTCGATATAGCCATGTCCGTCCGTCCGTCCGTCCGCATGTGTGAACGCGTCGATCTCAGAACCTATAAGAGCTAGAGACTTGAAATTTGTTTGTGGGTCCCTGTATAGCACGCGCTTGTCAAGTTTGTTTCCAAATATCGATAACTATTCTTATTTTAATGATATCGATTAAAATCATCATCGAAATGCAGTTAATAAATTATATCTCGTACATCTTTGGAGCTAGAATCTCAAAATTTTGTATTTAGATTCATTTATATTTTATAAAATTTTGATTTTTGTTATATTTTGGACATCGGCTAAAAAAACATGTTTTGTTCATAATTTACTTATTACAAGTTTACATTTTTTCTGCTTTAATAAATACACGATAGAGTATATTTTAAAACGCCGATCGGGCGGGATTCAGGGAATCTCCTAGTCGGGCAACACCGACTAGAGCTTTCTGACTTGTTTTCTGTTTCGATTTGTCTGGCAAACACGCGCGAATACGCTTATGTGGGCTGAGCGTCGAGTGCGAATGGCAGCAAAAGTTGTTTTTACGAATTTGCTTTTCAGCCAAAGTTTGAGAAATAATATTTGAATGGACTGACTTGACTACACATACTATATATAGAAACAGAAAACAGTTCCAGCAGCTTTAAGGAACAACAACATACTTAGATGTATTTGTCAGTTGATGTAATCAATATCTTATGAAACACGGCAAGTGTTTCAATGGCGAGAATAATGTCTTCCTGTGTCAACTAAGAGCCTCGCATATAATGTTACACAGTCTGAGGCAACAGCATAAAGGATTCTTGTCCACATCGGCATTAACAGCGTGTCCTTTTGGCTCCAGCTGCTGTCCTTGTCCTCACATCGGAATTCGAAGTTCGGAGTTGGCGCTGTGCACAAATCCTTTTGTGGCAGGCATTCAAAAGTCGTAAATTTGCTGCCTCCATCCAGCAGCTGTGTCGGCTCCTTTGCCAGTCAATACATTCTTCTTTCTATGTATTACACACTCTCTCTCTCGCTGTCTCTCTTCCATCTCTGTCGCACGCATAAATTGGCGTAATTTTTATTTTCCACTAGATTTGTGTGTGGATTTTTCACTCGCCCCATCCTTCTTCTGCCTATCCTTTGACTGTGTATATCCTGGTTTTCAATAAAATGAAAGACAAGCTCATTGGCAACATCTTTGCCAAGAATTCTTTTATCCTTTATGCGTTGCTTTATGGCAACTCTGGGCGCAGCTCACATTGCTGTTCGGTTCAACGGGGCCATTGACCAATTTTGCGAGACACTCGAATGAAATCAGCAACAGTTTTTCCATTCTGATTGCCAGTGACTTCCGACGCTGTCAACGTGGCGTATGATGAATTTTTCTTACTACTCAAAAGTGGCAGTTGAACCCTTCAGAATGAATGCGAACGACAGAACAAAGAGAGCAAATGCTATTAAATCATTTTCCAATCAACTTAATTAAGTCTCGGCTCTGACTTGCTTAGGAAATGGCCTGAGCCACAGATTGTAGCCTTGGTGAGTCGATCCTACAGCAGTCCAAATACAGGATGTCTTCAAGTCGTACACTCTCCACTCTCCACTCTCCACTCTCGACTCTCTTACAAGTTCTGAGCAATTGGCTACGTGCTCATACACGATTTGATTAATTCTCTGGCTCAGCCAAAGAAGTTGTAACCGAGCGAAGGGCGGCATGCAGCATGATTTATGATTGAAGATCAAAAGACGTCAGACTGAATTTGCAAAGGCATAAATCCAGCTCGCCGTCAATGGCGAAAGGCAAGAAATTAAGTTTTTAATAACATGTGAGCTTTGCGCCAACTGTTGAACCGATGGCACTCGAGATTCGCGCTTGGCCGAGTTCCCTTTAATTGGCGAAAAATGAAATTTGCGCGAGTAACTTGCGCTGCGGCAGCTTGATTAATTGTCTGGTTAATTGCATGACAGTGGCTCGGTGACATGCACACCTCAAATTTCCGACTGCCCAACGACTGGCAGCAAGTGACAAGTGACGAGGGGCAGTAGCCTGTGGCATGCGGTATGTGTCGTGCGGCATGCGGCACTCAGTAACTGCTGAGCTTAATGGATGAAGATGTGAATGTAGCTGCTGCTGCTGCTGCTGCCCGTCACAACTAATTACAGTTACAGTTTGAACGCTGATTCGGAGCCATAAATTAAACACGCACTGCAATTTCCTCAGAGGGCAAAGGGCGTAGCAGCTCGCTCCGCATTCCGACCACAAAGGCCAGACCCTTTGTAGCGTCCGAAATGATGTGCAAATATGCAAAATGCGTGCGCGATGTCGAAAGTTGGGAGACACGTTGTAGAGTATACCAAGCTGCCAAGCCGAGGCGAGAGCACACTCTGTGGCCTCAAAGCCGTCGCGAAGGACATTAGCATTCCGACTGACAGCCGGATGTACGTGCATATGCCAATCGCCACATGCCACATGCCACATGGCACACTCTTCAGGCAGCGCACAGTCGACAGTTATTGGCTTTATGCTTCACTAGATTAAAAAATAATATACTCGTATATCCATATACATGCATTGCCTTCGATTTCGTTACCTCTTTGGCCATGAAACACGATTTCAAACGAACTTTTAATTAGCTGAAAATGTGTATGCGAAAATCGTTTAAGAACTCAAGCTTAAGTCTCTTGTTGCAAAAGTTGGGCAAATTGATGAAGCTGCAAAGCCAATCGAAATAAACACAGTCTAGACTAGACAAATGAGTTGCACAAGCTCGTGTCTGGTCTGGTCTCAACTGACGTTACGTCTAGGTGCTCATCAAGTATTCTGTTAAAAACAAGGCAGAAAAAGCTTTCGCTTTGCCGATGTCTGTTTCCCATGTCATTGGCTGTAAGTCGAGCTGGAAAACCTCTTAAAGGGCGATATTTTGCTTGTCATGCCTACACTGTATATCAGCAGCTGATTAAATAAACTGCAATTAGTTTTTACTCAGGCTGCAACTAGAGTATTTTCCACTCTTGGAGTTACTAATATTTATTTAACAATTTAATTCCCATGCAGCTTTAAAGGTCTTCTGTGGTGTAACCACTTGAAGGTAATACTCATAATAATCACACAAATAACTGACAGGCACTTATACTATACACACACACACGCACACACACTACATTCATGCTGAGTGTGTGTGTGTGCCATGAATACAAATGGCAGACACTGTGGCGTGAACTGTTTGTGCCTCTGTGCTGTCCTCAATGCTGCGACTTTAATTGCACAAAAGCCGTAAAATTTTGATTAGCTGTTACAAAAGAGTCGGGCAAACGAGTAGCACCGAACTCTGGCTATACCCTGTAGTCAGAAAATTGCCTAAGAGTTGCATGAACAATGTGTACCTATATGAAAAGCCTGAAGAAGTCTACCATTATCTGTTTATGTATATTTATACCCTGTACGCATTGAAAATGGGAATTCGGGGTATGATGGTCACGTGAACAGGTATGTAACAGGCAGAGGCAGGCGTGGCAGAACCCATTAAGTATATACACTTTTGATCAGCACGACGAGCTGAGTACATCTAGCTCTGTCCATTTGTCTGTCCGTCTGTCCGTCCGTCCGTCTGTCCGTCCGTCTGTCTCTCCGTCCGTCCGTTTGTCCGTCTGTCCCTCTGTCCGCTTATCCGTCCATCTTTTCGTCCGTCCGTCTTTTTATTTGAGAACGCGTCAATCTGAGAACTCATACGAGCTGAAGACTGGAGACAATTATTTTTGTAGGTCCGCCCATAACACGCGCAAATTAAGTTTGTTTAATATGAAAATATTTTAGATTCAATTTTCCTACAAATTTTGCTAGATAATTTCCCTTAGGCGCACATCACCAACTCAACAAAATTGAAAACATTTTTCATTCTGAAACTGCTCTGTACAGCATATCTTTGTATCAGTCATTCTTTGACTCTTTCATCTTTTCTGCCTTAGCTTTTCCTCAGCTTATTGCGCAATATATATGTTAATGAAAGGGAAGCAGTCTATAGTCAACGAATAATATACTCAAGTTCATATATATATATATAAGCTGGTTGTTGCGAGCGCGTAAGTACTGAGTGTTTATAAGTAGATAATGAAGTAATAATTTGTTTTATATTTGTATGTTTTTAGCACTTCTATTTTGCCATTTATGCGTTCTGTTATGATGAGCTTTACCTGAAGCAAATGACCTGTCAAGGATGGCAGAAGCCTTTTACACATTTTACACATTTCCCCATGAAAATTTTAATTTTTCTCAAGTCGCTTTGCGCTTTAAAATCGTTGAATGAAGCAAAAGCTGAGCACAAATTCAAGCTAATCTTGGTAAAGAAAATATGCAATATGCGATGTGCGATATAAGATATAAGACATAAGACATAAGACATAAGATATAAGATATAAGATATAAGATATAAGATATAAGATATAAGATATAAGATATAAGATATAAGATATAAGATATAAGATATAAGATATAAGATATAAGATATAAGATATAAGATATAAGATATAAGATATAAGATATAAGATATAAGATATAAGATATAAGATATAAGATATAAGATATAAGATATAAGATATAAAATATAAGATATAAGATATAAGATATAAGATATAAGATATAAGATATAAGATATAAGATATAAGATATAAGATATAAGATATAAGATATAAGATATAAGATATAAGATATAAGATATAAGATATAAGATATAAGATATAAGATATAAGATATAAGATATAAGATATAAGATATAAGATATAAGATATAAGATATAAGATATAAGATATAAGATATAAGATATAAGATATAAGATATAAGATATAAGATATAAGATATAAGATATAAGATATAAGATATAAGATATAAGATATAAGATATAAGATATAAGATATAAGATATAAGATATAAGATATAAGATATAAGATATAAGATATAAAATATAAGATATAAGATATAAGATATAAGATATAAGATATAAGATATAAGATATAAGATATAAGATATAAGATATAAAATATAAGATATAAGATATAAGATATAAGATATAAGATATAAGATATAAGATATAAGATATAAGATATAAGATATAAGATATAAGATATAAGATATAAGATATAAGATATAAGATATAAGATATAAGATATAAGATATAAGATATAAGATATAAGATATAAGATATAAGATATAAGATATAAGATATAAGATATAAGATATAAGATATAAGATATAAGATATAAGATATAAGATATAAGATATAAGATATAAGATATAAGATATAAGATATAAGATATAAGATATAAGATATAAGATATAAGATATAAGATATAAGATATAAGATATAAGATATAAGATATAAGATATAAGATATAAGATATAAGATATAAGATATAAGATATAAGATATAAGATATAAGATATAAGATATAAGATATAAGATATAAGATATAAGATATAAGATATAAGATATAAGATATAAGATATAAGATATAAGATATAAGATATAAGATATAAGATATAAGATATAAGATATAAGATATAAGATATAAGATATAAGATATAAGATATAAGATATAAGATATAAGATATAAGATATAAGATATAAGATATAAGATATAAGATATAAGATATAAGATATAAGATATAAGATATAAGATATAAGATATAAGATATAAGATATAAGATATAAGATATAAGATATAAGATATAAGATATAAAATATAAGATATAAGATATAAGATATAAGATATAAGATATAAGATATAAGATATAAGATATAAGATATAAGATATAAGATATAAGATATAAGATATAAGATATAAGATATAAGATATAAGATATAAGATATAAGATATAAGATATAAGATATAAGATATAAGATATAAGATATAAGATATAAGATATAAGATATAAGATATAAGATATAAGATATAAGATATAAGATATAAGATATAAGATATAAGATATAAGATATAAGATATAAGATATAAGATATAAGATATAAGATATAAGATATAAGATATAAGATATAAGATATAAGATATAAGATATAAGATATAAGATATAAGATATAAGATATAAGATATAAGATATAAGATATAAGATATAAGATATAAGATATAAGATATAAGATATAAGATATAAGATATAAGATATAAGATATAAGATATAAGATATAAGATATAAGATATAAGATATAAGATATAAGATATAAGATATAAGATATAAGATATACCATATACGATATACGATATACGATATGCAATATATGTTACAAGATGTACTATCTCGTACACGATATATATCTACAATGACAACTGCTGAGGTAAGCAATCAGATTAGGCCACGTGCATGAGGCGTGGCATAACTCGCTGTGCACAGTTGAAGAGAGCTAGTTTGAAAAGAGTTAATTGCATCCACACAGCAGTCATTGCTTCATAACTTCTTTAAATTGACAACAATCAAAGCGTGTCTGGAGGAGAAGTCAGCGTGCTGAGTGGACAACAGCCAAACAGCAACCTTTATGGCTTAAACTCTACTTTTCTACTCTTAAAATATATCAAAGTTTTCTTCTTACATTTATAATTAATTGAACTTAAGTTGGTCCCCTTGGAGCAAGACACAAAAGAAAGTTTCATTTCAATTCATCTGAAATGAAATGCATTCAGAGCTGGATTACCTTGACTACGCAGCGCAATCAGCTAATGCGTGTTTTGCAAAGGCCAATAGCGAGTGGCCGTGTTTGCCACAAATATAAACAGATGCATTGGGATCTACAATATTTGCTGTAAATAGGTTTGCCTGTGTGTGTACCGCATGTAAATAGATGGTCAGATATGTAATAACTGCAGGTGCAAACTGGCCAGTGAGGAAAAAAACAGAGATAGAGAGGGAGAGGGGGCTGGCCATGATAATTATTGCTAGCTGGCATCTGTGTGCTGAGCAGCATCGAAAAGCAATTAAGAGTTCAGGTCATACCAAGTGGCCAACGAAATGGGCTGAATTGCAATTCTGATGTGATTGCCTGGCTAAAAGTAGAGTTCCCAGTATCAAATGCCCATGGCCTTGGGGTGCTAAATGTATGTCTTTAACTGCTGTAAGTGTGGCTCAGTTTCACAGAGTTAAAGCCCAGGCCATTCATTAGCCCCATCGAGCCGAATTGATGTCACGGAATGTGCAGTGATCATCAACGCTGGCATTGTTGTTGGCATTGTTTCGATTACATTTACGTTTATGTGGCACGGAAACGGAAGCCGCTTTGACACACACAAAGGAAAAATTGACAAAGGGGCGCGGCTCAGATGGCAGATGGCAGTTGCCAGATGGCGGATGGCGGATGGCAGATGGCACCTGGCAGGTGCTATGCGGCTACGCCTCCCGTTGGCTGATGAAATCGCGTGTGTGTCACGCAAGTGAAAATCGAAATTTATCACGCATTTTTCACAACGCGCCTAAGGCGGCTATCAACCCACACACACACACCCCATTTCCTTTGCCATGCGCTGCCAATTACTTTGGATAAATCATGAGCGGCGCTCATAATTTATTCACTTTGATCTGTAATATCAAATTTGCCCAGGTGAATGCAATTAAACGGCATTCATTTATCAAAATTTGAGTGCTGAGGCTTAAGCACAGCTTAACAATAATTAATTATAGCATTTTCAATTGTGTCAACGTTGCAAACGAAATCACGATTCGTTTCGACAGTTTGGGAACCTCAATCGAATGTGCAGTCAGAACTGAGTAGGGGAAAAATATGTGCATGAAATGTTGTGCGTGCCTGCACGAGGTCCGCTCAAAAAGTATTGCGCATGTTGAATTGCTACGCATATTCGACTTTCGATTTGACTCATGTCCCTCACTTATGCTGACAAGTGCAGCCATTTCGAAGTTTACTTGGAATTGTTCTGGCTTCTCTTCGATTTTCGTCTATTCCCAATATGAAGAACCTGAATCAGATTGTTAGCCAAAAGCAACTCACCAATGCTAACACAGCCATCGTATGTCCCACCCTGTGACTGCTTCTTATGCCGGAAACTGAAAGGATTTCCTCAAAGCAGGTTGCTGCGCTATGTTTGAGTAGCTAAAGAAGGCAGCGCAGAAGGAGCTGAACAACATTTGAAGTGCTTTGAGAATTGGAAAAAACTTTGGCACAAGTTGTGTAATAGCTGATGGGGATTACTTGAAAGGGGACCAGATATATACTCATGAATAATTAAAGAATTTTCGCAATACCCAAAAAATTACAGATATTTTTTGAACAGTTTCTTGTAGCTGAAGAATTGGCCAAGCACGATATTCTCTCTCTATTTCTCTTTCTCTCTCTCTCTCTCTTTCTGTCTATCTCTCTCTTCCTTTCTCTTGCTCGCTTTCTACCTCTCTCTCTCTCTATCTCTCTTTCCCTCTCTCTTTCTATATTTCTATATATCTCTCTCCTTCTCTCTCTGTCTCTTATGATCTTTTTCTCTCTATCTCTCTCTCATTCTCTCTTTCTTTCATTCCCTCTCTCATTCTCTCTCTCTTTGTCTGTCCTCTCCCTTTCTCTCTCTCTCTCTTCCTATCTCCCGTGCGCTCTCTATCTCTCTCTCTCTCTCTCTCTCTCTCTGTTTCTCTCTCTCCCTTTCCCTCTCTCTCTCTTTCTCTATCTCCCTTTCTCTCCCTTTCTCTCGCTTTCTTTCTCTCTCTCTCTCTGTCTCTCTTTCCCTCTCTTTTTCTTCCTATAGCCTTCTTTCTCTCTATATAGCTCTCTCAATGCCCCTCTCTCTCTCGCTGTCTCTCTTTCTCTCTTTCTTTCCATCTATCGCACTCTTTCTCTCTTTCTCTCTCTCTCTTTCTCTCTCACTCTTTCTCCCTCTCTCTCTGTCTCTTTCTCTCTCTTTTTCACTCTCTCTCTCTCTCTCTCTCTCTCTCTCTCTCTCTCTCTCTCTCTCTCTCTCTCCATATTCATGCAACTTCCCTCTCAGAACAATCCTTTCACTTAAATATCCCATTCGAGTCATGCTGTTTGCTTTTAACTATTTTTAATATGTTTGCACAGCTTCATTATGGACTTTTTCAACCATTGGCAACGCACTTAAAATAGTGTTGTTGTCGCCGTGGTTGCTGCTGTTATTGTCGTTGTTGCTGCTGTTGTTGGTGTAAAGCATTTTCTCACGGCAAGCCGAACACCGCAGGCATTAATTACCATCTTGCCACAGACAGAGGCAGGCAGGCGTTGACAATGCTTGGCAAAGACAAAGACAGGGATTCAGAGACAGAGACAGAGACAGAGACAGTGGCAGTGGCAGAAACAGAGACGGCAACAGTGACAACAAATAACCGTAGAAAAGTGTTGTAAAGTGGCAACAAGTAAGTAAATTTACCTGCACTAAAGCACCATTGCACCCATTACATGCACGACTACACAGGCATGTCTGAGCCTGTATGTGTCTGTGTGTGTGCATAGTGTATTCCGGCCCATTGCAAACTCTACCCTTTGAGACATTTTTTATGCTTCAAATGCATTGAAAATGGCTTAATGGGGCATATTAAGTGCGAGTGAGCGTATGTAACAGACGGCAGAGTCCATAAGCTGAATGAATGAATCCATTCTAATCAATTCAAATCAAATGATGGAAACTACAGAAGAAAGAAAATGTGAATTTTAAATGTTATAGTAATGGAATCACTTATGGGTTGGGTAACTCGTAGTCAAACACTCCCGACTACTGCAATATTACTTGCTTTTCATTGCAATCCTTGCCCAGGTGTCATTTGCTGTGAGCTCAACTTTTACGGCAAACTTTTGCTCTTTTTTTTTTTGGTGTCTCAAAAAGTTTTCAACGACTAAGTCGTCGTCGTCGCTGCGACTTTTCAAGGTAGCAAAAGAAAAACTATCGTTAGACTTGCTTCCTATTTTCTTTTGTATGCTGTTGGGGCAGGCACAGGGCGAGCTTTACAACCTGCCGCTGGCGCAGTAGTTGACCATTTTAACTGGGCGTACAATACGTGCTGCAGCTGCACATCGACAATGGCAATGGCAATGGCAATGACAAGCCCGATGACATTTATAAAATGTTGCACTCGCCATAGCCCAAAGTGTCAAACTGCAATGCAAAAGCGCTTTATAAGTAGACGCAGACCCAATGGAGAAAAGTCGACAGGATGTGATTGAAGTGATGCAGAGATATTCCATGTAAGGCATAGATTTATATGGATTGCTGTGTGCTTAGCGAGCTGTAACTGAATTGAATTGAATTTAATTGGCAATCATAAAGCTGTGTGCACTAAATTGGCAATTGGGCATTTTCATACAATGCGAGGCAATTCACAGGCAACTGCACAATTTGCAATTATTTGAATTTAATTACAAAAACTAATTTCAAGTCGTGTTTGCCAATTCAAGTGTGTGTTAACCAACGAACACAGAGAGAGCCAGAGAGAGAGAGAGGGAAAGCAAATTAAATTGATGACCAAAAGCAAATGGCATTTATATTGTTGTTATTATTGTATGTTTGTTATTGGCTTTTGTTTAAAACAAATGTCTCAAATCAATTAAACTGCTGCCTGAACTTTGACCTTAAAGGCAGCCGACTTTACCCGTGCCTGGGTTCATTAGCATGAAGACGCATGAATAATAATGCCCGAGTATAATTAATTGAAAATTCAGCAAACAGACGCGAACACGTCGAGCTGCGTCGGTCTGTCTGTCTGTCTGTGTGCTTGGTGCTTATGGATGTTTCGATTACTTGTTAATCACAAGCATTTAAGACTCGAGCGAACCAGGCCATAAGCACAACCGCAGTCCGGTCTATCGACAACGACAACGACGAGGACGACGCAAAAGCGATTTAAATCGCGCGCAGTTTGCACTGCAGGCGGCGCGCTGGGGCCCACAATCCAGCCTCATTACCGACTTTAAATAAACCCCCCCCAACCACCTACTTGCCCATGCTCACACAGCCTACACGAAATTCAACAACAAATGTCTTTCATTTACGCGTAATAAAAACGAAATCTCCCCTGAACATTGGCCGCAGGGCGGCTTAGCAGCTCGCGGTCTTTAATGCCCATAACTTGTTGTTGTTGTCTGTGCCAAATGACAAACACGGCGATACCCTGGCAGCTGAATGCTTATGTATGTTACTTGATAAGCTAACATTAGCTAAGTTAGGCACACAAATCTGCAGCTCAAAAAATCTGTTAGAGAAATCGGAAAATCGCTTTAATTAAAACACGAATTTGTATAATTTTCTACATTTTTACAGGGCATCATTTAGCGACGACTACAACTATTTCAGCATGTTATCTCCTTTCTTTGTCCTTGTTCATATTGTTTACCCTGTAGCCATAAAAATGGCTTGCTATCATTAAAATAGATGGCGAAAGCAGAGACAAAGTCTTATTTCTGCTCAAATGTTTTTTATAGATCAAAAGAAATTTTTATTTATATAGAAGTTGTCATTGGACGTCTTAAAAATACAAAATATATTTTTTGCCTAAAATTCAAATATATGAAATTTGATATTAAAATACTTAAAAATTTTAACAATTTTTAATGAGCTTAAAAAAAATATTTAGAAAATTTTCTAGTCTAGAAAATATATTTTTTGATTAAAATTCAAATATATGAAATTTGATACTGAAATATTTTAATACTTTAACAATTTTCAATGAGCTTTAAAAAAATATTTGGAAAATTCTCTAAGCTAAACTTCATTAGCTGCTCAACTCCTTAACTAATTTACAATTAATATAAATATTTGCTTAATATTTTACAGCTCATCAGCGAGTCGACCAAACTCAAGCAAATCAGTGTCATTTGGTTTTTCATTCTGTTGTTGGTGCTGGTTTTCCACGCTGTGCTGCCTCAAGTGTATTTTACTTAACTTTGTATTTAATTTACGGCCCACATGGCTGTTCCGTTCCGCCCACGAAGCAGCTCAAATTTCGCATTGGCACCGCCAGCAAATTGGTGTGGCTGTTAATGGCATACGGAGCGTGGTGCGTGTATGAGCCACGCATGTTGATTACAGCCAAACAGCAAACAGCAACAGCAACAAAAAGAAAGAAAGCGTAGAAATTGCTTAAATATGCATGAGAAAGACAAACATATTGAATTTCAACAGGATAACAAGCAACTGCAGCGGAAATATTTAATTCCTGCTTACCTTAATAGACGTTTTAAATCAAAAAATAAATGAAGAAGAAGACGAAGAAGAAGTAGAAAAAACCAGGCAACAGGAAGCAATTAAGATTTAATACAATATCTGATTACTTTTCATTGAACATTTTTATTTACAACCTGTCAGCTAGGCTACGCAAAGTTCAATGCGTGCAACTGTGCGTATGGGTAATATCTATATATAGAGTAGGTAAATCATTCAAGTTGCTTTGCCTTGCCAATGATGGAAAGTGCAGAGGAAAGAAAATGTAAATTTGTTAGAGTATAATAAGGGAATCACTTATGGCTTGGGTTGGGTTGGGTAGTTCGTAGTCAGGCACTCCCGACGAATGCATTTTAACTTACTTTCCATTGCAATGCCAGGAGCTTAACTTTTACAACAAACTTTGCTTAACGTAACACGGAGTATATGTATACAATAGTTACCTAATGTTCTTCTCTTAGAGATCTATCATTTGGACACCTTTTTACAAGCAACTGGGATTGGACAGTCTTTGATTGACTTTAGCAAATGCACAATGAACACATAATAACATAACCCATACACACTTATCTTATCTAATATAGTTAGCACACAATAGTTTTAATTGAATATTACATTACATTCCAGCTCTTGCACACACGAAGCTTGTTTGGAATAGATATTGTCTTGCAGAAGCCAATCAATTCTGCTGCTGCTGTTGCAGTTTGTTTTCAAGTTACCGGATGTTGCTTGGCCTTGGCAGCCAGCTGACCTTTCAGCCCTGCCAGCTAGAAGCACAAGTCTTCAGACATCAGCCAGCTATCATATTTGCCAATGTCTGCATTTACTTGCCATAAGATGCCTCAGCCAAAACTTGCATATCAACTGCTCCGTCGATGCTAAGTGCAGTCGTTCTTAGAACTCGGTACGTTTGCCTCCGTTTTGTTTACTTGTCACTTCCACTAGACGCCATCCAGCCATCCAGCCATCCAGCCACCCACATCAACTCACATGTATTTGCACGCACACATGCACACATGCTTGACATGCATGCATGCATGCATGCATGACATGTCTCTGCCCCTATGTGGGCGACAAAACAATTGGCTGCGTCAACATCAAGTGCAGCTGCTGCTGTTGTCTCTGCATCCGCGACCGCCATCCGCCATCCGCCAGTAAGCTGTTGGCCAAATGAAGCATTTTATTGCCGACAACAGTTTTGGGGTCTCCGACCGGAATTCACTCAACTCGACATCCTTGTTACAGCCCCATGGCATATAGTTTCAGCAGTTGTCTGTTTACACATTTCAAAGCGCTACCAAATTCACTCGAATCACTTTAGTCAATAGCTTAATTCGATAGTATTCGTTGGGCTAATGTTGATACTGCTGCCAACTATGCTAAATAAAGTCACATAAGACTTTTTGATGGATATGCCCAACTAAAAAATACTCTGTACTCTGTGGTTAAGTGTCAATTTGAGATGGGAGAATTTACAGTTTAGTTACCCCTCAACTGGAAAGCGTAGTCTACAGCATGGACTCAGCTTGTATGCCTAATATTGCTGAAACAATCTGATATAGAGTGGATAATCATGAGAGCTTTAACTGGATATGCTCAACTAAAAAATACTCTGTACTGGTCAAGTGCCAGTATGAGACAGGAGAACATACACTTCTGTCCTCCGTTAACTGGAAAGCTCTCGTAGTCTACAGCATGGACTCATGGACAATCTGATATAGAATGGATTATCATGAGAGCTTTAGCTGGATATGCCCAACTAGAAAATACTCTGTCAAGTGTCAATATTTATTTATTTATTTTATTATTGATGGAAGAACTTACAGTTTAGTTCTCCCTCAACTGGAAAGCTCTTGTAGTCTACAGCATGGACTCAGCTTGTATGCCTAATATTGCTGAAACAATCTGATATAGAGTGGATAATCATGAGAGCTTTAGCTGGATATACTCAACTAGAAAATACTCGGTACTTTGTGGTAAAGTATTAATATGAGACGGGAAAACTTCAACTTGCCTCCTCCCTCAACTGAAAAGCTCCAGTATTATACAGAATAGTTTCAGCTAATATGCCTTTCACATATATTCCTCAAATACAGGGTATACAGTGTTGATACCAACTATTTCCTATTCGATTTGTTATCTATATAGTCCTCTGTCTGTTTAGCTTTTAGTCATATTTGTAGCTAGCTGTCTCTAGATGCCAGCTCATCAAGTAGGCTTTTCAAACGGCCGTCCATACAGCTGGCTCTGGCTGGGCTGCCGTCTCTGTTATTCATTCCTCGGTAGCAATGGAATCAGAGCTAACAGTCGAAATTTTATGGAATTTTCAGTAACCATATTTCTAACAAAATTTCAAGCAAACCAGTAAATATTTCTTCAGTAATTTCGAAACAGGTGAGTGGTCCGTGTAGTGTGTAGAGAGCTAATTTGGCTAATATGTTGAAGTGGTGCAGTATTTCGTGCAGCAAACAGAACATATTAAGATGGCTTCAGGCATCGAAGTTTCCACTGAGTGCAAGGGCATTTTCGAGGAAATACGCAAGCTGAAACAGCATCGCTATGTCGTCTTTGCCATCAAGCAGGAGCGCGAAATCAGTGTGGAGGTTGTCGGACGTCGCAATGCCAGCTACGACGATTTCTTGAATGATCTGCGCAAGGGCGGACCGGAGGAGTGCCGCTATGCGGTCTATGATTATGCGTACCAGCATCAGTGCCAGGGCACCTCATCCACCTGCTTGAAGGAGAAGCTCTTCCTGATGCTCTGGTGTCCCATGCAGGCCAAGATCAAGGACAAAATGCTCTATTCCAGCTCATTTGCGGCACTTAAAAAGGAATTCAATGGCGTTCAGAAATACATACAGGCCACCGAATTGGATGAGGCGTGTCGCGAGTGTGTCGAGGAGCAGCTGCGCATTCTAGACCGCAACTAAGAGCGATCAAACATTTTAGTAATACAACAACAACAACAACGACAACAACTAACTCCCACAATAATAGCCGAAAGAACTAGACAAAAGAATCACATCACACCACCAATTAACTGGCAGCCAAATTGGCATTCAAATTGTTGAGTTGCATATTAAGTATAATTAGCCTTAATCTTCTCGGTTGTCACAGCATTACAGACACACATACATATACATATATACATATATATACATATGCATACACATACAGCTACACGGACAGTCACGCAACATCATCTTATGCATCTTGGAATCCAAATCTGTTGAGCTATAGGCTCAACATGGCGCCACATTTGCAACTGGCTTCGCTTGGCGGCAATTTGATTTGATTTTGCTGCTTCTAATGAGCCCATTTAACATTTGGCTGGGCGCTTGCCACGCGCCATCATTTTGCAGCGCCAACTGTAATTTATTACGCCTCAAGCCCAACTGCTGCCCCCACCCACGGTCTGAGCTAAAAATAATTCGACGACGACGACGAGGAAGGACAGGAGGCGACAAAAGTTTTACCATTGAGACTTTTTATCTCATTCATAAATCATGACCAAGTTGAGAGCAGCCAGTGCACCCTCCAGCCTCCAGCCACCAGAAACCAGCCAACAGTCTGAAGTATTTCCATTTCATTTGGCAGAGCATTGGAATTAATCAAATCGACAATGAGCACGTCGCCTGCTTAAATTAAGAATAAGATACAAATTTTCTGACATTCTCTCGTGCTGGATGAGTGCAATAAGCCGAATAGTTCCACTGGCAGAACACAACAGCCAATGGAAAGGAATGCAAATAAACACAGACGATATAATGGCATTTGGTTCGATCAACTGGCGGCTCTTGTGGTGTCCTCGAACAATGACAGCTCGTTTGGCCATCGATTCCCAGAAGAATGAATTGTCGAATTGAAGAACTTATGAATATTCATCATACGCCACGTTGCCCACTCTCAAGTCGAAAGCTACTTGGCCAAGATGGAAGTTGCCAACGAAGCGAACTCAAAGCGAAGCCTGCACCATAATGCATAAGAACAAAATCAACAAACACAACAACAACAAATTCTCGTGCATCGTCATATCATTCAATATAAACACATACACGCATAGAGAGAGCAAAAGAGCAAAAGAGGAAGATGGATGAAAGAATATACTCGCCCGCACATTGATACACGCCCAAAATCAAAACAGATCTGAATACGGCACAAAGCCAACAAAGCACAAGCCAAAAATCCACGCAAATCTAGTGGAAAATTAAAATTTTTCCAATTTATGCATGCCACAACAAGACAGCAAATAGCTACCAGAGCGTAGCCACAGCATCCAGCTTGAAGGTGGTCCCCAGCGAAAAGGGGGAAGATCAAAATGCGTTTAAATAAAAAAAAGAAGAAAATGAAACAAAATTCGGTTGCCCAAAATTTGCGCCTGTTTAAAGAGTAACGTTTCGGCAAACAATAACAATAACTGGCCTCAAAATTGATTAGAGTCACTGAATCACAGGAAATGCTGCGCATTGACTGCCCCATTGGTTCGCACCTGGCCGGTTAATCGAAATCAATTAAGTGAAACTACAAAGAAACACAATAAAATGGATTGCAGTTTGAATAGCAAATTATATGTACTGAGTTTTGTCTGGTTTTTTTATAGTCACACGACTTCTGTAGGTCCGGTCAGACTAAGCGGCTGAGAATGTAAATGAAATAGTTGAACTCTTCTTATACTTACTCATTCACGAAGTGATAGAGTATATTAGTACAGTCGAGTCGCGATAATTCGAAATTCAGTTTTTTTCGATTTACACAGAAATTCAAATTATCGATATTTCCATCATACAGATATCCCCATCAAGGGGATAGAGTTTTTTTTTTCGATTTATCGCGATTTTCGATTTAGCGGTGTACACATTATCGAGACTCGACAGTATAGATTTTGTGCAATGTCGGTCTTGCTGGCCGTCCGTCCGTCCGTCAGTCCTTACGTTTGTCCTCTTATTGTATATCTGGCTTGCTGTTCGTTCTTCCGTCCATTTGGCTGTTCGTTCTTCCGTTCATCTTTCTGTCCGCCCGTTAGTCCGTCCGTCCGTCTGCCCATCCGTCCGCCTCCCGTCCGTTTGTCTGTCCGTTCGTCCATCCGTCCTTACGTTTGTCCTCTTGTTGTCCTTCTGTTTGTCGCTCTGTTCGGCCATTTGGCCGTATGAGTGCAAACCATTACGCCGATTTTAAAGCGAGACTAACAAATATTTTACATATAAACTTCTTTAAGGGTTGGAAAATTCTTCCATAGTTTTTAAGCTGAAGCTTCAAAAAACAACAACTTTAATTACTGCAAACTCCTGCCTGATGCCCTATTAGACTTTAGATTTTCAGAAGTTTTCCTATTGAAATGTTTTTCTGCAGAAAGTTTTGTATCTTAGCTCAATTTACTTGCGTATTGGAAAATGAGCAGGAATTTGCTTCGCAGCCTTAGCTAGCCACATAAGTCCAGAATAGCGTTTGCTTATTCTCTATGGTATAAATAGCTAGCAGATGATATATAGCTACAATATTGTAAGACTTCCACTTAAGTTTTTGGTATTTAGCTTACAAGATAAACATAAATATGATCAGAAACTAAGGCTGAAAGGACGAAAAGAAAATAAAGCACTCAGCAGATCGTAGATGAAATTGACCTGAGAACTTATCAAGACTCCATTTTGCAAGTTGATTCAATTTGAAGCTAGTTAAATACATATAACCGCTAAATACACGTGCTTTCTGATTTCTATGTTTATTTAAATTGGATTGCTTTTCCCAGAGTACAGGTTTTGGTAGTCTAATCGAACTGTTGTGTGTGTGTCAACAGAGTTAAGCTTGCTAAAACGATTGGTACTGGTAATCATGGCTACAAATTTGAAATTAATGGTGAAGATGGCGGTGTGGTGCAGTGTGGCATGGTCTGTGGTGCAGCGTGGCATGTGTGTGGTACTACAATTGGTTGTTGTGGACGCTCTCCATATTGCTGCTGGAGGTGGTGCAGCGGCCAAGCAGTAGCGGCGGCACCGCTTGCGGCAATAGGTTGCGATTCGGCGAATTGCCGCCAGAGCGACGGGAGCGCTGCTGCTGGCGCAGCGTCCAATGTAGGCGATAAAAGTCTTCCTCGTCGGACAGTTGGTCGTCGGTGCCTGGTGCTGAAACTGGCTTCAGTGATCGCTGTTTGCTCATTTTCGTCTTGGACACTGAGTCGCCGGGCAGGGCACGCAGTGGCGCCGCAGATGGCGATATGCTCAGTTGGGACCTTGGCCTATTGCTAGTGCTCTTCTCCTCATCCCAGGCGCGCGCCATGCCGATCTGCAGCTGCTGTCGCATGCGCTTCTTGACCACGCTGGGTATATTGATGAGCGAGCTGCGATAGTCGGCAAAGCTGTCCAGGCTGTCAACGGGCGATTCCTTGCCCAGTTCGGCCATGCCCAATCGATGCATTCGCTTCTTCAGCATATTGTCAATATCCGGACTTAGAGCTGGAGCCAAATGGGTTGGCTTGGCCGTTGCAGCGACCAACTGATCGCCAACTAATTGCTTGCGCAGCTCACCCAGTCGAGTGTCTGGGGTTTGGCGTGTCCTGGCCTTCTGCTGTGGCATTCGCTTCTTGACAACACTGGCAATGCTGAAATCGGAATAGTCGTCCAAGTTGCTTGCTGGCAGCTCCTTGATGCCGCCAGTGGCACGATCGCTCTGGCTGAGCCGCTGCAGCACGCTCGGCAGCTGTTCCCGCTGCTCTTGCTGCTGCTGCTGTTGAATGCGCTGCTTGAATATATTGGCAATGCTTGACTTTTGTCCCGGCGGCTTCTTTTTATCGTGTGGCTGCGGCTGCTCGTTGTCCGATGGTGCAGGCTCGTGTGGCTGCTCCGAGCTACTTGGCTCGTCCAGAAAGCCAAATCTATCGATATAGTATAGTTTCTCCGGCTGCTTGCCGCTGGCTGGACTCATCTTGTACTCAATCATTTGCAGCTTGTATACGTTCAGGCGGTAGCGCATGCTGCTCATCCGACTGCGGACAAACGACGGCGACAGATGGGCGCCCAGCTGGCTGCTGATTTCTTGCCAGGCCTGACGCTTCAGCTCCGCATCCTCGTATTCGACGATTGACGTTTTCCACAGGCACGGATACTTGCCATATAGATCGATGAGCCGTAAATGGAACTCCTCGTCCTGTGTCGACGGCAGCTTGTCGACGGCACTGCTCTTGGCCGAGTCGCGACGCTGTCGCTCGAGGCGACGTGCTTCCATCGCGCAACCCAAAACACTGCTGCACACGTATAACTATGGACTGTGTGATTACATCCGCATCTCTAAAATGCGGACAACTAAACTGTCAACGGAGCTCTGAACGGTGTGTTTAATGTGAGTTATGATATTGAATAGTTCAACTGGAATTGAAGCAAATATTGTTAGTCGCATAGAAATTTAATTTTTAGTCTGAAGTATTTTTCTGTCTGAACCCATTGAAAATGGGAAATCAGGGTATAATGGTTTTGTTGAAATGTCAAATGTATGTAACAGGCAGAAGGGGGCATGGCAACCCCATAAAGTATATATATTCTTGATCAGCGAGATGAGCTGAGTCGATTTAGCCCTGTTCGTCTGTCTGTCTGTTTGTCTGTCTGTCTATCTGTCCGTCTGTCCGTATGTATGAACGCGTCGATCTCAGAACATATAAGAGCTAGAGACTTGAAATGTTTTTTGTAGGTCCCTGCATAGCACGCGCATATCGAGTTTGTTTTAAAAAAATCGATTCTTTTTCGTACATTTTTTGAGCTAGAGTCTCAAAATTTTGCATTTAGTTTCATTTATATTTTATACCATTTCCGTTTTTGTTATATTTTAGATATTGGTCCCAAATTTAAAAAAAAAAATTCAAATTGAAGGTTAGCTGCAAATATAGCCAATATGTGAATGAGTTTGCGATTTTAGGCAAGTAGCAAATATTCAATATAATATGTAGATCATATGCTGAAGTAAGTAAATCACAGAAGTAATTCAACAAAACGTTTTGTCAATTGCAACATGTGACCAGAAACCCACCCCCGTTTTCATTTTTTCTATACACATGTGTATGTGTATGTATGTAATGTACACACAGAAATTGAGACATTCGAATGCGAGCACCCCCAACTAGAGTTTTCTTACTTGTTTGTTTTTTGTCAACTCAGCCAAACAAATTCAATTCGATAAGCAAGAAAACACTGTGCTATAAAGCCAGCCATGACTCCAGTGTCGTCGAGGATGTTAGGAGGTGAGCGGACACATTTTCTAGAGCACATTATAACTTGTACACTGACACGGGTCGGACGAATTTTAACTTTCCAAAATTTTTCGATTCAAAAGTAAAACTAAAACTTCTACGAAACTTTCATTTATTTTACTTTTTTATTTTTCGGCTGCATAAAAAATATAAGCAACACTTTCCTTTTATTATAATTATCAATCAAGATGATTACGGGAGGTGGTCGCATTAAGCCATTGAAGGCAAATAGCCGCCGAACGACTCAAATGAAAGATCGACCGGAAGTTGAGGAAATTTTGGGAATGATCTATAGCGAAGCACCCGCGGCTGGATGCAGCGCTAAACTAATGTCGTCTGATACGGGAATACTTGATAGGATCGAGACCGTTACGTTTCCCGGTCGCTATGTGACCAGGGTAATGAATGTTCGTCCATTTGAGGTTACCAAGCGATTCGTGCGACCACAGCTAACCAGTTGCAGCGAATCCGAACCAAATACAGACAGCGTCCTGAACAAACTGTTCGGCATTACGAATCTACACAACTTATTACTCACGTTAACGCCAACGGAAGTTGAGTCGGACAAGCATAGCGTGCATGGCTATGCCATTGCTGGGGAGCGGCATGTGGGCGTCACGAGTCTGACCACCGACGAAAAGGATCTGATTGTGTGCACCCAGAGACCAGATACCTACAGCATAGTCTACTGCTCGAGCTACATTGAGCTGGAGGATGCTTTCAAGAAGACTGAAATTAGGAATAGCATCTTCGAGGTATTGCACACTACCCCATCGAAGCCCATGATAATAAACTATGGCGGAAAGGAGGTGACGCTTAGCTATCGACTGTTTAAGCCCCGCAAGGAGCGTCCAGTCATTAAAAAGAAGAAGATTGGCAAATCGGCACGACACCTGCCATCGATAACCATGGATATGACCAATAAGCCGGGACTCCGCCAGAGACCGCGTTTCTCTGCCTACCTGAAAGGTAATAGCACGGCCAAGAGCTTGACAGGATCACGCGCACCTTGTCACGCGCCTGACAGCAGAAAGTTGAAGAAATCAAAGTCCCTGGTGACGGATAATATGGATAGCAATTTGATGTCGGATACGACTCTGAAGCCTAGTACCGAATCGCAGCTTTCGAAGAGGAATGCAGCGGCCAAGCCAAGGGCGCCCTCCCCAGCTCCCACTGCTACAGACAGGAGCACTGCAATGATGAAGAAGTCAGGGCGAGCACGTACTCAGCTCCAGGTGACCGTCGGCAGTCGCAATCTCAATGGGCAGCCTCAGACTTCGTGCTCGCGCTCTCGCTCAGCGACTCCCATAGGCTCGGCAAGGCGTCGCGTTAATACCTCGTCGGGCGCTAGCATCGACAGAAGCAATGCAACGCCAAGCAATCAGCCCACCGATCTACGTACGCGCATGATGACAGACATACGATCCTATTCAGCGAAAGCGAGCTGCGATTCCCCACCAAAAGCGCCAGCTAAGAAGACTGCGCTGACACCGAAAACCAGCGACAATGCGGACAGTAAGTCGCTTACCAAAAACCAGTCAGCGTTGAGGAGGCAGCGCAGCAAAAGTGCTTATACCGAGAAGTGTAACAGTCTGAGCAATGTGCCGGAGAATCGTGCGCAGTCAGCCGGACGGAGCTTGTCCAATGCGACTATGACAAGTCGCCACGCCGAAGAAGTGGAGAATTCGAAGAAGAAAATTGGTGCAGAGAACCGCAGTCATTCACTCGGTGCGCACGAGAGCAGCAACTGCGATCACACGGACTTATTCCAAAATCGCACCTTTTCGAGTCTGCTAACGCGGCCTCGGGGCAATTCAACGGAAAGTGCGAATAAGAGTGGTGCGAGGGGAGGCAGCGATCTGAAGATGAAAGCTCGAGCGAATGCACCTCTAGCTCCGAATAGCAGCAATTCGACATGTGCATCGATCCCCAAGAAAAATTCGATCGTTGTTGTTAAGACTCCCACCAGCCCGGTGGTCATAACCGATAGTGAAAGTTCGTTGAGCAAGACAAATGTGCTGACATCCCGCATCTCGAGTGTCTCCATCAAGAGTAGCGATGCGGTGTTCACAACTCCCAGAGCGAGCGCATCTAAAGAGACTCTTGCCGATGGCGATTATAGGAAGAATGACACGCAGTCAGCAGTTGGAGATGCTTGGTGTAATACGATTGAGGCAGTTGGGGGAAGCAGCGCCTCAATAGCAACTAGCTTCCTTTCCTCGTTTGGCTCGTCCAGTATGAATGATAGTGTGCGAACCGAAACGGAGCGGGAAATAGCTGAGTACGATAGCTCGATGTCATTGAGAGACATTCGGTTGCCACCCAGCGCTAGCGAGACAGATGAGGATGGAAGCTACCACACAGCATACAAAGACACTGAACACCACACCAGAGCAACACCAACACCAACACCAACACCACCACAACCACAGCTGGATGCAGTAGGTATGGATATGCCAGGGCAGGAGCTCTTCAATAACATCCGCAAGCCGAGCGTGCCCAAGCGCAGGGTATTTATGACCGAAATCGATAAGGCTAGGCTGTTGCAACGTGAACGCCAATGGATTGGCGTTGCAGGTATCAACTCGAAGCGGCGACCGATCAATGATGGACCCAAGGTACCGCGAATTGCCAAGCATGTGGTGCAGAAGAAGCCATCAATGGTGGACGATGGCATTAAGGTTTTGTGGAAGGCACATGCTCTGCACGATTCCGATGGTGATATTCCATTGACGATCGACCCCTCCAATTTGACATTTGAAACATCCCAGTCGATCGTCAATGCGAAATCATCGGAATTCGAACGGATTGTGGAGCCGGTCATGGTGCCAGAAAATTTTTCTAAACGTGCCTACGAACACCTCAGAAAAAAACTAAAGCGGATGACTGCCAAACAGGCCTACGAAAACTTGGGCAAGCTGGTCAAAAAGATCAATGCACGATCAATACCGCAGAACAGACAGCTGATGCGCTTCTTCAGAATCGCTGAGCTGCTGGAGATCAAGATGTTTGCTCGATCGGAGACCTACTGGACCGGCAAGCAGCCAACTATCGATCCACGCTGTCGCCTTGAATGCTACGTGTTCGATGATCGCAACGAGTTCGTTCTATCGGTGGGGCTGCTATGCAAACAGCTCAATATATTTGCCGAGCTATTCCCGAGCGTTAGGGAGAACATACGCTACATAGATAATGCTCTTCAGCTAACTGTTTTACCAGAAGCAGTGACTGATTTGATTCGATCGGTTATGTCCATACTGCGCGCCGAAAAGCTCTTCAAACTGCTGGCCGAGTTGGTTTACGAGTTATTGCAGCCACCCGCCACACTCCTCGCTTTGGCCCATGCACATCAAGCTAAAAATAGCACACCAAATATTCCAAAATCAGATCATGAGCTGAAAGCTGTATTGAAAATGGAGGAAGCCTTGCGTAAGCTGCGAAACCAAGATCAGGACGCATTGGACTGACTTCATGTCATAAGACAGAAAAATTAATTTTAAAAATCTAAAAAATTTTCATTTTTAAAAAACATATTTTGGCCGCTTTTATCCAAATTTTACATGCAGTTTAGTGTCTGAAATTTTAACCTATCCTAACGGATGACGAAGCCCAGTGCACACTAATTCCGGTATGTACTTTGCAGTTGTAGCTAAACAATATTTGAATATCCATCAATCGATTTGGCAATTGAAAGTTTTTCTACATTGTCACACCGCCTTGATGTTAGTGGAAGAGAGGCGGGGGGCGGGTTACACTGTGACAATAGTAGAATACACACCAATGCATCATCAGCAAGTTGAACGCCCCATTCTCAGTTCGTGTCTGTGTCCGTGTCCGTGCCATCATTTACACGCTTCAGGGCACTCGCATTATTTGCACTGTCAGTAGAATAGGGAAAAAAGCACGCAAGTTTCATAGTTTTCTCATTGTCTGCGCCAGCAAGAAACAAGTAAGAGTGCTCTAGTCAAAACTACTCTAGACTAGGAGATACCCTACACTCTGTAAGCATGGGAAGTATCCATGTCCAGCAGCACATGACTAGTTAGACTCAGCTCATTATACTGATCAAGACTATTTAAACTTGCCTGTTACATACACTTTCACAAAACCAATATACCCTGAATGTCCATTTCAATGAGTGCAGGGTATAAAAAAAGAGGACCTTAAATATTTACATAGCATCTACATGGCAAGAGTGCTGCAGAGCCGGAAGGAAAATCATTTCACTTAAGCAAAAAGTAGTCCGAGCAACAACAGCTCTCGCAGCAAACTCCATAAAACTAGGTAGCTGAAAAATAATATCAAGCCAGGTTAGCCAGAGAGGGAGCTAGTCGGGTTGTTTAGCCAGTCAAAGTCATAACCATCTTTATGCGAGAGCAAGTGCATAAGAAAAGGTGCAAAGAGCCAAGCGATTGAGTAGTTTTTGCTGTCCGGCTACCCCAGGCGGACTTAAATTGAAATTAGAGTATAGACACGAAGCAAGCATTTCAGTTACAGTGCCAAAGTCCATAATGCAATTGCTTTAGGGCTCAATGAAGTGTATATTACATAGACCATTAAATCTTTGCTTGCCTCGCACACACAAACTTGTTAAATCTGACCCGGCCCACCACAAATCAAATACATTCTTGTTTAATCGAACTAATTTAAGCTATTTTCATATTTCTTTCCCTCTTTTTTCCAGGCGGCAGCCTTTTTTTTTTTTTTGCTAACTGTCTTCTTAAAATCAATACCATTTATGAGCCGCGCATAAGAAATGGATTACGTAATTAATGGAGCAACAGGACATGCTAACTGTGGAATGGGATAACGGAAGTGGTCTATCTATATATATATATATATATATATATATATACATATATATATATATACATATATATATATGCTTCCCATAATATGGATCGAACTTCCAATTTACTTTGCCCATATAAAAGAGGCTGTCGTCAACATAAAGTGGATTCTGATCTAGTGACTCAGGATGAGAGCATACAGCTATACCACTTTAAACATATGCAATGTGCCAGACTGGGATTCTAAATTTTACCTTGTTATTTATATTTATATTTTTAAATTATATTTTGTATTAAAAATTCATATTTTTAGGAGAAATGCCGTGGTCTTTTTAATCCAGTAAAAGCTAGAAGTTTTGTTAAAATGTCAAATGTTTGTAACAGGCAGAAGGCCGCGTGGCAGACCCCATAAAGTATATAAATTCTTGATCAGGGAGACGAACTGAGTCAATATAGCCATGTCCGTCTATCCGTCCGTCTGTCCGCCTGTCCGTCCGTCTGTCCGCCTGTCCGCCTGTCCGCCTGTCCGTCTGTCCGTCTGTCCGTCTGTCCGCCTGTCCGTCTGTCCACCTGTCCGTTCGTCTGTCCGTCCGTCCGTTCGTCTGTCCGTCCGTCTGTCCGTCCGTCCGTTCGTCTGTCCATCCGTCTGTCCGTCTGTCCGTCCGTCCGTCCGTCTGTCCGCCCGTCCGTCCGTTGATCTCAGAACCTATAAGAGCTAGAGACTTGAAATTTCTTTCCCTGTATAGCACGCGCAAGTCAAGTTTGTTTCAAAAAGTCGATAACTATTTTCGTTTTAATGATATCGATTAATATCAATTAATATATTCTTTAACATCTTTACAATCCAAAAGTCACTCATAAAAGTTATAGAGCCCAATCGAAAACATGTTAAAGTCTTCTAATAACAAATATTTTTGAAGTACTTACAAAGTTACGTGGGCAATTGAGCGAACTGGAGTAAGGAGTAGGTAAGGAAAAGTAAATTTGGGGTCTCAGCAATTTTGGGTAGTTTATGTGGTTGGAAAAATGTGCTCAGTGGGTGTCCCAGTTAGTCTGGCACAGCTGAGCATGCTTGCTGGCAAAGTATTTATATTGTATATATTAGACCAACTAATCGCCGAGACTACGGAGTGGCAGAAGTGGCTGCCTGCCAATAATTTGCCAGTCGATGGCCAATGCCGTTGACAGTTTTCGCATACAAAAGTAATTAATGTCTTTTATGGTTTGTTGGTCCAACGGCCTCGCCTGCAGCTTAGTTGGAACAACAACCCAGCTAACATATTGGTTTTCAATCAATATGAGTTGAAATTGCTTATGCAGCAATTGCGCACAGTTTTCATTAGCTACAAACTATATTTTTCTGCTTAGGTTAAGAGCCCGCTTATGGCTTAAAGTAAACTTATATTGAAGGTTTTTTTTTTGATTTAATGATTCATAATTCATAAAAACACAAGAGAAATAAAACTCTTCCAACACTAATTTTCACATATTTCAGAAATGATTTTGAAGTTGCTGCGATAAAAAAGATTTATTACGCAGTTTGCCCAACTTTGGCCCCTTTTGGGGTGGCGCTATGCAAGGAAACAGCTGCAATAAATTCAACTTTCAGCTGAATCGAATTGGCATTGTCCTCAACTTCAACGACTCGTTGAAAGGCTAGATTAAATATTTAATATATATATGTTGTATCACAATATCAGCTAGCTTAAACAATTGTCAGTGCGGCTTATATCCGGCATATTTCGGAATATATTGAGCATTATTAAATAATTCGATAACAGCTGCACAGCTAATTGAGGCGAGTTGAATGACAACATGGATTAGCATTTCAGGCAGACGTAATTCCTTTCTGCTTGGCCAACAATAATGATAATAATTGATAAATTTCAATTCGAAATTAATTCAGCCGTCAACTGGTTAACCATATGCTGTTAATTGAGTCTGTGTTGTATTTATATTTAAATCATATTTAATTTAGTTAAGAACGTTGATTAGCTCATACTAAAATGTAAGTTCGAATTAAGTTTCGTCCAATTGGTGGTAATTACAATTGCTGGAAATTGTTGGCGAATCATTGAACTGATCTAATTGGATACTCGTGTGAGCAATCGTGTTGCAATCGATGCAACATACTCGTAGTTCCTGGGGCATTTCTCATTGGAGTTCTTCAACTCTATTACACACATATGAACACATAGGAACTTTTCCTAATTGGTTTTAATATACTTGTAACTCGTATCGTAGAGCGCCAAGAGCTATCAGCGTATAATTAAAAAACTTTACGTGAATCATAACACACGCTCATTTAATTTTAATTCAAAAACTTTTGCTTAACCCAATCAACGCGGGCGCACAATCAACAACAGGATACTCTAGCAGGACCAACATTAGTGAAGCGCAAGAAGGATGAATCTAAAGTTGCATTTCTATTTGACCAATACCTTCTGTCATTGTCATTGTCATTGTCATTGTCATTGTCATTGTCATTGGCATTGTCATTGTCATTGTCATTGTCATTGGAATTGGCATTGGCATTGTCATTGTCATTGTCATTGTCATTGTCATTGTCATTGTCATTGGCATTGGCATTGGCATTGGCATTGGCATTGGCATTGGCATTGGCATTGGCATTGGCATTGGCATTGGCATTGGCATTGGCATTGTCATTGTCATTGGAATTGGCATTGGCATTGGCATTGGCATTGGCATTGGAATTGGCATTGGGATTGGCATTGGCATTGGCATTGGCATTGGCATTGGCATTGGCATTGGCATTGTCATTGTCATTGGCATTGTCATTGTCAAAATTAGTTTCTCTATTAAGTTATTGTTATTGTTATCAACAATCGATAGATAAACAGTTTGGCATGGCCGACAAGCCCAAGCAGTGTGCTTCCATTGCAAGGTCCTTAACCATTTAAAAGGGATAGCCTGCTGTGATTGTAACTCAAGAGCCTAAGAGTGAGCCGTAGCGGATGAGACACTGAGAAACAGCTTTACATGACAACAGCTTTACTTGGCGCCGCACAGCAGCACTTGCCTTGCATCCTCAAACGTATCCTTTGTCCTTCGTGGCGCATTGTTGCCTTGTTGCAATTGCCGCTGCTGTTGCTGTTGCTGTTGCTGTTGCTGTTGCTCCGTTTACATTTCCGTAGATGTCGCAATTTATTTTATGCACTTGTCGCCGCTTGAAGACGGCAGCTGCATTAGCTTTAAGCTGCTTAAGCTGTCGTCCAGTGGGTTGTTCGTCCGAAGTGTTCAGGCAAACGCTTAAACCCTTCGCTTGCTTGACTAACTGCCTGTTTGGCTATTTGGCTGCTAAATCAAATTGCAGCTGCTGACGGCCACCAAACAAAGCAACTGCCGCCGGCTGTGCTCACTCAGCAGCAGACAGCTGAACAGGCACAAAGCATACTTTCAACAACTGCAAACAACAAAGACGTCTCAAGCAACAACAACAACAACAACGCCAACAATGCGAGTTACATCAACAGCAGCAGCAACTTAGTGAAAGCAATCTGCTGCAACTGGAGCTGCAGAAATTGATTTGATGACTTTTTGGCACTCAAGCTGTAAATTGGAAATTCGAACTAAATGACAAATACTTTCATTGAAAGCGAAGATATTCGATCAAATCCTTTCGTTGTTCCAAAAGCTACTTCATTTCAGAGCAGGCAAAGTTTGTGTAAATTGGCTCAAACGCAGTTTATTGCTAGTAAAACAAAGTTCTGCATTCTCCTAGTATAAATCACCGAAACAGAGTATTTGCTAGTTGAACAACAATTTTGCTATTGGTTTTTATGGTTGTTGCTGTGACAAAAACTCAAATTAAATATTCGAAATTTTTGGTCAAGGTCTTCCAGGAAAAAACTATTCCGCCTGGCCAAAACAAATACGATAGGGTTAAAATTCATGTTGTAACTAAATTAAAAATTTGTGCAAACATTATGGCACAAAATGAAAAGAATTTCAAAAATAATTGCATAACTAGTTAGTTTATCAAAAAATGAAAAAATGAGAAGCAAAAAATGGTATAAGCGGCTGCCGCAATAACCACAACAAACCACAATTTGCTCCAGCCCCAACACGCATAACTGTTGCCCCGAAAGTTTGCTACAAAAAATGCGCACATAATATGCCATGAAATAAAAAAAAAGGGGGGGGGAACAACAATAGAATGCACAATAATGGTTTGGGTAGCTCGTACACTTAGCAACCTTACATTAATCAAGGTACGTTTATTTATACATTTTTTAAGCTTTTATTTTTTATCTAGTTAAATAAGCGTATTTGTAGCTTTAAATCTTTTGTGAAGCATATTGAGAGAGTTTTGAAAAATTATAAAAAAAAATAAATGAAATATATTTATGTTTAATATTTTTTATTATACCCTGAACCCATTGAAAATGGGAAATCAGGGTATAATGTTTTTGTGAAAATGTATATAACAGGCAGAAGGAGACATGGCAGACCCCCCCCATAAAGTATATATATTCTTGATCAGCTCGACAAACTGAGTCGATATAGCCATGTCCGTCTGTCCGTCCGTCCGTCCGTCCGTCCGTGTGAACGCAGCGATCTCGCAAACCACAAAAGCTAGAGATCTGAAATTTGAAATGTATACTCGTGTATATCCTACGCAGTACGAGTTTATCATTTTTTCGATAACTCATCCCATTTCCTTATTATCGATAAAAATCGATAACTTTTCTTCGTTTTTGAATACCGTTATAGCTATAGATTTCAAATTTACTGTGTATATCCATGTAATGAATACAAATATTTTGCAATTTTTGAATTTTGGATACCACGCCCCCTTCCCCCCAAATTTAAACGTATTTCAAATACTAGAGACTTGTGCTTTGGCAAATACATACATATGAATGTCATTATTACGCTGTAAAAGTTTGATTATGAAAGTCCATCTAGAAGCAAACCTATTCAACAAATAAGTTTCCAAAATATAGCCCATACTGCAGCCCAAGCGCTGCCCGCTCGCAGTCGCTGCGTAAACTGCGCAGTAGCAGAGAAAGTGCCTGTGCGTGCGTGTGCATGTGTGTGTGTGTGTGTGTGTGTGTGTGTGTGTGTGTGTGTGTGTGTGTGTTGTTTGTGTATATGTATGTATAAAAGAAGCGTAAAATGATTTGAATATCGCATCTTCGCAGGGTTCAGGGTATCTCTTAGTCGAGCAGTCTCGACTAGAGCACTCTTACTTGTTTTATGTGTGTATATTTGTGTATATTTATTTAAATCCATCACAATTTATTGTATTTGCCTTTAATTAATAATTATTTTTAAAAAATACGCAAACATGAAAAAACAATTTGCATGCCAGAAAAAACCGAAAAATAGTTTTTCTCTGCTGAAACAATCAATTATAATATTAAATTCAATTCAATAAAACGGACCAAGAAAAATGCCATTTTTGCATAAACAAGTCGAGCATTTTTTTTAAATTCATTAAATTTTCTGTTGGCTTGTTAACTGTGAAAACTGTGAAAACTGTAAGTATGAGTCAAACATATGCCATTCAAATTGTTGTGAGAAAAACACTTTTGTCCTATGCCGTGGGAGAGAGATCCATGGCAAACAGAGATGAGCTATTTTTGGAGTAGAAGGTCAAGCTTATTTGTAAAGAGATTGTTCCTGGCAGATAAGAAATTTGAATAAAAGACGACGGACCAGACAGCATCGATGGCCGTAGCTCAAACAGTCCTGTGCAAACTATCTGATGGAGTTCAGTCTAAATATACATATTATGAATGAGGTAAGAGATATTATACAATAGATAAAAGCTTGAGTGGGAAATGTGACTAAATATATTATAATATAATAAAATATATTATATTATATATATATTTTTTGTTGATTGTTAGTCGAATTTATAATCATATTAACATTTTGGCCAACATTTCTGAACATGAATTGATTCACTCAGAGTCTTTAGCCATTTGTCGCAGTTGATGGGTCTCTTTGGCCTCGCAAAGTCACTGAAATTGCAGGTTATTTGTTGATCAGCGGCCACTCCAGCCCAGCTGGCTGTTACACACATTTGCAATGAGTAGCGTTTGGCAGAGCAAAATATTATTTGAATATAGTCAAACAGTGGCTGGAGCCTGTTGCGCCGTTTCAAATGGCCATGGCCATGGCCAAGTGGTGCAAAGCAATTTGCTATGTTTTCTTTTTTCTTTTTCCTTTTCGCTCTCTTTCCGCTTGCTCGATTTTTGTTGTTCTGTTTTGACAAACGATGCTGGCCACAATTTGTTTTTTTGTTTTGCTTGTTTTTTATTTTTTATTTTTATTTTTCGTTTTTTTTTTTGCAAATGCTTTCCACTTTGCGCTTTTTTGTCGCCTTGTCAACTGCAACTTTTGTTGACAATTTGGCCAGCCAGGTGTCGCAGCTGGCGTGCTCGTTGGTATGGGTACAGAGTGGACAAAAATTTAATAAACTTTGCGCTTAAGTAAAAACCCAGGCCGAGCCCTGGACCCGCGCCCAACGTTCGAGTAATTGAGTTTTGATGGACCTCGTCATTCGAGCTGGCTGCCTGCTGGCGGCGACATCTGTTCAAATGCAAATTGCTAGCTCCCATATCGATGCCATCGACACGAGCTGACAATAACAACAACAACAACAGCAACAACAAAGCTTTGACCATTACATTGATCACACGCCCCGTGCGCCCTTCGTCCTTCGGCGCATTATTGGCCACAGCCAGAGCCGTCATCAAATGTAATGTTAGTCCGGGAACCCTTTGCGCCTATTGTGAATAAGCAAAAGAAAACTGCTACGAATAGTATTCTAAATTCTCTTTTAAATGACTGTAATTCCCCAAGCCCAAAGCCTCTACTCGATTCGCTGCTCCTTTGTGGTTTTTTCCGCTTAAGTTTATACTTTTGCTAAGCACTCAGCCGAAAATTGAAGTAGGTGCGAGCACTCAATGCCCATTTGTTTATATCAACTGCAACTAAGCCTCCAAGTCAAGGCCAAGTAAGTATTCAAGGCACGCAAAGCAAACCTGAACAGGCTGCGGCTGACTTTCGATGTTTTTCGCGGTCCAATTAAATAAGCAAACTCACAACTTTAAGCCACTTGGCTGGCTAAGAAGATAGTTAGATATGATGTGGTTAGTGGCAGAGGGTAAAACAAGCGTAAAACAGCTCAATTTGGCCATAAAACGCTGCTCGAATTCTGCTATCGATTGGCCGCTATTAATCAAGGTTAATTCAAACTGCAATACTTGGCCAGAGAGCTCCAGCCACAGGCAACTTGTCTTGGGCAATAAACAAATCATTCGTGTATCCTGGTCATGTCCTCAACGTGCAGCCAGATGAACAAGCGTGCAAACTTGTAAATGAGTGTGAATCTAGTATATCCTGCTCCAATTATGCGTGAGCAACTGTGCGGAGTGGCATGGAGTGAAGTGAATCACACGCCCAATTCGTAAGACGACTCCCAAATGGAACAGTTAAATGCAAGGTTATATTTAGATTGTTCATAAACCTCGGCGGCCTCCCACCGATATCTGCAGACAGCGTGACAAATGCCTTTTCCGCTACAACACGTACGCTCATGCGACGACAGCGACAAATACTGCCGACTCGCACACATAATCGATGAATTTATCATCGATGTGATGATGGACACTCTTTACCCCCAGCCTTTAGCCCCTTTCTTTACCCTCTCTTTACCCTAAATGGCTGGCCATCAAATCTTATGAAAACTTTTCATCTTACTGAGAATCCGCTGCATGGGCCCACTGTCTTCTAGCTGCTTTTACATTTCTGCCATATTGTTAATTATTTTTTATCTCTCCCCCTGCCCAAGGACAGCCACCCAGACACCCGCCCGCCCAGCCATGGAACTCATCCAGCCATTGCTCGCCTGTAATTTGATTGTTCGCAGCTTTGTTGTCGTAAGCTTCTGCTGTTTATGACACTGCGACGTGCTCTGCGTCTCGCCCTCGCCTTAGACACCAGCGATCTCCTCTTATGGCCACAGCTGGCAGCACTTGATGGCTGCCTCCTCCATGCCTCAAATCCTCTCCATGCAGAGCCCAACAGCGCTCGATTATGAGCAAATGCTCAAATAATGTGTAAGCAATTTCTTGTGGCAAGCAGCTCTCTCTCTCTTTGTCTCTCTCTCCCTCTCTCTCTCTGTATGCCAGCAAACATAATGTAATCATTTATAGCTGAATAGTTTGGATCTAATTGAACTCAAATGCATTCCATTTACTCAATCGTTGCGTTAACTAGGCGACGACTTCTTGTGGTAGGGATTCAATTGAATGCGAAAAAGTTAGCAGATTCCGATTTGGGCAACTTTCAGCTTTTGGTGACTGCTTGGATTGCATCCAAGTGCAAGGGCAGCGCAATGCAATGTTTCACAATTTGAAATGCCAGCAACGCTGCAAGCAATGATAAACGAGAGACAGAAAGAAAATTGTTTCAGTTAGTGAAATGCTCGTGGGCTCTTCGGCTAGGACTGAAGCACTTTCGCAACACTTGACAAATGGGGCTTGGGGGCAGCAGTCGGGCTCTTTATTCCACTCGAGTGAGCTTCACGGGCGCTTTGACCCTCTGCCAGCTGTTAATTGTTGTCGCAATGAGCGTAGTGACAGTAATCCACGACGTCATGCGGTGTCAACGCACCACTTGCACCACTCGCAGCGTGTCATTGAACAGCGTCGAGACTACATTGACTTCTGTTTGCGCCTTGTATCACAATTCTATTCGATTGCATTAAGGCTTCAAGCCAAAAACGGAGGACAGATTGAGTTTGGCTGGGCTTAAAAACGTTTAAGAGCTGGCCACACTGAAATCAATTTGAGTCAACAAACAAATAGGCATTCAGGCGGTCAACTGTGTGTGTGTGTGCTTATGATTGTGTTTGCCAAACGGAAATTGAATTTATATTCAAAGTTTAGTTATAGCTAAAGCCGACGGCTGGACTTTCGCTCCGGATAAAGCGAGCCAAACGATGCAATTGCATTTGGCTGTCGGCATCTACGGCTCTATTCTCTGTCCACTCGGTCACAAATGTCCGAGTGTAAATAAAATAAAGAGCAACCGTTAGCTCGGCTGTCCGGCTGTCCGGCTGTCCGACTGTCCGGCCTCACGGCTGATTGGAAAAAAAACTGCACGGCAAAGCGTAAATAAATACTCGCGTGTGCAAATATGCAGTCAGTCGATACAAACGATGCGAAATGAATTTACAGTTGAGATGCTATGAAAACATATACAAACAAAAACCTCTAGCTGTAAAAAAAACGAATAGCAAATGCATCAAGCCATATCTGACGTTTGGCAGGCGGCGCGGATAGCATCCAATTCGTTAGCCTCCAAATAGCCGTACTTAAAATACCTTTCAACTCAGTTCTATTGGATAAGAGAGTGACAGACAACAGGAGCTATATATATATATTCTAGATCAGGCTCAAGTGTCGTCCTGCAGCTTAACATGGGCATCTTCCTCTCAGGCTCGCCCAACTCGAACTGCAACAATTCATATTATTTAAATAAAAACTTAGCTAAAGCTGAAAACTAAGCCCATTTACAAAAATAATCGATAAGATTTAAGCTTATGTTTTATAATCCGGCGACAAATCAACCGACAAAAAAAAGCTATGAACTACTGCCGTTTGCAACTGGCATCGATAACAGTTTCATTATTCATAGCATCATTAGCAATTTTGGCATTTGAGCGCACAAATTGACCGAACGTCAATTGCGGTAGCGTGATATGAAAACAGGTAATGAGGAGTGTTCGACTAGCAAATACCTCATGCTATGGGAAGTTATTGAATAACTGCGTCTCTGGCTGTAGGTTCTTAATGTCATTGTCAGAGTGCTTCAATTTGTTTATATCTAAAATCTTAGTTTGACAGGTGCATGGCTGAAGCCATTAAGAATCATCTGAGCACTCATTGCGAGCATTGCATGCTGAGAGCCTGACGCAAACTATCTTTAAACCTGCCTATACGAAATACCTCTATAGGTGCTTTGCGATGCGTTCGGACACCAACCAAACTCTAAGAAAAGAAGCTATTTAAATAATTAAAATATATTTTCATACTTTATGTAGTCTGCCCTGCCTCTGTCCTCCCTCTACCTGCACACACACTTGCACAAAAACAGTATACCCTATTAACCAATCGTAATGGTTTCCAGGGTATAATCACAAGAGCAATTAAAACTAACTAAGTGATTCTCGCTAACGCACAAATGATTTGAACAAATTAAAATCGAAATATGTAAATTTTGTATATTTTAATTGCTGCGAAACAAATTGAAATTGCAAATTGTTGGGTTTCATAGAGATTCGTAGGGCTGTTTCAACATCAGTTGAGTAAATATTGTATATAGTAAGAATGCACCAAAACTGCATCAATAAAGTGTCATTATAACTACAACAGTCTTATATAGACATCAAGTTTCTTCTAACAAGATCGAAATTGCCAACTGTAGAACTCGCTCTATGTACATGCAAATACAGCAAATGCAGCCAAACACATAGTTCACAAATATTTTTAAGTAACAGACTAAAAGCAACTCTCAAAACTTTCTAAATCAACTGAATTCCTACAATAAATTCCGAATTTTAGAAATTATTTGCAGCTAGACTTTAAAAGTCAGAGTGGAAGCATATTAATATTAACAAATTCCTGAGTAAACATATTTTTATACGCGTTTATGAAGTGTAAAGAGTAAATTGGCTTTGTGCAATGTCCGTCCGTCCATCCGTCTATCTGTCTGTTCATCGGTCCGGCCGACTTTCGGCCATCCGTCGGTCTGTCTGTTCGTTCGTCCGTCCGTCGGTCTGTCTGTCCGTTCGTCCGTCCGTTCGCACGTCCGTTCACCCATTTATCCATTCGTCCGTCTGTCCGTTCGTCGGTCTGTCTGGCCGTTCGTCTGTCTGCCCATCCGTCTGTCCGTCCGTTCGTCCATTCGTTCGTACGTCCTTTCACCCATTCATCCGTTCGTCCGTCTGTCCGTCGGTCTGTCCGTCCGTCTGTTTGTCCGTCGGTCTGTCTGTCCGTTCGTCCGTCTGTTTGTTCGCAATCCATTTCGCTATTGAAGCTAGAAACTTAAAATTTTGAATATAAATATGATTTACTCGTTGGTACCATCGTTCTATAAAGAGTTAAGACTCTCAAAATGCATACTAGGGGCGTGGCAAATTGAAATATACTTATATTATCTTATATTTAAAAAAATATTATTTAAAGTGCTAGAGAGTTTAAATTTGGAATATAAAATCGTATGGACAGCGTAAGACTTCAACTATATAGTAGATATATTTCTGTAAATTGTGGACATGGCAAATCGAGTAAAACTGTAACTACCACAAAATTGAGCGATTAAGTTGTAGTTAGCCGCCTCTAATGATTCTACCTCGGGACATGGCAAGTCGGAGAAACTACGTCATTTGAAGTGTTGTAGCCACAGCTTCAAAAGTGAACAGCTCAGTTACTGCAAACCCCCTTTTGAGATTACTGAACGGGTATTATTATGCAGTCTCTGGTTGCCTTGTTCGAGTTCAGTTCATAAGTCAATGCTTAAAGAGCTCTGTGAGTTGTTTCATTTTTTGGCACGTCTCAAAACCCTTTCTCTGTAGCTCTTGAAGCCCAAGTGTCGTCACGTGCAGAACGCCATTAACTTTGATTGTCTGACTACATTTGTGAGAGTAAATAGAAATAGTTATAGATACGCAGCGATTCAACGGCATCGACATCGACATCGACATCGACAGCGGCGTGTGCGTGTTGTGGAGCTGGCGTGCATTAGCGCATTAGCTACTGAATGGTTCGACATTTGTGGCACGTGTTGCGCCTGTTATTGATACTGTTCAGGTTTTAAGTATATATCGTATCTAATATAAGTAGTTTTTTCTTTTTTTTTTTTGGTTAACTCCTAGTCAGCAGATTTTTAATTAAAAATTGTGGAAACACGCAGACGCCTACGCACCTGTTTGGGATTTGAGCTGTGGGTGTGGCCTGGCCTGGCTTGGGCTGGCTGCCACTTAACGTCGGATGTCTTGAAAAATCATAGCAGGAAATCAAAAATACACACAGCTGACGCCATAAATGAGATAACAAGTTTGTAATTTCGGCATAATTGCCCCCGTCAGAAAGGGCACAGATGTGGGGGGGCAGCCGTAGGTTAACTCGGGGTAACACTTGACTCCCAATGTACATTTGATACCGCTTAAGCCTGGGTCGTAGGCCAACACTGCTGTTGGCGCAGTTGTTGCTCGTTTTTATTAAAATCAAACTGGCATATTTTTATGCTCTGGCTGTGCAGCTAAACTTTGCCGAAACTCCCGAATCGCCTACGCTGGCGGCCCCACACACGTGCTGCCAAATGCCAGATGCTCCACATGCCAAAAGCAAATGACAGCCACAATTCCCCCTCTCCCTCCGCCGCCGCTGAGACCCAAGGGCAAAGCACCGACTCTTGCCGCTCATCTAATTAAGTTCGCATGAAATTTATAACCGGCATTCGTTTGGCCTTCTGCGTCGAGTGACAGCCTAGTCTAGTTCGGATGGGCGGCTTGCAGCTGGATTGGGATTGGTGTTGGTATTGGTATCGGGATTGGGATTGGGTTTGGGTTTGGGTCTTCAGGCCAGATATAGGTGAACATTTTTATGCTTCGCTGCTTCGATTTATCGCTTGCAACAATTACCTGGCCATGAGGCACGACTCTAATGAAAGATTTTTAGTTAACTGAGTTGCGCCTTTGAAGTTTCCATTTTATTGCAACAAAACATTTTCGCAGAAGTTTATATTTCCTTCAGACTTTCATTTTGCCCTTCAACTGGAATGGAATTGATGGTGAAACGAGTTTGCTTCTAATAAATATGAGTTCTTCACTCCCTACACTTGCTTGGCCTCGGCTTTTTTGTTGCCTTGCCGCCTTCTAAAGCCTTCGCGCGAACTTTTATTTTAATCATAGAAGAAAAAAAACTTTCTGCCCAATGAGAGCACAAATTTATGGAAATTTACTTGTGCAAATAGAGCTTATAAATTCAATTACATTAATAATTCACTTTATTCACTAAACTCAAATTTTCCATAATCCTACTCGAGCTGTGAGCTACAGCAGTGAAAACGGAGAGTTCATATTGAAAACCTCGAGGCTTCTGTGGCCGGCCATTAAGGGAATATAGATTCCTGATCAGTATCAATAGCAGCATCTGGGTCGCCCTTTTTGACTATCCGTTCTTCCTTAAAGTTTCGTCCTTCCGTCCGTCCTTAGAGTATAGATATTCTTGCTTAGTATCAATAGCCCCATGTAACTAATCTTTTTCGTCCTTCCGTCCGTCTTTAGAGTATAGATATAGATAGATTCTTGATCAGAATGAAAAGCATTTTTCGTCCTTCTATTCTTTCTTAAAGTTGGGTTATTCTTGATCAGAATCAATATCCTTTTTCGCCCTTCCATCAGTTCTTAATGTATAGATCAGATCCTTGATCAGAATCCATAGCCGTCTTCGTCCTTCCGTCCGTCCTTAAAGTGTAGAAATCCTTGATAACTAGCCTTTTTCGTCCGTCCGTCCGTCCTTAAAGTGTCCTTCCGTCCGTCCTGAGAGTATAGATATTCTTGATCAGACTCCATAACCTTATTCGTTCTTCCGTCCGTCCTTAAAGTGTAGAAATCCTTGATAACTAACCTTTTTCGTCCGTCCGTCCGTCCTTAAAGTGTAGAAATCATTGCTCAGAATCAAAAGCCACATCTTCCTAGCCTTTTTCGTCCTTCCGTCCGTATGCATATCGAAAGAACTTCTCACATCCCTCATCCAATATCACTCTCAGATTATTGTCCCATTGTCCATTATTATATTTATGAAGACTAGAAAACTCTGCGCAGCTTTTAGGGTATCTACTAGTCGAACACACCTGCCACGAGCACTCGTAGTTGCTTTTGAAAGTAGAAGCTCGTGCTTTGGCTTATAAACACATTTTAGAGGTAAAAACGTAGTCGGAAAATTGCATTTAGGAAAAACAGAAATTATTCAATAATCCTATTAAAATGGATTTTAGTATGTGGAAGCACAGCACTCGTCTATTTGTGTGTGTGTGTGTGTGTGTGAGTGTGTGCTCACGTATGAGTAAATAGCGCTTGGGGCAACTCCTAATCAAGCAGCTTCAACTAGAGCAGAGTCTTAACTCATTTATTGGTTATTTATTTAAAATATTAAAAGTGTTGAATATAAATATGAAATATGAATAATGAAACAAACTTTGCACAAGTTTAGTCGTTAGCAAACAGGAGTTAAGTGGCTGATGTCAAGAATCCTTCTATTCCTTCCATTTATTCAACTTGCTCTAGATGCTTTAATGTATTTGGTTATGCTGGCTAATCCAATTCATAAAGGCATTAAGCGTCGTCTCGTCTCTCTGGCTAGGTTCAATGGCTGCTGCAAGTCAGTTCAATTCAATTCAATTCAATTCAATTAAAAACCTAATGAAACGAGAGCTCAACTGATTTGCTGATGGTTAAACAAACAAAGCAATAAACATTCCGTCAGCCAGATTTTCTTGTCTTTGCCCTTCGACCATTTTTTGCTCACACACTCGTTCGGCAAGTGAAGCGAGGTATATTGGTTGGAGATGTATGCATCTTTTCTTGTTAAGCTTTCAGCTAGAGACTTGAAAGATGTTTAAGCATAAACATGGAACTTACGATTTTCCGCAACATACAGAAATGATTTTGTATAGAAAGATGAGGAAAACACTTTTGTAATATGCTCCAATTACACGCCGTGGGCGCGAGATCCATGGCAATAGAGATAGGTAAGTTATTTTTATACCCTGAACACGTTGAAAATGGGAAATCAGGGTATAATGGCTTTGTTAAAATGTCAAATGTATGTAACAGGCAGAAGGGGGCGTGGCAGACCCCATAAAGTATATATATATTCTTGATCAGGGAGACGAGGTGAGTCGATATAGCCATGTCCGTCTATCCGTCTGTCCGTCCGTCTGTCTGAAATTTAGTTATTAAATTATATCTCGTACATCTTTGGAGCTACCTTCGATCTGTGAGATCATCTGATCACTAGAGCCTCTCTGAGTAACTTCCACCAGAGCTAGGCAACTTAGACAAAGAGATGAGTACAGCATAGATCGCTGTAGCTCACTAATCCGAATGCAGCATAGATGGCTGCTCTCACACGTCCACCAGATCACTAGAGTCGCTCTGAGTATTCCCTATCTGTGGTAAGATACTCAGAGAGACAGATGAGTACAGCATAAATCGCTGCAGCTCACTCGCCTGATGCTTCGAGACATCACTCTTCAGAGTGACATAGCTCATAGACATAGAACATAGATTGCTGTAGCTCACTCATAGATCATAGAGTATTTAGCTTACTTTATATGCGCCTAACTGGAGGGCGTGTCGCATAGCTAAACCCTCTCTCTCTCTCTCTCTCTCTCTCTCTCTCTGGCAGATGAAAACTCTAACAAAATAAAGACTTCGAATATGGAACATATAGACTTGCATATCGATTGATATGATCAACTATAAGGATTATATAAGTAAGTTCAGTTGGCTTCTAGTTAGAGTCTCAAAATTGTTTAATTTCAGGTTGACCTACTCTATAAATTGATCCAAAATGATGCATACGCCGCTTGGATCTAAGCAACTCGACAAAGGAAGCTACATCTACCACATATATTGAACCGAGCATCAACAACATTTGAAGCTATCAAGCTCAACTGCACTTGAGCGCGTATGCTGCAGTCGTTGACGCCCGACTGCCACGCTCTTAGCTATTTCACTTGGCTGCCTCAATTATTTGCTGTTGTGCGTTGCCCTCGCCGTGCTGCGCGCTTTGTGTTTGGCTGATTTGGACTGCGGAATGCTGGCGCTGGCCTTAGTCCGAGCGCGTATATTGCCACAAAATATTTATTAAATTGTAAACATAATGAATAGGAGAGTTCTTTGTGAGCTCTGTACACGAAATCAAAGCAAATATACCCCAGGACACAGCCGGCAAACGGACAACAGGGGCAAATGCGAGTATATTAAAAATGTATTGACATGTCGCCCATTTGGCCGCGGGGCGAACAGCTTAAATGTGCCACCTAGCCGATGCGAACGAATTAATTAAGGGGATTACGTCCCCTTTGACCAAATAGTATACAATTCATTCAATGGCATTTCACAATTTTCAAATATATTTCAGCTCTTTTATTGCCAGCCTGAGGTGCTGTTGCTGCTGCTGCTGTTGCTGCTGTTGCTGTTGCTGCTGGAGTTGCTGCTGCTATTGCTATCGGGTCACCTTTAAGGTTGAACTGTTTCGCTTTAATGCCATCGATTTTCCAGCCATCCAATTATATATAGCGCTCAACTGGCCGCGTCAGCAGCAAGTGGACATCTTTACTTTATCTCCATTTATTTGCCTTGCCCAGACTACATTTCCCCAAAAATTGAGCAGAATCAGCCTTTGCACGCCCACGATGAAATGAGCACCAAATTGTGGCACTTATCGCAATCAAAAGACGCTCAGATAGCTGCCTAAATGACATACGCATGGCACAGCCTGTGCGACGCCGGCCGACTGTGCGTATACGCAACGCATGCACAATTAAGCGCCAAAGAATTTCCATTCGAGCTTTAACTGAGCTGCAGACCACAAACTAACTCAACTGGACGCAATTAAAACATAGAGAAAGAGAGAGAGAGAGAGAGAGTGAGTGAGGAAACGACAACTATGCAATAGAATTCAATTAGCAGCGGCAACAAAATGGCAAAATTATACTTCAAAGCACTGGCGAAAGCGACTTGAACACAAAGTTTATTTGCCATGACAACAAGTTTTATATATCTGCAGACCAACTGCATTGCTTGCATACATGATATAATATATTTATATGTATTTTTATATACATTTATATATACCCATTGAAATACTCTAATGATGGCATTGCAAAAGGTTTTTATACAGTCGCGTCCAGCTGCATATGAATTAAGCAGAGTTTATCCTGCAAATAAAAAGTTTTCAAAGCTCAAATGTGTTTGTGTGTGACAGGTATGTATGTATGTCGGGTTTGTTTCAACTAGCTCACCTGCCATTCTAATTTAATACTTTTACAACGAATTCCCACTTTGCTGTCTTTCATAATCTGAATTTGCAGCTTGCCAATTTGCAGCCGCCTTCTCTGCGGCCAATGACAACCATGACGATCCCCTCTAAATAGCCATCTCACTCCCACTTAGCAACACGCGGGTCTACTTTCCCACTCACGGAGTTAAATGCCTGCTGTGCAACTCTCTTTGTCTCCCTCTCTCTCACGGAGTATGAATTAGAGCATAGAAGCCAGCAATGGGAAGCGTGCAGCTTAGATGCTCTCAGTTTCACACTAATACAACTGCAACAGTAGGCGTCAATCAGAACAAAATTGAACAGAATTGAGAAACTTGGAACAGATTTTTCCATTAATTTCACAATATCACATCACTATGTCATAGCGATATATAAAAATTCCCACTATGCTGTCTTTCATGGCTTATCACCATGCCAATTTCAATTCACCATCTCTTCGGCCAATGACAAGCATGACGATCCTGTTCAAATAACCATCTCGCTCTCACTTAGCAACACGCGGAACCTAATTTCAGCAACAGCCATCTTTTTCGCTTTCCCACTCTCGGAGTGAATCGTCTGCTGGGATTCTTGTGCAACTCTCTTTGTCTCCCTCTCTCTTACGGAGTAAGAATTAAAGCACAGAAGCCAGCAACGAGAAGAGTGCAATTTAGACGCTCTCAGCTTCGCACTAATACAACTGCAACAGTAGGCGCCAATCAGAACAAAATTGAACAGAAAATAGATTTTTCACAATATCACATCATTATGTCATAGCGAAATATAAAAATATACTTTTTAAACATAAACATATATATTTTTATTTATTTTTTATATATTTAAAAATATATATTATATACAATATTATTATTTTTTTTATTAATTTTTTTTATAAAATTAAATTTTATTTATAATAGGCATTTCTAAATATTATTCTAGTTTGCTGCTGCTATACAGCGACTTGTACCACAGTTTTGTATGAGTAGCTGGAACTTTTAGTTGAGGCTGAGAGATTATTTCAATATTGAGCTGAAAATGAAGTGAAGCGCTATGGTAAGTGTGATGGGTATTTTTTTCTCCTCTTTTGCGTAGTCTTCCGGCATAGCGTGGGTGTACAGCTTGTAGTGATACGATATCTTGTTGATTGTTTGCTTATTATGTCTGCGACCAAGGGAACGTTAACATTGTTTACTAGTTCAGTGTGGCGCATGTCTCACTCAGCACAGCTGACACGTCTGGTGTTGGGGGTCTGCGGGGTAAGTATTTGAAGTTAAGGTGAGATTTTGATGCGATTCTGTTGACTCTTTATAGGGTATGGTTTTTGCATATAAAGTATTTGTTTTTAATTGAACGTTTGTTGGTGGGCTTGAGTAAACAAAACATTTGCTTCGCCTTGTTATACCCTGAACCCATTGGAAATGGGAAATCTGGGTATAATGGTTTTCTTAAACTGTCAAATGTATGTAACAGGCAGAAGGGGGCGTGGCAGAGTATATATACAAGTATATATATTCTTGATGAGGGAGACGAGCTGAGTCGATTTAGCCCTGGCCGTCTGTCCGTCCGTCCGTCTGTCCGTTCGTCCGTATGTGTGAACGCGTCGACCTGTATGGCGTGCTGTTTTAAAAAACCGATAACTTTTTCGGTTTTATTGTTATCGACAAAAAACCTTTTCGAAATCAAGCTATGAAAATATATCTCGTACATCTTTTGAGATAGAGCCTCAAAATTTCGTATTTAGATTCAATTATATTTTATACAATTTTAAACGCAAATCGGATGTGGTTCAGGGGATCTCCTAGTCGGACACCACGGACTAGAGTTTTCTCACTTGTTCTTCAATTTATTTGTGAACTTCTCCAATGTGTTCTCAGAAGGTTAGCCGCCGGTCGCACAACTTGGGAACAAGCCAACTGAGAATCACTTGAATATTGTAAGACAAGGCACTCAGCCTACTATATATGTATATTTGTATCTATATATTTATATAGCTAACATAACATACACACGCAAACTTAATTATATCCTAATCGAGTGAGTCGCATAAACTTTTGTTACAATTCAACCTGGGCACAAGCCAACTAAGCATCACTTGAATGCCGTAAGAAACCCAACTAACACATAGATGATGAGAGGCAATTATGTGGCAACTTTAAGAGCAATAAACTTCAATTGATTTGGTGAGCTGTTGATGCTGCTGTTGCTGTTGCTGTTGCTGCCAGCTGGTTGAGCCAAAGTCAAGGACATAGCCACCCACACACACGCACACATCTATAATTACACTTGAGCTTCTGTGATTATCTGAAGAGTTCTTTCGCCAGTTTCGTTGTTGTCGTTGAAGTCGTACTTGGCGTTGGCTTTGGCCTTGGCGCTGCCTTTGGTTTGCCGCCCACATGAGCTCAACCAGAATCGTTGGTGCGAGGGGAAGAAAGCGTTTATTTGCTTTATTTTACACTTTTATTTTTATTTTTGTTTGCATTTTATGTTATTTTCTTCCCTTTTGTTCTGTGTGTGCGTCTATTTTTTTTGTGCCACTCTAAATTTTTTTGTTAAATATATATAAATAAAAGAAAGTTTAGTTCGTAGGCTCGGGCGCACTTACCACTTGCCACTTGCCACTTTCCCGTTCACTTTGTTTTACAGCATTTTTATGCGTTTCGGTCCGCAAATATTTCACACAGCCTCGGCGCAGTGACGCGGAAACGGAAGCGGAAGCGCGCCCAAAATAAAAAAGAAGTAGAAGAAGAAGCAGAAACGAAGCAAGCATCGAACGCAAACACAACGCAACGGGCAATTGCCGAGCTGCTGGAAATGCTTGATTTTGCAATACGCCACGCCTGGCCGCCCCTCGCCGCTCACTACATCGAAATTGTCAACGTTGTTGCCGCAGCGGACATTTCTTACAGCTCACTGATTTCTTTGTGGCAATGCAACAGCAACAGCAACAGCAACAACAACAACAACAACTTTAAGCATTAGCAACAATCACTCAACCCAAACATGATATAATAGTCGTGTTGCCATCGAATTAGTTTCTCGGCCTCGTTTCGAGCTCGCTTTAAGCTGCCTAGAACTTTACGCTCTGTTCACATTCAAATAGAAATCGTTTGGCCGCTGGCAAAGGCTGCTTCACATTTATTGAATTTTTAATAAGCCCCAACTAACCCACAAGCATTTCACAACAACTGCAATTGTCTGCCGGCCTGCGGCCAATTGACCTTTTATGAAATAACCCAAGCCACATGTCGTATACGCAATATGTGTTTTAGACAAACAGCAAAATGAAAATCGTATATCAAAGGTAAAACGTTATTCAATACAAATCATTTCCAATGTCAAACAATAGAGGGAAAAATATAGAAATTCTTTTATATAATGAAATTCATATTGTTGACATATTTAGAAAATAATTGAATTATTTATTAAGTAGAAATCGAGTTGGAATTTTAGAATATTTCTATAGATTTAACTTTGAGCTAATCAACTTGGAACTCATCAGAATAAACTCATATATATACTATATGCATGTCAACAAATATCGTCAGCAAAGTGATTCTCCTCTGTTTATCAATATGCATAGATTAGATACTGTCTAAGGCAAATGGAAATTCGGAGTATATTGGTTTTGTGAAAATGTATGTAACAGGCAGAAGGAGGCGTGGCAGACGCCATATATATTCCTGATCAGCTCGACAGCTGAGTCGATATAGCCATGTTCGACTGTCCATCCGTCGGTCTGTCTGTCCGTCCGTAGGTCTGTCCGTAGGTCTGTCCGTCTGTCCATCCGCATGAACGCAGCGTTCTCGTAAGCCACAAAAGCTACAGATCTGAAATTTGAAATGTATACTCATGTATACCATACGCAGTTGAAGTTTATCATTTTTCATCGATAACTCATCCTATTTTCTTATTATCGATAAAAATCGATTATTTGACTTTGCTTTTTAAGCGTAACTTAAATACTATTATAGCTATAGAATTTAAATTTACTGTTTATATTTGTGTAATAATTACAAACATTTTGTAATTTTTGGATTTTAGATACCACGCTCCCTTGCCCCATAATTTGAAAAAAACGTATTTCAATTACTAGAGATTTGTGCTTTGCCAAATACATGCATATGAATGTCAATATTATGCTCTAAAAGTTTGATTAAGTAAGTCCATCTACAAAAAAACTTATTCAACAATTCATTTTCCATAGTAAAGGCCATACTGCAGCCCAAGCGCAGTCGCAGCGCAGTTAGCAGAGCTCATGCTGTTGCGTGCGTATGCATGTGTGTGTGTGTGTGTGTGTGTGTGTGTGTGTGTGTGTGTGTATGTATTGCTTGTAATGTATATATAAAGGAAACATAAAGTGATTGGCCTATCGGATCTTTGCAGTGTTCAGGGCATCTCCTAGTCGATTAGTCTGGACTAGAGCACTCTTACTTGTTTAATTTCGTACTTCTTGTGTTTATATTATTTTATGAATTCTACAGTTTATTAAAATGTTCGATATGATTGACATTAGCCGCTGCTTTCGCATTCCTTGCAGACCACAAAGAATTTCTTTACCATAAATATATATATGTTTATTTACTTGATTGCTGGCCACTTCATTTTGAAGTAACTCTGCTGAATTGCTTTTAATTATTGAGCTGCCTTTAATCAAATCAATCAATATTTGAACTTAAAAGTGTTTCAAGTATTTTGGCCAAACGCCCTTGGCTCAACTCGCTTACCATTGGGCATTTATAATCAGTTGGCTTCGCAGCAGGAATTCCAATATGCCGACTAACATTGGCTACTTGCCAGCAAGCACGCCAACACACACACACACACACACACACACTACTTTAGTTTGTGTGTGGGCCCAGATGGCAGTCATTTAAATACAAACAGCAATTTACGTGCCGCTAAAGCTTTTGGCCATTTAACTTTCAAGCCGAGCAACACAAACAACTGAGACTTAAACAAGTGCTTAGCTAAGCAAATACCCTGTACTTTGAACTAGAATAGTTCATATTGTGCTGCTAGAGATCAAGTAAATATTGTAGTTCTTTTTTTTATACCCTGAACCCATTGAAAATGGGAAATCAGGCTAAAAAGGTTTTGTTGAAATGTCAAATGTATGTAACAGGCAGAAGGAGGCGTGGCAGACCCCATAAAGTATATATATTCTTGATCAGGGAGACGAGCTGAGTCGATTTAGCCCTGTCCGTCTATCCGTCTGTCCGTCCGTCCGTCTGTCCGTCTGTCTGTCTGCCCGTCTGTCTGTCTGTCCGTATGTATGAACGCGTCGATCTCAGAACATATAAGAGCTAGAGACTTGAAATTTTTATTTGAAAGTCTCTGTATTGCAGGCGCATATCAAGTTTGTTTTAGAAAATCGATAACTTTTCCCGTTCTTTTGTTATCGATTAAAAACCTTATCGAAATGAAGTTAATAAATTATATCTCGCACATCTTTTGAGCTAGAGTCTCCAAATTTTGTATTTAGATTAATTTATATTTTATACAATTTCGGTTTTTATCTCTTCTATCTGTCACATCATAGGGTATATAGCAAGTGCAGTTAGCCTGGCATTTGGCTATGGCCCAAACTGTGCCTAGCCGAAAGTGCAATCAATGCACAGTCACGTTGCAATCAGACCTCAATGGCCAGCCGCTCGAATGTTGGTTGTTGGCTGTTTCGTTGCCATCCTTTGGCCAGTGGTGCTAGAGGCGAGCCTAAGTGCCTCTGGATTGGGGCGTTGTTTTGTGGCAACAGCACAGAGAGCTAGCTAACCCGAAATTGTTTGTCTGATGTACGGTGCTGAAGGTGCAGGCGTGGCTTGCTGCTGCCTTCAGTTATGTCTAGAGAATGTTTGCCCAACGGCTATGCGGCCGCTAAAACTATTTGACAAGCGTTTAGAGGCTTTGCTGTTGTGTGTGCTTAGCCAGCTTGTTGTTAGCCAAATTGGACAACGTTGAATAAACTGGAAATGCAATTAGATTTTGCCTGCCTTCCGCTTGATTATCGCCGCCCATTCGCAGCCCATTCACAGCTCGTAGATTCGTGTTTGAAACATTTTTAATTGGAATATTTGTTGGCTGCGCTTTTGCAGCCACTTTTTGGCCCATTGTCATTGTCTTTGGCAACAGATTTGCCAAATCGACGCATCCAGCTGGAATTGTTTTTAGCCAGTGCAAACGTCTGCAACGTCATTAACAAATGCCATGTCTCTATCCACTCTCCCACTCTCTCTCTACCACTCTCTCTCTCTCTCTCTCTCTCTCTAAGCTCATTTCAAATGGTTTGCAGCAAAATGATGCTCATTGGGCCATTGAACAGCAACGGCGCACAGTAGGGCCTCTGCCGCCAAAATGGCAAAAATCAAAATTGTGATGAATGAAATTGGCCAAAATGATTATAGAATCGGATAGATAATTTATCAGAGGGCCAGAATCCGAAAGATTTTTGAATATAGATAAATTTGAAAGGTAAATATGAGCATTCAAAGTTGAGTAAATTGTTAACATGAAAAAAAAACAGCAAAAATGGGACAAATATTCTAGTTGCCAATTGAATTGCATCAAAACTGTTGCACAAATTATAGATATTTTGGTATCATTGGAAAGGTAAGCTTATTTATTACAAAATAAATTAAAAAACTGTTCTCTTCTGTTTATTCGTTAAAGAGCTAGACTTATTTTAGTAAACTTCTAAATTTGATATCCTTTTTCAACTTTAGTAGACTATAACTCGCAAGGATTAAGCGGCATTAATATGAGACTTATATAGAACTCTTAAGCAGGGTCTCCTCTATCAGGTCTATATAAATTTGGCTGCCAGTTTGCACAAAAAGGGTAAAAGTGACGCGCAGCAGGTAGCATGCCGAATGCCGGCATTTAAATAAAAAAAAATTTTTTTTAATAAATTTTTTTTAATACATTTTTTTTATATATTAATTTTTTTAAATTTTTTTTCTAATCACATTAGTTATAAATAATAAAAAAAAATTATTTACATTTACAAAAAAATTATTACTTCATATAAAAACACATACTAATTGACTAAAATCACATTTTTCATGTTTGACATGAAACTGCGAATCACTCCGTCAACAGATCACCCTGTGTATAGTTTTATTTTAAAGCTTAAAGAATTCTCTGTCAAATGTCATCTTAATTTTGAAAATACCTTGCTTAGTTGAAAAGTTATGAGTTTTGCAACGCAAAATGAGAAAAGGCCCCACTGTGGGGCGCTGGCAACAGCTGGCTGTAAGGGTCAAAGCACTCAAAGCACACCGAATGCCCAATGCATTGGTGTAGTTCAGCCGGGCAGGCACTCAAAGTGACACTCTTTAAGTGCCCAGTTGGCACCCGGCCGTAGCTGCAGCAACTCTTTCTGTTTCCCAGTCACAAACTTAGCCCAGTCAATGCGTCTCATGTCTCAGATGTGAACGACATCGCTGCTATTTCAAATTGTTTGAGCTGCATTGCTTCGCTTCATCCTCTAGGACACAATGTGACGATGGCCAAAGCTTAAAGTTGCCCAAACCGGAAAATCTCTTAACTTTTTGGCATTCAATTGAATCTCTGCCACAAGGAGTCGTCGCCTAGTTAACGCAACAATTGAGTAAATGGAATGCGTTTGAGTTCAATTAGATCCAAACTATTCAGCTATAAATGATTACATTATGTTTGCTGGCATACAGAGAGAGAGAGAGAGACAAAGAGAGAGAGAGAGAGAGCTGCTTGCCACAAGAAATTGCTTACACATTATTTGAGCATTTGCTCATAATCGAGCGCTGTTGGGCTCTGCATGGAGAGGATTTGAGGCATGGAGGAGGCAGCCATCAAGTGCTGCCAGATGTGGCCATAAGAGGAGATCGCTGGTGTCTAAGGCGAGGGCGAGACGCAGAGCACGTCGCAGTGTCATAAACAGCAGAAGCTTACGACAACAAAGCTGCGAACAATCAAATTACAGGCGAGCAATGGCTGGATGAGCTCCATGGCTGGGCGGGTGTCTGGGTGGCTGTCCTTGGGCAGGGGGAGAGATAAAAAATAATTAACAATATGGCAGAGATGTTAAAGCAGCTAGAAGACAGTGGGCCCATGCAGCGGGATTCTCAGAAAGATGAAAAGTTTTCATAAGATTTGATGGCCAGCCATTTAGGCAGCGAGAGGTGTAAGAGAGGGTAAAGAGAGGGTGAAGAGAGGAGGTAAAGGCTGGGGGTAAAGAGTGTCCATCATCACATCGATGATAAATTCATCGATTATGTGTGCGAGTCGGCAGTATTTGTCGCTGTCGTCGCATGAGCGTACGTGTTGTAGCGGAAAAGGTATTTGTCACGCTGTCTGCAGATATCGGTGGGAGGCCGCCGAGGTTTATGAACAATCTAAATATAACCTTGCATTTAACTGTTCCATTTAGGAGTCGTCTTACGAATTGGGCGTGTGATTCACTTCACTCCATGCCACTCCGCACAGTTGCTCACGCATAATTGGAGCAGGATATACAACATTCACACTCATTTAGAAGTGCTCACGCTACTGGCTGGCAGCTGGGACACGTCCAGGACACGGCAAGGACATGACCAGGACACAGCAAATTAACTGTTTGGGACTGAGGCCAATCACTAACTATGATGGCTCCACGCTGGTCGAGCTTGACGTAAGCCTTATTTCTTAATTCCAATGCCAACAAAATCTCAATTTGGACCCCTTTGCTGTCTGCCTGCCTGCCTGCCTGCCTGCACAGGAGGCGAGCATCGCTCGTGGCGGCATTTGTTCAGTCTGTTGATGGGAACTATCATGCATCTTTATTATCATTATCATGGGCATCATCGGCGTCGAAGTTTGGCAGCCCACCTCCTGGCTACGGCTCAAGTGGCCTGGCCTCATCTTTGACGTTTGTTTATTTAATGATTGACCGCGGGGAGCTGATGCCTCGGCCGGATGTACGCCAGTCAACTGTTTGGGGGCCAGCCCTACCCCATCGCCCCATCGCTCCACAGCAATTGACCTGCTGTGTCTGTGGTTGTTACTGAAGCAGCCTCGTTGCCTGGACCGGTAATTCCCAAGTTCTTGATGCGTGCCCTGAATATTTATTTGCATTTGATTAAAGTCTCAGTTTCATTTGGTGTTCATTTGATTAAGCATATAAGGGCAAGCCTCTCAAGGCCAGGCAGAGTACATAGAGGAATAGAATCTTATATACATACAAAACTACGATTAATGATTTTAAATTATGGAATTCGTTATGGTTTGAAGAGAGAGAGAGAGAGGAAGGGAGATAAAGAGGGAGAGAGAGGGAGAGAGAGAGAGAGGAAGCAAGAAACTAGGTCAAAGAAGCTGAGCTAAAGAGGAGTCTAGACCAGAGAAGCCCTCGGATGAATAAAGTCGGCATTTTCAATCAAGTGTTAAGTATCGATGTCTAGATAGACTAGGTCAGGAACTAGGTTAAAGGACAATGAAGCTGAGCTAAAGAGGAGTCTAGACTAGAGGAACATCCTTTAGCCTATCTATGCCTAGATAGACTAGTAATGCTCTTCCTAGAGGTGGTAAACTATCGTATAGTCTGCACCATCGATAGTCGGCGATACAATCGATAGCGGACGATAGCTCCAGAAAGTCAAACAACATAAAACCCAAGACTTACCTGCCCTATAGAATGCAAAGTCCAATGGGCACACCCACTTGAATCAACTAGACAACAAGTCTGAGTTATTTGGATATTAAAGTAGATGCGCTGCCCTTAAAGCTAAGGCAACATTTCGCTAACATTTGGCTAGCCGACAAATTGGACTAGGCCATGCCATAAATCAGACTGAGCGCAGCTTCGTTATAGATCAATTGTGGTTAAGTTTTGCCTTTGGTAAAATATTGAGTAGCCTTGCGGCTGGCATGGAGCTCGCCCACGCCATCCCCAGTGCAGCGTCGGCTGAAAACAGCTCATGAATAATGTCACCTGATGCCAACAAATAGCCTCATTAGGGCGACAATGAGTTGTCGTTTTTCACGTTGCTCTGGTCCGAGCTGGCTGGGGCTATATACTCGTAGGGTATACAATATTTCAAATATTTAATTGTGCCTGATCATACGTACACGTATGTATGTGTGTCCGGCCAGTGCGCACGGGGCTCATAACTCAGTTATTGCACATTTTTCGCACTCGGTTTGAGTCCAGTTTGAATAATATGTGCGCATAACCGAAACGAAACTCATTCAGCCGCAAACCCGCCCCCGGCCTCACCCCACTGAAATCCGAAGGCAAACGCAAATCTGAACCTAAGAATTTACTGCCACGCTATGAGCCCTGCAATTTGTTTACCCTGCCAGTGGGTATATCAGTTTGTCATGCGATATGTAACACAGTTCAGAATCCTAAATACATTTGCTTCCGTCAGGACCTTGGCCATAACTTTGCCTCTCGCCTCTGTTTAACTCACTCAGTGTATTAATTATTCGCCTAGTCTCAGTTAATTTCACTTGACTTTGTTCATTCATTTTATTTATTTTTTGTTGCTTTTGCCAACGCCGCAGAAAGTGGCATGAATGAAGCAATATGAAGCTGAGGGAATCCCCTTCATCATGCCGTGCCTCGAAATGTCCTTCGCTGATGGAGCAGCACAGCTGCAGCCGGGGCAACGTTTGGGTAAGTTATAGGGACTGAAATTCCGAAGGCAGTTACAATTTGGTTTTTGTCACAGTGACTATGTAAATAACTAGAGAATAAAGCAACAACAGCAACAATAACAACAGCAACAACGATGACAATCACTACATATGGCATAGCCAACATTTTTTGGCCAGCATGTGGATATGCTTATTTCTGTCTGCTTTTATTATGTGTACTCGGATCTCTAATTTTTGTGCTTTTTTTTTATTTCTTCCTCTCTGACAGCTTGTGTGCGTGTGTGTGTGTGTGTGTGTGTGTGTGTGTGTGTGTGTGTGTGTGTGAAACACATAAATTAAATTACTTAAGGCACAAAGAAAATGCTGTGTGAAAAACTAACAACAGTTTCCTTGGAGGCATGATGCTGCTGGCAAGAGCGAAAGAGAGATAGTGACAGGAGAGAGGAGAAAGGAAAGAGGAAAGAGGAAAGAGGAGAGAGGAAAGAGGAGAGAGGAAAGAGGAGAGAGGAAAGAGGAGAGAGGAAAGAGGAGAGAGTGAGAATGTAGATAGCCCAGCTACTGACTTAACATTCCTGCGAGAGTCAAACGAGGAATCATTGACTTTTATCTGAATTTTTGAAGTTGGAAATTTAATTTATTTTATATGCATATTTTTTATAAACTGATAAAAAGAGTAATACAATTTTTATTAAATTTATTTATTTAAATTATTTTTATTTTCCTTTTTATTAATTTTTAATAGCAATAAATAACACTCCCAATATGCTGAGAGACTAGCACATAAGTTGAGCTAAATACATAAATACTTCCCCATATTATTTCTTCCCGGTGGCTGAGTTAACACATTTTCTGCTTCCAACAACTTCACTAAGCGCTCTGTCTCGTTCCACACTCTTGGACCAAGTCCCTTTTTTGACCCCATTTGTCAGACTGTATTCTTCTAGTCGCATTCCCATCGCTGCAGCACTACTATTTTCATGAACACACAACTGTAAATTTTAGTTTTAATATTCGCTTCAAATTGTTTTCAAAATATTGTATTTATCACTCAAATTTTTGTTAACCAACACTCAGTGCTCAGTCGCACTACTATTTTCATGAACAAATATATACATATGTATGTATATATAGCTGTGTGCATAAAAATAGTAGTGCGACTGAGCACAAAATGTTGGGCAATATAAATTCAAATTATATAAATTATATATTTATATAAATTATATATTCAATTTATATATATAATACTTATATAGATTACATATTAAAAGTTATATATATTAACTATTTATATATTAATATAAATTATACATTAAATTTTTATATTTTATATATTTATATTGAATACATATTAAAATGTTTATATATTAACTTTTTAAGATATCTAACTAAAATATAAATTTAAAAACATATAAACTCTCTGCTTAGCCCTCTGGTCGAGCTGCCCTCGTCTCTGTCTGGATATTCGCATCACATGCAAAAAGAAAAGAAAGAAAAAAAAAATGAATAAAGCGAATTTCAGTATTTCTCTATCAAGTTGGCTGGGTGCCATCTATATTCAGTCCGGTCTGGCCTGCTTAAGTTTTCAGCCAGGCTGACAAATTAGTTGGCAGGCAAATCCTGTTGATCCAGCAGACGCTGCAGCTGGAGCTGTAGCATAGACTCAGCTGCAACGGATGCAGCGCGATGTTAACCTAATTAAAGCAGGTGAATTGCGCTTGTTGTTAGTCCGTTAACAGGTTCATTAATGAGACCGCTCAAAACTAGCCGGCAAACAGTGTGCGTCTGAGTGCCCAGCATTGTTGAGCGCCCAACTTGGGCAGGCATCAGCATGGAATCAAAATGCACACCAGCTGCACATTTGCAATCCAGATGCATGCAAAATAAACAGCAGTGCACAGTGGTTCGAAACTGACAATCATTTGCATACATTTACTTCTCATTCTTCTCATTTTTTAAAGGACGTTTTACATAGGATAAGACTACGACAACAGCAGCTAACATAGCAGGCATAGTTAGCATAACTATAGTTTCTCAAATTGGGGGAAGGGGGTGTGGTATCCAAAATCCAAAAATAACAAAATGTTTGTATTCATTACACGGACATACACAGTAAATCTGAAATCTATAGCTATGAAGGTATTCAAGTTACGCTTAAAAAAGGAAGCAAAATTGTCGATTTTAATCGATAATAAGGATAATGGGATGAGTTATCGAAAAAAAAGATAAGCTCGTACTGCGTATGGTATACACGAGTATACATTTTAAATTTCAGATCTCTAGCTTTTGTGGTTTACGAGATCGCTGCGTCCACACGGACGGGCGGACAAACGGACGGACGGACGAATATGGCTATATCGACTCAGCCCGTCGAGCTGAGCAAGAATATATATACTTTATGGCGTCTGCCACGCCTCCTTCTGCCTGTTACATACATTTCCACAACACAAATATACCCCGAATTCCCACTTTCAATGGGTTCAGGGTGTAAAAAAACATAACATATCTTTAACATTAGCATAATATAACATAACATAGCATTAACATTGGAATAATAAAACATAACATAGCATTAATATTAGCTTAATATAACAAAAAATAACATAAATTACTTAACATAACATAGCATTAACATTGGCATAATATAACATAACATTGCAATAACATTAGCACAATATAACAGAGCAGTAACATTAGCATATTATAACATAAAATAACATTAAAAAAAACATAACATAGCATTAACATTTTCATAATATAACATCAAATAACAGAACATAACATAACAGAACAGAACATAACATAACATTAACATAGCATTAACATAACAGCCTCACATATTACTATCAAGAACTTAGCTTACCTTGAGAGACTCTTCTTCATCATCAAATAACATAACAGTAGATTTCAATAAGCCGCCAAGCACTTAACATGGCGAGCACAACATACAGCTTAACATAGTCTCGCAATACATTCGAATTAGCCACACAGAACATAACATCAAATGAAATGTGTGTGCAGACGCTTGAGCGCAGTTCAGGCAAGTCTCATAGCTGACATATATGTAGGTAATATAATAATATAGATAGTTTTCTGTTCTGCTTCGGGCATAAAGTCTGCTTAATTTGGCCACAGGGAAATCGCATTGGAAATGTTTCTTGAGCTCACCACTTTTGTCAGTTCTTCAGCTGGTCGAAACACGTTCGGGTTTTCTAATTTGAAATTGATCCCCAGGCACAGTTGTCACAGCTCGTTTGCGGCAGCCAAATTGGTTGGGAGCCTTTGGTCGATGACATTTCTGTTCGATGCGGAAATTAACGTATTTCATCTTAATGGCACAATGTGCAAAGCAGCTTAAATTGCTTTCAAAAGTCTTAGCCAAGTGTCCGCACAGAGTGCTTCGTGCGCTCTATTTGCCTCTGCTCGCATTTTCCATTTTTCATCTTTCATTTTCCGGTTTTATTTTTTTTATTTATTTTTATTTTTTTTTTTATTTTTTTTATAATTGCTGCAGCCCAAATGAACATTTTAATTGCAAGCTCAACGTCGGGCCCAAGCCGCTTACGGCTCGGACAAGGGTTGGTTCAGTTCAGGTCAACCAGGCCAAGTTTGAGATGGCCATTTGCGTAGTTGCATTCGAGCCGGCAACAGAAGCTGCCACTTGTCCACTAAGAGCAACTGTGGCGACAATTAAGAGCCACAGCCATATAGCTCTTCCTCTTCCGCTCTCACTCTGTCTGTTGTACTCCAAGTAACTAAATTTGGCACAAGACAAGCAAGCAGCTTGGCCCCAGCAGCCAGCCCCCTTGTCAACACTATTCATGGTCCAGTCTATGAGTACTTCTTAATTAGCTGCAACAATGGCCCTGGTACAGCAGCAACAGGCACGTGTCTGCGTAACTATAACAAAGCCCCATCTAAGACATTCGGGAAATTTTACATCAATTTCTAGGCGAAGTGTAATTAACAAGAATTTTATAATCTACTTCATAAACAATAACAGCGGCTGCTGCTATGCAAATCAGCTGAGGAGATGTTTTCATCTTATTACATTTCAAGAAGTTTCGCCTCAATTTATTTTTAGCAAATATTTTTATGGGCAAATTGTATAATATTTTTCTGTTCTTTTTAGGCTAATAAAAACAGAGTTTAACTTTAAGTTGTCTCTCAAGTTTGTCTCAAAAAATCGATAACAATTCCCGTTTTAATGTTATCGATTACAAATCTTATCGAAATTCAGTTTTTAAATTCTATCCCACACATCTTTGGAGCTAGAGTCAAATTTTGCATTTAGTTTTATTTATATTTTATACACTTTTTTTATTTCTGTTATATTTTTAATACAAACTCCAAATTTAACCAAATTCTTTAAATTGAAAGTAAGTTGCAAATTTATCGATTAACAAATCAATACAATATAACATGTAGATCATATGCTGAACATGGCATTAAAATCCATTTAGTAATAGGAAAGTTATTAAGCAAAACGTTTGGTCAGTTGGCAAAAACACGTGGCCAGCAGCGCTAAGCAGCGAAGCATATTTCCTATACATGCGCACACATACATTGAGACATTCAAACGCGTGCATTCTTGTCTGTTCTAAGAATCACAAGTGTGATTGAATTTTGTAATATTTCTTAGCTGCCACTTTAGTTACGGATTTGCTACGAATTGCTCTGACAAAGCGGTGAGCATCGCGATGCAGACCCAGGTTCGAGCTCTGCCAATGTTAAAATTTGTTGAATGTCTTTTTTGTTACAAACATGTGTTGGCAGAGGTGATGCGCTTTGATTAGTAGACGTTGTTTCGACTCCAGGTGCGCTGATGTCGGATTTTCATCATTTTTATACGCTGAACCCATTGAAAATGGGAAATTAGGGTAAAATGGTTTTGTTAAAGTGTCAAATGTATGTAACAGGCAGAAGGGGGCGTGGCAGACCCCATAAAGTATATATATTCTTGATCAGGAAGACGAACTGAGTCGATTTAGCCCTGTCCGTCTGTATGTCTATCTGTCCGTCCGTCCGTCTGTCTATCTATCCCTCCGTCCGTCTGTCCATATGTATGAACGCGTCGATCTCAGAACATATAAAAGCTAGAGACTTTAAATTTGTTTATAGATCCCTGTACAGCACGCGCAGCTTAAGTTTGTTTTAAAAATCGATAGCTATTCTCGTTTAAATGATATCGATTGAAAGCATCATCGAAATGCAGCTATTAAATTATATATTGTACATCTTTTGAGCTAGAGTCTCCAAATCTCGTATTTAGATTAATTCATATTTTATACAATTTTGATTTTTGTTATAGATTGGATAATATATTTTTAATAATTTAATTTTTTCAAGCTTACATTTTTTTCTGCCTTTATAAATTCATAACTGAATATATTTGAAAGCGCAGATCGGACGGGGCTCAGGGGATCTCCTAGTCGGACACCACCGACTAGAGTTTTCTTACTTTTTTTTATTTTGTTGTAATTCCTTTTCTTACTGCTCTTTTGTGCTCATCCTAAAAATTGCGCATTTTGAGTTTTTATACCCAGAGCCAGGCAGAAGGAGGCGTGGCAGACTCCATAAACTAAATTTATTCTTAAGGAAGACGAGCTGAGTCCAATTTGATTTTTGTTACATTTTGGATACCGACATCAAATTTGACCAAATTCTTATAATTTCAGTTCAGTTCAGCTCTCATATATAGTCAACATATGAAGAGTTTTAACTATTATTTTTTTTACACTATTTATTTTTGCAATACTCTTTAAACACACCTCGTATGTAGGTTGGGCCACGTGGCCCACATTTATAAAAAAGTAGAAACCTAGTAAGCTTTTTTAAAATTTTTCATTGATGTAGCCTTTTCAGCTTAGTAAGTTTTTTCAGTTTCGCCGAAGCATTCAACGCGAACACAACTTACTTCGAAAAAAAAAAACTAATAAAAAAGTAAATATTTGAAAAGCCTAAATAATATATATATTTCTACAGAGTAAATAAAAAAAAGCAGGAAACTTGAAATGGATTTGGAAAGCTTTGAAGAGCGCTGGGAACGGGACCATCCCAATGATAATCACCAGCCGCCGTTCCTTGGTGGACCGATTGACGAGATCTTTATGAGTGGCATGACTATGGTGAGACTTCAGACGCCGATGCCAAAGCTATGGATGGCTCGACTGGAGCGGCCACCGGTCGAAATGGAGGAGGACGATGAAGAAGATGAACAGGAAGTGGAGGAGTGCTCGGAACCGCCCATTCCGAATAAATTCCAAATGGACTATGTGCTGCGTGTCATTGGCCGCTGGATACGTGTGATGGATGTGCCCGATAATCTATTTCACATCATCTATTACTTCTTTACGCGCATGCCCATACAGGAGACGATTCGTGTGCTCAATGAGAGCTCATTCTATGTGCTCTATGATAACCCAAGAGACACGCTACGTGCTATGAGCTACAATAAGCGGCGTTTCATCTACATGAGCAAGTGCACGATTCTCAACTGTCAACTAATGAAAAAGAAGGATATGGACAAGGTCTACAAGGAACATAGACACTCTGTTTACATGAGTTATGTCGATGATGCCGCCTCTGATGATGAGGAGGATGACAAAGACGAGGGGGAAGAGGAAGAGGAAGACGAAGATGAAGAGGAAGAGGAAGAGGAAGAAGACGATGACGATTTCGATTTTGATGACGAATATGGCACCAACACTGGTGACCTCTACGTGACCAACATTCCGATCAATTACAATCGCTACGTTATGCGCGCCGAACAGAAACGCCGACAGCGCATGCAGGCCAACGCTCAGGCCTTGGACCGCTGGTATAAACACAATATGAACAATGTCTATTACTATCGCAAATATGCCAGAACTTTGGACTTTTGGAGAATGCAGATGCTCGATGTGCGCTATTTGAAATATTGTGCAAACCGATGCTGGATGTGGGCCAAGCAGCAGATGAACTCGCTGATGACATTCGTGTCAAACGAACTATATTTATTTCATTAGTTTGATTTTTATTATTATTTTTGGAACCCTTAAGAATTGTATGTAATTGAAACATCAAAAGGACTTAATTATTAAATTGTTATGTAAAAAAAACAACAAAAAAAAGCTACCAAAAAAAAAAATAGAGAAACCAAGCGACATTTACATATTTACACGCAATATATATATTTATATATATATTTATAGTTAGATAGACAACAACAAATCCAAATGTTCATCGGATGTCAGCAATGGTTTATAGTTGAGGACTGTCGGCGGCAACGGCGCTGTTCGTATAGACCACCGAATTCACCTGCTGTTCGTGGCGCGATCGTGTGCGCCAGGTGTCCATGCCCATGACCAGACCGGGATTGGCATTCGCCTGACTCGCCGACAGCTGGCCGCCCGCTGTGCCGGCCCGCTTCCATGGCAAACCCTTGAACGTGTCGACAAAGGCGCGCCGAAAGCTGGCATTCATGAAGCAATAGGTAATCGGATTACAGCAGCTGGACGAGTAGGCCAGCAGCTGCAGAAAGCTGATCGTTGTGTAGTCAATATACTCGTACAGCGCCTGTCCAATGAACATGCTCAGCGTGTTGATCACATACAGCGGCGTCCAGCAGATGAAGAACTCCAGCACCAGCACAAACAGCATCTTGACCACACGCTTCTTGCTCTCCAGTGTCTTGGCCTCATTGGATCTGTGGAAGTTGTAAGATTAAGCAAGATGATGCTTGGATTTTGTTAGCAATCAGAAGAGGCGATGTATGGTTTAGGTTTGACTATGACCTGTAGAAGCTATATAGATACTAAGATCTAGTCGGAATTGGGTTCTAAAGTGTGCATAGGCCAACAAGTGAGCATAATATTAACATGACTTTGTCATAGACTTGGCTAGAGAAACCTCCTAGAAGATAGAAGATAAATAGAATAGACAGATGGCGCCTATTTTTGGCATAGTAACTGAGGACAGTCCTACCAACATTACAAGACAAGTAAGAACATTGCAGTCGGGCGACTGCAGAATACTCATTCACGACCCAAACGCTACCAGCTCCATTTTCTGATTTGCCACGCCCTCAATTGGGGTGGGCGTATCGGTAAAATCTTGACACTTCATAACTCGAGGATATACACGAGTATATGTGCCAAATTTCAAGTCTCTAGCTTCTATAGCGACGAAATGGTTTGCGTTCATACGGACAGACGGACGGACAGCAAGAAATTTGAAAAAATATCAAGCGGGGGCATTTCAAATGAGAATTTCCGGATACTTTTCGGGCACAAGGTATATTTATATATATACGACATCAAAATATCAATTGGTCAATACTTTTCATGCAGTTCAATAGCAAAATATAATATTTTCCATTTCTTTAACTTTAAAGACTCAAATTTGTACTTTACTTTCATTAAATTGCAAGAACCTTCTTCATCTCAGATGAAGTCTCTATCAGTGGTCCCACTGTGCAACGCTCCGCCCGACATAGCCTCAATCAACTCTCTAACAAATTTCGTTCGCAATCCTAGTTAAAGGAATTATCCTCAAATGGCATCAAATCAAAGTCGACTTTGAAATTGCTGCAGCTCGCTCGAGTTCATTGAAATGTTTCTAAATATCTTCTAAGCAGATAAGCGTAATGGTTCGCTAGTTGGGCTAGCTAATTATGCTAAGTGCTTGGCTATGGCAATGGCAATCTGAAATTTGGGTCCATGACTAATATATGATAATACGCAGCTGCAGGCTGGTCGGGGGAGGGGTCAAGGGTTATATGGACGCAGCTCTCACCTGCGCAGCGCTGCGTCGTGTATGCGTAGACTAGGCGAGGCTGTTGGGGTCTTCGCCGGCGTAACGGTTGTCAGTGTCGTTGTTGTTGTCGTTGTAAGTGTCGTTGTTGCTGTTGCTGTTGCTGCTGCTGCTGCTGTTGTTGTTGTGCTTCTTATTGCGGCTGCGGCGGCGGCGGCGGCGTTGTTGTTGTTGCTGCTGCTGCTCTCTGCGAACATTTGGGCATAAAATGCGCATTTGTTGTCGGGCAATTTGGATTTGGGCCTAAAGCCCACCCCACCCCAACCCCTAAATAGGCTAAAATATCCCGCCACTTACCATTGTAGTCGGCCGTTACATTCAGGACCAGGACACAGCTGCTGCTGCCAGGCGTAGCGCTTATAGCCGCCGTGGCCATCGTCTGGGCACTGCCACTGCTAACCGGCACACGCACATCCTTGCCCACCACCATGCCCACGTAGAGAGTGCGTGTTATGAGGATGTAGGCAACGCACAGCACCAGCAGTGGCAGCACCAGCAGAATGAGATCCAGCATAATATTATAGAAACGCTCGTAGCCCTGGTCGGGCCAGTGCTCGCGGCACTTGCAGAAACCTGTGGCAAATTGGACAACGGCTGCTTAACATCGACAGCATCGACTACATTATCGCGCACTCACCTGGCCGACTCGTTGGTATCAATTGACTGAATACAGCTATCGGTGTCATGCACAGAATGCCACCCAGCCATATGAATCCGATTATCTTGTAGGCATGGCTAATTGTCTGCCAGGACCTCGAGCGCAGCGGATGACAAATGGCATAATAACGCTCACAGCTGATGGCCACCAAGGTCCACGAGGAGACGGCCACAGAAGCAGCTGCAAATGACAACAAAAAATCAAATATTTTTACCAAACTTCATTGAACTTTCCTCTTTTATATTGTCAAAATGTACTCAACTTTTATTCACAGTGTATTTGCTATGCTCAAATTATTTATTTATTTTAAGAAGTTAGCTTTAATTTGAAATTAATACTAACTTAAGACTAAAGCACTGGCTGCTCAGGCCTTCGGCTTGATACTATGTATAATTAGGGATACCAAGGTGGACTACGCTGCCTTTGAGGCTCGAGAACCTTTTGTTTGTTTCATTTTTCTCAAGGATTCCACGAAAGCTTAAGATATAATTTAATTAAATGAAATGCAAAAAAAAGGGACAGCGTGTGTCTGCTTATCAAATTTTCTATTAAATGGGCACATTTTTTAACTTGAAAACAAAGGCAAAGAAGGGACAAGCCGTTAATAAAAAGCCCCTGGCATGCAAAGCTATGCAATGATTGTCTAAATAAAAAGCTCCTTACGAAGGACATTAAGCATTCATAACATGAAGTCAGCCTGCGAGCGTCCATATTGTATAGTAGTAGTAGTAGAGTAGTAGTAGAGTAGTAGTAGAGTAGTAGTAGAGTAGTAGTAGAGTAGTAGTAGAGTAGTAGTAGTAGTAGTAGAGTAGTAGTAGAGTAGTAGTAGAGTAGTAGTAGAGCAGTAGTAGAGTAGTAGTAGAGTAGTAGTAGAGTAGTAGTAGAGTAGTAGTAGAGTAGTAGTAGAGTAGTAGTAGAGTAGTAGTAGAGTAGTAGTAGAGTAGTAGTAGAGTAGTAGTAGAGTAGTAGTAGAGTAGTAGTAGAGTAGTAGTAGAGTAGTAGTAGTAGTAGTAGTAGTAGAGTAGTAGTAGAGTAGTAGTAGAGTAGTAGTAGAGTAGTAGTAGAGTAGTAGTAGAGTAGTAGTAGAGTAGTAGTAGAGTAGTAGTAGAGTAGTAGTAGAGTAGTAGTAGAGTAGTAGTAGTAGTAGTAGTAGTAGAGTAGTAGTAGAGTAGTAGTAGAGTAGTAGTAGAGTAGTAGTAGAGTAGTAGTAGAGTAGTAGTAGAGTAGTAGTAGAGTAGTAGTAGAGTAGTAGTAGAGTAGTAGTAGAGTAGTAGTAGAGTAGTAGTAGAGTAGTAGTAGGTAGTAGTAGAGTAGTAGTAGGTAGTGGTAGAGTAGTAGTAGAGTAGTAGTAGAGTAGTAGTAGAGTAGTAGTAGAGTAGTAGTAGAGTAGTAGTAGAGTAGTAGTAGAGTAGTAGTAGAGTAGTAGTAGAGTAGTAGTAGAGTAGTAGTAGAGTAGTAGTAGAGTAGTAGTAGAGTAGTAGTAGAGTAGTAGTAGAGTAGTAGTAGAGTAGTAGTAGAGTAGTAGTAGAGTAGTAGTAGAGTAGTAGTAGAGTAGTAGTAGAGTAGTAGTAGAGTAGTAGTAGAGTAGTAGTAGAGTAGTAGTAGAGTAGTAGTAGAGTAGGATATTCCAATATGAAATATCTGATTCGACATCAGCTTTAAGTGCTAAATTTGTCTGCAAAGTGTTGTAAAACGCTCCACATTAGACATGGGCTGGCGTGCAAGGTTCTATTACCAAATTGCTGGCATATGAGCGGCAGACATAAAGTGGTGCGTGCTGGGCGGGGGTGGAGCGACGTCTATGGCGCTGGGTAGGTGAGTGGGAATTCGAATTGATGTTCTTTGGGCCATATGTAGGATTGGCCGCTTAAATTTGTAATCACAGAAACGTAAACGGGGTCTTAACTTAAACAGCACGCACACATTTCGGCCATATGTCATCGAGTTTGGACTTTAGCTGATGTTGCTTTAGCTGTTGTGGTTTGGCTTGGTTGTAGCCCAGTGGCATTTGCCGTGTACGTTTGTAATCAAATTTTGTGGTATTTGGCTCCTTGATGCTTGTTATGCCTTGTTTTGCTGCCACTGTCTGGGACATGCCCATGCCCATGCCCACGCCCACTACCGCTCCCGCCCCCGCCCCCCACACAAACCGTTTTTATTTGCGGCAATCAAATTTTATCGCCCAACTGACGCTTATAAATTTGGTGCTGTCACAGCGCCCTGCTACGCATACTTATTTATGTTTTCCTTAGCTCTCGCGCGAACATGTCGTATACGTAATATGCTCAACACGTCGACCAAATCAGGCAGCTAGATTTGAAATCGGATGCTGGAGCCGGAGCTGGAGCTGAAGCTACGCCTGCAACGGCAGCTATGTAAGATCCGCAAATCGTGTGTTTGGATTTATGCTACATACTGTTAAGATGACTTAAAGATGCTGCGTGCGGGCGCTCTCAAATCAAATTCAATCAACACACACACACACACACAAATAGCGATATGTATGTATGTGAAGGCAAAAAAACATGCATATGCATAAATAAGTAAATAAAGAAAGCATAAAATTGAATTTGTGTTCAATGTTTATTCGTTTTCGGTTGTCGCTTGCCCGCCTTCTAGTCACTTTTGCATTTGTCAATTGAATTACATCCGCACACGCACCCACACACACACACACACACACACACACACAGCTACCACTCACACAAATTTTAAAATGATTTAGTTGTCATGGCGCCTGAGGCCAATCAATCAAACTGTTGAGCTGCCACACTTAAGTTAAACAACAAACTTGCCTCAATACACGCACACGCACACTCCCTCACACACTCACACGCACACTGACACACCCAGAAGATCCTCTTATTTATAGTTTATAATCCGAGCATATTTCAGGCTTTTGCTACAGCCTGCGTTGGCTTACACAACTCTCTACAGTGCAGTCTAAAAGTATGCAACGGCCCTGCTGTGCGTCAACATCGTGTTGCACGCTTACGGGCGCGTTAGGAAAAACTCAAACTCCCTTAGGTATTAAATTAATTGAAATATTGATGACTGGCAAGCTGCTGGCGCTTTCAATTGAACAAGTTTCCGCCTCACACACACACACACACACTTTTCCAAGCCATTTCCCATCCGTGGGGAGTTGAAAGTGTTTCGCCTCCATTGATAATTTCAAATGAACTTTGATGAAAAACAGAAAGGCAAGAACTTTAAGGAAAACGCTGCATCATCCTATTCACTTTTTCACAATGCTTTCAATTTTTACTTTTTTTTGGACTTGATGAAAGATGCCTCAAATGAATATACTTAAAGTTTGGTTCAGCTTTGGAGTGCTTGAAAAGTCTTCAACGATGCTTAATCAATATGATCCAAAGTAACTGTAAACAAGTCAGAGTTTTACAGTCGAGCGCTATCGACTGCAGAATACTCATACGGGATAAGTGAGGTAGGAGTCTGCATTAACTAGACTGTTCCATTTTGCCGAGGGTAGCCATGAGTATATATTCAAAATTTCAAGTCTCTAGCTGCAATTGCGGCGAGAGGATATGCGTTCATAAGGACAGACGGACGGAAGGACAGACAGATGGAAGGACGGGCGGACAGATAGATAAACAGACGGATGGACAGACGGATGGACAGACGGATGGACAGCGGATGGACAACGGACGGACAACGGGCGAACTACGCACGGACGGACTACTGACGCACTACGGACGGACGGACAGCCAGCAGGACCTTACACAAAACCAACACATTCTTTCACTACGTGTATAAGTAAAATAAATCTTATCTATGTATATATGTATATATATATATTAATCTACATTTACATATATATCTATGTATGTCTGAGCTTCTATCTATATTTGACATTTGCATGCTTCAGATTGATGTTGGACTTTAAGCTGGAAGACGGGGAATTATAAATTTGCGCAAAGCTGGAGAAACTTTTCGCCCGTTGACACTTGAGACGCAGCAAAGTTTGCCAATTTTTTTTCATGCTTTTGCTTTTGCTTTTCTTTCTTGCTTTAATTATTTTCATTCAAGGATTGTCGGCTTGGCTGCAGCTGCAGCTGCTGGTGGAAAAGTTATTTCTTAACTCAATCCCCCTAATTTGAGACTCCGTCACGTCGTTTGCACCTACGATGGATAAGCTGCAAATAAGTTCGCCATCGTGCCACATGCTGACCAGTCTATGATTAACGACGCGTCACAGTGCAGCTTGTGGCAAGCAAGATGCTTGCAACTCAGCGCAGCGACAGCGAAGAAGCTTCGCTTTTATTCTGAATCCGCCCGCTTGTTTTTGGCCAAAAAACTCTTCAACGCTTCATTCATTCAATTATATTGGAAAAGTTCCAAAATGCGAATTGCCAGAGACGAAAATACGAAAACAAAATAAAAATAAAAAAAAAAGAAAAAATAATACAAACTTTTATTTTGTTTATTTTTTAATTTTATTTGCGTTATTTGGAAATGTACGGGCTCGTCGTGCCGGGTAGATCTTAATGCTATTATTGAAACTTTGCGCAGCAACAACGGGCTGGCAAATTCGTTTAAATTCAATGGATTTAACACATAAGTAAATGCCAGCATTTAAGCGCAACAATCACAGCGGCTGCGGCGGACTGCCGACAAATGGCCGGAGGGTTACGGCGGAGCGAAAACTTTGCAACATGCCCAAATGCCAGTCTCTTGGCATGCTCCGAAAATTCTATTTAACTCAAAAGTGAAACAAACTTGGCTGAGTCTGCACGGCGCCCGCGTTTTTCATCAAATTAAATAAGTATTTTAAAGTGCCTACGTAAAGCTGTGTGTGTTTGTGTGAAAACTTTGATATAGCTAAGCTGGTTTCTAGACCAAACTCATGTCTATCGAGAGTCCTGTTAGCTGTCGCTGTTCAAGCGAAATATAATAGAACTTGCAGATTCGTTGCACACACAGATAGATAGAGTTAGAGAGTTAGAGATAGAGAGAGGGAGTTGGCTGCACCAAATGTGCATTCATTAAAAACTTTCTGCTAACCGAATCCCGATGGCATCAACTTCATCAAGCGAGTCTAAAGCATATATAGAGATAACAATCTCGCTAACAGTATGCATTGAGCCCTGAAGAGTCATTAGCCAGAACAATCAGTTCAGCGCATTGTCTTGCCCGTCTTGCTCCCTTGACCCCTTACACCCTGCTCCCTGCTCCCTGCTCTCTGCCCTCTACCACGCTTCATTCATCCATCGCAACTACCGAACAACTAAAAAACAAAATTAAAACTTTGCCAAGATTCTTAACATAGTTGAGCTCTGCTCTTCACAAGTACCATGTAAATATGAAAAGAAAAAAATCATTTAACAACAGAGCAGCCAGCGAGCTGTACGTGGCAGCGCTTAAATGATCCAATTAATAGAGCTTACCAGATTAAGCCTTAATGGGCATACATTAAAGCGAACTTCACATCGTTTTATTTTATATGTTAAAGTTTCACACTCAGCACTGAAATGAGATATGAGCTGTGGTTATAACTACTATAGAGCCAAAAATCTCTACTTTTTTTAACTTTAACTATATAGTTTTCCTGCTCCGTTGATTCCTTCTACTCTTTTACTCTCTTTAAAGAAAAAGCTGCTTCTTTAATTTATTTAGACATAAAATATGTTTTTTTTAGAATATTATAAAGGTGAATACTATGTACTCTCAGCTCAGCTGACTTTCATATCCCAAACATCCATTGAAAATGGCTAAACTAGCAGAAAAAGACGTGACTGTACTCATTAAGCATATGTATTCCAAATCAGTCTCAGTCAATCTTTCCTTGTCTGCTTTCCTATATGTTCATCTGTCTGTCCGTAGATATCAGGACAACTAAATTTTGCAATGAAATCGATATCAAACTTCAGTAATTCAAGCACATCTCGCACATTTCAAGTGCTTTGGGCACCAAATTTAATATATATGAATCTGATAACCATGCCAGAGGAACTTGAACTTAGTATGCCCTGCCCATCATGCCCAAAATCTAAAGGAAATCATATATGAAGGAGATACTATAGATATTAACTCAAATAGACTGGGTACGGGTATCTTCTAGTCAAGCACTTCCGACCAAAATTTGATTTATGAATTTTTGGATACCTGCCCTGGCCTGCCCAAAATCGAATCATAATTGAAAAAGATGTCTTCATTTCTATAGATATAATGGACTAGAATACTCTGTATGCCGGGTATCTTCTAGTCAAGCACTTCCGACCAAAATTTGATATATGAATTTTTGGATACCTACCCTGGCCTACCCAAAATCGAATCATATTTGAAACTGTTGAACTACAATAGAATACTCTGTATGCCGGGTATCTTCTAGTCAAGCACTTCCCACCAAAATTTGATATATGAATTTTTGGATGCCTGCCCTGGCCTACCCAAAATCGAATCATATTTGAAACTGTTGAACTACAATAGAATACTCTGTATGCCGGGTATCTTCTAGTCAAGCACTTCCCACCAAAATTTGATATATGAATTTTTGGATGCCTGCCCTGGCCTACCCAAAATCGAATCATATTTGAAAAAGATGTCTTCATTTCTATAGATATAATTAACTAGAATTCTCTGTATGCCGGGTATCCTCTAGTCAAGCACTCCCGCCTACAGCACTCTAATGTTGTTTGCCATCGCTTGTAGAGCTGTCAAAGCACTATTCCAAACTTTCGTAACTCTCTTAAAGCCAACTCTGTTAATAAGTGAAGATAGTTCGTTAGTATAATTCAATTATAGAATTTGTGCTGTTTGTTTGGTTTCTTTTTTTTCCCGTACACTGAGGATTAATTTGAACATAAAACATATTGTTGTTGTTGTGTTTTTTCTCTCATTCAAGTGCGATTTGAAATGAATGTGTTAAACAAAAGTTTTAATGCCTTGGCAACGTGCACATAAAATGCAAAATGTGTTGTTAACAAGGCGGACAAACGCACACCCACCCACACACTCACACACACCCACACACTTGCCATCGCTGTGCGGTAAATGTGTGGAAAAGTGGACATATGACATATGGCGACCAGGCTGACAGCTGGGACTTAGCCATAGAAGGACCTGCTGCTTGGAGGATATTCGGGCTTGTAACTATGGCTGGATTAAACAAAAGCATGATGACAAACAGCACAGTGCTCACAGTGTATGTTGTTTACTTTTGGCAGCTGCTGTTGGCTGCTCTTGTTGCCCTTTGTCCACTCTGGTCGAGAAAGTTTCTTTGCCCAAAAAAAAAAAAAAAAAAAATGCTTGGCAGGTTGCACAATTTGCCTAATGACTTTTTAGCTGGCGGCAAAAGATTTGTACTTGTTTCTTGTCTGTTCGCCCTTTACTGCTATATTTCAATATCACACACTCACACACAGCAAAAGCTGCTCAAAGCTAAGCCTGTGATTACGACAGTCGCTTACTGTGGCTAAGTTGGCTAGCTTAACCATGAGGTGCTGACGCCCCCAAACCAATTCCACTCACCCCTCCACCTTTCACACACACATTAACTATAATTAAATTGCCATAGAAATGAAATTGAAGTCAAGTCATTAGCGAAACGCAACCCCCAACGAAACTGCTCAATTTACAGCCATTCCAAAATTTGTTGCCCATAAAAATCAATTTAAGTTGTTATTCAAATAAACAAAACAAAATTGTGTACGTTATATATATCTAAGAATACATACATATACTTATTCTTAAAATAGATAGTTCAATGGAATTTATAATATATAAATAGTTGTTTTGGTTGTACTTCAATGCTATTGGCTGTGGCGGCTGTAGCTGCTTCAGTTCGCACCAATTTTAACCTTAACGATTCAAATGCATATTACCAACTGAACTGAAATTACATTAAAAGAAACTAATTTATATATGAATGGCAAGCTTTGTTTAATATTTAAAAAGCTAAATGTAAACAATAACTTAAACAACAAATTAAAGATAATTATTGAAAATAGTATTAGACTTGCTTGGTCACTGCACATTGAAACAGAAATAAAAATAAATATTATTAATATAAATAAAATTTAATATATAAAATTTAGCAATAAATTTTTAATAATGATATCAATAAATAAAAATTATTAATATAATACAATTTTTAATAACATATAAAATAATAAAATTATTAATAATAATAGGCTGTCAAAAAAGTCTTGCGGTATTTCCGCAAGCTTGTCTTTGCAAGCGCGTAGTTCTAGTTGTATTCGTCGCATCGGCTCACGCTAGAGCTTTTTGGAAAGCTCTTTTCACGTGCTAACGCGTGTTTGATTAATTGTGGTTTGTTTTTAGTCGTTCGTGAGTTATAGCGTCGCAAACATGGAGCAAAATAAAGAGAAAATACGGCATATTCTACAGTACTACTACGATAAAGGCAAAAATGCAGCTCATGCTGCTAATAAAATTTGTGCAGTTTATGGACCCGATACAGTTTCCATTTCCACCGCACAACGATGGTTTCAACGTTTTCGTTCTGGTGCAGAGGTGATCGAAGATGCGCCACGGTCCGGAAGGCCTGTCGTCGAAAATTGCGATAAAATCGCTGAATTGATCGAAAGAGACCGGCATAGTAGCAGCCGTAGCATCGGCCAAGAGCTGGGCATGAGTCATCAAACCGTTATAAGCCATTTGAAGAAGCTTAGATTCAAAAAGAAGCTCGATGTATGGGATGGTGACTGGCGATGAAAAGTGGGTCACGAAAAGCGGTGAAGCTGCCCAGACGGTGGCCAAGCCTGGATTGACGGCCAGGAAGGTTCTTCTGTGTGTTTGGTGGGATTGCCAGGGAATCATCCACTATGAGCTGCTCCCCTATGGCCAAACGCTCAATTCGGACCTGTACTGCCAACAACTGGACCGCTTGAATGCAGCACTCATGCAGAAGAGGCCATCTTTGATCAACAGAGGCCGAATTGTCTTCCACCAGGACAACGCCAGGCCACACACATCTTTGGTGACGTGCCAGAAGCGCCGGGAGCTCGGATGGGAGGTTCTTTTGCATCCACCGTATACTACGGATCTCGCACCAAGTGATTACCACCTATTTCTGTCCATGGCGAACGAGCTTGGTAGTCGGAAGCTGTCCACAAGAGAGTCCTGTGAAAATTGGCTCTCCGTGTTTTTTGACAATAGAGAAGCGAGCTTCTATAAGAGAGGCATTATGAAGTTGGCATCTCGTTGGGAACTCGTCATCGAACAAAACGGCGCATATTTGACTTAAATCGCATTATTATAACCAATTTTATGAACAATTGAAAATTCAATAAAAATACCGCAAGACTTTTTTGCCAACCTTAATAAATATTTAATATAATATATTTAATATATATATATGTATTAAAAAAATATTTAAAAAAATATAAAAGCTTTTTTAAAACTCAATAAAATGGAGTTGCAGCTTTTATTTTATTTTAAAGATTAGCTTTGAGAGAGAAAATATTTTCATAATATAATATAATGTTTATCACAAAATTGAGAAGTTCAACATTTCAGTCGCACTACTATTTTACTGACCACAGCTGTATCTATATACATAGCATATTCCTACTCATATTCATAAGCATATATAGCATATTTTGTCTGATGTGCCATTGGCGTCAACTCATTGAGCCATCAAGTCAACTATATTTGGAGCCTGTTCGCATTGAACGTTTTGGCCTCTGGCTGACAGCTAGTGTTGGCCAATTATAATAATGGCCCACTTAAATACAGTTACTTTAGTTTTGCCAGCTCTGTTGGGGGCTTAGCTGCCAGCCTTCAATTAGCCAGGCTTACAAATATTTAGACAATATGACGGAGCATAATGCGTAGAGAGGAGAGTGTGTGTGTGTGTGTGTTATAAAGTGTATGTATGTGTGAGTTTGTGTGTGTGTGTGAGTGTGTGTGAGTGTGTGTGAATGGGTGTAGGCGTATATCCATTTATGGAGCGCATTAAAATCATTTTTTATGATTATCTGCGCATATGAATCGTTTTATTGACTTTTGCCGGGCACGAACTAGCAATGGCAGACTACACACACACACACACACACACAGACACACACACACACACACACACACACACACACATGCACACGCTTTTAGCATGATAACCGCACATGCGGAAAATTTGGAGACAACTCGCTTTTTTTCGCTCTACTTTGTTTGGCATAAGTTTCAGTTTTTTTTCTTTTTCTTTTATGCATAAATTGTATGTTTAATGTTTTACCAGAAGCAGCAAAAAAAAATGGCATCGATCTATATTTAACTGGCATACTTTTTCCGGCTTTATCAGGCATGCAAAGTGCAGGCAGCATTTTCCATTCGAATTCATTGCGGACAACCACGCCGATGTTGGCACAAGTCTTTTGCCAGCTTTCTGTTAGTTGGAGCTCAAATTATTTTCCATACTCGTTCACTTTGTGCATGCGAGTCTATTGGTTTTACAAACTGTTTGTCTGAAGGTAGAGACTTGAAATTTCATATATACTATATAGAATAATGAAATGATGAGATGTTGATGTTCAGATGGATAGGCGCCTTGCGGACAACACAGATCTAGGCACATATATACTGCAGCTAGAGACGTGGAATTTGAAATATGTGAACAAAACATACTCTATATAGAGTAATTTATAGAGTCTATATAGAGTCTATATAGAGTTTAGTTAGAGTATATATGGGGTATATCTAGAGTATTTATAGAGTATGTATAGAGTCTATATAGAGTATATTGATATATAGAGTATATATAGAGTATATGTAGGGTATATATGGAGTATATATAGGGTATATCTAGAGTATTTATAGGGTATATATAGAGTATATATAGGGTATATCTTGAGTATTTAAAGAGTATGTTTAGAGTCTATATAGAGTTTATCTAGAGTATATATAGGGGATATATAGAGTATATATAGGGTATATATGGAGTATATATAGGGTATATCTAGAGTATTTATAGAGTATATGTAGAGTATATATGGAGTATATATTGGGTATATCTAGAGTACATATAGGGTGTATCTAGAGTATATATAGGGTATATATGGAGTATACCATATATAGGATATATCTAGAGTATATATAGGGTATATATAGAGTATATATAGAGTATATCTAGAGTATGTTAAGAGGCTATATAGAGTTTATCTAGAGTATATATAGGGTATATATAGAGTATGTATAGGTTATATATGGAGTTTATATAGGGTATATCTAAAGTATTTATAGAGTATGTATAGAGTCTATATCAAGTTCATCTAGAATATATCTAGAGTATATTATATAGCCTTGTTTCTCTGACAGTTTAACAGCTTGAATGCCAACAATTTGGCGAGTGAGTTGACCATTGACCTTTACATATCATATCATATCATTTCAACTATCATCGTGTATAAATATTATTATATTTTGAGTGCTATTTGTGCAAAAGAGTTATATAGAGTTACATCCATATAGCCAAACCCAAGCCCATGGTGGGCACAAACAAACCAAAAACTGAAATCAGAGCAATCTGAACTGCTCTACAAACACACGCGGTGTCAGCAGCTGACCATGTTCATGCTTGAACAACCATGAAGTATGTATAAGTTATAAAAAGTATCCACATTACTTTGATTGATTGTGACTTGCAGAGAAGTTAACACTATCATTCGTCAGCAACAATGTGGACGTCTCTAGGCGCAGGATCAGCACTAGGATCAAACCTAGCTGAAGCTGCAGGCTATTTTGTTCCACTCTACAGCCAATCAAAGTCTGCACATCGCACACAACAGACTTAGGTCTGACCTCAACTCTGGCCTAAAGTCTTTCACAATAATTTTGCTATAATTTTGCTGAGACTCAACCAACTCAAATCCCAAAACACATACCAAATCGAAATCCTTATTCCATATAGAGTATGAGTATGGCATGTCTCTGTGTGTGTGTTGACCCAGCTTTGGTCATGCGGCTGCGTCTGTCTTGAGGATGGCTCATTGTGCTTTATTGGAATTAAGTATTTGGTGGCAATATTATCCTAGCTGCGCTGCTGTCGTCCTTCAGCCGCGCTAAGCCAGACGTTCCGGCCAGTGTGATATATGGGCTATGGTGGCTAAGCATGTAGACTTATAAGCATGTGTCCATGTACGAAATGGCCATCAAATAATTTCAAATCAAACACTTGTCCGTCCGGCAGCAGTCGTCCCATTGCCTTGGACTCTATTAAAATGATATTTGCGAGAGGACTTTACTGCCAGGCTTCAACAAATTTCTAGTGTTGCGTGGGCGTCAAAGTAATTTTTGGCATCACACTTTTGTCAACCTAAGGCGGACTTGGCCAAGTGAAAATGAAAATGATATTTGGCCTGCTGGCGTGGTGTGGGCGCAAGACAATTAGGCGGAATTAGGTCGACTCGCTCGCTGCTTATTGTTGCTTATGTTTATGATTATGTTGTAGGCGCATTAGCAAGCGCGCACACAAACACACACACACACACACACACACATACACACATACATGCTTATATATACACAAACTTAAGACAGTAATTCGTGGCTGTTGCGGCCGCCCAAGGCCAGCGGCAAATTTTATTTAGAAAGTTATGTAAGCGCATTGCATAACAACAACAAACAGCATAATAAATAGGGAAGAAAACTTGATGCCTCTGTGCAGTGCGGCATACGCGACTGTGCGATGCTCTGTAGTCACGAAATGCTTATTGCAGTGCATACAAAATTCTTTTTAATATTATTAATATTGAAATAAAGTTGAATAAGTTAAGAACAGTTTAAGTCTGAGTCCCAAGTCACATTTGCTGCATAGAAATAGAAATAAATCATAAATTGACCAGGCAGATCAGACTTTAGCAGCACTAAAAGAATGACTATGAATAAAAAATAACTTGAGCTTTAATATATAACAAGTATTCACTTCAAAGTTACATCTTTGCCATTATATATGCAACATCACATCATTCAAATTGTTATATCAGCTATGCTGGCTGGGCTTTAAGCTTTCAAAAGTGCGCTAAATCGACTCTACTGAGTCTGCTTCAAGAATGTTATCAAAGGCTATATAGTTGCCTTTATGTACTATATATACTTCACTTCATATCAATTTTCATTTAAGATCCAAAAAGCTAAACTCATGCTCAAAGCTATCAACCGTCTCAGCGCACCAAAGTCATGAACAACTTCACAAATTTTACTCTGCCAGATTAACAGCAATTTGAATTTTAAAAATTATTTTTACATACTTAACAAACATTAAAATAATTATTAAATAAATGGCAAAGCTTATAAAATATATCTACAATTTTATTTTATTTATTTATTGCAAAACAACTACCAAAATATAGCTCTGCCAAATAGTATCACTTTTACTGGGTCAGCTTTTACGCATGCATTTCCAGGCTGCTCACAAAAGTATGCTACAAAAAGTTGTTAAAGTCCAAATGGAAATGCAAAAATCTAGCAAAATACCTTAAACAATTATTTATTCAAGCTAATAGAAAGCAGAAAGAAAAAAAAAACGCTTTTATGACCGTTTCCGGTACAAGAAAACATAATGAAATTTACGCATATTTTGTATTTAGTTGATTATGTGATGGAATATGATTATTAATATTCAGTCATGGAATCGTTAACATTATATGCCTACTACGTTAATGAGTGGCAAGTGGTGTGTGGCATGTGGCATGCGGCATGCGGCAAGTGCTAGCCAAAATTATTACATCGCTGCCAAGCTGCGTGTGCCGCACGCCAGCAATAAGGCGGCGAAAGGAAGAAAAAAAAAGAAAATACGCGTACAGATTTAATCAGAGTCCATATTAAGGCGGAATACATAATTACGGCACGCATTCATTCCGGCAAGTAGGACGAACCGTGCAGCACCTCCTTACGAAGTAAACACGAACTGTGGCAACGAGACACTGCCACAGAAAAACATCTCAAGCTCGTATACTCTTTTAGCGGATATTATAATTTCGTCACGCAGTGTGTAAAGCAATATGTGAAGAGTGCGGAGAGTGTGGAGAGTGTGGTGAGTGTGGAGAGTGTGGAGAGTTTGGAGAGTGTGGAGAGTGTGGATAGTGTGGAGAGTGTGGAGAGTGTGGAGAGTGTGGAGAGTGTGGACAGTGCGGAGAGTGTGGAGAGTGTGGAGAGTGTGGAGAGTGTGGAGAGTGTGGAGAGTGTAGAGAGTGTGGAGAGTGTGGAGAGTGTGGAGAGTGTAGAGAGTGTGGAGAGTGTGGAGAGTGTGGAGAGTTTGGAGAGTGTGGAGAGTTTGGAGAATGTGGAGAGTGTAGAGAGTGTAGAGAGCGTAGAGAGTGTGGGGAGTGTGGAGAGTGTGGAGAGTGCTTAGAGTGTAGAAAGTGTGGAGAGTGTGGTGATTGTAGAGAGTGTTGAGAGTGTTGAGAGTGTGGAGAGTGTGGAGAGCGTGGAGAGTGTAGAGAGTGTGGAGAGTGTAGAGAGTGTGGAGAGCGTAGAGAGTGTAGAGAGTGTGGAGAGTGTAGAGAGTGTGGAGCGCGTGGAGAGTGTAGAGAGTGTGGAGAGTGTAGAGAGTGTGGAGAGTGTGGAGAGTGTAGAGAGTCTGGAGAATGTAGAGTACAGACGAGACGAAAGAGGAGAAAGAGCTCCACTCTGTCACTCTCTATTAAAGCCTTTGTAAGTAACTGACTTGAGTTGTTGCTTTGAGTCGAGGCGTGCTCAAAATGTATTGAATTAGTTAGTTATGGCCCTCACTTATGCCAACACTCGACTCTTTTAAATGCCCATCCATGTTTTGGCAGCTCTTTGGATTGGACGTGTTATGGCTCATCTTCGATGTTTGCCTATTCCAGGAAACGTATCAAATTCTTGGCCCAAAACAACAGACTAATGAAGCTGTAGCCAGCGTATTCCCGAGAAATGTGACTTTTCCTTGTTTTCGAAACTGAAAAGACCCATGAAAGGACAAGGCTACGATTGAGGAGCTAAGAAAAGCGGAGCTGAACAAGATTTGAAGTGTTTCAGGAATTGGATAAAAAAAACGTTGACAAAAGCTGATGAATATTATTTTAAAGGGAACTAAGTAGATACTCATGAGTAATGATTATGATTACGAGATACTTTTAAAAATTTATATAAAGCAAACAAATTTTCATTGTTTTTTATCTACAAAATCTTATGAGCTTCAAGTAGCCATAGGAAAAACTGTCATATAAATCAGATATATGTAAGCATATACACATATATTTTTTAGTTGAATATAAATATTCATACACACACATATACTCCGATATATAAATTGTTATAAATTTTCTGAGTTCATATCAAAAATAGACAAAGGCGACCTTTGAGAGCAGTGGGACTTCGGTGAGTTGTAGAGTTGTCCGCCCCCTTTCCTATTTTTTGCAATTTATCATTGTTTTCAACTGTGTTTTTTTGTGTTTTTTTTTTATTTTTTATTTTTTCTTTCCCTTCTTTGCCTTCGGCTTTTGCTTGCGTTTCAATATGATTGTGCTACATGTTATTTGTGTGCCATCTACCGCCTTCGCTGTGCATGTCATTTGCATGACAAAAGGGCGCCGAAAATAAGTTGGGAACATCGCGAATCGAAGCGAGTGGGCGGCAGTCCGAGTCCAGAGGACACCAAAATACCGACCAAAATAAATGAATAACTGTGCCGGGAAGTGAACAACTACCGAATACCCTAGATTGCAAGGTAAGTGAAAGTTTTCTTTAGTAATTTAATTACTTAAGATATCAAGATTTATACTCGCTCATCAAGTGAAAAGAGCATATTGGTTTTTGTGCAAAGACCAAGCCATTTCGTTGCCATTGCAGCTAGAGACTTGAAATTTGCAACATACAATTCTTGGTAACCTCGTCTATTAGAGTGTTACGGGCGTACCTTAAGTAGGGGCGTGGCAAAAGGGGAAATACTATAAGTAATATATCTGATATCTGATATATCTGATGCTAGAGACTTGTAATTTGGTTTATTTACTCGTGTTGATAAACCAAGACCATAAATATATAGTATATAAAACTACGCCCATTGGGGGCGTGGCAAATTGTACCATACTTGCCACAGTTTCTAGAGCTAAAAATTCCAGAATTTGGCTAGTGAGTTACAACGAACTCGCGCTCTTGTGCTGTACTCAAGCAGCTACAACTTTTTGTGCATACTCTGAGCGAGTATTATGCAGTCGGTGCAATATTCTTACTTCTTTTTTAAAAGTACCTTTCAGCTAACTCTCAAATAGCTCTTAGTCTTATAGTCTCATAGCTCTAATGCCCAACAACTCACATACAGCCAACATTTCTAGGGTATTTCCAAAAAAAAAACAACAAGAAACTGAAAAAATTCTTCAATGAAAAGCAGAAAATTTATAAATTGTAAAGGTCAGTCGCGAGCAGCTGTGAAAAGCGTTATTTATTTGCGTCTGCATAGCATAAATTGTAATTTAATTTGTGTAATGTTAATAGCAATCGCAAATGTGACAGGCGACAACAGTAACAGCAGCAACAGCAACAAATCACAAAGAGACAAACGCGTGGGCCCATTAAATGAAATCAAATTGTAAACTAAGATGCCACCCCGACCCTTGTAGTAAAACGATATATTCAATCTGTTTGTCAGCTCACACAATTGTTTCCTTGTATTAATCTACACACACACACACACACACACACACACACACACACACACACACACACACACACACACACACACACACACACACACACACTTACTACTCAGCAATCAAATTGTTGTAATTTTGTAGCAAAAGATTGGATGTCAAAGAAATAAGTTAATTACAAAATTTTATCAATGAATTCATTGCAAATACCTTTTGATACCCTGCAGCCGTTGCAAGTGGACAGTCAGGGTATATAGGTTTTGTGAGAGTGTTTGTAATAGGCAGAAGGAGGCATGCCAGATGCCATAAGGTACATTACTTCTTGATCAAAACGACGCGCTAAGGCAATACAGGCAAGTCCGTCTGTAGGTCTGTCCGGCCGTCCGTCTGAGTGTCTGTCCGTCCGATTGAACGCAGCAAACTCGTAGAACACAAAAACTAGATATTTGCAAATGTATATTCCTGTTAACCATATACAGCAGCTGCTTTTTCGATAACTTATCAAATATCTTTGTAATCGATAAAAATCGGTAATTAAATTTCGTTTTTTAACGCAGCCACATAAGACGATAGCTTCAAATTTACTTAAAATTTTTAGATATCTCCTTCTCTCCGCTCTTTACTACAAATATTTCAAGTACTAGAGACTTGTTCTCTGGCAAATACCCACAGCTGAAGTTCATTAATACACTCCGAAAATTTAATTAAGTAAGTCCATGTAGAAGAAAAGTTATTCAACAATTAAGTTCCACATAGTATAAAGTGTTGTTTGCTGTTGTGTGTATAGAAGTAGCGTGAATTGATTGGAATAACAGCTCTGAGCTGGGCTCAGGGTATATTCTAGTCGCGCACTCCCGACTCTCACTGGGAACTCGTATTATTATTATTAAATTGTCATTTCAATTTCACTTCAGGCACAAGCCCAAAAATAAACAAATCAATATAATTCTAATGTAAATACGCTTGAAATTGATTTTACAAATGTCTTGTGGAAAAGTATTTATATATATATATATATATATATATATATCTTAGCAAATTCAGTAAACAAGATGAAGCTGAGTCTTTGTGTAAGACGCAGCTGATATGACAATGGCATCTACAACATTTTATCTGATTTTCGCTATATTTTAAATTTAATCTTAGTTACTCTAGCATGGAGATCTCAAATGAGTATCTTAAGGTTATGTAATAAGCTTTCTAAATTTAAACATTTTTTTCTATGAGATATCCTCCACAGCTCTGCTACAACCTCCAGCCTCTCTCTCCGCCTCTCTCTCTGCCTCTCTCTTCCTCTGTCTCTCTCTCGGTCTCTCTCTCTCTCTCTGTGTCTCTCTCTCTGTCTCTCTCTCCCTCTCTCTCTTCTCCGTATCTCTTTCTTGTCTCTCTTTCTCTCGCTCTCGCTGTCTGTCTCTCTCTCTCAGTCTTTCTCACTGTCTTTCTCTCTCTCTCTCTATCTTTCGCTCTCTTTCTCTCCCTCTTTCTCTGTCTTTATCTCTGTCTTTTTCTCTCTCCCCTCTCTCTCTGCCTTTCTCTCTCTTTCTCTCTCTCTTTCTCTTTCTCTCTCTCTTTCTCTCTTTCTCTCTTTCCCTCTCTCTCCCTTTCTCTCGCTCTTTCTCTTTGTCTCTCTCTCTCTCTCTCTATCTCTCTCTCTCTCTCTCTCTCTCTCTCTCTCTCTCTCTCTCTCTCTCTCACTCTCACTCCCTCTTTCCATCTCCCTCTCTACATGTAACAGACAAATCAAAGTCTGTCCTCTTGCTTATTCCGTCTGTCCCATTTCCTTCTGTCTTTCTGTCTGTCTCTCTCTCTCTGCCTATATGTATGCCCGTCAATCACTCTCTGTTTATCTTTATTCCTCTCTGTGTCTGTGTCTGTCTCTGTCCGCATCTGTGTCCATCTATGTATTTGCCTGTCTCTTTACGTTAACCTCGAAAACTTTAGCTTTAACTTTGACTTCAGCCAAAATATAACAAATTATAGTCATTATACTCTTGCTTTTGTGGCTAGCAAACAGCCAACACCTGGTCTGGGTGACACCTAGTCGAGCACTCCCCACTAACGCACGCTCACTTGTTGGTTGCTAAATTTCATTAAATGTGATTTAGTAGAGTAGAGTAGTCCACCTTTGGCTCTGCAATGCTAAAGTTTTCCTTTGATATTTTAATATATATATGTGTAGATATAGATATATATATATAGGACGAGTTTCCATTTATAATAAACATATTTTGTGCCGTAATCACTTTAACGTGGGCTTCAGCATTGGCAAATTATCAGCTTTTGTAGTGGTAAGCGCTGAAATGTTAATTATATATTTAGATATTATATATTGACATATAATGTATATATAAACATATAGAAGTTTATGAAAGTTCAGTCGGTTGATGTTTCACTTGCTCTTAATATGCAAAAAAAGAAAAAAAAAACTTTGCTCATTTCGTATGTAAAGCAAAAACTGTTGACAATTTTATGTATGCGAGTTGTATACACTGTTTACACAGTGCTTAAGAGCATATTAGTTATGTGAGAAGTACTTAAAAAAAAAAAACTTATACCAATAGAAATAGCTAGGAACACTTTCAGCTGCTTTTCTAACACTGTTGCTGTTAACAGTGTATTGAGCAGTCGATGACACCCGCCCACAAGCATATATATGTTTACTAACTGAAAGTTTAGATGCAATTTGTATACACTGTTTACACAGTGCTTAAGAGCATATAAGTTATGTGAGAAGTACTTCAAAAAAAAACTTATACCAATAGAAATAGCTAGGAACAGTTTCAGCTGCTTTTCTAACACTGTTGCTCTTAACAGTGTATTAAGCAGTCCATGGCACCCGCCCACAAGCATATATATGTTTACTAACTGAAAGTTTAGCATGAGGCAAGCATAGAAGTTTTCATGGTCGCATTTTGTAATGGCAGCGCCATGACGCTGGCCCCTTCATAAATGATGAGAGCTTCAATTTAAGCATATGCGCTTTATTGACCAACTTTTCGCACAGCCACAGCCACAGATGCTGCTAAGTGTGAGAGCAAAGACATTGCCACTGTATCTAATACATATATTCATAATTTTTGTATTAAACTGTCCAAATATGTAAAAATTTATATATATATATATATATTCGGATAAGCAATAAATTTGCAATTTGAAATTTGACAGTTGTCGTCGAAGTGTTGGCAGCTGCCAGCTGCAAAATTGATGCAAAATAAATTAAATATAGTTTTCTTTTTATGCCTACATAAAAATCAAATAAGAATAGTCAAGCTTTATTAAGTTATTTATAAAAAAAACATTTATTTAGCACTTTTTATGCAGAAACTTTAAGAAGAAGCTGTAGATTAGCATGCACATTGCTCACTCCTAGGCGCTAGATGGCGCTATAGTTTGCACAAAATATTGCTTATGCAGACTGTCAAGGGCTGCTGCAGCATCTTAATTTCGAAAATTGTTTTAAAAAATATGTAAATATATTTTTATATATTTGTATATATTTTAATATATTTTTATATATTTTTATATATTTGTATATATTTTTATATATTTTTATAAATTTTTATATATTTTTATATATTTGTATATATTTTGAAATATATTTTATAGCCATAGATTACCCGCTACTCTACGCTAGACGGCGTCATAACTTGCATACAGCGTTGTCTGTGCAGACTCTCAACGGTTGTGGCTGCATCTGCATTCAAAAATTGTTTCAAAATAATATATATCTATTTTTCTGGCACACTTTGTGCAGTAACTGTAAGAAGTTGTAGATTAGCCTGCATATTACCCGCTACTCTACGCTAGATGGCGCCACAGCTTACACACAATGCTGCACGGCTGCTGCTGCTGCATCTGCATTTTAAAAATCTCGAACAAACAATTTAGTCGCCTCATATGCCCCAGACGGCACTGAAACCCCACACCCCGGCCAGCTCGATCAGGGACCTGCCAGCGGGGCACTCAAGGCACACTTACCCTGCGAGAACTGAATGAGCTTGCAGAGGAACTCGCCAAAGATGAAGTTGCGCAGCAGCGTGCCGACGAGTGTGACGGGCATGCAGAGCACACCCAGCAGCATGTCCGAGATGGCCAGGTTGAGCAGAAAGAGATTGGTAATGGTGCGCATGCGACGGTTCTGCATCAGCGTCGATATGACCAGCAGATTGCCGACAATGGCGCAGAGCAGGATCAGGCTGTAGCTGGGTATTAGCCAGGCGGGCATTTCGGTGGCGCTGGTGGCGCTGCTGCTGCCAGCGCTGCCACTGCCACTGGCAGCGCCGCCAGCTGCCGCTGCAGCAGCCGGTGCACCAGCGCTCCTCTCAGTGGATGCCACCTCGGGTATCAAGAAGAAATTGCCAGCGCCCAGTGCATCATCATCGTAGCTGGCGCCGCTGCGGCTGCTGTTGCTGCCGCTGCCGCCGCCGCTGCTGCTGCCATTGCCGGCATCGCCCAGTCCCAGGGACAGCGTCTCGTTTAGCGGCGACAGCGTCAGGGAGACAATGTGGCTGGCGGCACTTCGTGCGTTGGCATAGTAGTCGACCAGGGCCTTGTAGGTGGCGGCCGCATTGGCGGCCTCTTCGGCGCTGGCGCTGTACATTGTTACGGCGCGATCTGGAACTAGTTCCAATACTGGTTCCGGTTCCGGTTCCGGTTTGTCACTTCTTTTGTCTTTCACTTAATCAACAAACAAAACAAAAAAAAAAAAAAAACAAATAAATCGAATCACAATTCGCTTGGCGCGCGCGCGCACAAACACTTTGGACGCGATCCGTGGCACTGGACAACGTTTACACGGCTTTCTGCGTCGACTGCGGCTCTGACAATGGTCCTCCTAACAGCGATGCTGTGCTGCGTGTCGTATGCGTATACGAGGCAAGCGACGCCCACGACGTTGACGTCGTTTGCTGGCGCGCTTCGCTCTGCCTAGCCTTACCGTTACGCTGAACGAATCGCTGGCAACTGGCCGCATCCGATGGGCCAACTGCGTGGCGCCTGCGTTTCGTGTGCCCGAAACTCACCACATGCGGCAGCAACAAGCGGCTGGCCGCAGCGCAACATGTTGCCAGCAACATTTCGTGGCGCCTCGTTAATATTCAAGCGAACGTCGCTGCAAATATATAGCCCTAATGTGCACAGTGACTGCAAATGGTTTGAGTATCTAAACTGAATCAAATTGACTTGCGGACGGACTGACTGATTGACGGACTGACTTATGATGAAAGTCTAATGAAAAGTCTAAGCCATAGGAGCTAGAAAGAGCTAAATGAAAGGACGATTGGGGTAAGCTTAGCGTGAGCAGACTGATTGACTGACTGATTGATGAATTGATTGATTGGTGAACTTAATGATAGACTGACTGATTGATTGATTAATTAGCTGACTGATTGATTAACTGAAAAAGGGATTGTTTGGTTGACTGATTGATTGACTGAGTGATTGGCTGAATGACTGAGTGAAAAGGGATTGTTTGGTTGACTGATTGATTGGCTAAATGATGATGAGTGAATGACTTACTAAATGATTGACTGAATGACTGATTGATGAATTGATTAACAGATGAATTTAATGCTAGACTGATTGGTTGACTGATTAACTGACTGTTTGACTGCCTGATTGATTGATTATGTATCTGGATGATTGACTGATGTCTGATTGACTGAGTGATTGATAAACTGACAGATGAATTGACTGACTGATGGATTTACTGATTGACTGAATGATTGACAAAATAAGTGATAGTCTGATCAACTGATTGACTGGTAAACTGATTGATTGACTGACTGATTGATTTACTAACTGATAAGTGATTGTTTGATTGATCGATTTACTGATTGATTGACTAATTGACTCACTGATTGATTGGCTAAATGATTTACTGATTGATTACTGACAAACTGACTGATTGACTACATGATTGACTAACTGATTGATTCACAAATTATAGATCAGGCAGATAAATGACTGTATAAGTGCATGATTGATTAACTGATTGATTGACTGACTGATTAACTAACTGATTGACCAACTGATTGATACACTTATTGATCAGTTAGATAATGATAGACTGAATAAATACCTGATAGATTAACTGATTGATTGACAGTTTGATTAACTGATTGATTACCCGATTGACTAATTGATTATTCAATCAAGATTGAATAATTGACTAGAATATTTTATGGTAGACATTGCTAAGCCTCAAAAACTACTAGCTGATACAATCCAGAAAACTACTAGCTAAGGCTGACAGATTCTGAGACCGGTCAGAAGACTGTCTGATTGAGTGACTGACTGATTGACTATCCAGGCACAGTGCAACCGCTAAAAGCTAGTTGAAAATTGTTATATGCAACTTTTGTGTTATTATCCAATCTGACTTAAATGTTTGTTTGAAAAGTTCTAACCACGCCAACCCAAACAACAACAACAACAACAAAACAAAACCAGAAACAAAATGTGGACAAAAAATAACTGGGAACACTTAAGCTCCTTTCCGAATAAAGCCAAAGTCATTTATATACTTGAAGTACAATTTCGCATATCAAAAACTTGCCAGCGTTTGGCGTCTTCCTCCAACTTTGATCCCTTTAGACATCTGTTTAAAGTTTTTCACCCAAAGGCTTCAAGTTGTTGTTGTTTGTCGCTCCAATATTATTCTTTTACGTGTTGTCATTTCTATTTTGTCCCTTTTTTTTTGTATTTTATATCATTTCGCATCGGTTTTTATCTTAAACTACTTTTGCACTCAAATTAAAAATGAAATTTCAACTCTGCAAGTGGAATCGGAAATAGAAAATAATGATTTAAAATAGGCATTAAAATAGTTGAAGGCTTTTATCATCAAATCATATGCAATTAAAATTAAAGAGTTCAATTTTTATTTTTAATTATTTTATTGATTTTTTTTCGTTTTAAGAAAATTGTTTATTCGTTTATTCCTCGAACAATTGAAATTATAAATAATTTAAACAAATCTTATTCCATTGTATTTTTACAACATATTTATTTAATCATTGCAAATTGAATGAACGATGGAAAATTTGTTGATTTTCATTTATTTACAATTTTCATTTTTCATGGAACTGCTTCGGCGGCGGCCTAAAATACATTTTATCATGTTTTCCTTTCGGTAAGCGAGATTTATTGAATTTGCAAAGTGCGCCGCGAAGGTTATTTAAAAATACAAATTGATGTCTTATACGTGAATTGAACTCAAGATGCACATATCAATAAGAAAAGTGTCTATACACATGTGTACATATGTATATACATGTGTACATTCATAAACACATGCAAAGATTAGTTCATGCATACATATATGTACATATATTGAAGCATACATGCATACATGCTTACATGCTTACATGCAGGCATGCATATATACATACATTCATATATACATACATGCATATAAACATACATGCGTACATGCATTTAGACTTACATGCTTATATACATACATGGATGCATGTATATTTACACACATGCATATGTACATGCATACATGCATATATACATACATGCATATGTACATGCATACATGAATATATACATACACGCATATATACATACATGCATATGTACATACATGCATATGTACATGTGTACATGCATACATGCATATATATTGTACATACATGCATGCACTCATACATGCATATAAACATACATGTATGCACGCATGCATTCATCTGTCTATGCATAGATGAATATATAAATGCACACATGCATACATACATCCGTACATGCATAAATGTGCACATACATATATGCATGTGTACTTCCTGACATGCATTCATGCATACGAGTATCATACATACATACATACATACATACATGCATACATGTAAAATTGCTGGCATACACACATATACACACATATGCATGCATATGCATATGTCGATGCATGCATGCATACATCAATATGAACATGCTCATTTACAACATGCATACATCCATGAATGCATGCATATGTACATATGTAGGTATATTCAAACATAATATGTACATATTCATATGTATATATTCAAACATATGTGTACATACATGCAAGCACACAAATACATTTGTATGAATACTTACTGTCATACACACTTGCTGACATGCATATATGCATTCCTATACGCATGCATATGCATACATATGTAGATACATACATGCATGTGTACATCTATGAGCATACTCACATACATATTGTACATATGCACATACGTACATACATACATACATCCATGCATACATATGTATGTACTTCAAGCACACATGCACATATATATAAATATAAGCATGCATGTAAGTATGTATGCATACTCACATGTAGACACATAGATGCATACATGCAAACAACAATGTATCCATGCATGCCTACATGCATACATACTAATGTATATGTACATAAGTTCGAATATACATGCATGAATACATACATATGTATGTATGCATACGTTCGAATATACATACATGCATGCACATACACATATTTGTAGACATTTATACATGCATACATATGCACATATGCACACATGCATACATAGATATATGTATGTATGTTTATATTACATGCAAACTATAACAAGCAAGGCACGCAGCACTTACTTCAATTTATGAGAATCGCAGAGAGCGACATTAGCTGGAAGAGCTTAACGCCTAACGACAATTGGTCTGCCTTTGGTATTATGTACATAAATATGTTAGACATGTATTTACAAGGTAACTTACATGCCAACACATGCACATGAGCGTTAAATTCCTCAAACAGAATTCAGAAGAATTTGATTTCTTTGGATTAGCCATAAAAATGTTTTGATGTTTATAAACTTTCATACAGAGTATATACGTATGTATCTATGTATATGCATGTTTGATATGACGGCATTTCAGCGGCTCTAAACGCACTTTCTAGGCCAACAATTTGATTGTGTTGAACTGTTTATTCGCTTTTATTGGCGTTGCAAATGCTGTGCCAACTGTTTGTTTAGACGGCGCGAATGCGAATACATTGTGTGTGGTTTATCTGCATTATTGTGTACTTTGATAACCAGAGCTGAAACAGCTTCGCCATCAAATTGGGCATGTCAACAGGCCCAATAGACCTCATCATCATATCTATCACAATATAGCCGTGTCTATTAAATACAAGAAAAAGACGCAATTAATTGTGGTCATAGGTGATAAAGCCATAAATCTTATCTAACTGAATAATTGAGGAGTGCAAGCGCTTGTTATGTATCAAGAATGAACTAGTCGCGGGAGTGTCCAACTAGCAGATACCGTGAACTCTGCCAAGAGCTGCTATTCTAATCATTCTAATTGTTTTTGTGAAATTATGGGGAAGGTAAGGGAGGGAAAGCAGGTATACAAAGTCCGAAATGTACAGAGTCTTAGTACACAGAATCTGTATATTTCGGACTTTGTATACCCTCCAGAAAAGGGAAGGAGTCCAAAATTCGATATATAATAAAAATATGTATTCAGCAGCTATTGTTGTATTCAAGCTACGCTTATAAAACGCAATAAGTTATCGATCGATAATAAAAAAATATGGGCTAAGTTATCAACAACAAAAATGATAAGCTCATACTGCGTTAGGTATACAGGAATATCTATTTGAAGTCTTCTTTGGTTTCTTTTTTGGCTTACGTGCGGACAGACACTCAAGCAGACGGACGGACGGACAGACGGACGGACAAATGGACATGGCTGTATCGACTCAGCTCGTCATCTTAATCAAGATTATATATACTTGCGTCTACCACGCCTCCTTTTGCCTGTTACATACACTCTCACAAAACCAATATACCCTGAATTCCCACTTTCAATGGGTTCAGCATATAAAAACTCGATAAGTAAGATTTATTTAGAAAACTAGGCAACGCGCATCAGTACTCGAAACTCTGACTGTGTAGATGATAAAATATAATAAGTAATAATAATAATGTTGAAAGTAATAATAATAATAATAATACTAATGAAAGTTATATTAATAAAAATAATAATAATAATACTAATGAAAGTCATAATAATAATAAAAATAATAATAATAATACTAATGAAAGTCATAATAATAATAAAAATAATAAAAAAACTTATACAATTTCTCACTCTTCACATGCCTGTCCTAGTCTGAGCCATATGAATGCATATATGTTTGTACGTATATATATTTCATTCCATATGATTTCTATCCACATTCACGTTCTATATAATATATATCTTTTTGGCATTTTTGCCGAGCAACGGGTAATTCAGCCAACTGATTGCTTGATTCACATTGCCGCCTGATAAAGCGACGTGGATGACGCTGGCAACGATAAGCCCTGCACCGGATAAGCTACAATGCCGTCCCGTTCTGTCCCCAACCGAACTGAGTTGTAATACACACACACACAGACAGACACACACACTCAGACATTTGTCGACTCGTACGTGCGCACTTGATTACAACGTGCCCCAGCTGCAGCAAGCGGCAACTGCGCTCTGGGCTGTGCCTCGTCAAGGCTGATGCGGCACAGATTGCTAGCCGAAGAGATGCCGTTAAGCCTACACCTTGCAAGTGTTCGACCGGTTGATTGGGAACAGGCTGACATCCTAAGCCCCCCCTCGCCCCCTCGCCCCACCCCAACTAAGAACTGAGTCCCGCATAAGTAAAAATAAGTCAAATAAATCAATTCTCGACAAATATTTCATAAAATATTTATCGCTAGAACATTACTACATTGCAAGATAAAGACTCTATTTGTTTAACACAATTTCGACTTCAATGCGATAGTAATTTCTATAAAATATATACTAGATATATACATATATATATACATAATACTGATAGAAAATGTTTAAGTGGAACTTTAGATAAGTTCAATAGAAATTCCGTCTATATATGAGTGTAGCTAAAAGATAAGTTGAAGTTTAAAATATATACATACATATATGAGTATGTTGTACAGCAAAATTTTATAATAAAAAATCATATTTTGTAAACAATTCGCAACGAGTATTAGATATATATATAAATATATATATATATATATATATAAATATTTCAAATTGTTTTAAAAATATTAATGTTTATCACAAAATTTAGCTGAGCAACATTTCAGTCGCGCTACTATTTTTATGAACACAGCTGTATGTATTAAAGGTAGAGAGTTTCCTTCGTCGATGAAGTATTACTCAACCAATTATTACATCAAATATTATTATAATATTATATATGTATATATCATCATCAACTATATACACCAACCACATACACACGTAAATCTGTACAATTATAAATATTTTACAATTTTTTGATTAACTTTTCAAAATTGCTTGAAGATTTGTCACAGTGCATTTATTTTAAGAACATTAAGTACATTCATATGTATAATAAATAAATGTGATGTTGTACAGTGCTTCGCATCCTAAACCATGTTCCTATACATATACACACACACATACACACACACACACACACACACTTACACGCGCACACATATGCGCTTGCGCTCAACGGTGTCAAACATTTTGTCAACGGCGCAGTCGACGTCGCTGCCCGCGCACTTTCAACTCTGAAACTGAAACTGAAAATAAAACCAAATGCGGTGACGACGCCGTCGCCGTCGCCGTTGCTCTATCTCAGTCGCACTGGCATGTGATGGCGTTTAACTGGGTGCTCCCACTTGCTTGCTCGCTCCCCGACTGCGCTGCCCGCTTCGTTTTCGTCGTTATGCTTTGTGCTGGTTGGCGCTGCTTCTGCGTCAGCCACTTCGTTGGAGTTGCACGCGCTGCCGGCTCGCATTCGTGAGCAACAATTCGTGCGAGTCGGACGGAGTCGGTCGGCTATTTTGGTCACTCCCGATTATAAAGCCTGTGCCTTTTGCCTTTGTCTTTGTTTTCGTTTTTATTAATGTAATATACACACACATATAAGTATATATATATATACATATACATATATATATAAATTTTTTTTTTATTAATTTTTGTTGTTGTTTATCGTGACACTTGTCGTTAAACATTTTGCGCGTTGTGTGTTCGCTGCAAAAAGAATTTGCACCAAAATCCAAGCCGGTAAAAATTCTCCTGAACTGTCACTTGAGAGTTGCAGCAACAGCCGCAACACCAAAGCAGAGCAGAGCAGAGCGAAGAACAAGAAGAAGAAGCAACCCAACAGTAGCCGCAGCATCCCATTCAGCCAGCCAGCAACATGTCAGACGGCATTGAAGTTGAACAAATTGTGGAGAGCAAGCCGAAAAGGGTGAGAGATACTTTTAACACAATCTTACACACACACATACTTGTATATGTATTAAGAAAATATTAAGTGCGGCACAAGACGAAACAAAAAGAATTAGACTCATAAGAGATGCGACAACGGGGCAGTTAAACAGCACCACAGCAACAGCAACAGCAGCGCAAAAGAAAATCTGCAGAAACAGATAGCGCGCGAGAGAGAGAGAGGAGAGCGAAAAAGCTGTGAGCGGCAGAGCAGGCCAAAAAGGAAGAGGGAAGCAGTGCTGTCAACTCTTCAGTTCTTCGGCAAGCTAAAAAAGCCAGAAAAAGCTAAACATATATAGACAACTGACGAAAAAAGCTTTTTGTGTTTGGCTGAAATAAACAAGCGTAAAACACAACGAAATCACTTAAGATTGATTTATCAGATTCTGATTTTGATGACCTATTTTTACTTGTTATGCTCAAATGCAAATTCAAATCTCATCAAAATCCCCATTAGTTTTTATTTTTATTCATTCTATTCATATTTGCTTCACGCTAAAAAGCAGCCAAAATTCCCGCCACTATATATCACGCATGCTGTGTTTGTAAAACTGACCAGATCTGACGGGAAAATAGCTAAGCTGACAGCACTGGAGGGAAGAGCCCGGCAAAGTAGCCTCGCTATAGTTGGAGTCCCAGCCCAAAGTCAAGTGTACGTATGTGTTAGTGTGCATGTTTTGATGTATGTGTGTGTGTGAGTGTTGAACTTTAAATAACTGTGACTCCACACACACAAGAACCGGCCAGGGCCAGGGCCAGTACCCCCAGTCGCAGCAGCAGCAGCAGCAAAGGCAAAGCCGGTGCCGGTGCCGACGCCGGTGCCAGACAGCGAAGAAAAGAAGAAGAAACACACAAAACAGCAAAAGAACACGAAAAAGAAACAACAAAAAAAAAGAACGAATATCTTGCTTATGCTTTTAAGTGCGGGGGCGGATGCAGCATGCAGCGCAGCAGCCGAAGGGGTAGATAAGCACGCGTGTGTGTGTGTGTGTGTGGGCATGGTCATATTAGACAACGGCAACAACAACAACAGCAACAACAAATATGCATATCAAGTTCAAGTGCGCAACGGCTTCGCAGTCGCCGTCGCACTTGTGCGCATAGCAGTTAATATATGTACATGTATGTATATACGTGTGCACACACACACACACACACTCAATAAGATTTTCAATCTCTATCTTATCGATGTATCGAGTAATTGTTTGCGGTTACATTGAGTTCCATATCAAATTTGTTTAGCTACTGTAACAGTATTTCTGACAGCTACTGTGATATATGGGCCATAGGCTGTGTGCGTGTGTGTGTGTGAGTCATTTTTGGGTGATGCGATTGATTCACTGTGACTCACACACACACAGACAGAAATACTCGCAGGCTGGCCAGCCAGCCAGCTGCAGTTCAATTACCTACTATATTAAGCAGCTATCGGAGCGACATGACTCAAAATTTAATCAGTGAAAGAGACAGAGAGAGAGAGGAGAGAGAGAGAGCGAGCGAGTGAGAGAGTGAGAAGGGGGAAGAGAGGGAGACGATGAGAGGTTGAGAGCGCTGTTCGTTTGTTCAGCTGGCTACACTGCAAAGAAAATCAGAAGAACAAAAAAAAAAGAGATCTAAAAGTGAAAGTTACGAGAAGTTCATATAAACTAATGTTAGCTTCACATGTTCACAAATTGAACTAGTTCAGCAATTGGCTTAAAATGTTCACAAATTGAACTAGTTCAGCAATTGGCTTCAAATGTTCACAAATTGAATTAGTTTAACAATTTGCTTAAAATGTTCACAAATTGAACTAGTTCAACAATTTCGCTTCCTTTTGTGCACAGCTGTAAACTGTAATTGTTTTCAGTGTACTTGCAGTCGATTAGCGTGCTCAATGCGAACGAGTGTAATTTCCAATATATATACATACATAACATATATGTATATGTATGTATGTGTGCACATTCTCTTTCCTAATCTGTCCGCACATAGAGACGAACCATTTACGGTTATAACTCAATTCAATAAGCCATGAAAACTGAAACTGAAAATACGTTCGAGCGGATGCCATAACGGCAACACCTCAAATCAATGCCAATGGCAATAAATAATATTGAATATCGTAAATCTCTACGCAACGCGCTTCAGCAGACGAAAAACCCACCCAGACTCCCACCCGCAAACTAACTGCATTCGATATTCATTTCATTACCGTTAGAATTGAAAGCAAATGCTATTGTGTAACACGCAGCCCACTCGCACACACACACACACACACTCACACGCTTGGCCTCTCTTTAAGTTTGTTAAGTTGGCTGCGCTTCCTGCTGCACCAAATTTGGCTGTTTTTCTTTTCCTTTTTCGTTTTTTCTCTTTTTATTTGTTGTTCGCTAATGAGTCACGCACACAAATCAATAAACGACGTTTCTTTGTTTCAATTGCAAAAAAATGCAGAATTATTAATACATACAGCGTAAGAAGCATAGCAACAACAACAACAACAATAAAACAAAAATTAACAGCCTTGCAGTCTGCCAATGCCCTTTCCCCCTCCCCTTTCCTCTCGCTACACTTGTCGTTCCTTCCGCCTGTCACGAGGCAAACGAACGCCGCGCGCTGATTCATGCCTTGCATTGTATTTTTTTTCGGTTTTTGTTTTCGTTTTCGAACTTCATGTTCGAAAAAAGTTGAACAGAGTTTTCGACAGCTTCAGCAGCAGCAATGCCTAAAGCAAAACACATGTGAATGCTGCACCCCTTTCCCTCCCCCTCTGTCCACCGCCCCATGCTTTTTCGATTGAGCTTGTCATAGTTTCGAACTAATATCGAAATCTTGCCTTAATAATCTGCGGCTTATTTTGTTTGTTGAAAGTCATCATGACAAATACTCAAATTAAACAAAATAACCAATTATCAGATCGAATATCGTACAATATTAGGGAGTTAATTTCTGTTGAAGTATTAATTATAAAAAAATACAAATATTAAAAATGTATTATAAAAAATAATATATAAATAAAATTTTAAAAAAATTTTTTGAAATCAAAAATACTAAAAAATTAAAAAATATATTTAAAATTTATAATAAATAAAAATATATAAATAAATAACATATTTAATTAATAACAAATTTAAAGGCAATGCGAATCTATTTAAGCCAAAAGTTCTTTTTGTAATTCGAATGCCAAGTGCTTAGGCATATTGGCATACCCCTCAGCACAGCAGCTATTTGCTACAGGGTATTCGCCGAGCCTCAGCCTTTGCCTCAATTTGTGATTCACGCATTTGCCACAAATATTTGTGCCGTCGCACTTGACGCATAATTTTCTTAGACGGCTGCTTAAGTTCTACCTCTGCGGCTGCTTCTGCTTCTGCTTATTCTTATTCTGCTTATTTGTTCATTTCTGACACACACACACACACACACACACACGCACACGCACAGTGTGTGAGATTGGCATTATTTTTGCAAAAAAGTTTAATTCGATTTATGTGGAATTTTGTATGCGTTGCGTATCTGAAATGGCATTAGTCAACATTAAGCGATTACCTACAATATATTTATACATATCTATATATATTTATATATGTATATGTATTATTGTAACGAACACCTGCTATGCTGTCCTTAGATTTCCGCTATCATTAGCAGTTTTTATACCCTAAACCCATTGAAAATGGGAAATCAGGGTATAATGTTTTTGTGAAAATGTATGTAACAGGCAGAAGGAGACATGGCAGACCATAAAGTATATATATTCTTGATCAGCTCGACAAACTGAGTCGATATAGCCATGTCCGTCTGTCCGTCCGTCCGTCCGTCCGTGTGAACGCAGCGATCTCGCAAACCACAAAAGCTAGAGATCTGAAATTTGAAATGTATACTCGTGTATATCCTACGCAGTACGAGTTTATCATTTTTTTTTCGATAACTCATCCCATTTCCTTATTATCGATAAAAATCGATCATTTTTCTTCGTTTTTGAATACCGTTATAGCTATAGATTTCAGATTTACTGTGTGTATCCGTGTAATGAATACAAACATTTTGCAATTTTTGGATTTTGGATACCCCGTTTTTCAAATACTAGAGACTTGTGCTTTGGCAGATACATACATATGAATGTCATTAGTACGTCTTAGAAGTTTGGTTACGAAAGTCCATCTAGAAGCAAACCTATTCAACAAAAAAGTTTCCATAATATAGCCTATACTGCAGCCCAAGCGCTGCCCGCGCGCAGTCGCTGTGTAAACTGCGCAGTAGCAGAGCAAGTGCTTGTGCGTACGTGTGCATGTGTGTGTGTGTGTATGTGTTGTTTGTATATATGTATAAAAGAAGCGTAAAATGATTTGAATATCGCATCTTCGCAGGGTTCAGGGTATCTCTTAGTCGAGCAGTCTCGACTAGAGCACTCTTACTTGTTTTTTTTTGGCCACATTTAAAATGTTGGCCAAAACAAATGGCTGATATGGTGCGCTTTACTGATATCGACCCTCATAGATATTGATATACAATTTATTTTATATATAATTTTTTATGTACGTTTTTTATCGCGCGCCTTATCAAAGGCCATCGCAGCACTTTTTATGTCCGCCAATTGGAAATGGCTTAAAAAATAATTGAAAAAAAGAAATTGCAGTTTTTATGAACAAGATTTCAGTGTTATCCTTTGTGAAGGACTTAAATTTATTTAAATGAATTTAAAATAAATATATCAAAAAAACAGAAAAAAAGGAGTTTCCTATAAAAAAAAAATTACATTACAATAATATAAAAATTTAATTTAAAAAAAATAAATAAATATGCTGAAATGCAGTGTAAATTTATAAAAAATAAAATAAAAATATATTAATTTATATATTTTATATACGTTAAATTGGCATAAATTCAAATGCAACAAGAAATGATTTGATTATGTCAACAGCTTGTTGCCTTAATACCCATTGAAAATGTTCGAGCAGGATATATGCGTTTGGTTATAGTGCATGTAACAGACAGTAGGAGACGTAGCTGAATAGGGTATATAGATTATTGAGCATAAATAACTGCCGAGTCGATGAAAAGACGTCAAATTGCACACATAAGTTTTCTATCAAGCTCAAACTATCGATAGCCTTTGTTATCAATTGAAATCGATATTGAGCTTTAGCTATGATCAACAAATGAGGTAAATAACTAACTCATTTTATTTTTAAATATAAATACATATATGCATTCAGCAGCTAGCAAGGGTATCTTCTAGTCTGGCATGCTGCCATTCTACGGCGCTTGCTTAACGGTAAAAAGCGGCCATCGCTCACACAAGTCTGAATTACATACATATATACATATGTATGTACATATGTATGTACATATGTAAATACATGCATTTGCTTAAAGCAAATCAGGCGATCAGCTCAGTAGCAGTTGACTTAAGATTAGATAAAAATAATGACATGATGTAAGATTAAACAAGTATGCACAGATAAATATAGTACATATATTTTAAATATATATATATTTATATATATAAAAGACATATGCACTTGGCAACAAACCTGCTTGTGTGTGTGTGTGTGTCAGACGGCGATAAGGATGGCTATCAATAACTGTTTGGCGATATGATTACGAATATCGATAACTTTCACTTTCATTCGCAAATGGCTTAACGAACACTTGTTCATTAATTGCTTGCAATGAACTGGAACTATTTGATTTCTCAGAGCAGGATAAGAACTAGCAAAGAACAAGAACCAAGTCGCATGTGTGTTTGTGTGCATGTGCTAGACAGAGAGCAAGCGAGTGACAGAGCGTTTGGGCTTGCGTCACTGCTGCACCCGCTTACGCATACGCATACGCATACGCATAGGCGGCCGCATCCGCACCCAAAGCCGAGCCCAGGACAAACAAGTGAGAAAAAAACAAAGGCAACAACATGCGCTGTAATTGCGGCAATATATGATTAGTTATCAGACACGCCCAGTCAACAGTCGCAGCCCACTGCAAAATGTGTGCCAATTTTATTTTAGCGGCAAAGATACAAGTTGAGCGAAATCTCTTATCACATAAATAAAGCAAAATACAAAAAGCCGTTAATTTGCGCACGAAATTATGGCAGCTATCCATATATACACATATATACATACATAGTACATACATACACAGTTCTGTATTTTGTTGCTATTTCTTCTTCTTCTTTCCATTCCGCATTAGCTGTTTCCTATTGCAAATTGTCGGCAGCGCACAAATTATGGCAACGGTTTTATTTCACTTCTCTGCTATTCTTCACTGTGGTGTGCATGAGTGTGCGTGTGTGTGTGTCTCTGTCTCTGTCTCTGTTCTTTTGCTGCTGGCACAGTTTGCATGATTTGGCTGCTCATTTATTTTTGCTTAATTAATTCAGTACAAATCAAGCGATTACAGTTTTTTCGTCGTGAAAGTCAAGAATTTTCTATTCTTTCATCTTTCTAATTGTTTGTCCATTGGTTATCATATTCTGCTTTGCAGAGCGCACTTTTCTAAATCGCTTTGCGCTTTTCTAATTGATTTTTCTCACACACACACACACAGCCACAGGCGGGCACACAATCTCTCACGCACACACACACACACAAAACCAATTTCGGTCAACGAACGCATTATGATCCAGCCGCTCTCTCACTCACTCTCTCTCGCACTCATCTGCTCATTCTGCACTGCTCCACATGGCGACAGTTTTGTTGTTGTTATATTTTATACTCTTTGATTTTGTCGCTGCCAACATCTTCCCAGCCGCCGCACCAAATTATCTGTGGACCGTTCTTTTTTTTCATATTTCTTTTTCCCGTTGTTGTTGTTGGCGGCGGCTTTTGCTGATTGAAAATTGTGACGCTTAAATTGTTTCAAATGGAGCGCGTTACAAACAAAACAATACATAAATCTCGATTGAAGACGCCCGATCAGCTGTCACCGTCAAGCGGCTCGCGATGACTTTCCAAAGTAGCTGTAACTCGCTCGAAATATTCGCTGTGGGCTGGCTTTCGATATCGAAAACTAGCATACAGTTCTACATGCATACATACATATGTGTGTAGGTATGTGTGCGCGCTTGAAAGTGCCCAGCATTAAATCGAGCTCACTTTCGATATCGAAAACTACAGTCGCTATTGAATGTCAGCAGACAGCAAATTAACACATTAATGTAAGCAAAATTAAGCAATAGTAAACAAAATTTAAATTTAAATTCAAAATCTTTATTTGCACATAAATTATATTGATTGATATATTATAAATCAAGTTTTTTCTTGATACAGTTATGTAGGGAAAGGTTTTCTTATACAAATACTTAGTTGATAGACCGTAGATATAGAGTTTTTTGACTTCTTCAAAACTCGGAAAGAGGCAAAGCAAGGGAATGCTAGAGAAGAGACCAGAGAGAGAGAGAGAGAGAGACAAAGAGAATGGTTGAGAAATTGAAAGAGAGAGAGAGAGAGAGAGACATATGAATGAGAGATAAAACAAAAGTGAGTGGCAGAGAGAAGAAGAAAAGATTGTGAGAGAAAGAGATAAAGAGCAAAAGAAAGAATGACAGAAATGGAGAGTGCCAGAGAGTGGGACAAAAACTGATAGATAGAGAGAGATATAGAGAGAGACATAGAGAGAGACATAGAGAGAGACATAGAGAGAGAGAGAGAGAGAGAGAGAGAGAGAGAGAGAGAGAGAGAGAGAGAGAGAGAGAGAGAGAGAAGAGAGCGAAAGAGAATAAGAATAAGGGATAGAGAGAGAGGGAGAGAGAGAGAGAGAGAGAGAGAGAGAGAGAGAGAGCGCGATATGGAGACATAGAGATATAAAGAATAACTGCCAGAGCGACACAAGAGAGCTATATAGAGATAGAGAGAGAGAGAGAGAAAGTGCAATACATAAAGATATTATCAGAGAGAGAAAGAGAGAGAGAGAGAAAAAGAGAGGGAGAGAGAAAAAGAGAGAGAGAGAGACAAAGTTAGTTTCCCAATCTATCGCCGCATATAAAAACGCAGCCAATTAGAGATTTTGCTACAATTTGTTGTGGCATTATCTGTGGCATTATCTGTGGCATTATCTGCGCCGATGTCTCCTACCATGTCCATGGCCATGTCTCTTGCTATGCTTTATCTGAGATCGCAGAGAACATGTTATTAGAAATATTTGTTTTTATTACGCACGAAACTTTGTGTTTTTTTTTTTATCAATTAAACGAAAACAATTTCCGCTAAAAAATAAAAACAAAAAAAAGAAGCTAAAAAAACAAGCTAAAATCAATTCTTTTATGAAATTCTCAAAACAATTTCCGCTAAAAATGATAAAAAGAAGCTAAAAGCAATTCTTATGGGACAAGAATTTCCGCTAAAAATAAAAATATAAACAAACAGAAGCTAAGTCTCCAAACAATTTCCGCTAAAAATTGTAAAAAGAAGCTAAAAGCAATTCTAATAGGAAAACTTAGATGCACAGTTTTCCTATTAGAATTGCTTTTAGCTGCTTTTTATAATTATTAGCGCAAATTGATGCAATTTATATGCCATAATTATGATATATATACAATATATATACTTTATATATATATATAAACATATTATGTTTTTTTTAGCTCTTTTATTTAGGTTTCTCTGCTCTCCCGCTTTAGTTATTCAAGTCGCATGCAACGCGCGCTTTTAATTTATGCAACATTTCGAGCTGAACAAATTGAAGAGTTTTGCACTGGCGTGATTGATTCATAATTTTATTGTTATTGCTATTGCTATTGCTATTGTTATTGTTATTGTTGTTGTTATTATGCGGGCTCTTGGCACGGAAACGAAAGCGAAAGTATCTGACGGCTGCTTCAGTGCATCCAACACGAATCCAATTAGAAAACAAATGAAAACTACAAAGTGGGCGTGGGCGTGGGGCGTAGGCGTGGCCGCTCTTCCGCATTCACTCAAATTTCATTTTCATTTTCGTTTTCTGTTTGATTATTTGGCAGATGCCGGTGGCCACATCACTGGACAAGGACGCCATCCGCGAGGCCTACGAGGACGTGCGCTCCGATCTGACGGACACGGAGTGGGCGGTCTTCAAGTTCGACGGCGCCCAGATAATTGTGCATGGGCGTGGCCAGTGCTTCGAGCAGTTCCGCGAGCAGTTCGGCGACTCGGAGCGCGCCTTCGGCTACATCCGCATCCAGATGGGCGACGAGATGTCCAAGCGCAAGAAGTTCATCTTCCTGACGTGGATCGGCCAGGAGGTGGGCGTCATACAGCGCGCCAAAATGTCCACGGACAAGGCGCTCATCAAGGACGTGCTGAATGTGAGTGAAACAACGATCTTTGCCCAAGTTTAATTTAATATATATATACAAATTTTTGCTTCTCCTTGGCAGAACTTTGCCGTGGAGCTGCAGGCGGGCGTCGAGGCGGAACTGGACATTGAGCTGTTCCGCGAGGCCTTGAATCGCGCCGGCGGCGCCAACTACGGCACCGGCATCCGCGACAATTGAACTGGCCCCGCCCAGTTTCGACGATTTCAACTTCTTCTCTTCCGCCTCTGCTACTTTTTTTTTGTGCACCTCTTCGATTGCTGACTTAATCCTGCTTCTTCTACTTAATTATTATGAATTAATTTTATGCGATCTTAAAATATTTACTGTACATTTGTATGTAATATGTAATAAATATTAAAACAAGACAGAAAAAAGCGAATTTGATTGTGATTCAATGTGAAAATGCGTGGAAATCTAATTAGAAATGTAAAGGGCAAGGATGCATAGCAATGGAATCTAATTGGCATGAAAAACCAACTAAATAAGGCTTGTCACAATACCAATAAGAAACCAACTAGAATAAAAGCTGTCAGGCTACCAATAAAAAACCAATTAGAACTAGGGCTGCCAACTAGTTTTTTTTAGCTTGAACTGGCTGAAGTAGCAGTAAAACAGTCAAGCATAGCTTTTGAATCTAATTGGCATGCAAATAAACCAACTAGAATAGGGGCTGCCAGGCATATCAGTGAAATCCAATATAAAAACCAACTAGAACTAGGGCTGCCAACTAGCTTTTTAGCTTGAACTGGCCACAGAAAATGTTCATAAATATTAAACAAACAAATCAGAGGAGAAAAAAAAACTAAATTTCGTTATAATAAAACAGAAAATACTATGAAATCCAATTGGAAGTAAAAATGCCAATTAGTAGCAATGAGTAACTGGGAATGAAACATAGCTATGCAATCTAATTGGCATTTAAAAAAAAAAACAACTTGTTTTTAGCTTGAACTGACTCGCAGCAGAAAATGTGCATAAATATTTGAAGAAAATAAAATTTCGTTGTAAGTAAACGTGAAAATACAATGGAATCCAATTGGAACAACGAAATGCCAATGGGTAGCTAGCAGTACTATGAATCCAATTGACATTTAAAAAAGCCAACTAGAACAGGGGCGGACAAAAAGTTTACAGCTTTAACTGAAAATGTGAATGAATATTAAACAAAAACAAGCAAACAAACAAATTTAGTTGTAATTTAACGTAAAAATACATATAAATTCAACTGAAAGTGAGAAAAGCCAATAAAAAGTAACAGTAAAGCATATCATTTAGATCCAATTGGCATTTTTTATGAACCAACTAGAATAAAAGCTGCCCAACAGTTTTTTTTTAGCTTGAACTGACTCGCAGCAGAAAATGTGCATAAATATAAAAAAAAAAAATGTGCATAAATATTTAAAAAAAAAAAAATTTTATAATTTAACATGAAAATTGTTTTAATCCAATTAAAAGCGCGATGTGCGCTACAATGAGTAGCGGCAACAGTGAAGCAGAGCTGCGTAATCTAATTGGTATTCAAATAAGCCAACTAGAATAAGAACTGTTAAGTAGTTTTTAAATTTTAAATTAACAAAAAATGTGAATAAATAATATTTTTTTTATATTTATTAAATATTAAACAAACAAAATCAAAAGAGAAATAAAAAACAAACAAAATTTCATTAAAATTTAACGTCAAAATACCAGAGCTGTTAAAAATTGCATTTGAATGGAAATTCAAAATGGGTTTTCAGAACAAAAACCCATTTTGAATTTCCATTCAAATGGAATTCTTAACAGCTCTGCAAAATACATCCAAGTCCAGTTGGACGTGCAAAATTTCCAATAAGTATCAGCAACATGGAAATATTAAATTCTAATTGGCATTTTGTATTAACCAATCAGAGCCGGGAATAGGCTCATTTGAACTGATTCGCAAAAGGAACTTTGATTCAGTTGTGAATAATATTAAATAATAATAAATCAAAATTTCGTTAAAATATCGTTAAAATTTCGTAAAAATTTAACTTATAAATATAAATTTAAATGAAAATGGAAAAAGCCAATGAATAGCAGCAACATTTAAGCATAGCACTTCAATCTAATTGGCATTTATAGTGAACCAATCAGAACACGAGCTGCGTATTCACTTAAACTGATTCGCAGAAAGAAACTTTGATTTAGTATTTAGTATTATTGTGCATAAATATTAAAAATATTAAAACATGAAAAACAAACAAATTTTCGTTGCAATTCAACATGAAAATACATCGAAGTCCAATTGGCATTGCAATTGCCCAATCAGCTGAAGCAACACGAAAGCACTTGTAAAGCTAATTGGGTATTGCAATTAACCAACTAGAAGAGGAATTTTGCATTTAGTTATACTTCATCAGAGAAGAACGAAAAAAATACAAATTTCGTTGATTTCCAGTTAAATCAACTACTACAAACGCCAATTGGATGTGAAGAATGCCCATGAATGGCAGCAACATTGCAGCAGAGCTGTTAAATCTAATTGGACCAATCAGCACAGGGAGCGGGGCAATCGTATTGAGTTCAACTGATACGCAAAAACAAACTTGCAGTTTCACTATGAATATATATTAAAGAGCACAAAAGACATTTAATATGCAATTACTTATGTGTCCAATTGGAATGTAGACATTAAACTGTAGCAAGCGCCATAAACTAATTGGCATTGCAATTAACCAATTAGAATGCGAGCGCTGAGAACTAGTTTCAAACTGATGCGCAACAGGAACTAGCTTTGGATGGAGCCATATGGAGCACTGCATGTGCTGTCAATTTAGCTATTTTCCCGTCAGTTCTGGCCGTTTGACAAACACAGCAGGCGGCTAAAATACATGCTAAAGCGGCTGGCGGGAATTGTGGCGGGAATTATGGCTGGAATTATGGCTGTTTTAGAGCATTAAATGGCTGGCAAAATGTAAAAATTTGATTTTTATAAGCAAATGTCATTGGAGAAAAGGAAAAAATAAATTAATAAATAATTAATAATATATTTTTCAAAAATAAAAGAAAAGAACAAAGTTTGCTTTATTCAACAAACCCACCTCCCACCTCCCTAACACCGCCGAGATTCGAACCTACAACTTCAACTTAACGTGCAACGCCTCTACCCATAGCGCCACTCCACAGCTGCAGCGCCATCTACCGAATTTCAACTTAAGTAACAGCTGAAAATTCTTGGAATATGCGAGAATTCACGCTGCTAGCCCCACATGGCCAGGGCTAAACGTTTTGTTTAATAACTTCTGTGTCACTTAATGGATTCTGATGAAACTTTCAGCTAATGATCTACATATTCTATTGCATCTATGTCATTTGAGAAAACATGCAAACTCATGCACATATTGGCTATATTTGCAACAGATCCTAAACTTAAAGAATTTTAATCAATTTGGGGTCTGCATACAAAATATAACAAAAATCGAAATTGTATAAAATATAAATAAAGCTAAATGCAAAATTTGGCGACTCTAGCTTTAAAGATGCAGGAGATATCATTTTATTAGTGAATTATGATACAGCTCTTGATCGATAACAGGCAAAGTTATCGATTTTTTTGTAACAAACTTAAGCTGCGTGTGTTTTAAGGTGAACTACACAACAAGTTTCAAGTCTCTAGCTCTTATAGGCTCTGAGATCGAAGCGTTCATACATGCGGACAGACGGACGGACAGACGCACATGGCTCTAGCGACTCAGCTCGTCTTCCTGATCAAGAATACATATACTTTATGGCATCTGCCACGCCTACTGTTGCCTGTTACATAAGTTTTTACAAAACCAATTTACCCTGATTGTTCCATTTTCAATGGGCATCAAAAGTTGTCCTCCAGCAAAAGACTTACAAATTGAATATTTCGCAGAACAATACGTTTATTTTTCATTTCCAGACTAAAATATATATTTATATATATATATATATATGTATGTATATATATGTGTTATCTAATCTAATCAGAGTTGAACGGCAGCTGTAAACCTAGACTAAGACATATTTTAGCTGTAGTACATATTCAAGTTACTACAAGTACAAACTTTTTTGTTAATTCCTAGATGCGTTTGAGTATACACAGAAAACAGAAGAATGAGTAGATAGAGAGAAAGCAGGAAGTAGACAAAAGGAGCATGAAGTGATTGTCAAACAAAAGCAGAGCTAAAAAAATGCACAAAAATTAGTTAAGAAATAATCAAAAATACTTGACATGAAATGTTGTGTGTGTGTGTTGTGTGTGTGTTGTGTGTTGTCTGTTGTGTGTGTGTGTGTGTTGTGTGTTGTGTGTGTGTGTTGTGTGTGTGTGTTGTGTGTTGTCTGTTGTGTGTGTGTGTTGTGTGTGGGGTGTGCGACAACACATACAAAATAAAATCAACAGCATTAAGAGCTTAAGTCTAAAGAGTGAGTTTGAGAGCTGTGTGTGTGTGTATGTGTCTGTGTGTGTGTGTCTGTGTGTGTGTGTGTGGATTGATGTACTGCAATTGTATAGATGTGTGTCTAGGTTAATCGTTCGCTTAGTAATTGCCTAAGGTGCGTCCATCTTGGCTGTGGCTGTGGCCTAGCGATCACGGAAGAGCACTGAGTGCAAGGCATCAATGTCCACCTCCACGCCCGATGAGTTTGTGGTCACAGTGCGCGAGCTGCAATATGAAGGTGAAGCAAGTTAGGCAAGTTAGGCAAGGTTAGGGCTGCAGCTGACGCTAATTAAGCCGCGACAGACTCACTTGATCGAGTGATTGGCGCGATTGGAGGAGTGCGGATTGACCAGCACACAGTGCATGGGCTGGCCATCAAACTCACGCTGATGGTACGCATCCACAGCCAATTCAGCGTGCTCCAGCGACTTGTAGATGACCTCGGCGGTGCCCGGGCGCACCACATGCGCATCGTACATGGGCCCAATGTCATTGAAGAGCTCACGTATGTCCGCCGTGGTGACGTTCGCATGCAGATTGCTAACCAGCAGACGGTAGCCGGGCTTGTTGTTGACCACGGTCAGTGGCAGTGGCATCGACATGTTTGGTGGACTGCGACGCTGGTGCATGGATATGGAGGATATCATGGACGTATCCATATGCTGCCCCTTGGACTGGCCACCACCGCTGCCATTCTCGTTCGCATAGATGCCATGCGATACACGGCGATCGGGCTCGCCGCCAAAGAGGCGGGCACGCAGCGAATCTGGTAAATTGGAGCTGGCCACCAAATTGCGCTGGCGTCGCTCGAACATCTTCTCCACATTGTCCCCATGAGCGCCGCCCAGTGGTGGCGGTGGCATAGCGGGACGCTCCACACGATTGCGTGCCGCCTGGTATACGGCAAACGGATCACAGGACATGGCTTTGCCCCCAGTCGATGTTATCTCCACACCGTCCATGTCCAAGTCATAGTCGTTGAAGCCATGGTTCAAGCGTACGCGTTGTCCACTTGCCGATTGATTGTTGTAGCTGCCCAGGTGCAGTGTGCGTGCAATTTCCTCTATGAGAGCAAACAGATATGAGTGAGCGGGTGATTGGTACTAGTGGAGCACTAATCTCTTACCATCCTCCAGCTTCTGCATGTTGTCGTAGTCCACGTAGCCGCGTGGCACAAATGGCTTGGCGGTTGCATTCAGGCGACTCGATTGGTACGACGACGCGGCCGAATTTGGTGTCTTATAGCCATGTCCTGAGCGCTCCACCTTGGGCTCATACAGTGTTTGTATGGTGCCGCCCACCCGATTGCCCATCGTTATAATACGCTGACCAAATCGACCACTGTGCAGGACGCCGTCGTCGCTATCGGCACCGCCGACACGGCTGACACCGCCGATACCGCCGACACCGCCGACACCACGCGATGGCGAACGCACAGACTGCATTGGCAGTGGCAGGGGCATCGGCATGCGCTCCTTCTTGCGCTCGATCAGCACGTTGCGTGCATCGATGCCAGAGTCGCGTATAGTTTGATTGAGTATGTCGCGTGCATCCACGATTTTAGCGCGCGTCTTTTGGATGATCTTGTTGCGGGCGTCGTAGGTGCGCGTGTTGAGGACCGGCTTGCGCGGCTTCATTTGTACGGGATGGCTGTGAACGAATGGCGAGAGAGTGCACACGCCAATTGTTAGCGAATCAACGCCATTTTCTTTTGGCATTCGAACACTTACAGTTTTTTGTCGTTGGCTCGTGGTGGGGGGTTTTGTGTGCGCTTGCGTTCAATGATCTCGTCCAGGCTGAGGTCCACGTCCATGCTTGTAGTTTTGCGCGACGCGCTCTTGTCAACTAATTAATTGATCAATTTAGAAATTTAGAAAATGCTTGGCATGCAGCAAATTCCAGTCCACAACAAAAATTCTATGGCAATCTTCCTGTTCAAGCGGTGTAGCTGCCTTCGTCTAGTGTCAGGGAAAAGTGACAAGCGGCGGCCAGGGCTGCACAGCAACAACTTGAAGTATCGATAGTTCCTTCTTTTGCAACTATCGATTGCATTATTATTTTCATTTATTTATTTTTCTTTTTTGCAAAGCCTAATTTATAAAATACTCGTATTTTATATTGTTTTATTTTTCGTTCAAATCTGCCATACAACTGAACAGTCAACACAACATATACAACATTTAGCAGGCAATGAATTATTTGTGTTTTTCTATTGATTTAGATTGATTTCAATGTGAAATATAAATCTATACAGTAACATATCATTGTGAGCAATCAAATAAGTAAGTATATATATATATATTACAATTTTGCCGATATATTTGCGTGCAGCCATTTCTCGATTGTTCTGCGATGATTTGAGATGTGTGGCTAGTGCAAGTGCACATCACTATCGTCGCCGCTATTTTGTGTTGTCAATTATTCTCTTAGTTACAATTATTTTCATCTGAACGTCGTTGGCGAAAAGTAACTAATAGAAAAGTTTGTCGCTGCAACACACACACACACACACACACCATTGCCTCTTTCAACTGAGTTCATTAAGAGGTTTTGTGTTTTTGTTGAAAGGTTGCTGCAACAGCGAACACCGCATGCTGAAGCAACAACAACAGCAGGAGCTACAACAACAACAACAACGACAACAACAAGATGAATCCCTGTGCAGTGCCCACAGCTGTGCCCGATGTTGACGGCGACAAACGCTGGCTGAGCATACACCGTCGCTTCATATCGGATTGCCGCGAAAAGGATCCGGATGTGATATTCCTTGGCGATTGCATATTCGAAACGCTGCAGGACACAGACACCTGGAATCAATATTTTGCACCGCTGCACTGCCTCAACTTTAGCATACGCGAAGATCGCACCGAGAACGTCCTCTGGCGCATCGAGAACGGCACCCTCGACAATGTCAATCCGAAAATCGTTGTGCTGCACGTCGGCACCAACAACGTGAACAACAGCGCCGCCCAAGTGGCCGAAGGCCTGCTCACCAACGTGGCCAAGATACGCGAAAAGCTGCCCGGCGCCTACATCATATTGCCAGTGAGTGCAACTGAAATATATATGTATAAACATAAGTTGATATCAATTTTAAAATATCTTTGCAGTCGCTGCTACCACGCGGCCAGCAGCCGAATGCGCTGCGCGACAAGAACAAAGAGATCAATGAGCTGGTCAAGGAGCAGACAAAGGGCATGGATCGTGTGCAGACCGTGGCCATTGACAAGGGGCTGGTGCACACGGACGGCAGCATTAGCCATCACGACATGTTCGACTACAAGAGTCTGACCAATACCGGCGCCAAAAAGATACTCGAGCCATTGCATGATTTGCTATCGCAAATACTCAATGAAAACGAACTGGAACGCGATCTCACACCATCCGAATAGCTTATACCGGAATGTTTACAATACGAAAACAATCAACAACAGCAACAGCAACAGCAACAGCAACGGAAATTCCAGAACTCTCAAACCCCAACCCAACCCAAACCAACCACTTGATCTGCAGCAATGAAAGTATTTACTAGGGAGTATCAAATTTTTGGTTTAGTGTTTCCTAAACAACAAAGCCAGAGTCAAACAAACAAACGCAAGTTTCCTTAAACAACGTACACAGCTTCGAAATTGTTATATATATATATATATATATATATATATATATATAAACAAATATATATATATATATATATATATATATAGTTTATCCATACTCACTCGTAGGTTTAAAGTCTATAGCAAAGTATATAGAAGACACCACCACACCACACAACACACGCATGAACCTTTTGTATTTTGCATTTATACTAAAAAGATAATTACAATTACATACATAAAAACATTTCATAACAATTGAATATGCAAATTAAGTTTCAAGCAGAAGAAGAAACAACAACAAACAGCAACAGCAACAGCAACAAGCACATTCCCTGAATCTTTTCAATATATAATTATACATATATATGTATGTATAGATTTTAATATATGTATATAATCAAAATATTCATATATATATTTTTTTTATCATCACAAATTTTGAGTAAGCTTCCAAAATTCACTTGGCATTAAGTGATAAAAAAAAAGCAAAAGAAAAAACTAAAAGAAAATTTAATATGCGGCAGCTAAAAGTTACTTCGGTTGAGCTGCCTTAAGCTCGCAAATATTATCATTTTTATTTTTATTATTTTGTTTATGCATATGTATAATAATAAATGAAAACATTTTGTGTATTAAATGCTCAAATCGATTAATTCTGGCCAAGCCGCGCCTTTCTATGCGCTTTTCAAATACGCTGCAGTGACAGTTTGAGCTTAGATGAAGAAAATATGAGCAATTTTATTTTATATTGACTAACTATTAAGCATATATATATATATATTTGTATTTGCTGTTTATTGTAAGCCTTGCAATTTGAATTAAAATATTTAACGCGCCTGCCTAGCGCTGGCACTACTGCTCGTCAAGCAATTAATCGATAACAACGATATGCAAAACATTGTAATTTGTTGTGAAAATTAGCCAAAACGTGGGCAAATAAACAAAAATACATATAGTTAGTCGAAAACTAAATGTCGAACTGTTTTCTTTTTTTTGTATAAACTGTTTGCTTGAAATATTATAATTTTCGGATACTCAAAGATGAACTGCACGATAACAAACCAAAAATATCGATAGCATCGATATACAAAACACTGTGAGTCAACGGTCTAATGAGACGTCTTTGTTTACTTGTTATTCCAGCAATTCCAGGCTAAATTCTAAAGTGAAAACACCCAGTTTAGTTCATATTTTTATAGTTGTATTGAAAAGCGCACACATAATGAGCTGCTACGGCTGCAGCCGTAAGTATGGACTCTTCTGCAAGGAGGTAAGCTCAATGGCAGACATTAGGATTTCTTCTTGTTAATCTTAATTGAATTAATTGCAGCACGGCTGCCCCAACTGCGGCTATTCGTACTGCGCCAAATGCCTGAAGCGGCCCATTGCTGTGCCGCGTCACGGCAGCAAGGTGCTCAACGTATGCCTCATATGCTACGACAAGCTGACCAAGATGCAGGCCAATGCCGATGCCGAGAAAGTGATTGACTGTGAAGCGCTGCCCGGCGAGCTGGTGACCAAGCAGCGACTGCCGCATAAGCACCAAACGCCGTCGGACAACGAGGCAGCCGATGCGCTGTTCGAGTGAGTAGCCATAGGCTACGGGTGTGTCATGTCGATAGCTCTAACTCTCTGTTGTCTTATCTCTGCCTGCAGCAATGTGCTGCCTTCGGAGGAACTGGCCGCTGTGCTCTCGCCCATAAGCCCAGCGGGCGATGCGGCTGCCACTCAGGCCACGGGCAGCGCGGATATAGATGAGAATCTGGATAGTGTGATTAGCAAACGTTTGCAGAATCTCAAGACTGTCGACGCAACGGACGATGAGATACGTGCGCGTCTGTCCAACTTGAGCGGCATGCCGCACCAGAAGAACTATGATAGGAAGGATCTGCTGCTGAGCACCGACCAAAGAAGCGATCAGGACAAGATCAAAGATCTGCTGCAGCAATTCATGGGCGAAACGGCGCTGGATCAGCGTGTCGACGATGAGCGCAACGATGCCATCAGCGACATTGAGAGACGCCTGCGAGCGCTGCGCGATGCACGCATCGATGGGGCCGCAGCCCTGGAGACGGGCACCAGCACAGCGGCCACAAATACGCCCAGCGACAATGAGGACGAGAACGATGAGACGGTGCTGCAGAAGATTATGAAGAAGGTGTGCAACAACTTGTAAAGATGTTAAATTTAGCTAAACTTCTCACGTTTACTTTCCATTTCAGTACGTGGCTGAGGCAGGTTTGCCCACAGCTGCCGCTGCCGCTGCCACTGCCGAAGAGTCTGAGCTGTTGGCGAGTGGCAATGCGGCCATTAACGAGGAGCTGCCCTGGTGCAATATATGCGATGAAGACGCCGTCTATCGCTGCCTGGGCTGCGACGGCGAACTGTTCTGTGCCCAGTGCTATCGCGAGTGCCACGACGACGACGACGAGTATCGGGCGCATGTCAAGGAGAAATACAGTGCGCCGCCCAAGTTCAAAGAGAATCACTTCTAATTATGAATTAATTTACTTTATTTTTAAGCGTTTTTTTTCTTCATGTTTTTCTTTTTGTGCTTCCTTCTGCTTAAAGTAGTTCTGGATCAAAATAGTGTACATAATGTATTAAAAAACTCAATAATTTAGAGAGAGCAAAGCAACTCTTGGTTTCAATTATAGTTTAGAAAGAGACAGAGAGAGAGAGAGTGAGAGCGAGAGAGAGACATACACAATATGGAATTCGTTAATATCTTAAGGCAATTGATGGTAAACAAACATTAATTACAATTATTATAAATTACAACAAAAAGGCAACTAAAACGAAATGCATATTTGATGACAACAACGCGCAGCTAAACAAATTACGCTGCTAACAACTGGCACTCAAATTAACAATATATAATCAATCTATAATATATATCTATATACAATATGTGTATATAAAAAAATATGAATTCAATTTGAAACAATTGCGAATAGCTTAGACAAACCCTATAGATACCCTGCATGGCATTCCTCAACTATATCTAAACAAAATTGGTCAAGTTTCCGTGGATGCTTACAAAACTAAATTCGTTGCGGAGAGTCTACTAAATTGGGCCGGCTAAACCGTAATGTGCATCTTCTCCATATACTTGGGCACCAGATGCTGGGCCGAGTAGCGTTCGAAATTGAAATAGTCAAAGAATTTGTCACGGTGCCGGCGAAAGATCTCCGGATTGCGACACCAATTGTATAGCATTTTGATTAGCGAATTGGACGTATTGTAGAGATTCTCCTTGGGATAGATTTCCGGATAGACGAGCTTGTTGGGCGCTATCGGATAACAGCCGCAATAGCTGGCCTCCAGCATGGCCACGCCATAGAACTCATGCCCAGCTGTTGAGATGACAATGTCGCCCGTTAGCAGCGCCTTAATATACTCCTCGCGTGTCAAATGCCCGAAATTGATTAGCTTCGCGCCCAGCTTCTGTTGTATGCCGTCGAAGGCTTCGGGCATTGCCTGATAGCTCTCGCCACAGATGGTCACCTTGAAGTCGACTTGCCGCTTGTTCAGCTCCATCAGCACCTCCACCAGCAATTTGGGATTTTTGTCGTGCTCCCAGCGATGCGGCCAAATCAGATGCAAACAGTCCGCCTCCGCGGCGCTCAGCTCCGCATCCATGATGTGGCGCTTGTTGGGGAAAGCATGGAACTTGATGGGAAAATACAGCACTTCGCACTTCTTCTCGATGCGCTCGCGTATGTGCTTCAGCTTGAAGTCCGGCTGGATGTTCAGAAAGGGCTGCACATTGTCCAGAAAGGACATGCGATTGAAGTTCGAATTGAAGAGGACAACATCGGCAGCAAGGCTGAAAGCAGTCCAATTGGCATCAACCAGATTCAAATAGGAATTCAGTTCACCTACCAAGTGAGAATCTCATTCAAGCCATATTGACAGTCCCGCTCCTTGACCTCGCGCACCGGATAGACCAATTGGTTCTCGTGGAAATAGACTATCTTGCGGCAGGTAACCAGATCCGGACGTACACCAATTAACTCCGCCAAATTGAGCACGGAGCTGGTTAGGAGCACTTTGTATTCGTGCTCCGGTGGAATCAGCTGCGAGAAATACAGCGCAGAAGTGCGAGCACGCCAATGCCACTTCTTAGCGGGCAGGCTAAAGATCTCATAGTCGGCCAGATTTAAGCCTATACACAAGAAATATTTAAAAATTTAATAAGCAATTCCAAGAGTCGAATCGGATCAGACTCAATACTCACACTCGACCAATGTGTCAATGAGCTGCTTGTGGCTGCCGCCGAAAAAGGGCTCAATAATTAATATCTGTGGCTTGGGCGACATCATGCTTGACACTTGGCACTGCAACTGGGCTAAGCGCGAGTTGTGTAATTAATGAATGCGTTTGGTTTAACCTTAACCTTTTGGATAACTTAGCGGCACATGTTTTCCCTATGATCCGCTCGATAAATATGCATAATAAATGGACTGCTACACAGTGGACACATGCTTCGTGTTTGCTTTTACAATTCGTTGCTCATAGGTGGTTCGTGAAGGATAATGCAGATGTTTAATTGATGGGTTTACTTATGCCCAATAAAAGATTAATATTGAACAACAACTGTTACACATGTGCAAGTGAGACACAACACAAACAAAGCTCAGGGGCTGATGCTGCAAGGTATCGATAGATCGATAGTCAAGCAAGTAATGTGGATATTCCCTACTAAATAAGTATTATGAGTGGCGTATAATCAGCGGCAACTATATTTGCTAACAAATTAAAATTAATTCATTAACTTAAATTATATGCATATCGAAATACATTTAAAATATGGAAATAGCAAAATTATAAATACCATCGATACAATTAATTGTCAGTGTTGCTTGAATGTGCTTATCGCAAGCTCGAATTATCGATTAAGTATTACCATCACTAGCTCTCATCACGAACTCCGCAAGCGCCTGCACTAGCAAAGGTCTGTAATTCTGTTTCTCCGTGCGAATAATTTGCAAAAAGATTTATCAAAATGACCAACGCCTGGAGAGCTGCTGGACTTACGTAAGTAACACATATTGAAATATAGCAAATGTAATTTATAAATTGCACATCACATACGCTAATGTACTCACTTGTGCGTGCGTTACGTAATTGTTGTTTGCTGCATTTTATGCTAAGGCCCAGTGAAGAAAAAAAAACACCGTCGAATGCCTTGTAATATCCGATTCCTTTACAGCTACATCCAATATTCCAACATTGCTGCCCGTGTGCTGCGTGATGCCCTACGCGCTGAGTTCCGTGCCGATGCCGCCAAGCGCAACGAGACCCACGTGAAGTTCACACCCTGGGCCAACGGCAGACCTGCACGTAAGTAGTCGAACGTTGTGCAATCGTAAATCGAGATGCCGGAGATCCCGTTACACACACGGACAGTTCCAGCCAATAGAAACGGATTAGCTCATTGGGAGGGCATTATGTAAAGGGCGAGCTGCTGGCCTTGATGCTATAGTCTCTCCACTCTCTTTAGTTAAACATTTCTTTCATTTCTCTGTGCTTTACAGATGACAAAGCATAATTGCTTCAACGACAAAATGTCAGTTATGTAGCAAGTTGTAAGTTTTTGAGTTGCCCGAAACCCAAGTTATAATCGCATCCGAATACTAATTAGCCAGCCTCTCTATTAATACTTGTTCAATACCCTCTGCAAGCAGACAGAGAATACGATCTCTTTGTGTACCCAAAAAAAAATTGTCTACGTTGTTTAAACCACTGCAAGCTGAGCCTCTGTGATTAACTATTTTGTTTATTTATATAAATATCTATATATTATTTTTAATTAATTGAATTGTTTTCTTTTGCACAGCTCGTCAAACGGGATCTGCTTAGACGCTACCAAAACAACTGGCGGCCATCACGATGCGAGGGCAAAATGTTGAGTTGTTTCCATAATTAAAAATTTACGAATTAAAAGAAATTGAAAACAAAACAAACTGAAAGTCTGTCGAATAATCATCTAATATATTGGAAAAACCACATACTATTCTCTTGAAACATAAATATACATATATATATATATTTGCACAGGAAAAAACAAAAAACAGGAAGCGGACAAACAGTTTAAATACTTAAAAATATTTGTCCAAGACAATCACCAAAAATTGCATTATAAATATATCGAATTTCGATTTTGTATCAAGTCATGTAATAATACGCTACTATTGTGCCTCCTGGGCCAGATTGTAGAAGTGTGGCCAGGTTTGTATCTCCTCGAAGAGCCGCCGACCCGGACTCTCCGTCGAGTTGCACTGGCAGTGACAGATCAAACGATAGTCTTTGGCTATGTGGCCATCCTCGACGCCGCGTGCCAACAGATTGCGGCACATGGTCAGGGCATGCGGCGTGGGCAGCTCGCGCATGAAACAGCCAATGAAACTGATGCCCAGCGCTACCTTGTTATAGCCCAAGGTGTGTGCGCCCACTGTCTCCCAGCCGCGTCCCTCGTATATGTTGCCATCGCAGCCAATTAGGAAATTGTATGCGATATCATTCCAGCCGCGACTCTCAATGTGGAAGCACTGCCCCAAGGTGGAAGTGGAGAGTTGGATGAGTAAACGATTTCAAATCAATTAGAGCACTCTCACCTGTATGTCGCGTATTAGGCGCACATTGATCGCACGCTTCTCGGAGCTCTCGGTGGCAGTGTGTACTGTGGATTAGAAAGATATATACAGTTGTGTTCATAAAAATAGTAGTGCAACTGAAATGTTTAACAAGTAATATTTTGTGATAAACATAATATTTAGAAAATGATTTGAAAATAGTATTAAAATTAAGATATATATATGTAGTATATATATTCAAATTGTTCAGAATATTATGTTTTATATGACTACTGGTCAGCAAAATAGTAGTGCGTCTGAAATTATATATTTATTTTTATAAATTTATATATATATATTTTGATAAATTTATATATATATTTTGATAAATTTATATATATATTTTTATAAATTTATATATATATTTTGATAAATTTATATATATATTAAAATTATTATGTTTATCACAAAATTAAGCTGTCAAAAATTTCAGTCGCACTACTATTTTCCTGACCGCAGCTGTATAAGTTATATATATATATATATATACATATATATATATATATATATATATATACATATATATATATATACATATATATATACATATATATATATATATACATATATATATATATATATATATATATATATATCTATATATATATAGAATATAGATATATAATAAGATCAGATGCATTGCTTAGAGCTATACAGATAGAGATGCCTTAAGATCCTATAGATTCTGCTTTCTCTCTTAAGAGAGTTAGCTAAACTATGGACTGGTTAACTTATCTATGCATAATTACTTAAATAAACAAGAGCAGTTAGAACAGCTCTGTGATATCTACCAGGTTTGCCTGAATGCTATATAGTCTTTATATATACACGTACATATAACCACATATTTGACTGGCCGTTGCAGCTGGACGGGCGGTTCCATGGGCATTTGGGCCAGCCAGGAGTGGCGCGGCAAAATGCAGCACAGCTCTTGTGGTATTTTGAACTCTGTAATTATATGAATGAGTTAGTAATTCTCTTACTCTCCCTCTCTCTTTGTCTTTCTCTTTCTACTTGCTTTGGCTATTAATAAACATATCTGCACTGACACGTTCTTCAGACTCGTCCAGTTCCTCTCCTTCAACATGTTCTTGTTCGTTTGGCGCGGGCACTTCGACGATGGACACTTTGCGCCGATGCTTGCGTGTGCTGCGCGGATGTTTCACATTCTCAGCGATGATCTGAATGTTGCCATTGATGTTGGTCACATTGCCAATGTGAACGTTGGTGGAGTTGCTAATGTTGACATTGCCCACGGTTTGAATGCTATTGATCGAGTTAAGTAGATCGCGCAGCGTGTCACCAATGATGCCGCCTTTGCTAGTGCCTGAAAAATATATAAATAGATGTATATATACGTACATATATATATAGGAATATGTTTGACTCACCTTCTCGTGTGCCCAGCGCTATGGTGCTGACTTCTTCGCCAGTGACATCGTCGTCATCATCATCATCATCATCATCGTCGTCGTCATTGTCCTCTTGTTCGGTAAACGTATGCTCACTGTATTTGTAATCATCCAAGCTGTCCACCACCGATGACTCAGCTAAGGATTCGAGTTCATCCTCCTGCGAGTCGAGCCATTCCCGAGTGCGTTCTTGAGCTGCAGACAATGTGGTCAAATTGGACATGTTTTTCTGCATGCCACTTCACGATCTTTGGTTGGCTAGCGCGTGACGTTGTCTATTAGGTTTGCGTATCAATATTATAATATATTAGAGATTATATTCATATATATATGTGTGTATATATAAATACTTGTTGTTCTTTGATAAGTTAACGCAGTAGCCTTTCGCCGATAAGAAATGGGCGCGTTATGCTTGGTCAGCACAAATTGGTGTAGTATTCAAATGCTGACAGGCTTCTTGGGAAGCACATTCATGTGGGAATAACACTAAATACTCAATACACGCAATACTTGTTTATATCCAATTAGGCATATTGTGCGAAAACAAAACAAAAGCGATCGTCATGCCAAGCCTGGTACGCTGCTCACTGATAGCGAGCAAAATCGTAGCGCTTCATGCGATACTTCGTTCACTAGCAAAGCTTATTGTACTTGATTTAAATATATATACAATATATATACATTTCTTTGATCAGTTTAGTTTTTAGATTATGAAATTACTTAATATTTCAAAATAGCTTTTACTTACAGTTATTTTGGAATTTAAGTTTTTAAATAACCGTCTCAAGTATCAATATCGATATTCATAACATCGGCTCAAGAACTATGCGCATTAGCCTAAAAATGGTCTACAATAAAATACCTATATATAAAATATGTTCATTAACATACATATGTATACTGATTAGATAAAAATTAATATTTACCTAACTTACACACCAATACCAATAATTTATGCATTTGTGTTTGTAAATTGAGAGCAGCATACTCACCTACTCTCTGCGATGTTTTCGCGCCGCTGGTCATCGATGTTGCAGCGATAGTCATCGATAGATTTATATAAATATACAAGGCCAGGTTATCGGTCTGCCTGCGATTCGATTTCATAACCTCGTTGGCTCTGCTGGTTGTATTTTATTTACTTAAATAGTCTTGTATTAAATTTGTAGACCGGCAAAAATGTTGACGCTGCGACGTGGAGAGCAGCTACGTGCGCGTCTAAATGCCGCCTGCCGCCGCTATCTGTCCGTTAAAGCGGAACCCAAAGCACAAGCAGTCGCTGATGCCGAATACACTGCAGAGCCAGAGTATCCCACCATTCGGGATCTGTCCTACAAGAGCCGCAAGCAGCAGACGGCAGCCGAATGGCACGAGCAGATACGCCAGCTGCCCACAGTTGAGGAAAAAATGATCAAAGTGAATATGCCGCGTTACTACGGCTACAAGGTGGTGGACCTGAATGACACCACCGTCCCATACAATGCTCTGCCGCTGACGCAACACTACACGCGCACAGTGCTGGAGGAGCTGGCAACAACAGCGCAACAGGCCAAGCCCGAAGACAAGAAGGATAACTTGGATGCGACGGTGAAGATAGCGCGTGACGATATCATTGAGGCATTGGAATATGCCCACGATGTCTACAAGTAAGTGAAACATGAGCCTAAGAATAATATAACTCAGCCAATTGATTGTTGCAGGCATCAGCTGCTGTTGCTGGAAACACCGCCGGATGCCGTCACACGCGAACAGAAGCTAACGCAAATTATTGTCGAGCTGGTTAACCGGTCGGCACTGCAGGTGCTCAGTGCTGATTATGGCCACCTGAACGAGGTAGAAATCGACTACAATCCGCGTCATGAGGCCTTCTGGGCAGTCGGTGGCGTTAATCCGCCCAAGAATGTTGTCAAATCGAAGGAGGGCCGCGACTGGCAGAAGGACGATGCGCACGAAAGTGTTGATCGTCTGGTACAGTATACGGGCGAACCGTATCTGGCGCTGCGCCACCGCCATCAGCTGCCCACATGGAAGACGCCAGAGGAGAGCACAAACTTGACGCTGGCCAAGCAACTGCCGCGTTTCAAGCTTGACGCCCGCTCCTTGGGCTACAGCACCAAATATCAGCACGCTGTCAATGTGCCCGGCTACTGGCCCAGCGCCAATGCGCCCAACTTTGGAATGTTGTCGTTTCAGTCGCGCGCCCATCTACAGCTGCGGCCCAAGGCCACCGGTGAGCGCGACGATCTGGAGGCACTGCATGCGCTGGCCATTCAATCATCCTACGCCTGGCTGCTGGCACAGGCCAACTACAATGGTTTCAATACCTACAACGAGCTCACCTATCCGTTAAACACACAGACCGTGATTACCAACGGCCGTGAATGGAGTTTCTACGAGTATCAGTTGAATACGCTGCTGGTGCATGGTCCGTATGTGGACACAAATGCACGGGTTAACTTCTGCCGTGGCACAGCACCACAGCCGCTATATGCGGAGATTTCGAGCGAGGGCAAATGCGTGGATTTCAACGATAATACGCTGCGTCAGCTGCTCGAGCTGTATATCAAAGCGCCGAGCATTCAGCGCACTGCCGACGAGCTGTTGCCCTATGTGGGCGGGCCAACGCTGCGACGCTGCGCCGACTACGAGAATGCGGAGCAGCGCGAATTTCTCGAACATACATTCAAGCATCTGGCATCGAAGCGGCCGCGACACTTGGAACTGCCCGAGATCTATATGTGGGAGAAGCTCTACAAGATTGACAACAAGACGCGACCAATGGAGGCGCGTCGTCGCTACTTCGAACGGGACATCAATCCCTGGCGGCGTACGCTCGACCAGCACGACAAGTTGTATGTGTCGAAGGCGGAGCGGCCGGGCGGTCGCAAGAATCGCGAGGGTCGCTACAAGAAGACCTACTATCCCTAATTGTAATGTTAAAAAGAAAACTTTTGTTTTGTTTGAAATGCGTGAAATATTATTAAATATATCTATAAATAATAAGTCGAGCCCAGAGTAGAAAGAAAACGAACGTTTTGCATTTATTTATTGAATTCCATATGGATCTGCATTCTTTATTTTGTTTGTTTTGTTTTTTATTGTTTAAAACATTTTATGTAATTGCATATTGTATCGTTTCTTGCGTGTTTTTTGTTTTTGTTTTTGTTTTTTTTATTTACTAAGTTAACATTTTTGCCCTTTAGTAGTTGTTGGCATTTTAAATTGTTTTTTTTTTTTATATTTTCTTTGCTTTCATTTAGTTTTTTTTTTAAATTTTAAATTTTAAATTTTTTAATGCGTGTAGTTTTTTTTTTGTATTTCATATATTTTGCCTTAGTGTTTTTTGCTTCACTTGTTTTAAATAATTTTTGTTTGTGTATTTTAGTTTTTATTTGTATTTTTGTTTAATTTTTGTTTTAAGTTTTGTTTTCTGCTTTGTCGCTTTTTGACTTTTGCATTCTAAAAAAAATGTTTTTTTTTTTTTTTTTTAAGTTTGATTTTTAACTTGAGAATGGCTTGAGTATTCAATTTATTTTATTTTTTTCATACAACCATATGCTTTCTTTAACTTAATTTTCTTTTATTTTGTATTTAAGTTGATTGAGATTTCTGTGAATGCTAGAAGATGTTGTTGCTGTTGCTGTTGCTGTTGCTGTCGTGCACATCAATCGAATAACTCATCAGAGCTGTTAAGAATTCCATTTGAATGGAAATTCTAAATGGGTTTTTGTTCTGAAAACCCATTTTGAATTTCCATTCAAATGGAATTTTTAACAGCTCTGTAACTCATATATGGATAACTACAATTTGAGGCATTTTGTTTGCTGTCTCGATTTATTGTCCTAGACCAGTGAAGTGGCAATAGCATCCATTTTGTTTTATATATATCAGAGTTTCTCAACTTTTGAAAACTAAGAAAAAAAGGAAATTCCAAAAAAAAAATGAAGTAAAAAAAGTGCTCTAGTCGGGCATGTCCGACTAGCAGTTACCCGGAGCGCAGCAAGTTATCGATAAGAAAAGAGGATATGCGAGTGTAAACGGGGGCTGCTCAAAAAGTAACGAGCGTGTTAAATTTCGTTACGTATAGTCGATTTTCGGTTACTCTTCAATCGAGGGCTGCTCAAAAAGTAACCGCCAGTGTTAAATTTGCGCTTCGAGTTGCGATGTGCCTCACTTATGCCCACAAGTTCGCACATTTGGAGCGGTCTGTTCATTTTGGACAGCTCTTTGGCTAGGATGTGCTTTGGCTCGTCTGCCAATTTTGACTATTTTAAAATTTATACAGATTCGTAACATATTTTTGATCAAAAAGAACTAATGCTGAGACCTGGTCATCGTGTGCCCGAAGAATTGAAGAGGTCCATGAAAGGAGGGGGATAATGATCATCGAAGGCAGAGCTGAACAAGATTTGAGCTGCTTTGAGCTTATAACTGTATAATACCAGCCCGAAGAACTGAAGAGGCCCATGAAAGGAGGAGGATAATGATCATCGAAGGCAGAGCTCAACGAGATTTGAGCTGCTTTGATCTTATAACTGTATAATATCTGTTGGGCAACAAAATGTGTATATTCCTGAATAAGCTAAACTTGTTAAGCACACCTCGTATAAGTATATCAATCGCTAACTTTTATAGTTTACCAGCTCGTTCAGCTCATTAGAAGTGCTTCACAAACGGCCATGGCTAGATGAACAGAGTTCTTTGTCCTGATCAGTCACATTTGCTGCTGCTGCTGGTCATGCCCTTTGTTCAAAGCCGTGTTCCGGGTATCTTTATGAAAAAACATTCGATTGAGTCTAGCTTCAATTCCTGGCTAAATATATATAAGTATATATATATATAGCATATATTTGGCTTTCAGTTGCGCAAAGCCTGTTAAATTTAACATTCATGTTTGGTTTTCTTTTTGTTTTACGGCTATTTCGTTTAAGTGTTTATTGTTTATTGTTTATTGTTTTAAACTAAATTTTTGTTTTCTATTTTGGTTTAGCGAGCGACTGTGCTTAAGTGTATTTCCTTAGTTTTTTTTGCTTATAATGTTTAGTTTTATGTTCTATGTCATATGCATTGTGAGTATATTAAAATTACATTTATTTTTTTCTTGTCTCTTTTGTTTTTTTTTTTTTTTGGCTTTTACATTTTATTTATTGTTTTCATTTAGCACTTACTTAGGTTTAATTGTTTGTAAACATTGTTTTTCTTTGTCTTCTTTTACTCAGATGAAGTTGCCTTAGAGCTAATACACTTGTCTTGTAGGCGGCCTAGACTAACGCTTAATATCTAAACTCATCACGAACTAAAAAAAAAAAAAACACACACACTAATACTATATACATTTTGACTGTCTATGTGTGTGTGTGTGTGTGTGTGTGTGTGTGTGTTTTGTCATCTTATAGATTTAGTTTAGATATTTGCTTTACACCAACGTTTTTTGTTTTGTTTTAGTATATTTCTATTTACTTTAAGTGTGGATTATAACATGCCAAGAACTCGAATCCTAAAGACAGAACAAAGATAAGTCGCAAAAAAAAGAATGTGGGAAAAATATATATATATGAGTACTGAATACGTTATAGATCTTCAGATCTATGTTAGAATCTATGAAATGTGCCCAAGCATGGGTATTACTTGTTGGAAAAGACATACATATAGATGATATATAGGAGTACATGTGTATAACTAAAACTGAATACTGATCTATCAGTATTCAACAAGTATACCCAGATCTATCTGAGCTTGAAAATCTATGAAAGGTGCTCAAGCATGGGTATTACTTGTTGGAAAAGATATACATATAGATGCTATATAGGAGTACATATGCATAACTAAAACTGAATACTGATCTATCAGTATTCAACAAGTATACCCAGATCTATCTGAACTTGAAAATCTATGAAAGGTGCTCAAGCATGGGTATTACTTGTTGGAAAAGACATACATATAGATGCTATATAGGAGTACATATGCATAACTAAAACTGAATACTGATAGATCTGAACTTGAAAATCTATGAAAGGTGCTCAAGCATGGGTATTACTTGTTGCCTGATTGATGGATGCTTCACTTAGCATTGCATGGGAAGAGAACATTTTTACCTAGAGATATGTGTGTGTGTGTGGTGTGTGTGTGGTGTGTGTGTGTGTGTGTGTGTGTGAAGCAAAGCGTGTATTTAGTTGCCTATACGAATAGATCAACAGATCATATTTGAGTATAGAGATAAGTATAGGTACACGTATTAGTTAAGCCAGTGCCTGGTGAGCGAGAGTGCAACTGCTATAAGTCTCTGTGACAATACTAAAAGTCAAGCAAGTTCAATTCGTCTGTCACTTCATATATATATATATATGTATATATATCGTTATATATAGCACTAGACTTGATTCATATTCATAGATTTGGTTTTTGTTTTGTTTAGTTGGAAACCGAATAAAGTTGAGGTGCTCATTGAGTTTGTTGAGTAAGCCTTTTACAATATACTCACTTGATGCCATTAGAGTTATTTTCTTTTGTCAAATCAAGAGAGATAGAGATAGAGAGAGAGAGAACCAAATCATAATATTTCAATAGAATTACTCACTATATATATACTCGTAGATAGGATTAGAAGTAGTTGCTGCTCTTGGTTTCACTATTGTCAAAATGATATTTAGTTCATATTATATATCGGGCGATTGTCTATACATACTCGTAATATGTATATGAAAGTTACTTCATAAGAGGAAAACTAAATACAATTTTCAGAATTTCTAGCGCCAATTTTTGGTTTATTTTCGTGTTCTTCTTTTAACTATATTGATGAATTGAAACTGTTTTTGTTCTTCTTAACTTCTTTTTGGTATTTATATGTGTGTGTGTGTGTGTGTGTGTGGGTGTGTGTGTGTGTGTGTGTGGGTGTGTGTGTGTTTTGCATGAAACCATTCACATTATTAATACATACATATATTTAAAATGTACTTCAGACTAGAAAAAAAGTTCATCAAAAACGATTATTTGAGTTTTTGTTGTTGTTTTTTGTTTGTTTTCATGTTACATTTCATATAAAAATTTAATCAACTTATCTCAATTAGTTTCAACTCATAAAATTGTACAACAAAAATGTCTTGTGGAAATACTACGAGGAAAAAATTACCCTTTATTTGCTGTTGTTGTTGTTGTTCTTCTTCTTCTTCTTTTTATTGATTCTGTTTGGCTTCAGATTTGCATTTTTTTAAATTTTTGTTTTTTGTTTTTTTTTTTTTAATTTAATTTTTATTTAATAAACTTTTTTAAAATTGCTTTTGGTAGTAAATTCGCAGTAGCCTGAATGCAATTTGACATTAATTGGCTTTAGTATTCAAGCAAAATGTCGTTAAAGTTTATTTAAGTTTTTTTCTTTAATTTCTTTATTTGTGTATTTTTGTTTTAGTTTTTTTTGGTATTTAAGTTTTAGGTTTAGTTTAAGTGCGTATTTTAAGCATTTTAAATGTTTGTTTAACAAGTATTTATAAGTAGAGACTTAGTTCAGATGCTAGCCGTCGAGCTGGGTCCAAGCAAAGCTTGCGCAAAGTCCACTTGTAGAGGCAAGAAGTAAGATCGCTAGCTGAAACTTATCTTTAAGTACTGAATAAACGATAAATTTATAAAATTACATAGCTCAAAAATACTACAAATATCAAAAAAATACCAAAATAAAAACATAAAAAAAGTATTTTAAAAATTGAAATACTAAAAATATACCAAAGCTTAGTCGAAATATTTTAATGAGTTATAATTAATAGTTTTAGACATGTTTTTTTCATTTAACAAAATTTATTTCTTATAAAATATTTAAGCCAACAAAAATATGCATAACATAATATATATTTATGTTATATTAAAATATAGTTATACAAAATTTTGGTAACATTTTTAAAATTTTAATTATTTAAATACAAAATTATTAAAAAATTCTAAGAAGTCAGAAAAAGTTTTCGCATAAAATAAAAAATAAAATTACATATAAAAAATAACATAAAAAATTGTTAAAATAAAATATAAATTTAAATCTACAAACTAAAAATAATTTTTAAAAATATTAATTTAAAAAAAAAAAAATATATATATATAAAATAAACACTACATGAAATTAAATATAAAATAATATATATAAATTAAAAACTAACAAAAAAATTGATAAAATAAAATATAAATTTAAATCTAAAAACTAAAAATAATTTTTTAAAATATTAATTTAAAAAAAAAATATATAAAAATTAAAAATATAATAAAAGTATGTATAAAAACTAAAAAAAAATTGTTAAAATAAAATATAAATTTAAATCTAAAAATGAAAAATATTAAAAAAAAAAATAATTTAAAAAAAAATTAATAAAAAAATATAAACATATAAAATAAAATATAACTAATAACTAAAATATAATTAATAAAATAACTCAAAATTGAAAATACAATAAAATATTTAAAAGTAAAATAAAACTTAAATAAAATATAAATTAAATAATAAAACAAAATATATAAAATAAATAAAGCTTAGCAATCAGAAAAGGCATAACTGAGAAATCTCAAAGTTAACGCAACAGTTTCGCGCTCTTTTCTTTTACCGTGGCAAGCGTGAAAGCTCAACTTGCTCAACTTAGACCTCTTTGGGTGGCTAGCGCAAGCTTTAGACCAAAACGAACACAGTTTTATGGCTCTGAAGCTCTTGTGCCAGTTGGCCAAGAAGCTTCGACAAGGAAAAGAACAGTTTTATGGCTGCTATTTTTGTTTAGGGCAGAGCTTTATGTGCAGTCGCTAGACGACGCTAAAAGCTCCGCTTTATGGCTTACAGACGGCTAACAGTTATGTTAATATATATATATGTGTATATATATGTGTGTATATATATATATAAATTTATGTTTTGTTCGCTTTAATTTAAAAACAGTTGAGTTCAAATAGTTAGTTAAATATGCATGCAATTTGTTTTTTTTATTTAATTTGTGTTTTTGATTTAAAGTTATTTTTTTGTTTCTTTTTAGGTTTTTGTGTGTTTAGTAAGTACGTTAATTTATTTAGTTGTTTGATTTAATATATATTTTACTTTAAACTTTTGTTGGTTTTTTTTGTTGTTGTTGTTGTTAAGATTAAGGAAGACCTTTGCATTTGTGCATAGCCCTTAGCAGCTGCTTGGTGTACTATTGTAGCTGTGTGTGTATGTGTGTGTGTGTGTGTGTGTGTGTGTGTGTGTGTGTGTGTGTGTGTGTCTGTGTGTGTGTGTGTGTGTGTGTGTGTGTGTGTGTGTGTGTGTGTGTGTGTGTGTGTGTGTAAGTTGCATACACTATAAAATCTTACGAGGCTAAACAAAAAAAATATCTATATATATATTTATATATATTTTATTTTTTATTTTTTATTTTTTATGTTTTTTTTGATTCGCTAAGTGTATGATAATGCCCTGATCTAATGCTAATATATATATTTATGCTAATTGTATAATATTTGTTTATAAGAAGCATGTCAATGTGACACAAGAAATTATAATTCGTTTACAGCGTAATTGTATTGGTTTCTGCATGAGGGGTGTTCCTGCTAGACTTATGCACTTTATTATAATCATTTGAATGTTCATTATTATTATTTTTACTGCTTGTTCGCTAAGCTTTATGCAAAATAAAATACATATAAATGTGTGTGTGTGTGTGTGTTTTAGTTTGTTGTTGTATGTAGGCAGAGCTGTTAAGAATTCCATTTGAATGGAAATTCAAAATGGGTTTTCAGAACAAAAACCCATTTTGAATTTCCATTCAAATGGAATTCTTAACAGCTCTGTAACTCTAACATACAACTTGTATGTAGGGTATCTCTGTAATTGAATACGTTTTGCTGTTTGTTTTTTTACGCTACGCACGAATTTGCTGTTAACTTTTTGCTGTTCTTTGTTGAAATTTCGTTTAAAAATTTATTTTGTTTTCTTTTGTTTTTTCATATATTAGTTTATAACTTAAGTATTTGTCATATGTATATTTGACTAACCTCGCTTGCTCTAAGTTTTAACTATCGCTTAGTCTAAATATTGTAGTTTATTTTCATTTAATTTTGTAATTTTACTTTTGCCTTTTTCAACTGGTTTTTGCTTTGTTCAACTTTTTTTTGTTTTTCTTGGTTTTTAGAAGCATTTCTTTTAACTAATTTTCATTTGCATTTATATGCTACATGCTTATGTTTTTTGTTTTTTAATTTTACTCGTTTATATGTATATATATATAATATTTAAAAATAGTTAACTTTATACTTTGCTTTCGACTGCTTTCCTCAACGTTTATGCTGTGCTGCACAATTTGTCTGTCTTTTAGCTGGTTTTTGCGTCTTTTTCGTTTTTTATTGTTGTTGTGGTTTTGGCCATGTTTTTTTTTTAAATATTTCAACTCGAAATTTCATTCGATTTGGTTTTCTTCTTGTTTTTTTTTTAACAAATTTTGTTTTTGAGTGCTCAAAATTGTTGAAAATTGTTGTTTAAAGAAAAGAAAAAACAAAAAATTAAAATCAAACAAAAAAAAAGTCATCTAGCAGAAGAAGCTATACTAAACACGTGTCTTTAGTACTTGATAGATATACATAAACAGATTGCTTAAGTTCGGGGGTTTCTTTTTGCTTTTTGTACCAAGCCAATGCCAATTTGTAGTGCTAATAAGCCAAAGTTCCTTTAACTTTCAATATAAAATCAATTAAAAGCAAAACGTAAATTAAGCATGTTCTGTGTGTGTGTGTGCCTTTGCTTTGAGCTGCTCGTTCAGGTGGTGTTAAGAGAGACTTTAGAATATAGAGACTATAAAGACTAGAGAGACTAGTGTCTAGACTCTATAGCGTACATAGGTTTGGACATGTTAAAGTCTTGAAACGGTTGATAACGAAATACCTTGTTGGCAAGTGCTGATCATGCAGCTCATGGGCAGTAAACAGAGTTAACTAATAGCCTACACCAGGCGAGAGTTCGCTGTTTTCATGAGCCACAACTGAGCTGCCGCTGCCGCTGCCGCAGCCGCTTTCTGAGAGTCCATAACTCTGTATCTTTAGTCAGAATAAAAGCTTGCTGGAATTCTCGTTTTTGATAGTTGATCAATTCGTTAGTTTGACGCGCTCTCGCCACCATGACAAAATTCCACGGGAGTCTTAACAGTCAGTAATTGATATACTAGTGTACTCGCTTTTGATAGTTTTCAGCCTTGAACTTCTACAGATAGACAGACAGATAGATAGACAGACAGATAGAAAGCTAGATAGACAGACAAACAAACTGATAGAGATACAGACGGTTACATAGATAGACAGACAGATTGAAAGTCAGATTGACAGTTAGATTGGCAGTCAGATCGACAGGCAGATTGACAGTCAGATTGACAGTCGGATTGATAGAACGATTGACAGTCAGATTGATAGTCGGATGACAGTCAGGTTGACAGTCAGATAGATAGACAGATTGACACTCCGATTGACACTCTGATTGACAGTCAGATTGACAGTCAGAGACAGTCAGATTGACACTCTGATTGACAGTCAGATTGACATTCAGATTGACAGTCAGATTGACACTCTCATTGACAGTCAGATTGACATTCAGATTGAAAGTCAGATTGACAGCCAGATAACAGTCCGATTGATTGAACGATTGACAGTCAGATTGATAGTCGGATGACAGTTAGGTTGACAATCAGATAGATAGACAGATTGACACGCCGATTGACAATCAGATTGACAGTCAGATTGACACTCTGATTGACAGTCAGATTAAAAGTTAGATTGACAGTCAGATTGACAGGCAGATCGACAGTCATGTTGACACTCCGACAGTCTAATTAACACTCCGATTGCCAGTCAGATTGACAGTCAGGTAGACAGACAGATAGATCTGTCTATCTAGACAGACAGCTAGAATTTGCTGAGCTCTATTCAAATAATCTTCAAGCCAGTGAACGAGCATTATGCAGTCGATGATGCCCGACTCTAATGTGCTTATTTTGAATTTTTCATGATTTTTCTTTTGGTTTTTTTTTTGTTCACTTTGAATTTGAAATTTTATTGTGACTGGTTTACGTTTTGTTCATACGTTTTTCTATCACAGCAACATATTTGTATACACTATTTTACATACTAAAAATGAAAATCAAAGAGAACCTATCTCGTACTATAAATGAAATGAATTATTTTACAGTAATTCGACAAGAAACCCAATAAGACAAATGCAAAATATGATGAATTCAGCAGCAGTGTAGTGGGAGTGGGAGAAGGGGGAATCGAAATTAAGAGTAATACCTACGCGTCGTACAATTCAATTCAATTCATTTTCGACTATAAATATGATAAAATGTTTTATTAAAAGAACTAAACAATAATCTATACAGGAATTGGAATTGAGAAAAGAACTTGAATTTAATAAGCATTCACTTGTTTATGTATTCTTTACATGAATTGTATTTTTCGTAGTATTTGCAGTATTTGTAGTATTTTACAAAAGTAGAAACAATATTTTGTACGACTCGTGTCAAACTGAAGCAAATTACGTAGACCGTCAGAGTGAATCATTTATGGGAACTGAAAGAGGCATAGAAATTGTGATGATATCGAAAGCAAACTCAAACATTCTCCTCACACTTACAATGAAATGTGGCGCCGAGAAGAGCACAGCCAGCGTGGCTATAATAGTGAAGAGCGTGAAAATTATAAGGCACAAACGATCCACGACCATTGCGGCAAATTTCCAATCGCGCGTTATATCGCCTGTCTCGTCCTCCTTCTTAAGCTGTGTGATATGATAGGTAAATAGATGGACTTACCTGATATGTGGAATTTGTTGTTCAATTAACGCACCTGATCGGTTATCCAGCGCAATTCCTTGAGTATCAGCGCCAGTTCGTATTCCGCCGAGGAGCTGAGACAGGTGTGCGAAATGGCCTCGTGCATGCGGGAATCGGCCACAGGTGCGACGGGTCCCACAGGACCGACGGGCCCAACTGGACCCACGCTGCCATCGTCGCCTTGCCTGCACAAAGCACTCATTGCAATAGTTTTATCAATATTTTTTTGAAGTTCTTTCTTTTTTATATATATATAAAATATATATAAATGGAATAGCAAGAGTAATACTATATCCAATAATTATATTTGTTGTTGTTTAAAAAGTTATGTATTAAAATATTCATTAAGATTTGGCATTCGATCAAGATTCCGTTGACAACTGCCAAACATGTGGAAATAATTTTTAAAGATTTTTTTTATAATTTTTTATACCCTAAACCCATTGAAATTGGGAAATCAGGGTATAATGTTTTTGTGAAAATGTATGTAACAGGCAGAAGGAGGCGTGGCAGACCCTATAAAGTATATATATTCTTGATCAGCTCGACAAACTGAGTCGATATAGCCATGTCCATCTGTCCGTCCGTCCGTCCGTGTGAACGCAGCGATCTCGCAAACCACAAAAGCTTGAGATCTGACATTTGAAATGTATACTCGTGTATATCCTACGCAGTACGAGTTTATCATTTTTTTTCGATAACTCATCCCATTTCCTTATTATCGATAAAAATCGATCACTTTTCTTCGTTTTTGAATACCGTTATAGCTATAGATTTCAGATTTACTGTGTGTATCCGTGTAATGAATACAAACATTTTGCAATTTTTGGATTTTGGATACCACGCCCCCTTCCCCCCAAATTTGAAAAAAACGTATTTCAAATACTGGAGACTTGTGCTTTGGCAAATACATACATATGAATGTCATTAGTAAGCCTTAGAAGTTTGATTACGAAAGTCCATCTAAAAGCAAACCTATTCAACAAATAAGTTTCCAAAATATAGCCCATACTGCAGCCCAAGCGCTGCCCGCGCGCAGTCGCTGCGTAAACTGCGCAGTAGCAGAGAAAGTGCTTGTGCGTGCGTGTGCATGTGTGTGTGTGTGTGTGTGTGTGTGTGTGTGTGTGTATGTGTTGTTTGTGTATATGTATAAAAGAAGCGTAAAATGATTTGAATATCGCATCTTCCCAGGGTTCAGGGTATCTCTTAGTCGAGCAGTCTCGACTAGAGCACTCTTACTTGTTTTGTATCATGAATTGCCCAATTGAAAAATTTGATCTTGAGCCAACAACTAGAGAAAGGTTGGTCGTGAAGTATAGAAACTTAAGCTGTCATAGCTAGGATCAAAAAACTTGATACGCGCTGATACTCTTATAGTCTTAGTTGGCTTAAAGTGATCTAAGCCTAATCTATAGATCGATGTCAAACAACTGAGCTATTTCGTATTCTGAAGATTCAAAAAGCTCTAGAGCTATGAATTATAATTATGAAATTTAAGGAATTATATAAAGTATATATATATATATATATATATACATACATATAAATGTTCTCTAAAAATGTTTGAATGGCATAAGAAGTTGGCTTAAAGTATGAACTTTTGGCAGAGCTGTTAAAAATTCCATTTGAATGGAAATTCAAAATGGGCTTTCAGAACAAAAACCCATTTTGAATTTCCATTCAAATGGAATTCTTAACAGCTCTGACTTTTGGTAATGGTAAAAATATTTTAATAAAATAAATAAATATTTATATATATGTCTTATAGCACATACGATCGGATAGCCTGCACTTTATCTAATTTATAAAGTTCCAGGTAATAAACATTTCAATACGCTGCTTTCACTTACTGGAAGTAGTTTCAAGATTCTCATGTTAGTTATATGAGAATAGGACTTGAAGTGAATAAACCAGTTCAAATCTTGAGCTAACTAAATGTAGAGGTGTCTTAGCTTAGGTGTCCCTTAGCTCTCTCTCTCATAGTGTCTTAGACTTCATGCAGTACAGTAAAGCATTTACTAATAGCTTTAGCAAAGCTGAATTTCCTTTTCTGGCAGTCAAAAATCACAGAAAAATCTTAGCTTTAAAAATATATATATTCTAAATGGAGTAAATGACGTTGCAAATGACATTTTTGTAGAGTTGGAACTGAATTTTGCTATCGATGGCACCCAACTCAACCCCAACCCAAACCCAACTCAAGTCAATATTTTAAAGGAGAGCGTAATTGTGACTGTTGGTTTATTGACCCAATTCAATGGTCTATTGTGTGAGAGGACATGTGAAAGCAGCTGAGCAGCTGAGCAGCTGAGCCTGAGTCTGAGCCACGTGCCAGTAGAAGATGTTCATCTTACTGTTCAAGCGTTTTTCTATTACGAATGTATTTTGCTTTTCCTTTTCTTTATCCTAGTCGTCGCATTTGTGCGTTCTGCTTGTCACTAAATGCGTGTCCTTGCCACTTGCCACTATTTTCTAAGGTTTATTTTTTTTTTTTTTGTTTGTATTTTGTTTTGTTTCGTTGTTGCTGAGGCACACATCTTGTCATTGTCATTGTCATTGTCATTGACTGTCATTTGAGGCTTGCTGAATGCGAATGCGGATGTGTCTTGTTGAAGCTTTTCTTGTTATTGTCATTTTCTATTATTTTCCTTTCATTTTCTTTTAAACAAGTGCGTTTTAATAGCACTGCATAAAGCATGGCATAAAGTATAAATAGAGGTATAATTTGTATAATATAAATATATATCTACTATATCTATATCTATTGCTGCATATCAGCTGAGTTAGCTATAGAGCAAATCTTTCATTCTGTTAACATTTTGCATGCTTCTAGCTGGGAGTGCTTGACTAGGAGATACCCGAGCTTTTTTATATTTGAGCAAAATATTTAATAAAATTGAACCTATGTCTAGTTGATCACACGCAATCTATGAAATTTCGATATATATCGATATGACAAAAATGTGAAATATGTGTATATTTCCACCTCAAAGACTTTATGAGCCCATCCATTTCCTGGCTTACAGCACACATGTAGTATATAAAGTGATAATATACACATTTTTAAAATATCGATAAATATCGATTTTTGTCATAATTCCGACAAAAGTTTTTAAATTTGTTAAGCAGCTTTTTTAGACTTATTAGAGAGCATATTAGAGCTTTTTAGAGACTTATTATTATCAAAAAATTGAATAACTGCACAGTTAAAGGTTTCATTAGTATCTATTAGGGGTATTCCTTTCATTGTAGTCCTTTACCTTAATAAATTGTATGTCATAGCACGGTTGGCAATATTCATACTCAGATAAAATAACAACTGCTAATAGAGCCAGCTACACACATTACTATATCATTGCTATAAAACGAATCGATCGAACTTTACCTGAACATTGTCCTGTAGTATGTGGGCTGATGGGGTAAGGTGGCGCTGGTGCAGCGATGATTGCAACGAAAGTCGTCATCAATGTCGAGAACGTTGGCGAGCAGCGATTTCGAGGATCTGTGTGAGTGTGTGGGGTTAGCAGCACATTATGATAGAGAATAGTGGGTAAATAGATCAATGAACTGTTAATTATTTATGTGAGAGAAACAATATCGATGTTGGTCGGTCAGCTAGTCGGGCAGGTGGTAGTTAGAGTGTGAGTAGAGAAAATGCGTAAATTTTCGGTTACCTTTCCTTGAGCTCAACGTTTTGGATCTGTTGCTTTTTGTCACCAGCTGTCGAGGAGCCCGACGACGAGGGCGGCGGCGGGCATTCGTAGCCAACCTGTCCGGGTCTTTGCATGCGCAATATGCAAGGTAACCAATAAAGGAATATTACTCTTATCTGTGTGTGCGAGTTCGACAGAGAGACGGGGTGTTTGTTGGGTAATGCGGTTAAAAATAATAGCAATAAGTATATTTTTGGTTTTTTTTTTTCGGTATAAATAGTATTTTTTTTGGTTTTTTTTTTTGTATTTTTAAAGCAGTTTTTTTTTGTTTTTTTTAAATTTTAGTTATTAGATTTGATTTTAAGTCAAATGAAGTGATTTTTTTAAGAAATTGTAGCGAGACACGGCATATACAATAGATATATAGATATACATACGAATTGATAGGTATATAAATATATATGTTCAATGAGAGTTTGATTTGTTTTCATTTCAAGTTTTTAGTTTATAGATTTAAGACAAATTATTAACATTTGAAAGGGAGTTTTTTTTTAGTTAGAAATTATTAAGTTTTATTTTTGATTTATTTTTGTTTTTTGAATTGGTTGTTGTTGTTGTTATTATTGTTGTTTGTTGTAGTTGTTGTTGTTAAGAGTGTTGTTCAGAGTGTGTTCGAATAGGATAGCAACAGCACACGCGTTGTTGCGGCCGAAAGCCGAGTGTTTGGCCACATTTGAAGTATTTCATATAAATTTTTGTTTATGTTGGTATTTTTTGGTATTTTTTGGTATTTTTGGTATTTTTTTTTGGCAGTTTTGCGAAGATTGTTAGTTACATAGTTAGTTAGTTAGTTAGTTAGTTACAGAGGAGAAAAAGAAACAGTTGAAGAGGCATTTGAGTTGTAGAGTAGAGTTTTTGTTTGCGTTGCGAGTTTGCCAGTTAACGTAGTAGTAGTTGTTGTTGTTGTTGTAGTTGTTATTGTTGTTGTTGTTGTTGTTGTTGTTATTGTAGTAGTTGGCCAGAGTATTTGTTAGAGAAATAAAAATTCGGTGTGATTATTGTGCTTTGGTTCTCGAATATGTAAGTATGCAATTAATATAAGTTAAAGAGAGGGAAATAAGTCTCAGCAGAACATTGAATAAAATCAAAAACAATTTGCTTAGCATATATAATATATCTATATATAGATATATATACATATATATATATATATATATATATATATATATATATATATAGATACATATATATAGATATATACATATGAACTTTGGTATAGAAGTTTCAAAGGGATTTAAAGGAAAACATTGATATATGAGTATATGCAACATTTAAGGTATTAGGCTTAAAAATCATTGTTTTATTTACTTTAAAGTAATTTAGTTTTTGTTTTTTACTTTAAGAATCAAATTTAATTTTGTTTAAATTGTTTGCAAAAATGAATTTTTATATTTTGAAAAATACTGGCAAGTCTGACTGTTTCCAACAAAAATTTAAACAAACTAAATTTTTTTTTAAATGTTAAAAATTAATTTTAAGTTAAGTTAAGTTAATTTAAAGTTTTAAAATTACAAAAATTTATTAGGTTTTTTATTTATTTTTTATTTAAAATTTTTTTTAAAATTAATTTTTTTTTAATTTTTAATTTTTAAAATATTTTTTTTATTTTTAATAAAGCTTAGAAACTTAGATTATTTTTAACAAATTTAAAAAAAAAATTTTTAATATGCCACATAGAAAATATACTCCAATTTTAGATTATATATGTATAAGGTTGTCAAAAAAGTCTTGCGGTATTTCCGCAAGCTTGTCTTTGCAAGCGCGTAGTTCTAGTTGTATTCGTCGCATCGGTTCACGCTAGAGCTTTTTGGAAAGCTCTTTTCACGTGCTAACACGTGTTTGATTAATTGTGGTTTGTTTTTAGTCGTTTGTGAGTTATAGAGTAAAATAAAGAGAAAATACGGCATATTTTACAGTACTACCACGATAAAATCGCTGAATTGATCGAAAGAGACCGGCATAGTAGCAGCCATAGCATCGGCCAAGAGCTGGGCATGAGTCATCAAACCGTTATAAACCATTTGAAGAAGCTTGGATTCAAAAAGAAGCTCGATCTATGGGTGCCACACGACTTGACGGAAAAAAACATTTTTGCCCGTATGGATGCATGCGAATCGCTTCTGAATCGCAACAAAATCGACCCGTTTTTGAAGCGGATGGTGACTGGCGATGAAAAGTGGGTCACTTACGACAACGTGAAGCGCAAACGGTCGTGGTCGAAAAGCGGTGAAGCTGCCCAGACGGTGGCCAAGCCTGGATTGACGGCCAGGAAGGCTCTTCTGTGTGTTTGGTGGGATTGGCAGGGAATCATCCACTATGAGCTGCTCCCCTATGGCCAAACGCTCAATTCGGACCTGTACTGCCAACAACTGGACCGCTTGAATGCAGCACTCATGCAGAAGAGGCCATCTTTGATCAACAGAGGCCGAATTGTCTTCCACCAGGACAACGCCAGGCCACACACATCTTTGGTGACGCGCCAGAAGCTCCGGGAGCTCGAATGGGAGGTTCTTTTGCATCCACCGTATAGTCCGGATCTCGCACCAAGTGATTACCACCTATTTCTGTCCATGGCGAACGAGCTTGGTAGTTGGAAGTTGTCCACAAGAAAGTCCTGTGAAAATTGGCTCTCCGAGTTTTTTTTGACAATAGGGAAGCGAGCTTCTATAAGAGGGGCATTATGAAGTTGGCATCTCGTTGGGAACTCGTCATCGAACAAAACGGCGCATATTTGACTTAAATCGCATTATTATAACCAATTTTATGAACAATTGAAAATTCAATAAAAATACCGCAAGACTTTTTTGACAGCCTAATATAAAGACATAAATTATTATTATTATTTTTTAAATAAGAAATTCAAGTTGATAAATGGTTTAAAATTTTTTAAAAATTAAAAACAATAAATATATAATAATAAATAAATAATATAAATTTCTTGAAAATATTTTCTTTGGAGCCCTGTCAAGTTTGACTGTTTTAAATATAAAAAAATCAATTTTTTTTAAATTGTAGAAATTTTGAATTAACTTTGTCATATAGAAAAATCATTGAAATTGTATATTAAAGACATATTTAATTTTTTTTTTTAATAAGAAATTTAAGTTGATAGATAATTTTTAATTTGTTATTTTTTTAATGAGAAATTTAAGTTTATTTATAATTATTATAACATTCTTTTTTTTTTTTAAGTAACAAATTCAATTCCTTGAAAATAGCTGCAAAATATTGTTTCTTTTGTATGAGTTGCAAATATATTTTGCATGCAGCATAGTGTAAAAGTATAAGAGCTAGTTTATGCATATGAATTGTATGTAAATATGTATGCAAGTGTATTTTTCTTTTCTGCTCAGCTTTCAATGTCTAAGAGTTGAGAGTGGATGTTCGGTAAGCCAGAAGGCATGTAGTATGTAGGCATAAATCGTATATACAATGGGGAGTTGTGTTAGGACTGTGTGTGCGTGTGTGGGCTGTGGAGTATTTTGGATGTTTTGAAATCGTTTTCTTTTGCTGTTGAAATGATTTTCATATTAAAACAAAAGCAAATTTCAAACGTATCGATATCTCAGAGTAAGAAAAAAAAGAATCAAATAAGAAATGAACAATATGTAAATGTAGAGAAGAGAACATAAAAGAAAAAGAAGTAGGTAGGAAATAGCTTGTTTTTCTTTGCCTTTGGTTTTTTGTTTTTTGTTTTGTTTTGTTTTTTGTTTTTTTTTTTTATAAATAAGTAAGTAAGTAGTAAGTAGTTAGCAAGTAAGTTAGTTAAGTTTAGTTTAGTTTAAATATAAATATTACCCATTCACTCATTTCATGCGTATCTGGATTTCTATGATGATAATTGAGGATAAGTATGGTTGACACAACTGATGAGGCCACCATAAACATAATGCAATTGAAATAAGTTCCTAGAAGGACACAAAAATTACACAAACATTGTGGTAATAGTATATCGATGTTGGGCGAATTCGCTTCACGCTCATTCTAAGCTAAAAATTTTTGTTTGGGATTTTGTTAAATTTCATTTTGTTGTTTTTGTTGTTTTCATTAATTTTGAGTTCAATGCGTTTGGCATTTGAACACCTATTGCCCCTTGCCCTGATTTTGAGCATTATCGGTTATCGCTTATCGGTAATCGGTAATCGGTTGTTAACATTATCGTCAAAGCAATTGTTTTCTTTCCTTTGTATGTGTGTGTGTGTGTGTGCGAGTGTTTCTTTGTTGTTGTTGTGTTTGTTTGTTGGTTGGTTGGTTTTGAGTAAAAAACTTTGTACACATTTCGATAGCTCGCTGATCTATGTATATATATACAAAAAAAAAGTTCGCATCGTATTTTACAACAAAAAATTTTCGGTTTTTTGGTTTTTTTTTTGTATTGTTTATCGAAAGACAACAACAACAACAGACTATAGTTTTGTTGTTGGTCGTTGTTGTAGCTTGTTGTTGTTCAGTACTTTCATAATGCTTACTAAAACTTAACTTTGTGGCAAGTGGAAGTAAGAGTTAGAGAAAAAGTTCAAAGCAGTATATTAAAAAAGTTAGTTAGTAGTAGTAGTAGTAGTAGTAGTAGTGGTAGTAGTATATATATTAACATTTATGTATGTATATATTTAAAAAATTTCTTTTGTTTTTTTTTTTTTTTTTTAGTTTCAGTGAGAGAGTTCAAGTTATTTTACAGGTGTGTACGCCTCGCCGACATATACATATACATATATGGAATAGAGTAGTATAAGAGATAAGTTGAAGTAAAGATTGGAAAAGCTCTGTGCTACTTAGATATTAACTCATGATTCCCTTTCGCCATCCCCCACCCCCTTTTCTTATCATTGCAGCTGCAAACTTGTGGCCCGATTCAAGAGTTGGTTCGGTTCCTTTGAGCCAAAGGAGCTGTGACTTTTGAACCGAACCGCGCGTTTGATTGCATCTCAACTTACAAGTGTGATTTCTAGCTCAGTATTTTGGTATTTGGTTTTATTATGGTATTTTTTTGTACTTTTTTTGTTGGTATTTTTGCATAGCCCTGCTGCCTTTGGGTATTTTTGCTGTATTTTTTGTTCGCTTTTTGTGCACAACCAATTATCCGCAATCATCATTTTAAGTTAAAAATCGAGATCTGATTTGGTTCCTCATTAATGTTGAGCTGTAAATTGATGAAAGACGTGGGTCTTGGGCAAAGGTGTTTGGTTTTGGTTTTGGTTTGGGTTTGGTATTCTGTATGGCTACGGTTATATTGTTGTTGTACTTGTGCTTGTTGTTAGTATTTGAGTATTTGAGTATTTTTTGTACAAAAAATGGCAATTAAATAGGAAATGGATCTGGTTTAGTTTAGTTGTTGTCTGGATCAGTGCGTTTCAATATATTTTTGTTGACTGCTTTTTGGAATTACATATACATATTTAGCTTAAACTATTTAATTGCATTTATTTAGGTTATGCACAGTGAGGAGCGAAAAATATAGAAACAAAATAATACAAAAATGTTTTTCCTTTTTGACTATTTACATATGTGATTTTATGTATGAGATTTTGATATTTAAATAAAAATTAAATTATAAATATATACAACAAAAAAATATTGATTGCCTTTTCACTGTGCATATGAATTAAGATTTTTGCATTTAGCTTTACATAATATTTGTTGAATTTGAATTTAAATATTATATTGTTTTGTTTTTTTTTTGGGTCCCATACACTGCACTACATAATTGTAGGTTAAAAGGCGCTTTAAGCATATGAATGAATGTTTTTTTTTTTTGTTGTTGTTTATTTGAATTTGTTTTTCTTTATACAGCAACTAGTCGCATATGCATATATTTGATATTCATGGAATTACCTTAACGTTCGCATACAAGCCAGACATACGTACCTACACATGTACGATTCTACGACATATGCATGTATATATGTATATATATATAGACATACATATGCATATGCATGTATGTATGTATGTATGCTAAAGGTGTATCCATTGGAACAAACAAAAAAATATAGATATAGATATATATAATTCGATGTGTTTTATTTACAAGTGTTTGTTGTTGTTTTTCTTCTTCTTTTTCAGCTAATTGTGTATGATACAATGATGTATGTGTGTGTGTGTGTAGGTGTGTGTAGGTGTATGTATGTTATAGAAGCGAAACACCATTAAACATATATTAAAACATGTGATATGCAGTTAGCAATAATTTTGTATGAGGCGTTAAGGGGTATATAAGAGAGAGAGAGAGAGAGAGAGAGAGATAGAGATAGAGAGAGATAGAGAGAGAGCGAGAGTTGCTACCACACTACTTCACGAAACTAAAACCAATTTTTTGTTTCTTTATAACTCAAAATAAGTGAATAAAAAGCATAAGAAATTGATAAGACAAATATGTACACAAACGTATGTTAAGCCCGCGAGAAAACATATATACATAGATATAGTAGATATAGATATATAGTAGAGACAGAGAGATATACCTATACATATTTACAACATCTTAAGTGTTCCATTGCACCCGTTATCCTTAGCAATTTTTTGTTTGTTTTCTTTTTGGTTTTCTCTCCAAAAATTTGCAATTTCACATGCAAAACATTTTTTTTCTTTAACATTTAATTTTGCTATACAAAATGTTGGTGTTTTTTTTTTTTCTAAAGCTAAACAGTTAAAGACAGACATAACATAAATTATATATATATACATAGATATACATATATATATATAGCAAAAACAGAGCGTGAGACAGCGAGACAGAGAGACAGAGAGAGAGAGAGAGAGAGAAAGAGAGGGGTAGAGCGTGTGTGTGTGAGAGAGAGAGAGAGAGAGAGTGGAGTAAAGCAAGAGACAGGCCAGAATTTAGTTTGGAATTATTTTCAATTTGTTTTTAGTTTATATAAATTTATCATGGACATTAAAATTGTTTCAATAGATATTTACATAGCTGTTCCCATTTGTTGTGTATGTATGTGTGCGTGTGTGTGTGTGGGGGTGGGTGTGTGTGTGTGTGTGTGTGTGTGTGTGTGTGTGGGCAAGTATGACCAGCTGGCGCTTAGCACTAGCTCCAATTGCTAGCGGCCTCTGTGTTGACATTGAGTTTGAGTTTGAGTTTGAGTTTGAGGTTGACATTGCCATTTCGCCCCCGTTACACAGTTCCCATTCAATTCAGGAATGTTTGCCACACATTCATATTCATATTCATATTCAATTTTTCATTCACATTTGTATTCATATTCATGGCTTGTCTATGAATGTGCAATACAAAATTATATGAGATAGTATTCATCAATTGTTTCTCTGTTATGAACGTGAGTGTGTCTGCATGTGTGTGTCTGCATGTGTGTGTGTGTATTTGTGGACGGGAACGTGGTGGAGGGGCGGGGGCGTGGGCATGTCAACAGTTTATAGGCATTTGTGTTCTTGCATGCCAACAAGAACGTTTTTTCTTTTACATTATGTGGTAGTGGTCCTTGGCAAAATACATATCTGACACTGGCATTGATAATGCGAGCCACTCGTTGTACGCATAGAATCCAAAATATAAATCACAGAATCGAAAAAAAAAACACACAAGGCGCTACACAAGTTGTAAATAAAATATAATATATATATATACATATATAAAAAGATATATTTATATATATATGTATATAGAGAGTGATACTTAAGGAAGCAGAAAACTTGGCATAGTTGCCTAATATACGACTCTCTCGACTCCCGACTCATGAATCTGGCCTTTTTTTTCTTATTTATTTTCTTTCAATTTTGTTTTTTTTTTTTGTTGGCAACTGTTTTCGATTTACCAAATACAGGAGTTTGTCTATCGAAAGGTCCAGAGTGCATGCTGTGAGTTTGATTGCCATACCAGTCCTCGATACGATAAAATATATATAAAATACGATATTCAAAATACGATATTCAAAAAGTACACAACTACGTTTAATAAGTGTTCAATTTAGTTAATACGTCTGTGTGTCTCTATGTGTGTGTGTGTGTGTGTGTGTGTGTGTGTGTGTATTGATGATGAATTCAATGTCTGCAACTGTCATTGTGTCTGTCTCTGTGTGTGTGTGTGTGTGTAATGCATACATACTTATTTAGAAAATCTGTGCAATGTTGTACTAAATATGATTGAGTGAACTAAATACAGAAATTATTTTGGTATTATATATGTATGGTATATGGGGCCTGGCATGCTTAAATGGATGTAGGTATTTAGCTGAAATATCGAAATCTTCAATTAATCCAAATTCCAAATTGAACGTTTTTGATAATTGTAAGTAATGAACGTATTCTTCAATAATAATCGTTAGTATGACTTACACATGACTTACCTTACTATTTAGGCTACAAATGATAGAATTAGAACACTGAATATTTTGGTTATTATGGATTATTAGTACATATTTGGTAATTGAATGGAGTTCATTGTTGTTTTTTTGTTTTGTTTTGTTTTGTTTTGTTTGGTACGAGTATTATCATGCTTCAATTAGTTGTTGTCATTTGTACTATGGTAAACCAATCAATGTTTACTCTATTGTTACACAAAAACTTTGTACTATGCATGGCACTGATGTGGACGGTTTGTTTAGTATATGGATTTAGTTAGTAGTAATACGCATCTAAGCTAATTATGTTTATGTGACTCTACCTAATTGCTAATGCTCTATTCACTAAATGGTGTTAATATACTGGATAATTGTTACATACATACATATGTATATGTATGCGTATATATTGTATATAGCTATATATAGTTATATACCTATATACACATTATGCATGCTCATGTGCATACGTACTTGTGTTGACATACATACATGTGCATACATACATGTGCATACATACATGTTCATACATACATATATACATACATACATACATATATACATACATACATAAATATGTTACATACATACATGCATACATATATACATAAATACATATGCATACATGCATGTGCATACATACAGGTACATGCATACATACATATGTTATATACATATGTACATATATACATACATATATACATGCATGCATACATACATGTGTATGCATACATACATACATATGTTACATACATGCATACATACATACATGTGCATGCATGCATACATATTATATGTTACATACATACATACATATATACATACATACGTACATGTGCATGCATGCATACATATGTACATGTGTTACATGCATGCATGCATGTGCATACATATGTACATGTGTTACATGCATGCATGCATGTGCATACATACAAGTGCATGCATACATACATATGTTACATACATACATACATACATATACATTACATACATATACATACATATGTACATGTATGTGCATACATGTGCATGCATGCAAACATACATATGTTACATACATGTATGCATGTGCATACATACATACATACATACATACATGAGTTACATGCATACATGCATGTGCATACATACATACATACATACATACATACATACATACATACATACATATATACATACATACATGTGCATGCATACATACATGTGCATGCATACATACATACATGAGTTACATACATATGTATTTGTATAATCCTAAAATGTAGATATCGTGACATTCACACACACACACACATACAGCTATAAAGTGTACCATAATGTATGTATGTATATTCGGATCTAATTTGATATAGATTAATGATCTGATCGATAGTTATTCAATGTATGTTTAACATATAGAAAATTGATTGGTTTTTGAAAGCTCTTTGGTTATATTAAAAATAGATCAGCTAATAAGATTGAATGATCTCTTATTGGAATAACAACTAGATCATATCGGAACTAGTTCATAAATGAATTTTAAATATGTTTTTTCGTATTGAATTGAGCTGTGAGCAAAACTAAACTAAAATTCGAATTGAATGCGAATGAATTGAGTTTCGAATCAAAATTGAACAAGTAAACAATTTTAACAACACATATCTCAACTAGATCATATATTGGAACTAGTTCAAAAATGAACTGTCAACATGTTTTTGTTTTGAATTGAATTGAATTTTGAGCAAAACTAAACTAAAATTCGAATTGAGTTGAATGTGAATGAATTGAGTTTCGAATCAAGATTGAACTAGTGAACAATTTGATGTTGTCTTTGCAGTTCTGATTCCGAAATCGTAAGCTAAGTGTGAGTGGGTGGAACTAGTTTCTAGTGAACTAAAATGTTAGACATGTGTATAGGCATGTATTGTTGTAATATACTAAGCACACACACACACACACACGCAAGCATACAAACACAGTATATGCAGTTGGAACTACTAATTGATGTGAACTAACTAATTGTTAATGATTTGTATATAATTTGCATTGATATTATTTGCATAGCGACTAGCAATAGCTTGTATATCGCTTCATTTTCCAATTGGAATTTCGACTAACTTGAGCTAGTTCATTGCTGTATTCGAATGATATGAATTGCTATTGTTCAGTTACTTTTAATAGGCACTGTGTTACGTGCTGCCATTGTTAACTCTATATCTAACTTAATATTTATATCACTTTGCTGAATACTTTTTAAGTGCATTGCAGCCATACAACACGATAAGAAGTTGGTTACTATATATATATATATATATATATAAACTATATAGATATATATATATATATAGTTGTTATATGCACGTGATTGGGCTAACACTTGAGTTGTGTGCGCGGCGCATAAATTTTGCAAAGTTTATGAAAACGTTTAAATCACAGCGCCCCCTCAAGGCTGCGCGGGTCCCCATTGCCATTGCCATTGCCATCAGCTCCATTTGCCGGCCATTAAATGAAATATTAAGAAAACAAAGTGCAAACAAATACCAGAAACTAGACACTAAAACATTTCTCTGCCAAAGTTCTCTCCCCTGGTGCGAACGAAGGTGCGCGTGTTGTGCTGCCTGCCGCATGAAACTCGAAACGAGGCAATTTATTGTACGTGTTTATGGCCATCAAAAAGGAACTAGAAAAACTTCAAAATTTGAAACTAATAGCGCTGCAAATCTTCGCCGAGCTTTGATTTCATTGTCTCCAGACAAATTAATATAAGGCGAGAGAACTGACGCTCAGAGTTCGTGTTATTTAATATTGTTGTTGGCTTTGCTTTGCTTTGCTTTGCTTTGCTTTTTTTTCTGTGTTAATTGAAACTTTACGCATTTGATCTGAACGACAACAATTGAAGGTCATAAGACAGCAGAGTGCGAAGCTGACATGCCCATAAGGCATAATATATATATATATATATATATATATATATAGATATATATGTATAATATATCTACGTGACTGAAGAACAAAGTTAATATAGCCAGAGCAGCTGGTCAGCCTGCGCCTTGTTGAGGCTTGCAATTTGAAGCGTGACCAAGCAAGAGTAATACTATTTGTAATAGCTATAATTCAGCAGTTGCTTAAGTAATCAAAAACTTTGAGCTTTCAAGCTATACTATAAGATTTGCCATTTAATAAATAGTCATATTTTTGCTTATGAAAAGCATTTTAAAATATTTGCTCTTTGATTGGTTTTCAACATATTGCTTATGGGCACATAATTAAAAAATTCCATTTGTTGGCCATAATCAAAGTGAATTTCGAGCAGTTGCTCGTGGTCAATTGAAATGTTTGAGTTTGTGCACACTTGCTGGAATCTAAGCTAACATTTAGTTAAATATTGGTTTTAAGTCAAGAGAATATAGCCTGTAATGAGAAAGATCCAGACAAGTTGTTATGGCGAGTAACTCCAAATTTGAGCATATGATGCAAGCAGCAATCAGCAAAGCTAAAGCGCTTATTTTAATATGTTAATATAATACGTATAAAGGCATGAATATAGCTTTCAAATAAAGCTTAAAATAATGCTTTATGTTTAATTTTTTTTAGTTTTATTACCACATCTTTTAGTATAGCTCTTATTTGGTCACCCTATATAAACAATTTCTTTAGCGAAATGAGCTTTGCTGCGGCTTTATTTGTCTAATTCTAATAAGAAATATAGTGAGTATTGAAGTTACTTGAATTGGTAAGCAAATACCATTCCATTAGCGTACACTGCTCAAAAATATAGATCACTTGTGAATTAGATCAGGTCACTTAGATATCATCTAGCCATGGCCAGCCTTAACTCGCCTACTTTGTTCCAGTATTCGACTTAAGTTTGCAGCAAAGTCTCTGTGTGCATAGTGGCAGCTGCTAGCGCAGCTTAAAGCGCCCATTCCAAACCCTGACGAAAACTAATAAAAACGAGTTAAAAACATAAAATATGCAAAAAATGCAGAAAATTTGCTTGGCGGCAATTATCGAGGCTGTGCGGAAGGTAAAAATCTTAGCTGATTAGTTGTTGTTGTTGTTGTTGTTGATGTTGCTGTTTTTTTGTTATTATTATTAAAATAGTAGTAGTAGTTGTAGTTATTGTTGTTGTTGTTCTTGTTGAGCTGAGTTGAATGTGCGTTAATTTGAAGTCAGCCAGAGAGATAGATAGAGAGATAGAGAGAGAGCGAACGAGGGAGCGCTGGGCAATTAGCCAGCGGCGAACGCCAGATGGCGCTGCAACTACTTACCCAACAGCGGCACAGCATCGGATGTAGCTGGCATCGTTTCCGCTACCATATTCAGGAAGACTGTGAGCGATAGTAAAATAGTAACTCCTGCAAGTATGCAGCACAAGATTATTGCACAAAGGTGTGTAGACATAGGTGTGTGTGTGTGTGTGTGTGTGTGTGTGTGTGTGTATGTTGTGTGTGTGTGTGTAATAGAGAGGTACATTCGCAAAAAGTAAGAAAAGATAGAGAAAGAGACAGAGAGAGAGAGAGAGAGAGAGAGCAATTGTGATAGAGAAAGAGAGATAGCATTATTATTATTATTATTATTATTATTCATTAGATTAAAACTGAATCGCTAAAAGTTGCCAAACTAGAAATGTGTTTCCAGCTGCTCCTGCCTGCTGCTCCTGCATGGCTGTTCGCTGCTGCTGTTGCTGCTGCTGCTGCATTGATGCAAGGATGCGTTTATATATATATATATATATAGTTGGTATAATTGTCCCACTTGGTGAATAAAAAACTACTACCGTATTCTCTGCGCTGAACCTCAAGCCGTCCGTCGTCAAACAGTTCAAGTTGCAATTTCGCTGTTTCTAACGTCACAAAACTAGTTTTCAATACAAAATAAAAACATAACTAAAAACCAACACACAAACACACACACACACACACACACACACACATACACACACATGCATATATTTGTCATTGGCCCTGCGGCACCTTATGGAAGTTATCATTATTTATGGTTTTGCTTGGGGTTTTCTTTTGGCCAGCTGGCGTTTGTCAGTTTGAGTGCTTAGCGTTATCAAAGATTTTGTTGTTCCCTTTTCTGTGTTTTTTTTTCATATATTTTATATTTATTTTTGTGTGTCCTGTGCATATTTTATGCTCTTGCTCTTTTGAGGTTATATAAATTATGTGAAAAGTCAGCTGGTTTGAGCGGCGGGTCGAGGTGGAGGCGACTGCCGCCAAAAGTGTCGGGCAAACATAAATTAGCCACAGGGTTTTACGCAAACTTGTCTATTATGCATGAGCCATGGCTGGCAGCCCTAATGCGTTTTGCTACACACACACACATGAATACTCACTCACACACACACACATGGCCATGGCTCGGCGGGGCTGGGGCTGGGGCTGGGGCTTCGTTCGCTATGAACAATTTTTAAAATATGGCAAATTTTTGTTGTTGATTTTTGTTGTTTTTTGTTTTTTGTTTTCTAGCAGCTGCAGGCAAAACTTTTGCTGCTCTCGCTCATAAACGCGATATATTTATATCTAGCATACTTATATAAGTATTTTTGTATAGCTGTATTGTATAAATTTTGGCATGCACCATATGCTGCATGTTGAAAGTACGTGATGAGCCCCAGCGACAGCCATGGCCAATGTCTGTCTGTCTGTCTGTCGCTTTGTCAGTTTGCCCCACTGTGTGTGTGTGTGTGGCACATGCTCAGGATATGAGCTGCAAAGCATTTTGCCACATTTTCGCATAACTTTCTCAGCTTAATGTGTGCGTGGCGTGGGTGTGCCTTGTCAGTTGTCAGAGTTGTTTGCCGAAAGATGAAAGCCAACGCAGCGCCAACAGAGCGACCATAGATCAACAGATCATAATAGTCATATCTATTTCAACAATTGTGAGCGCCAAGAAAAGAAACTAAATTCGCTGTTTCAACTTGCTGCAGAGCTCACGAAAGGTATTTATCACACTTGCAGACCATTTGAGGCTTGAGATATGTTCAAAAAGTATTGCAAATTTCATGGTACTCAAGGACTTCACGTATGCCCACAAGTTCAGCCATTTTGAATGCTCAGTAAAGTTCATTGGATGACAACTTTCAATACTTATATGTCTTATTGTTGACATTTCTTAATTTTTTTAATTGTTTATTTATTTTATTTGATGAAATATTTATAGTTTAGTGTCCTGCTAGCTTTAAGGCAACTTAATCTAAATAGAAATCAAATAAATTATAATTTTGTTTTAAGGCTATGGAAGACGAATACAAAACATTGAAGCTAAGGCAATTAAGGAAAGAAAGACCATCGGGTGTGACTATCACAGATGAAGTTTAAAAGGCTATTTGATATAATCAATTATAAATAAATTATAAATAAATTATAATAAATTATATCAAATTGCCCTTTAAACTTCATCTTGGGTCAAGTCCCGGTGCGGTAGGTCTTGAGGGTAGTGTCTTTTAAGTCTTTTCCTAGCTCCAGAGCGTGGGCTGGCAGACCTTTGTGCTGCAGTGCTTAGATGCCTTGCTGAGCATCTAATCTTTTCAGATACTTTTTTTGGCCACCGCCTGGATTTTGCCGCCAATTTTTGGCACTTTGAGATCACGCTCTATATCCCTAGTTCTCAGTGATCTTCCTCAGCGTTTTTGCTTGAACAACACTAAGTTTGTTTAGATGTGTCCTAGCTGCAATTCCATATACTAGGCCAGGAGCTAGGATGCTATCTTATAGACTCGGACCTTGTTGTCCAAGGAAAGTTTCTTACACACTGCAAGACATTTCTTAAAGATTGAATTTAATTAAACAAATATTTGTGCGTCCCAGCAAGAGGCGTTGAATTGGAAAGAACCTCAAAGCTCAAAAATTTATATATGAATTTACTATTGATTTTCTTAAATAAAAATCAAACTCTGATTAATGTTTACTTACAAATGAATGTTAATTTATTCCAATTAATATTAGAAAAAATGAAGTCATTTAGTTTTCATTAATAGCTAATTTCGTAGTATTTATTTATTTAAATTTTATTTAGTTAATATTTGTTTAATTAATTTTTATTTATTTAATAGTTATTTATTTTATATATATTTAGCTAATATTTATTTATTTAAAATTTATTGATTTAATATTTATTTAGTTAATATTTATCTATTTAATATTTATTTAGCTAATATTTATTTATTTAATTTTTATTTAGTTACTATTTAGTTATTTAATATTTATTTATTTAAACTTTATTTATTTAGTATTTATTTTTTTAATAAATATTTATTTATTTAACATTTATTAAAAAAAATAACACAAAATTTGCTTTGCTTTTTGAACAGAATTCGAAAACTACTTTTAGGTCGATCCACTTCAAGCATGGCCTTGGTCCATGGTGAACTTTGAGCTGCACAGATCAACTGGATAAATCAAGTATAAAGAGCTGCTTTATGTGTGTGGCATTATCAATAGCGAGCGATGCGAAATGTATCAACTCGCAGCACAAAAGGCAAAGGTAAAGGTTGCGCTTGTTGCCTGAATGCATTAGGCAGCAGCAATATATATATATATATATATATATATATATATATAGTTATATATATATAGTTTTAGGTATGTATATATATATGTGTGAGTTGATTGTAAATATTTGTATTTGAGTTGCGTTGCTTGACATGGTTAACTAGGAGAAGCTCTGTCGAGTGAGGTTCAAGGGTTCAAGGCTCTGTGCTCATTTGCCGTCCGTCCGTCCGTCCGTCTGTCGTCGGCTGTCGTCCTGCATTTGCGTCCTATTCTCCAGCTGAAAGGTGGGCCAGCAGTTGTGCCATATTTTTCACTTTTGCCAGCGTTGACTTTGATTACAAATGATGGTGACGGCTGCTGTTTTTTTTTCTATTTTTTTTTTTTGTTTTTTTTTTTTGCACTTGCAACACTCGTGCGCTTTGTTTGTTCGCTGGCAGAGTTGTTGCCATTGCCGTCGGCCATTGGATTGCATTGCATTTGCATAGTTAGTCAAGGCTCTATGTGGCGTATACGTAATGTGTGTGTGCCTGTGTGTGTGTGGCAGTCAACTTGTGTCCTACTGCTGGCAGCCTCTTATAGCGAATGGGCTTCCGTTTCACAATAAATATATAAATATATATAAATATATATATATATTTATATATACGTATGTGTGTGTGTGTGTGTTGGTTGGTTTGGTTTGGTTTCATTTGATTTAGAGAGCATGCAAGAAAGAAATCCTACAGCAAACTTGTCAACAATTAAATATATACGAAACACTTTTGGAACATATAGTAGTAAAAATTACTATTTAGTTGGGGAAATATCAGTTGCGGTTTCTAGTTGTTGTTGTTGTTTCTGTTGTTTGTTTGTTTGTTTGTTGGTTTTGTTTTTTGTGTTGTTGGTTAGACGGACACTTACCAAGCGATAGCTTCTCACCAGAATCTGGTGGCAGTGTAAACCCTAGCAGTGCCATCGATGCGATCAACACGCACGGCACGATCAAATTGAAAAAATAGTATAAAGTTTTGCGTCGTATCAAAATGGCGAATGTTATGTCAATATAAGGTTCTGGGCAGCAATTATAGTAGATTTCATTACGTTTACCGGGCACACCTGATCAATTTGGGTTTATTTATTGATAGTTTTTTTTTTTTTTTAATTTTGATGTGGTTAGAGTTGTTGTTAGAGTTGTTGTTGTTGTTGTTGTTGTTTGGTGGTGCAAATGAGATGAGCATATGCAGAAGAGAGAATGAGAATTATTGATAGTCATTAATTAGTAAATTAATTGAGAAATTATTTATGCTAAATTGATTTTTCTTTTTTACAATTGATATAATTATTTAGTTAGGCTTTAGTTGTGTGTGTATGTGTGTGTGTGTGTGTGTGTGTGTGTGTGTGTGGCTTAGATATTATTTGTTATTTGATACAATTGCAATAATTATTTCACATAAGTCTCTCACCTAACAAGTCCCATTCGCCGTTGGTTATGAAACTAGAAATGTCGCCGCCAGCTTCGTCTTGTAATTGCAAATCCAGCTGCAAATAAAATCAAACAAACAAGAAGCTCTTGAGATTGCTGTGTGTATAAATACTTAATCCTAAAAGCTTGCACACTTATGCTATATAAAGATATATATATGTGTATCTAAGATGTTTTTCTTATGTATTTCTCGAAGAGATTTGTGTCAAAGTCCAGCATAGACAAGCTTAAGCTGTTGACCAAAAAAAAACCAAAAAAATGAAAGGCTGCAAAATGTAATTTTATCACCATAACAACACGCATACTCAAACCCATCCGATTGTCTATGGCTGTTGTTGGCACAGCTTGCCAGAGTCCTCGACAAAATCACATATGTATTTGCCAATATATACACATGTCCATATACATATATTATGCTTGGGTTAAGTCGCGTCGCTGTATGTTATCCTGGGGAATAGACAAGCGCAGGCCAAACAGACCAAACAGCCAAAACTTGCCCCAATTACAAATTGATTTATCGCACTTTCACTTAACAACAGTTTATGCGATTTTGTTGCTTAAAGTTTTTTATGTGCTGCCGATGACAGCAACTTTACTCTTGCTTACATCCAACTATGTAACAAGACCCAAAGTGAGGCAAAACAAAAAAAAAAGAAAAGAAAAAAAACGAGTAAGGAAGAAAAAAGTGAGAGTGTTCCAGTCGGGAGTGCCTGACTAGTAGATACCCGGAACACTGCGCAGTGCTGCTATTGCAATCATTCTACGGCACTTTTATACTCATATAGTAAACTAAACACACACACACACATGCATACACACAAGCACACTCAAAGGGCTGCGCTTGGGCTGCGCTTGGGCTGCGCTTGGGGTGCGCTTGGGCTGCGCTTGGGCTGCGCTTGGGCTGCGCTTGGGCTGCGCTTGGTCTGCGCTTGGGCTGCGCTTATAGACTTTACTATAAGCTACTTAATTGTTGAATAAATTTGCTTCTAAATGGACTTTTTCTCTACTATTACTAGATGAAAGGTGTCTAAAACCGAAAATATACAAAATCTCTTTATTCATTAGAGCAAACCCGCAGGGCATAAAAATATAAGCTATCCTTTGCCTTTGCCAGCTTTGCAGACACGCTTAAGCCAAGATATTTGATATAGTTCAATATATGTTTTTATTTCAAAATCTTCTATCAAAGCTCTGAAATGATGCATTCACTAATATATTGAAGAATAAGCTAAGATTTCTTAAAGCATGGACATAGAATTCATAAGACAAGATACTGAAGTGCAGTTTTAAGTAGAGACCCAAGCAAGGATTGTACCTAATGTAAAAAGAAAACACTAAGAAAGCTTATGACATAAGATGAAGTTGAAAGTGTAAACATGTTAGATCTGAAATTCTTGCATATTCTTTCAATAGTTATTGTTATCAATAGGAAGTAGCTGACGTTGCTCATGTTAGCTATTTAAGACTAGGATTTGCATCACTAAGTATTACACTGCTGAGTCTTACCTAAAACTGAATTCACTTTCATGTTCACTCAATGATTATGAGCTGTTAATGAACTAATGTTCATTGAACATAGGTAAACGAAATAAAACGAAATTTTATGGAAATATTTGCTTTCGATTCCAATGAATTGCATTTAACTAAGAATTTCACTAGAACTCAATTTGATCATAGATAATTTAATTAATTCAGCAATATGTTTTCATGCTACTCTCAGCTTAATATGTCAGATTAATAAGTTTTTTATAAGAGTTGTCAAAAAAAAAAAAAACTTTACTTTGCTAAAGCGATGAAAAGTTCAGCTCCATTTTCTAATTGAAAAAGAAAGTTTTTCTTTATGTTTCATAACTGAATTCTACAACTTACACTACATAAGTTTCTTTTAGTCTTTGACACAGTATATTTAACATAACTAGCAGTCAGACCTTTTACAGGGTATACCAAAATATGCAGTGTACTTTAATCGTAGTATAGTATCATTATGTGAATGCTAGCCACATAATGCTGTCATTTTGTCAATAAAAAGTCATATAAAACTCACGCATAACTTGCCCGTGTGTGTGTGTCTGTCTGTGTGTAACTTGTACAGTTCAGAAAAGCAAACAAACAACAAAAACAAAAACGAAAATCGCTTTTACTCGACTTTTTTTGTTTTGTTTTTGGGTAAATACAAGTATTTTGTGATGTGCCTGGACCAACGTGCGTCATTTGACTGTTAAGTTCACTCTTAGATGTTTTCTATGTATCTATGGGTAAAAGAGTCGCCGTCTCTCTCACTTTCTTTCTCTCTCTCTCTCTGTGTGTGTAAGAGTGATAGGTATGCGAATGGAGGAGAGGCGGGGGAAACTAGATAAAAGTTTTCTCATTTAAATGTTCCAAACAAAAGAGGGCGCTAGACAAACAGCAGCATCTCATCTGCTTTGTGCAAATCAAGTCAAAGCCAAAAAGTGTTAATGTAGTTGTAGGCAAACACTTAAACGCACACAGCTATAGATAGACACGTACAACACACACACACACACACACACTCACTCATTCGCTGATAAGAGAACAAAAATATGGAAACTTAATTGTAGCTAGTGTGCGTGTGTGTGTATTGGTGTGCTTGCTGTTGCCTGATGTCTATACACGTGCTCGAATCCATTCATTTATTTAATATTTGTTTTTTGAGTTCTCTAGGAAATTGCCTAAAACGTAGGCCAAATATGCCAGAAACTACCAAACTGAACGAGTTCTAATTAAAAGTATTTAAGCCTCTTATATATTGTTATAGAGCACAAACATAACAGAGTACGTGTGTGTGTGTGTGTGTGTGTGTGTTATATAGTATTAATTAATTGGCAAAAATCTTTCGAATTTCAAATGTGGCCTGATTATAAAGCTCTTAACACATTTCTAGTTGTGCATTCATTCAAGCAGACAACTACAAATATAGAAATCATAGGCATATATACTAGATATACATATATTGTTAGTATGCTCTACATGATTAACACACACTTTAACCGAGTTAAATTACCAAACATTTTCATACAACGTTGTTTGCAAAATGTTCTCTAAGGCAAACAATGAAAGCCAAGACAAACTTAGTCTATGAATGTGGTTATATCTTAGCTGGTGCCATTCAGAAATCAGACAGATGTGCTATAACTGTATCCTAGACCAATAAAAGTAACAATAACATTGGCAATAACAATAGAATATTACTTGGTTGATGAGCTGTCTAAGGAAGCACGTTATAAAAGCCATTTTAACGATGGGAAGGAATCCGGGTTAAATGTGAAGCTTTTGTGTGTGTCAAATATTATATATTGTATTAGTGATAATGCCAATGCCAATGACAATGCCAATGCCAATGCCAATGCTAATGCCAATGACAATGACAATGCCAATGACAATGACAATGACAATGACAATGACAATGACAATGACAATGCCAATGCCAATGCTAATGCCAATGCCAATGCCAATGCCAATGCCAATGCCAATGCCAATGCCAATGCCAATGCCAATGCCAATGACAATGCCAATGACAATGACAATGACAATGACAATGACAATGACAATGACAATGACAATGACAATGACAATGACAATGACAATGCCAATGCCAATGCCAATGCCAATGCCAATGCCAATGCCAATGCCAATGCCAATGCCAATGCCAATGCCAATGCCAATGCCAATGTCAATGCCAATGCCAATGTCAATGCCAATGCCAATGACAATGCCAATGACAATGACAATGACAATGACAATGACATTGACAATGACAATGACAATGACAATGAAAACATCAGCAGCAACAACAACGTAACGCATTTACCATCTTCAATTACGAAATTTAGCAACTTTTGCTAGTTGAGTCGCATTCTTCAAGTTTTGTGGCCAAATTTGAAAAGGCCGACAAAGGCGACAAAAACTTGTTGTATGACTTGAAAATGATCTAAATATTTAAATGAAGAAACTCGTTTGGTTAGCCAATGACAGCCAGAAGTTAAAAGATAAGTCAAATTTGCCAGCTAAATGTTCGCACTTAGTTTCTGAGCATTGGATGTTGGTGTTGGTGTTGGAAGCGTTGCCTTCGGAAGGTATTGCAGTGCGGTGTATGCGTGCGGCTTTTGGCCCACTTTGGTTTTAGTTTTGCCTAATGCCGTTTGCCTAGCTCCGTTAAAGTGTGATGCAACATTTTTGGTCTTTCTTTTACCAGCTGTTAGCCTCTTGGCGTCAATTTTCCATTTCATTTTATGGCCGCCAGGGCGTGGCTGGTGTTCGCTGCTGCGTTGGCTTCATTAAAAATTGAATCGCCCGCAGTCAAGACTTTTACTTTGGCCAGCATCTGATATTACGGATGTTACGACTTTCCACCATAAAATGAATATGCAAAGCAGGGATAGACCAACTGATCTGATTACGACAACATTGCAACCGATGCAATGCTAATTAACGCTGCTAAAATTAACTTTGATCTATTTTTAATTCTTAAAATAAAACAAATGATTCAAGTTTAAGGTTTTTTTTTTTGTTAAATATAATTTTGCTGACATGGGTGCCTGTGTGTATCTGACCCTTACCTGTGCGTCGCCAAATTCTTTGATATGAAAGTTGACTTTCTCGTGCAAAGATCTAAAGGATATCGTCGGCAACCCATCTACAGGTTTGAGCTGACGATGAAATCCCGTTTGCCTGTTGGGCAAATCGTGTTTTCTATTTAACATTCAAACTCGATGTTGTCGCTGCAGACAGTTGCTGATTAGCTCGGCATGAACCCAAGCTTAGCCCTTTTCTACCCATTTAAGTGGCACCAACACACACAGAGATACGCACGCACAGCCAACTAAATTTCATATACAGCAGCCACTCAATAAACTTGAGCACGTAAAGTTTTTGCATCAACATAAAAATAAAACTCAAGTCGTTGGCAGCGCACAATTTGCTAAGCTGCGTTTACTTATTTTTTGGTATTTTTACCATCTACCCCACTGGCCCTTGCCGGAGCAAGGTGTTAGCCTTTGTATAGGGCAAATGGGGTAAATGGGGTTAAAGGGTATTGTAAACCAGCTGCTGTCGAAGCGTAGCCGTGCGCAGTTTTAAAGTTTTCCTATTTCCTCTTATTTCGCATTTCGCATTTCGCATTTTGCTGCCTTTGACAGCGTCGACGTCATTTTATGGCCAATGCCAAATGGCCCCCAAAACAACAGCTCACATTACGAGCATATATAATTAGCTTTAAACACTAATTAAAGCTGCGCATTGTTGTTATGGCATATTGGACTTCTGGGTGCCATTAAGCCAACTTGAGCCAGGCAATGAAAGCCCCACTAATCGCACGCACCTCAATCATAATAATCGTATGTGAAGTAAACGCAATCTAGTTAAATGTACACTGAAAGAAAAACTAGAAAAAAGTTGACAGTAAAAGGTGTCTGTAGTGCAATAAATTGTAATCAAATTTAAACTCGCCAAAAGACACATTAAAAATATTGTTTTACAGTAAATTGAAAAAGATGAGAAGTAGATGAATTTCCAATTGGAATGGGTTTTGGAAGTTTATAGAGAGAGAGAGAGAGAGAGAGAAAGAAAGAGAGAGAAAATGAATGTAGAACAGCTATGTCAAAGAGAGAGGGAGAGACAGAGAGAGAGAGAGAAAGAGAAAGAGAAAGAGAAAGAGAGAGTGAGAGAGAGAGAGAGAGAGAGAGAGAGAGAGAGACAGTGAATGTAGAACAGCTAAGTCAAAGAGAGAGGGCGAGATAGAGATAAAGAGAGAGAGAGGGAGAAAGAGAGAGAGAAAGAGTGAGAAAGAGAATGTAGAACAGCTAAGTCAAAGAGAGAGGGAGACACAGAGACAGAGAGAGAGAGAGAGAGGGAGAGAGATAGAGAGGGAGAGAGATAGAGAGAGACAGAGAGAAAGAGAATGTAGAACAGCTAAGTCAAAGAGAGAGGGCGAGACAGAGAGAGAGAGAGAGAGGGAAAGAGAGAGAGAGAGAGAGAAAGAGAGAGAAAGAGAATGTAGAACAGCTAAGTCAAAGAGAGAGGGAGACACAGAGAGAGAGAGCGAATGTAGAACAGATAAATCAAAGTGAAAGAGCGAATGTAGAACAGTTATTTCAAAGAGAGAGAGAGAGTGAGTGCAGGACAGTTGAGGACAGTTTATGACAGTTAAGAGAAAGTGATATTGCATAGTCTCAATTGTCCCTAATTAGCTTCTGCTCTCAGCAAACTGCAAAAGCTTGGCTTGATAGGACTAATCTGCTTACAGTCCCTTGTTTGGCCCAACCAAAGTTGTTGACCTATGTATAAACTGTAATAATTGCCATCAATTTATTCATCCGCCAGCTATCAGCATGGCAGATACCGATATTAAGTAAATTTTTAAAATATTTTCTCTCAATCTTTCTCAGTATCATATCAGCTTTCAACTGAGAGACAACAACATTCTTCGTCTCATACATAATTGTAGCATACAAATTGATATATTTCTTGTCATGCTGCTCTAGTTGAAGGAATGCAGGCACTCAACTAGCCTTTGGCAAGAGCGTTAACAATAACATCAACGTCATCATCAGCAACAACATCATTATGATTGTCGTCGTCGTCATCATCATAATTCTCAGCATCTTTATCGTGCTCATCATTGTCTATCGTCAACGTTTTGCTGCTGGCAGGCGGAATTAATCGCTGAAGAGGCAGCGGCATCGAAATCGACTTTAGTGAAGTTTGGCGTGTTTGGGGAGCTGGTGAGTGGAGGGGTGGGTTAGTGGAGGCTAAAGCATTTGGGGCAAGCGGCAAATGGATTGAGGCACCGACTTTGTGCTGCACAGATAAGCACTTACGACTGCGACTGCGACGCTGTCGGGGCCATTGTCAAAAAGTTTTAGCGATTTCGAATGACGCCGCCTTGCCAAACTACTTGCCATCTGGCCCGCTGGAGGGGCGTGGTTGGTTGGCTGGGTGGCATGGCCCACATTCGCAGCTTAGCCTTTGTCTCAGCTACAGTTGAACTGACATTGAATTAATTGCAATTGCTCGAGCCCAGCAGCAGCAGCAGCAGCAGCAGCAGCTCTTGATGTTTACACTGCTTGCACAGTAGCACTTCAATAGCATCAGCAGTGCAACACTAAGGCAGCTGGGCGTGGCATTTGTAATATCTATAGAGACAATAGCTGTAGCAGAAAAAAATCTCAAATAGTAACTACGATGCGAACAAATCCAAGCAGTTACAGTCGAGAGGCAGCAGTAGAAAAGTTAACAATAATTAGCAATTGCAGCTGGTATAATGGACTTAAATCTAAGGAAATATATATAACAAAAGCTTGCCTTGGCTAATGATTAAATATAGTTAAAGTAATGCCAAATTGACAAAAGTTGCAGTTCAAGAGTAAAGATATAGCTCGAAATTCACACTGAGCTGAGCTTGGGGCGAGCTTCAAAGAGAAACTAAAATATTTTATATAGTAAAATTCTTAAAAAATCATAGCAAAAGAAGATTAATATAGAGAAGTCAATAATAAACTTGATTTCTATTTGAGTTCGCATAAAATTTGCATATTTTAATAAATGAAAAATATAGAAGGGACAAAAGCCAGCAGTAATAGAAGAGATAGGGCAAAATTAGTGAGTGACCCACTATAAACAGTAGAAAAATAAATTGCAATAAAATAAAAAAGTTATTAGATATTTTATTGTTTTTTAGTTTATTTTGTTGCTATATCTATGCCATTATATATAAAAAATATATTTTAAATATTCACATTTTTTAATAAGTGCAAGGTATAGATGCGACAGAAGTCAGCAGTAATAACAACAAAAGGGCATACAAACAGGGTGACCCACTAAGAGCAGTAGAATGAGAAATGACAATAAAAAAAATTTAATGGATATTTCAATGTTTTTAAGTTTATTTTAATACCATAGCTATGCCATTGTATAAAAAATAATATATTTTTTATATGAAAACAAATTACAATAAGCGTAAGATATAGCAAGGACAGAAGTCAGCAATAATAGCACAAATACAAGGTGACCCACTTAGAGCAGTAGAAAATGGAATTGCAATAAAACTGAAATGCTTTCAGATATTTTATTGTTTTTGACTTTATTTTAATGCCATAGCTATGCCATTATAAAAAATATTATTATAAAAATAAATACTTTTTATTAAGATTTAAATGACGTTCGTATGAATATATTTAAAAAAATTATTTTTATGCATTTAACCAGCTTTAGATAATTTATTATTAAATGGCAAGCAACACTTAATTTTTGAACAACTAAAACTGATCGATAACTTAAGCAACTGCTGCAATACAGTTATCGAAAATAGTATTACGCTTGCTTGGTCAGCCTTTACACTTTAAGCGACTTATAAAAGCAAGTATGCATGATAAATAACTTAAGTTAAAGTTTTATATCTGTTAAGAAATTGTTAGTTAAATTGCTCAGATTCATATTAAATAGTTAAACTAGCTGTTAGCTGCTTAATGATGCAGCCAGCAGTTCATGTTCTTGGGGCACTTGGCAATTGGAACCAGTGTAAATGTGGATTTTGTTGCAAGGACACATTGTGAGAGAGGCAGCCCAAGCCCAATGCCGAAACTTGCCGTCAGCGGCAAAATAATTAATTTATGTAAATAAGAGTTGAAAGAAGTCTTAGATTGGTATTGCAGCATTGCGGGCCAGCACAAACAGAGAGAGAGAGAGAGAGAGAGAGAGAGAGGGAGGGCGAGGGAGAGGAAAAACTGGTCGCAGCTGTGCTGTGTAGAAATGCGAAGCATTTGGAACAATTAAATTTGGCCAAAAGACTTTTGTGGCATACGCCCTGGCCCGGGGCCACATAATGCATTTGCAATTCCAAAAAGCAAGCGGCAACAACAACAACAACAACAACAACAACAACAATAACTAGCAGCACTTATCCAACCAAGTTGCAAGGCAAGTACATATTTTTGACGACACTACTTGCACATTGCACTGGACAGCCGTGGGCCTTGGTGGGCGACCACTCAAGGTTGCTTCTGCTGCTGGTCCACTGGAGAGGCCCAACTTGTCGCATATTTATCTTGTGGCACACGCTTCGGTTGTCACGGGGCAAGTCCCACATAAAATACAAGCTGCCTGCCTGCCAAGCACTTGACAACATTTTCACATTCCATTCGTAGTTGCTATCCCTCTCCCTGCCTCCCTCTCTCTATCTTTCTCTCTCTCTCTGTCCACTTGAAAACTATTCAAATAAATAAGCAAATTTTCAATAATTTGTATTATGTTAAAGAGTGTCGGCTAGTTGGCTATTGCCATTGCCATTATTACTACAATTGTATGAGTTGACAATCTTTTTGGCCGGGCAACTCGAGTGGCAACAACAACAACAACAATAACAACTACAAAATTTGTTGACTGCCTCAGCTATGCACTATTTATTTAGCAACGTTTGTTGATTTTGCTGTTGTTGCAATTTCTCGGTTTATTTGATATTTGCATACACTTTCCTTCGCCCGGCTCGTAATTGGGTAACTTAAATTGGTCGAGCAAAGTTTTGTTGCATTTTGCAGCACTTGACGCAACGAAACGAACGCATTCCAGTTGGTAAGAAGCTTTGCAGCTTTTATAATTTCCAGCAGACATCAAAATTGTTTTCACTACAAATTTCTTAAGTACCAAAAACTACAATTTGCTGCGCAGCAGCATTCCACATCCCATTCAATGGGCAACAACAATAATAACAAAGGCGTCAGCTCGTTGCCAACTTGAACGCATTGCAATGCGAGTCGCAACTCAAGTTCTGTTTACTCGAGTCTAGATTTCACGCGGTTTGCTTAGCTCCTGCAGAACTCAAGAGCTGCCAAATGTTGCTGCTGAAGTCGTTGATGATATATATATATATAGAGAGAGAGACCGACTATGTTTGTATATACCTTTAGTAAACTTGAATCAAAGATTTGTATCTTAAATTTTCTGTAAAATTTATTTACATATTTACAAATATTTCAATAAAAATACTCTAGAGCGCATCATTCAAGCACCAAATTTCGCTTTTTGTTCTCATGGCAATCTGGCTCAAGCGCGTCTACCTTTTGTCTTCAAGCATTATCAGAGCCGAACAAAGAACCAAAGCAATTCATGGGTAGAAAAAAAAGTCAGAAAGATGTAGTAGCGTTGCTCGACTAGCAGATACCCTAAACATCAATCAATCTGCAATTGTTTGTTCAATACTTTATAAGCTCATTAATTTAAAAATACAAAAAAAATAAAAATAAATTAAATCAACATCGTCTGGCATCGAACCCTCAAGTACTCCTCGACAATGCGCGTCGCTTCTACCTACACCGCCACAGCACTTCATGAACGCCAATTCAATCGCAATTTGCGATTCTTAGAATATACGAGAATGTATGTGTCCAAATGCATAGGAAAAATGCGTACGCTTGGCGCTGCTTGCCCCTAGCTTTTGCCAATTAGCCAAAAGTTTTGTTTAATAACTTCTATGTTACTTAACGAATTTCAATGAAATTTTCAGCATATGATTTACATATTCTATGGAATTTTGTCAGTTTAGTAAAACGGCAAGTTCCTTCAAATATTGGCTGTATTTGCAACTGCACTTTAATTGAACCAATTTGATAAAATTTGACTCAGGTATGCAAAATATAACAAAAATCAAAGTTATATAAAATATGCATAAGTCTAAAAGCAAAATTTGGAAACTATAGCTTGAAAGCTGCACAAGATATAATTTAATAACTGAAGGTCGATAACATTTGAATGGGAGTAGTTATCGATTAATTGAAATAAACTTGATCTGCATATGTTATATAGGGAACTACAAGAAAAGATTTGAAGTCTGCAGCTCTCATAGGTTCTGAGATCGACGAGCTCATACATACGGACAGACGGACAGACGAACGGATGGACAGACGGACAGATGAAAAGGGCTAAATCGACTCAGATCGTCGTCCTGCTCAAGAGTATATATACTTTACCGGCTCTACTAAGCCTCCTTCTGCCCGTTGCATACATTTTAAGAAAACCATTATACCCTGATTTCCAATTTCCAATGCGTTCAGGGTATAAAAAGTACGTAGCTAATGTTACGTATTAATTGTTCAATTTGATGTATGTACAATATAGACAGACATACATACATATACACACAGACATGCACATACATTTGAATTGCGAATGTGTAATTGGGGAAGCATGTGAACTGGCAAAAGTACTTAACCAAAATGACGTCCATAGCCATTGTCGCCGCATTATGTTACACTAATAGGGCACACATAATGCTCGTGGATGGCTGAAAGCTGTGGGTGTGACAGTTGCGACAACAACAATGATGAAGAAGAACAAGAAGAAGAAGAGCAGCATCAAGAATGCTAACAACAATGGCAACAGCTGTAAATAAGTGGCTAAGTGAGTATGGCCAAGAGTGCTTATTTGTTCAAGTGCGCTTGAATGAGAGAACAGCAGCACAAGCACAAGCACAAGCACAAGCACAAGCACTAGCACAAGCACTAGCACAAGCAAAAGTGACAGCAAAAAGTTGTAGGCAAAAGAATGCTACAAAAATTATAACTACTCGCACTCAGCACTCGTCACTGCGGCTGGCAGCCAGAACTAAGGCCCGCTTTTGGAACTATGTATTGTTTGAGATGAAAAAGCGCTTGGGTTGCTATGATTATAATTGTTTGATTTCATAAGGTACACGTTTTTAAAATGAATGATTCAATTGCCCTTTTGGATGCATTCATGCAGATATCTAGTATATGTCTTCCACCTATCTGATTGGGCTCACTTAAGAAGGGCGCAAAATAGATATTTTTTTTTGAAAAATCACAAAATTCGCATTACTCTTTGACCTCGATCTATCACTTTGTCTGTTTGTCTCTGAAAATCTAATAGCAAAATTTGTTATAATAAATAAAATATTATGTTTATCACAAAATGTGGCTGTTCAACATTTCAGTCGCACTACTATTTTTATGAACAGAGCTGTATATGGATATGCATATTCATATGCATATGTATATGTATATGTATAGTTATAATTATAGGCATAGGTCATTATGTCCATGCCCATGCTTCACTTAGCTGTTATTCAAGTCCAATTCAAACAATTCCAATAAGAATTACAACTCTTACTTCTACTTCTATTCTAGTCCATAAATTGACAAATGTATCAACTTGGGATAATAAAATATTGAACAACATAATTTGACGCCCATTGTGAAGCTGTCTCAAAAACTGCTCGAACAGATGGTCAATTGTAATATCTGCTGATATATATATTATTATTATATTAATATATATACTCCAACTGTCTGTCGCTGTGCCCAATGGACTCTTCGAAATTCTTTTTGCGCTGCTTAAAACGACAGTTTGTCTATGAAATGACTTAGGAATTGTCTTGGTCAGAAATGCGATACGAAAGGCACAAAATAAAACTCGAAATGAAATTGCCAAAACTAGTTGTGCAAGTGGTTGAGTGTATGACTGAGTGTGTGGGTGTGTAGAGAGAGGGTGAATGTGCACACAAAGTTGTTTATGACACATTTGGCATGTCAACATTTTGGTTGCCATTTGGTTGGCCAGCATGCCCGCATGGCTCTGCTCGACGTCCGACATTGGCATTGTTTTCAAGCATTTTTGAATTGACAGAACGAATGGGAATGGGAGTGGGAGTGGCAATGAGAATGGGAACTGGAACAGGAGTCGCAAACGCTATTCCAATTGCAATTCCAATTGCACTTACAATAACAGAATTGCATTTTGTTTGCATGCTGCATTTATTGATGTGCAAACAAAATATTGACTTTTGCATGTTTAACCAGTTCAATTTAATTAGTCCACTCACTTTCACAGCAGCCAATCATAAACAATTTATATGTGTGTATATAGAAATTCTATTATTTATGTTACATTATTTTTTAATTTCTAGAACTAATAAATAAACAAATGACGTGTCGTTTCATTAATGAACTCTATTTGTTGCAAATCAATTTGGGGAGCAAACTCGTGACTGGAAACAAGAATATATACACAATAGAGTCATCAATGGAAATAATAAATTTGTCAATGTATTATGTGCAATCGTCGTGAGATGCACAGTCTCTTTCGCAGCTTCCAAAAATGTATTTTTGTACATGATCAACTGAGTTGAAATTTCCTTCATTTTTACAAATTATTTCAGCATATTAAGTAAGCGTAAGATAATTTATAACAAAATGGCAAATCATATTTTATATTTAAACAGCTAAGTGTTATCGATAACTTAAACTGTTGTTAAAGTATAGCTATTGGAAATAGTAACATTCTTATTTGGTTATAGTACGAATCGATGTGACTACATATAAATCTGTTTCTTTCTCTCTCTCGTTTTCTCTTTCTTTGTCTCTCTTTTTCTTTGTCTCTTTCTTTCTTTGTCTCTCTATTTATTTCTTTGTCTCTCTCTCTATCTCTTTTTCTCTCTCTGTCACTCTCCTTCTCTCTATCTCTCTCTCCTCTGTTTTCTTCTCTCTCTTTCTCTCTCTGTCTCTCTCTCTCTCTCTTTCTCTCTCTCTCTCTCCTCTCTCTCTCTCTCTCCTCTCTCTCTCTTTGTCACATTCATTCGCTCTATCTCTTTTTTCTCTCTCTCTCTCTCTCTCTCTCTCTCTCCCTTTGTCTCTATCACTCTCTATCACTCTCTATCACTCTCTCTCTTCTCTCTCTCTCTCTCTCTCTCTCTCTCTCTTTCTCTCCATCTCTCTCTCTCTCTCTCTCTCTCTCTCTCTCTCTCTCTCTCTCTCTCTCTCTCTCTCTCTCTCTCTTTCTCTCCATCGCTCTCTCTCTCTCTCTCTCTCTCTCTCTCTCTCTCTCTCTCTTTTTCGTCTCTTTCTCTTCTCTGTCTCTCTATCTCTCTCTCTCTCTCTCTCTCTCTCTGTCTCTCTCTCTCTCTTCTCGCTTTCCCTCTCTCTATGTCACTCTCCTTCTCTCACTTTCTTTTACTCTCTCTTTTTTCTCTTACTTCCCCTCTGTCCCTCTCTCTCCCCGTCGCTCCCTCTCTCTCTATCCCCCTTCTCTGTCTCACTCTAACTACCCTTTGCTTTCTATCTCACTCTCTCTCTCTCTCTGCCTCTCTCCCTCACACACTTTATCGGCTTAACTGTTTAGCTTTAAGAGCTTTGTATTTGGGGCCTGTGCTGCATATACATAGTTCAAAACATTTCGCATTAGCCGGATTTGTTGTTCATTATAGACAGATTTGCACTGTGCATGTATTGCTATGTATCTGCCTATATATATAAATATATATATCTGAGTATATATGTTAATGCTTTGCGTGGCTGCTGGGCTGTTGGGCTGCGCTGGTTGCCTGGCAAGGGCTTAATGACTGTTTTGTTGGCGCCACACAGCGCAGTCCAAACAGAGTCGGCTTTGGGGAATAGAAATGATAGTTGGGCTATGGGATAGTGCCTAGATGATGCCAGCCCGTCCGTCCGCCTGCCCGCCCGTTTGCCAGCCACCATTTCCTGTCAGCGGCCGTTGTCCAATGCCCGCCTGTCCGTCCGTCCGTCCCAGCTCGGGTCTGTCCGCCCGACAGTTTTTGTCAGTATTTCAGCTGCAGCTGCAGCATTTAACTATAAGTAAAAGTTTGCTGGTTGCGCCTGATTACTTGCCACCCCATTTCATATACTACCAGTGCCAGCCCATTCATATAGAGCCGTTGCCTTGGTTGCCGATGCAATTTTTGCGGAGCATTGCGGAAAAAGACAATAGCAGCAGTCGCTCTACCCCTCAACCCTTCTACCCCTCTACAGAGCCCCGCTAGCGCCCACTCGATCCTTGGCTGTTCCGTTTTTGGTGCTGGGGAAAAAGTCAGTGTAAATTATAAAAATACTCGTTGCTCGTAATTTGTTGAGCCTGTGTGTTGGCTACCCCTCGCCCCTCTCTCCCTCGCCCCCCTCTCTCCCTCTGACTGTGTGTTGTGGTCTTGCAAGTATTCACTTTTTGCTTTACGGCGCTTTTTCTTCCCTTACTTGTGTTATTATAATTTTCTCTGTCACATTAAAATGCGGTTGAAATGAGCAGGAAATGCGCGCGAATTCTACTAACCCAGATAATCTCGAGGCTGATTTAAGCATTTCGCATTCACTTTTTTAACTGTTGCAAAAAAACATAGAAAAATACACACAGTGAGAGAGAGAGATAGAGAGAGAGAGAGCGAGACAGAGAGAGAGAGAGAAGAGCAGAGCACAACTCAACGCACAATGTGTGCCAACTGAGCGGAGTGGAGCGGCTAGCCCTGCTGCCAACAATTTAATATTATTCTGCACTTTTCATAATTTTCAATTTGGTTTCTGTTACTGTTGTTTTCAACTTTGTCCGTGTGTGTGTGTGTGTGTGTGTGTGTGGGACGCCTACGCCAGAGCTTTTTAATTTAATGCAACATGCAATTATGCGCAGCGCCATCTTCGGGCTGCCGCCTGCTAATTAGCCGCCAACTGAGCTCCAATGGGCGCTGCACGTAGGCGTGCCAGTGCGCTTTGTTCGCCCTGATGACGGCGCACGCGGCGTATGTGTAACGAAATGACTTTTGCCTGGCAACTGTGTGTGTGTGTCTGTGTGTGCGTATGTTTGTTTGAAGTATTTCGCAAATGCGGGCTGCGCTAAAGTTTTTGGCTTGTAATTGCCAGTTTTTCAAATTGTTTTTTGGCCAGTTAAGCAGGCATAAAGCATATAGCTCCACTCTTGCCATTGTTGCGCCATTTATTTGGCTAAGCGTCAAGTTGAGCTTTGTCAGCCCACGGAATGCTGACGGAAAGTCAAATATGAGCTTGAGTTGAGCGATATATTTAATTAACTTCGTTTCACTTAAAGTGATATGTTTGACTGACTGACTGATTGATTGACTGTTTGATTGACAGATCGACTGGTTGACTGTTTGATTGCTTGATTGATTGATTAACTGACTGATTGACTGAGTGTTTGATTGACTGTTCGACTGATTGACTGCTTGACAGACTGCTGGATTGATTGACAGACTGACTGAGTGTTTGACTGATTGACTAACTGATTGACTAATTGACAGACTGTTAGATTCATTGATTGACTAACTGACTGAGTATTTGATTGATTGATTGATTGACTGATTGACAGTCCTTTATTGTACTGACATATTGATTGATAGACTGTTTTATTGATTGATTGAATGACTATTTGAGTAATTGATTGACTGGCTGACTGCTTGATTGCTTGACTGATTGACTATTTGATTGATTAATTGTTTGATTGATTGACTGACTGACTGACTGATTGACTGAGTGTTTGATCGACTGTTCGACTGATTGACAGACTGCTGGATTGATTGACAGACTGACTGACTGATTGAGTGATTGACTGAATGACTAACTGATTGACAGACTGCTTGATTCATTGATTAACTAACGGACTGAGTATTTGATTGATTGATTGACTGACTGACTGACTTTTTGATTGACTGACTGTTTGATTGGTTCATTGATTGATTGACGCTTTGATTGACTACAAAAGCACTTGCCTGCCAAAGCCCAACTAACCCAACTAAGTCTAAGAAGATTGAAGGCAAATTATATTCATGAGAATCGCAGAGAAGGTCGTTAACTTAAGTTTCTATTGATAAATCTGTTTGCTGGCAGCACATATGTACTATATATAGTATTCGTATTAGCATCGAATATATATAGAGATTAGATGATATATAGGGATTCGATTTTTAAACGAGTTTCCACCCTACTTAGCTCTAAAGAAAAAGCTTTACTACTCCAAAGTCGACAACATGCGGAAAATAATTGTTTTTCAAATAGTTCTCTAAATAATTCTGTCTCTTCCACTTCAACATTGTTTTTTTGTGGCTTAGTCAATTAGAGAGTCGTATCTGTGGTAGCATTCAAATTCAGCTGCTGAATTATAGATGCTGCGTTTGTTAAGTGTTGATGTGGCCTTAAGCCGAGATGAGATTTCTTTAACCTTTTACCTGATGTTAAATAATGAATTAGAGTTGGAAATCTGATATGTAGCTGATATTGATTTCCATTCCACATACATAGATAAATATGTAAGGTTAGTCTGCGACTCTTTGGGATCAATGCATTCAGCACTAAGAGGCCATAATTTGTAGCTGGCCAACGAGCAGTTAGTACTTGGTGAGTGCAACGGGCATCTTTAATTGATATTGATTATACTGTGTGCGTGCGTTCGACATGGCACGGCGTAAACTAAGGAGTATATAAAGCCAATGCTCAGCATGGCTTGGTAAGTGGCTGCGGCCCTGCGGTACATTTACTGCCAAAAATGCTCCTGAGAGCCAAAAGCTGAGAGCTGAGAGCTGCGAGCTGCGAGCTGAACAACGTGTTGACCATCTATTATGAGAGTCAAGCACGTCCGGCACAGCACAGAGCTGTTCGTGCCTTATGCCTTAGCTATTTGTGCGTACTTTACGAGCCTCTGCCCTGAGCTGACAATTCCCCATTGCGGCAGCGCCAACGAGATGTTGACCCTTTTGGGCAACACCAGCCGGCATAACTTATAAACCTTTTAAGGCACTCGGCATTAGCCTGGGAGAGGGCGGGGGCGGCACAGTTGCTCACGAAATAATCACGGCTCCAAGTTATGGCCGGCTGCTCCAAGTGCCTGTTCCTTTAGCCAGCTCTAATCTAGCCAGCAAATTATTAAGCTAAAAGTTAAGTGAAAGAGCAAATGGGTTAAAAAATATGCCACGACTGACTCAAGAAGGACTGCAGAAGAATCTTTTAGCATAGATTAGATAGAGGTAGCTGGTAGCAGATGTGAGCTAAGAAAGGCACAAACTGAATACGTTTTCATTGCTAATGCACAGCGAACTGTCGCTTCAATATGCCGAAAATTTGTTTGTTTGACAGCCATGACGCGCAACATCTAACAGGCAGGCGACATAACTAATCGGCGCTAATGGTACCCCAGCAGCAGCAGCAGCCGACACATTCGCATGCAAAATCAGAGTCACATGCGCTGTCAGAGTGCTGCAATGCCAGCCACATTCACATCCATGGCAGAAGTCAAAGGCAAACTTTCATTTCAATAAACCGAAGTGGGTAGCAACCACTCAACTGGCAATGTCATTGTGCTGATGCGCATTTGAAGCCATTTTTGCATTTCACTTTTACAGATTTGCCACTCAACGTCATTGAGCACAAAAAAAGTGAGAGAGAGACAGAGTGAGAGAGAGAGACGGAGAGAGTGAGAGAGCATAATATGATTAGACAATTTCGTATCAAAATTGACTTGTCTGTCAGATATGCTGTCTCTGATATAAACTTAAGAGCTATGTAAGTATATACGGCACAAAAGGCATTAATATTTCCATGTCTAGATGTCAGATGCCTGCCCTAGTTGCGTTGTCATTTAATGGGTATCAAGTCGACTCGCGTTGAGTTAGAAAATGTGCCCTGGACTTGCCTTTGTCTCTGTCGCTGACGAACTGTCTAACGCTTTTGACATTAACGCGAGGGAGGAGCTGCCTGAAATTTTATTGCAATTAGTTAAAAACGTGGCAGGCAGAAACACATGCAGCCGATTGGAGGCTGAAGGCAAAAGGCTGAAGGCTGAAGGCTGAAGGCTAGTGGGTGGGCTTAACAGTGGTGCTGTTGGCGTTTGGTTTAGCTGACATCGCTGGCTGGCATTTTCGAAAGCAATTAAAAGCTTTGTCAATAACTTTGGCTAAAGGATTTATTGAATAAACTTTGGCGCTGTCAGTGCTCGATTTAAGGCAGCGATAAATTGAAATGGCGGCAACTGCCAGTTGCCAGTTACCAGTTACCAGTTGCCAGTTGCCAGTTGCCTGCTGCCAATTGCCTTACAGCCGACTGCCGATGGCCGACTGCCGTCTGATTATCAAGTTTTTGGGTTTCAGCGTCAGCTCCAGCCCTCCTCAGTCCTCAGTCCTGGCTATTATGCATATTGATTTAAGCATGTCGACTGTCGCATATCGTCCGTTAAGCTCGACAATTCGTTTCGATTGACAGCATCCAACGCCTCTGATACGTCAGGTGTGTGCTGTCGCCCAGCCGCATCTGGGCATGACATTGCCTTGTCTGGGCCCCAGCCACTGCCCGCTCGTTGTGCTGCCCCTTTGCCAGTTGATAAATGTAATATTTACGTTGATATTATTAAAATACTTGACAGCGTCGACGACGAGGCCGAGGCCGAGACCTGCTCGGACTGCCACGTTTGCTTGCCTGTCCTGGCAATGGTTCTCTCTCTCTCTCTCTCTCTCTCTTGCTCTCTCTCTCTCTCTCTCTGTGTTCAGCTCGTATTTATTTTTGATTAACTTTGCCACGCTTGACAAAAGTGAAAATTTCAAAATATTTTCTATATTTTGCAAAGCAGCTTAGCTTAAAACAATTGCAGACAACTAGAAATTCATATGGCTTATGCAGATTAAATATTTAGTTTTAATATCGACTTTATGGCAACAGTGGACGCCTTTGGGACACCTATTTTCTATCAATGTCAATCAATACATTATAATTGGATTCATTTAAGTCTACACACACACACAGAGAGAGAGAGAGACACAGTCAAGCTAAGGTATCTCAGTCTGGACAGCTGACTAAATTGAATGGCTCAGCTCAGCTAAACTGGAAGTTGAGCAGCCTGAACAGACGCCTCAACTGTGATTCACATCTCAATTTCCGCTCTACAAGGCCATCAGCCTTCAGTCTATAGATATATATATAGAGACGCCCTGGTATCCAGCTGTGTGAAGTTTGCTTTTTTTCGAGAGTGAGCAAAAAACTTTTGAGCAGGCAAATTGTACGTAAAAACCAAAAAACTCTCAGCTAAGCATGGAGTGCTTGCTTGCCCTTCATCTGCCAAGATATCCAAGGGCAACAGCTAGCTCTTCATCAGTCTAAAAAAGCTCTGCGCTTGACAATGGCTCAATTGCATAAGATTCAGTCCAAAGCTCTCTTCAGTATCATGTAAATATATAATAATATACGCTTGAGCACTCCGTTTGGTCATAAAACGAAATATCGTATAACTTTATTCTTTTGCATTGGAGTGTAATAAGTTCTGCTTCTCTTGATACAGACCTGAGACTTATGCATCTAAGTTAGTAGGCGTCTAGGCCGTTGGCTAAGCTCTGGGTGAACTGATCGTTCAGTTACTTTACTTACAAAAGCTCTGATTCTGTCAATACTGCTTAGGAGTAGTCAGATTATGCTGTAGAGTGGCTTAACCTTTGTACTCTAATCTATTGCAGTTTGTTTGAAGTTTGTCTGCCGCGACAGTCTAACCAAGCAAGAGTGATGCTACTTTCGATAACTATAGTCAAGCAGTTGTTGTAGTTATCGTTAACATTTGATAATGGAAATGTTTAGTATGGCTTGCCATTTTATTTTCATATAGTTTTTTATAATATTCATAATTTATGTATAGTATTCATATATTTATTGCTGCGCAGTCCACTCTATGGAGTTTTTTCACGCAACGTGAGGCAAGAGTGATACTATTTGTGATAATATTAAACCTGCAGCTGTTAAAGTTGTTGATAACATTTGATTGCTGAAGTGCTTCATATAATTTGCCATTTTATTATAAATTAACTCAACTGAAGTTGTGAAGATGCAACTCAGCAACTCTTGACTCTTGCCACTTCTCTATTATGATCTCAGTGGCGTTGTCAAGTTCTAGACTTAAGCTAACAAATCTAACACTGAGCTAACGCTTGCTCAGTAGTTGCTGGCTAAGACAATCTATCTCATAAGATCTACAAATTCCAGGGTATTTCTAATGAATTACAGTTTGTTGGTGTAAATTGTTTTAAGCCTGGGCGCTGGCCTTGTTGGCAGAGATTAACGACTGCTTAGATCTTATATTAGTGCCAAATCTGTTTGTATATTTTCTTCTTGCTTTTTTTTTTGTAATTCCTTTGGCATTTTCTTTAGCTTGTGCTTGGTCGCGGTGCCGAGCCAAAGAAGCTGAACGCATTCTGGCATCCATCCTGGCTGCCTGGCCTTTTTGGCATATTTAATACACAAGACGCGGAATGCATGCAGTTTGCTTTATGTGCGTGTGTGTGTGTGTATGTGTGTGAACCGCATAGTTGAGGCTGCACACGAGTTTTGAAAAACGTTGCAAGCTAACGTTTCTTATATATATTTTTTTTTTTTTTAATATTTTACGTGTCAACTTTTGTGTGCCAAAAAATGTGTGCCGGGCTAAGAGAATGGTGGCAACAATGTTGCGTAGATGGTTATGAGCAGCTTCAGCCTCTACAGCCGCGCCACCCTCACCCAAATCGACACTCTAGCTTCCTGTTTCATTCCCTACTCTATGTCCTCTCTCTCCCACTCTCTCTCTCTCTCTCTCTCTCACTCTCTCTGTTGCCATCTCTTTCCGGCGCTGACTTTGAGTTGGCAGCAAACTTTTGGCTCGTTGGCCTTCCCATGTCCGCGTCTTACCATGCAAATTAATGCACTGTGCGATGGTATGTGACGAGTCACTGTGTGTGCCTGTGTGTGTGTGTGTGTGTGTGCATGTCTTGAGTTTGGCATGCCATGCCAAGTTGGCTGCCAGTTTTTCTGCCAATGAAATTTTGCTGATTAGAGTACACTCACACATACAACTGCATATTTGCATTTAGCTCATACACACACACAGCAATGTGTGTGTGTGTGTGTGTGTGTGTGTGTATGTGTGTATGCAGATTGGCACATGAGCTCTTTGACTATTTTTTTTTGTAATTGCATGTGTGAGTGTTGCTTTGTGTTTGATTTAAAGTCGACTTTTTGCTATTACTTAAAATCTTACTATATCTATACCCTGTAAATGAATGCAGGAAATGATTGCATTTAAAGGCATTTAGTAACAAATAATAAACATACGCCTTATTGTGTTAGTCCCAGCTAACTGTCTCTCATATAATGCGTTTCTTTTGTAGAATTTTTTCTACATTTTTTTAAAAATATTTGCTGAAATGCTGAGCCCAATTTTGGTTTATTTAAGAACAATACAAAACAAAGTCCAATTAAAGAAAATTTTGGGCTATAGCGCGAGTTATATAGTAAGTAAGAGTTATACATTAAGTATTTACAGAAAACGTCAAGGGTGCCTATTCTTATGACACGCAGTGTATATATATACGTCAGTGTTCATAAAAATAGTAGTGCGACTGAAATGTTAATATTTTGAAAACAATTTTAATATATATATATATATACATACACATATTGGGTCGTTCACTAAGTAATTTCGTTTTTTTCATTGAAATTCAAACACGATTTTTTTTATTTTATAAAACATTTTATGAAATTATTTATTCTCCATTTTGATGTGATACCTTTTGCCATCTTTCGGGCAAAAAATCAATTCCACGCTCATACATTTTTTGATCCTTGCTGGCAAAAAACTGGTTCAAGTGGTTTTTGAAGTCCTGATTTGAGGTGACGGTTGTACCACCAAAAAAATTCTGCAGAGCCCGGAACAAGTAATAGTCGGAAGGTGCCAAGCCTGGAGAATATGGTGGAGGTGGTAGCACATCCCATTCAAGCTGCAATAGCTTTTGGCGAGCTATCAAACTTGTATGGGGCCTCGCATTATCCTGGTGGAACACTACACCTTTTCTATTGACCAATTTTGGTCTCTTTTTTTTGAGTGCATCACTTAATTTGTCTAGCTGATTGCAATAAACTTCAGAATTAATCGTTGTGTTGTCCGGCAAAAGCTAAAAAAAAATGATCCCCTTGAAATCCCACCAAACTGACAACATATCCTTTTTTTTGGTGAATATCAGGCTTTGATGTGGTTTGAGCTGGTTCATCCTTTTTAGACCATGATCTCTTTGTTGTAAACAACCCACTTTTAGTCGCCGGTAACAATGCGCTTTAAAAATGGATCGTTTCTTTGGCGTCTAATAAGCGTATCGCAGCCGTTAATGCGACGAAGCAAATTTCGTTCTGTAAGAACATGAGGAACCCATATGTCAAGCTTGGAAATTAATCCTAGACGTTTCATGTGCTTGTGAATGGTCGCGTTTGACAGATTTAATCTTTCTGCAATCTCTCGAGTTGTTATTCGACGATTTGCATCGACCAACGACTTTATTTTGTCCACATCGGCTTCAAGAGGCCTTCCAGGACGTGGTGCATCCTCAAGATTGAAATTACCGGAACAAAATTTTGCAAAAAAATTTTGGCGTTGGCGTTCGGTCAATACATCTTCCCCGTACACATCGCATAATTTTCGCCTTGCTTGAACTGCATTTTGGCCCTTTCGATAGTAAAAAGGTAAAATATGCCGAAAATGTTGTTTTTGATCTTCCATCTTCGATAGGGCACCAAATGAAAACTATTTCACAAAATCCAACAAAATTTTTTTTACAAATAAGCCTTACTATATCACCTGTTCAAATATATATACATATATATATATCTAATATATAACGGCTGCGAAAAAATTCAATAAGATCAGCTGTTGTCATCAAACGAAATGACTTAGTGAACGACCCAATATATACACACATACATACTGTCCAGTTTTCATAATAATTTCAAAAGAAAATTCACTCAACTGAGCAAAGTCTCTAATTAAATAAATTCTTATTTATTTATCTTTTGCAGAAATTGTGTGATGAGCATAAAAAAGTTAACTTTTCTATAACTTAACATGCTCACTGTGCCGTTTATGTTTAGCTAAACTTTTAGTTTACACAACATTAAGCTTACGCCTAATTGCGTTGCTTCGATTTGCCTGCCTTAAACATAAAATATGGCTAAAATGCATTACCAAAGAATAGGAACTAATTTCACTAGGCGCAGTCTCTCAACTTATTAAAAAAAAAATTTTTTTTTTTTAATTAATGTTTATTTGCAATCTGTCTTCTACTAAACAATAAGCAAATGTACTAAAATTAACAGTAACTAACACATAACCGGATGGATTGACCTCCAATGAGATTAGTCCATATATTTACATATTTACATTTCTAGTTAGCTCTATTCTCTATTTGGCAAGTCCGGAACGTGATATCTTTTTAAACGCCGTCGGCTATTATTTGTGTTGTCTAGAAGTCTAAAGGCTAGAACATTGCTGTGGTCATGTAGCTTATTTAAATATCTTTCTGCGCTCTTTTGTATTTCCTCTTTGACAAGAGGAAGTTTGAGATCTTTATGGATGTCAAAGTTTGTCATATACCAAGGAGCACCTGTTATTGTTCTAAGTATACGTAAAGTTACTTCATAATCTTAGCCTGCTTAACTCAGCTCTTCATTTTATTAAACAATATATTATTTATAAAATATTAAGTATACGTAAAAGCTTCAATAACTAACTGACATTAAGTATAAGGCTTATGGAGTTAAGTCGATTTGCCTGTAATATTTGAATTAAATATGAAATGTACACGTAAATGTAGTTTTAAAGGTGCCAGCTGGTTTTCTATGCTGCTTTTTATAGTAAAGGGCGTTAAATATCATAGGAGTTGTGTACGCAACAATATTTTCAATTGCTTTATAAGTTTTAGCCCGATTTTTAATTCTAACAGGTAAAATTCTCTTTTCTGCCGACCAAAGCCTTTCGCTGCCCACTAAAATAAAAAAAAACTTACAATTCTAATTAATTTAAATTACTAAAATATAACATAATTAATAACAGTTTATGTGGATACTTTTTTTTTTTAATTTACTATTGTTATTAATTTTTTTCAACCTTTCGCATCCAGCACTACTATTTTAATGACCGCTCGGTTTTCAATGCATTTCTCTAAAATCGTCAAAAACAAACTAAATATGACCGAAATTAATGCGATTTTTTCGTAGTTCTCTTCATTACATTCAATTCTAAACAAAAAATATAAAACTTTTTATTTTCCACATGGAAAAGTATCGTTTTACTTGGTTTTTGTTTTGTGCCGTGCCGCACTACTATTTTACTGAGCGCAACTGTTGATATAAATTGCAGCCACACTCACTAATCATTGCGTCTAATGTTTTGCTTTTCTGTGCTCTTCAACATATTAAAAAAAATATATTTGATATATTTTAAAACACAAATTGAGTGTTTTGCCTAAAATGAATTGACTATAGTTTTTAAGTACTTTTTTCAAATATACTCGCTATATACAAATTCATATTTAATTCTCAATGTAATTTTAGAGTCTTTATATATATAAAAAAATATATATATACATATGTGTGTGTGTCTGTATATGTTAGTGGCCATTATAAATTGTGCACTCAACTGAAATATTTGCATTTTTGGGCATTTCACTCGCCCAAGCACTTAATTGATTTTTACAAGCAACAATAATGTGCATAAACAGCGTCTGGCTGGGGGCCTTTGCCCAACTGGCAGCTACCCTAACGCCCATTCGATTAGTGAAGAGTATCATCAGTGGGTATCTGTTAGTCGCATCTATTGTACTCGCACCAGCTTATAAATAAATAATTTAGTTAATCGAATTACATTTTTCTTGCAATCGACTCTCGACTTCAATTTACGAATCGAAGAACCGTGCGCATAAATTATTATAATTTGCCCAACGGCCCGGCCCGGCCCGGCCCGGCCCGGCCAAGCCAATTAACTAATTAAGGCCGATTTAAATATTCCAATTTCAATTATATGAATCAACGATATCAAAACAGCAACTGAAGCGCCAACCAAATGCAGTTTGACCAAAGTGGACTTAGCTTTCGGCTCTGCTTCATTAGGCTTTGCTCGGTTGCAGGAAATCGATGCATATTTCAAGTTTCAGGCTACGCTGAGGTCAACTGGATGCCAAATATTTATAGATTGCAACGCCGGATATCCGGCATTACAAATTATGCGCGCGCAAATGAGATATGCCTAAGCAGCTTATCCCTCTGAGTGTGTGTGTGTGTGTGTTTCTTAGAAGTTACTAAAGCCCATTTAGTTGCGTGTGTGTATGTGTGTGTGTGTGTGTGTGTATTTGTCCAAGTGTCAGCCTTAATTATCGTTGTCATTAAATACAATTGTATTGTTTACATTTAATGCAGCTGCCAGTTCGATTCGAGCTTAATCCCTCGCGCACCCAAATTGATCAAATTAAATAATTTAATCAGTGTCCAACGCAATTATTTATAGCATCAATTATTATGTAGAATTACATTAATTTTATTTATTTTTTATATTTAATATTATCATTATTATTTGATGTGTGATGTTGGGTATATACGCTGCGTGGGCGTGATGTGACAGTTAATGTAATAAATATATATATATTCAATTAAATATATATTTACAGCTGTGTTCATGAAAATAGTAGTGCGACTGTAATGTTGGACAGCAAGTATATATAATATATTGTATATATACATTCAAATAAGTTTCCGGAAACGTTCCCTGACCGTTTTCTTCGATATTCGTGGTGTTGTTCATTCGGAATTCTTACCGGAGGGCCAAACCGTCAATAAAGAATATTATCTTGGCGTTTGAGAGAGAATGTTCGTCGCAAAAGACCAGATTTGTGGCGGAACAACAGTTGGATTTTGCACCACGATAATGCACCAGCGCACAAAGCGATCATTGTGAACGAGTTTTTGAACAAAAATTCAACAAATATCATCGAACAACCACCGTACTCTCCAGATATGGCCCCGTGTGACTTTTTCCTGTTTCCAAAACTCAAATTACCACTTCGTGGAACCCGTTTTGAGAGCATTGAAGACATCAAAACTAATTCGCAACGAGAACTGAAGGCCATCCCGGAATATAGCTTTAAAAAGTGTTTCGATGATTGGATTGTTCGTTGCCTCAGAAGGGGCCTATTTTGAAGGGGATATAATAAATTTAGATGATTGACAGAATATATATATATATATATATATATGTATGTTTTTCTTAGTACTCGTTTCAAACTGTTTTCAAAATATTGTGTTTAGCACAACATTTTTGTCTGTTCAACATTTTCAGTTGCACTACTATTTTCATGAACACATCAGTAAATATGGCATATAATCTTGCCTTTACATATCTGTTTGGTATATACAAGGTGTGCTCAAACTGAAGAGGTCCATGAAGGCAGAACATTACGTTACAATTGGGCAGTTTAAGAAGGCATCAAAGTTGTAGCTGAACAAGATTTGAAGTGCCTCAAGAATCGGACTGAAATCTTGCCACAACTTGTCTAATATCTGTTAGCTATACTCGTATAATAGATATTCATAAATATATGATTAACTACACTTTACTTTACTAGCAGATCTCGTCGTATCTTTTGCTCACCAAATCATGCCCATTCAAATGCTTTTCACTTACAGGATATTTGTGCATTCGCAGCGCATGCAGCTGGGCAAAGTTGTTGCGTCTGTGTTCATTGAACTATTTAAATAAATGTTTGTTAATTTGTCAACGGCGCTTGGCGCGCAGCTTCCATCCATTGGCCAGTTGAACTGTGGACGCGTGCACAATTAAATTATTTAAATAAATTGCGTTTGCCATTAGTTTATTCGAGTGTTAACAATTTGACGCCAATCCAAATTACATTAATCAGCTTCTAATTAAATGTTGCACGATACAATTTAAGTCAGTTTTTTATTCTTGTTTGTTTTTTGTATTTGTTTTTGTTTTTGCTTATCTCTTTATACTGGGTCATGAGAGACAGAGAGAGGGAGAGAAAGAGAGAGAGAAGTGGAACACTTACTCGCCTTATAAAGTATTCAGTTTCAGACCATACACCACCTACTAGGAGCGTGTCAAGTCGCTAAATGCTATGTAAATACTATAAATAGAGCCAACCCTCGATATTTTTTCAAATTTCTTTTTTTGTTAAGTGGCTAGGACTGTCCTCAGTTACTATGCCAAAAATAAGCGGCATCTGTCAAACGAAGTATTTACAGCAGCTGTCCAAACCAGTTGACCTCAGTAGTGTTGATACATCTGGCCATACGGCTAAAACTATTTCTTGCATAGTTTTATTGATGGAGACTCAATCTTGATCAGCATTACGAGCTGAGTTCAGTAGTATTTTAAATACTAGAGTCTATTGCTCTGGCAAATACACACATCTTGATCTCATTATCATGCTTTGAAAATTTCCTTAAGAAAATCCTTCTATAAGAAAAGGTTTTCAAGATCAAAGTTCCCCCAGCTTAAAAGCAGTAAGCAGAACGCCTGCCTATGCCTATGTGTGTGTGTGTGTGTGTGTGTGCGTGTGTGTGTGTGTGTGTGTGTGTGTATGTATGTATGTGTGTGTGAGTATGTGTGAGTATGTGTGAGCCTGTGTGAGTATGTGAATATCTTGCTTGCTATGTATGTCTAAAAGAAGATTAGAATGATTCGAATTGTAGTTTTGTTCAAGATGCCGGGTATCTATCAGTCTGGCACTCCCGACTAAAGCTTTGTTACTCTTTTTCTATAGTTTTTTGCAACAAGAAATGTTACAAAACATATGTATCCATATATATTACAGTAGCAAATTCATTGTGAGTTCATTTCGAGTCTCTCAATACTCTTTTAATTTTAATTTCAAGCAAACATTTGATCATCATTGACTTACTCTCATCATCTCTCGCTGGCAGCACGCTGGCCAAATCGAATAAATTTCTTACAATTATAATCTCTTCTTGGCCAATTGACGTTGGCACACATACTCGTATGGCCTACTCCATGGTCAGTTTATTAACGCAATAACAGTTTATTTACATGAATTCGCTGACTCATTGACTATGAAATCGGACAAGAGTCGCAAATGGCAGCAAATGCAATTTGTCATAAATTCAACTAACTCTAGCGCATCTCTTTTCGCAAACACACGCACACATATGTATGGCCACATATAATATATATTGTATTGTACATACATAATTAATGAGCGCCCTTATCGAAAGTAAATAGGAAAATAAATCAAGCGTCGCTGTAATTAATTTGTGAGCCGACATCTTGATGCTAGCATCGATGGCGACTTATTTAAATTAATTCGCCTGCTTTATCAATAGCGAAAAAAATTGGCAAATATTTAATTGTATGATAAAAGCAAATTCAAAATGTAGTGTTGGAAGGGCAAATGAAAGCTGGAAATTTTATTGCTTTAGCTACAAATGTTGCGAGTTGATTTAATGAAATGTTTAAGCTTGAATATGGATTGTAAATAGATTGTATATAGATATGGCATAACAACTTTAGTATTCCATTATAAATTCAATGAAAGTTTAGTTACAATAGTGAAACAATATTGTCAGAATGATTTTTGTCAAAATACTTATGGCATACTCCGAATTTTCTTTTAGTTAATATCTCTTTAAGTTTCTATGAACAAGTAATTGTTTGCTTATTTTTATAGCCTGAACCCATTGAAAAAAGTATGTTTAAGTATACATATATTGAAAGTATATATATTCTTGATCAGGGTGACGAGCGGAGTCGATTTAGCCCTGTCCGTCTGCCTGTCTGTCCGACTGTCCGACGCGTTCATACATACGGACAGGCGGGCGGACGGACAGACGGACGGACTTACAAACAGACAGACGGACAGGGGTAAATTGACTCAGCTCGTTTCCCTCTTCTCAAGAATATATATCTGCCACGCCTCCTTCTGCCTGCTACATACATTTGCCATTTCAACAAAAACTATAATGCCCTGATTTCCCATTTTCAATGGGTTCAGGGTATAAAAAAAAAAAACTTTATAGATTCTCAGCTCTATTTGTTGCACCTTTGAAACTCTCTAAAAGTCATTAATTTCAGCTCGCCTTATGACTTCTGCTTTCATGATGCTACGTTCTTGGTTAGAAATTAATTTGCTTGGAATATTTTTGTTGCTCTGACTTATGCATGGGATTTATATTAATTGCGAGCGTCAAGCTAAACTTGACAGCATATTTATTATTAGATATGCTGCCCATTGCAGGCACACACATCACTATATATAGTATATATAGTTATGGTAAGGTAAGCTGTAATCAGGTGTAAGTTGCTGCTGCACTCACCTGAAAGCCATCGTAGGTCCAGGAGCCGAACTTCATTTCGCAACGCTGATCGTCGAAGGGGAACCAGGTGATGTCGATTTTGCACGTGGACTTGAAGATGCCGGGCGGCACGTACAAGCAGCTGCCATTGTTCCGCACAACCACATTGGTGGCATAGGTGCCATCGAAGCCTTCGTCCGCGCTGCAAGCAGAGTGCAAGGGCAATGCATAAGTCATGGCTTCAACTAACTTAAAACTCATATGAGTGTGGGTGTGTGCTGTGTGTGTGTGTTAGAATCTTGCGCTGGCCACGTTGACGCTTTTAATAAGACCCTTTTTTTACAGTCGGATTCTTGGCGCGGCGCATATGGAAATTTATGTAGCATACTTTTGAGCATAAATCATTTTTGCACTGCCAGCTGCGCTCGTCGTATGAGAGCTCTTCTCTACTGTGTGTGCGTGTGTGTGTTGGTGTGTGTGCGTTGGCCTGGCACTGATTAATGATTAATCTATAGGCAATGCGGCGCGTGCTCATTTTGTACGGTTCAATTTTTACCGCTGGCAAAAACTGATTTAATATTTATTAATTATACCCATTCCATTTGCACGCTCTGCTCAGCGGGTATATCGTTACAGCCTGAATTGTCCAGCAAGTACAATTCAGACACTAAACATCTAAATTGTCGCAGCTGTGAATTGTTCTTCGCACTGTCATTATTTTGCACCATTTCAAACCCTGCCGAGGCCGAGGCCGAGGCCGTCGTCACTGGGCAAGCGGCCGTCTCGCTTGCCTGGTCATGTCAACAGTTAAATTATGATTCATTATGCCGGCGTGCCATCTATTGTAGTCACATCATCAAAATCTCAGCCATCTTGAGACGCCCCAGCTCGCCTCACATGCAAGTAGCTATCATAAAATACTTCTACTGCTACTATGTGTGTGTGTTGGTGTGTGTGTGTGTGTTCTGCTGCTGCTGCTACAATTCGGGATTGTGTCGCCCCTTTAAGTGTGCCCCTCTTAATTGCTCCTCCGGCCGCTCGGCCATTGTTCCAGCAAGTCATTTACTTTGTCATAAAACTTGCCCAAATACGCATTAAAATTTTGTGCGTTTACAGCGCTGCCAGCTGCCTTTTCGCTCTTTATTATTTGCCATAAAAACTCAACTGCTCGCCGGCAGAAATTTAAAGACTATTCGACCAGCTGCCAGCCAATAGATTATAGTACACTTTTTTTTCTTTTTGTAACCGGACCACAGCTCAATAAAAAATGAAAGAAAAATATAGCAGCAAAAATATTTGGCTTTAAAGCGAATTTTTGGCCAACTTTGAAATATGCAAAATTCATCAATTCAGCTGCTCTTGACTACACTCAAACAAATTCGAGAATACTTCACATGATTGTTTAGTCATAGTAACAGTGAAGTGTGCAGGGCAGCTTATGCGAGGTGTGCTCAAGAAAGTAGTTTGTGCGCTTCTAAGTTAACTACATCAGATATTCATATATCAGATATTGTGCCAATGTTTTCAAATCTACTTGAGCTTTGCCAAACTTGTTTCAATTTGGAGTTTATAAATGGAAAAACTCTAAAGTATAAGGTAAGTATAAGAAAAAAAGCCGCAGTAATGTGAGGTTTGTCCACCAAATTGTTTTCAGTGTATTCTCACGTAATTTTTAACAAATTTGAACATATTTACATATACATAAACATATATGTAGAACACACAGCCGAACACAATTTGGTATAAATTGGGGCTTGAGCGTGTGGCCAGCAAAAAGGATAGCGCTATTACACAATAAAATTGATAACAACAAAAGAGTGGCGGGTGGGGGGTAGAGGAGGCCGCAACCGAAGCCGAAACGTTGGCAAACAAATGGCAGCTCATAAACATGAAAAGGATTTTTCCAAAATAAACACAATTTCGTTATTATCAAAAAGAGAGAGAGAGCGAGAGAGGGAGGGAGAGAAACAAAAGTTGCGAATGCAAATAAAATTATATGAATAAAGCAATAAAGCCTCAGCCACAAAGCCAATAATGATAACAACAATAATAGCAACGGCTACAACAATAATCGCTCGGGTTTGGTTTTTTCTTCTTCTTTTTTTTTATGGCAGTATTATAAAGCATCGTATGGGGGCCATAAAAGGCGCTGAAAACCAAAAGACAACAGCGGAAAAACTCGAATTGAATTGGCTGCCGTCTATCAAGGTGGCAGCATCATCATCATCAACACCTGCCCCGCTCCAGGTGACGGCAACTTGTTCCCTGTTTATCGACTCGCAATCATTTTTACTGTCTGTCCTCATTGATGTCATTATTATTATTATTTTTATTTTTTGCTTTTATCTACCCCTGTTAGCACTTATTGGCTGATATTATTAGGCCAACCCTTTGGGCTTTAATCAGTCGCAAAGTAAGTGAAAGCCATTTGCTAACTAATACCTGCGCATAAATCAAGCCAACAATTCGAGGCGCAGCTTAAATCAAAGTCAGAATGATATTTAAATGAAGACAAAAAAGAAATATCCAATTGGAATGGGAAATTGAATGTTTTTTTGAGCGTGGAAAGTAAGTTCTAGTTGGACTGGAACATTGAAAGTCTTTTGAGCGTGGAAAGTAAGTTCTAGCTGGAAGTGCTCGACTAGGAAATACCAGGCAAGTTCATGCTGTTAGCTTTTTTTTTGGAAACTAGCTTTTTTTTTGGGAGGAGCTATTAAAAAAGGCTGCAATTTGTAGCTGTTGTTGTGGCTCTAGCTCTAGCTCAAATAACTGAAATTTGAAATGGGAACAGCTAAGAAAGGTAGGTAGATTCTGTATAGTATAGGTATATACATAAACTCTCTTATATACTGTATTCTGTAGGTCTCTTTTGGTAGCTTCTAGCTAAATTTGGTATTTGCACAACTGAAAAATGCTCAAATAGCTAAAGTTCTCTATCAAAATTTCATGGTAGTCAAGTCTCTAGCTCTTCGCGGTTCATGCCTATGAATAGCCGGCTGGGTTTGAGGCTATAACGACTTGGCGCTTATTTCTTATCTAGAATCTACGTACAGAGTTCATAGGCTTGGACACGCCAACAAACATTTTTCATTGATTTAGCTATGAGTTCCTATTCAAAGATTTTACTTAACAAACTTTGTCAGATGCAGATTCAAAACTCAATATATAAAACTCTAGTTAAAACAAATCTTCATTACTATAGTGAAATATTAGTTTGTATATTGTATATTTATATATTGTATATATGTATATTTATTATATATTAATCGATTTATAGTTCATAGTCAACTCTTTGCACTCACCTATTGTACATGAGCACATCGGGTTTCCACAAGCGATGGGGCGGTATGCGCAAATCTCGTACACCTCCAAATTCACTGGAATTCCAACGCAAATTCATATCGTTCCATTCCTATGAAATAGAGAAACAAACGAGAAAAAAAAGTTTAAAAAAAAAAACAAACATTGAAAATGTTAATGCATTGAGATAGTAAATTGATGTGCGGCCCTTTGTTTACTTTGGAAGTGGGTGGAGCGAGTGCGGAGAGGGGATCATAATGCCAAGCAACAAAAGGATTTCTGTCACTGACGTCCGACTTAATTAATTAGAGTCCATTTGTGAAATAAATAAAGCAAATACGAAACGAAACGAAACGAAACGATTTTACGATGCAAACTGTTTGTGTTAACCAAATGGACGGTTTTTTTTGGTATTTGTTTTAAGAAATTTAAATTGAAAATTGTAATGCGCTTATAGAATGGTCAGAATAATATAAATCAATGTGTATATATGAGAGAGTTTGTATCTGATTGATTGATTGATGGACTAGCTGACAAAAAGATGGACTAACTGATCGAATGATTGACGTATATTGACTTAAAGACTTAATGATGATCGGGCCACTGATGAAATGATTGACTGATTGAATGATTGACTAACAAAATGTTTGCTTGATTGACTTACAGATGAGCTGACTGGTGATTGACATACTGAATGACCAAATGATTGAAAAACTGTCTTATAGAGAGAGTTTGTAGCTCATTGATTGGTTGATGAACTAACTGACAAAAAGATAGACAAACTCAATCATCAATCATTCAATCATTCGATCGACTTAAAGACTTAATGCTTAAATGATTGATTGAGTGATTGGCAGATGAATTGACCGACAGACATCATGTTTGATTGAGTGACTTACAGATAAATAGACTGTTTTGATTGACGGACTGAATGATTGACTGATGCACTAATTGATTGAGCATCCGTCTAATAGAGCTATTTTGTACATAATTAATCGAAAGATTGACGAAGATTAGCTAATGATTGATTGATCTACTGACTAAATGACTGACCGATTGAAAGACTGACAGGCAGATTGACTGACAAACATGATGTTTGATTGAGTGATTTATAGAAAGACCGACTGTTTTGATTGACGAGCTGAATGATTGATTAATGGACTTAATGATCGAGCAATCAGCTGACAGACTTACTGAATGATTGATGTTTAACAATTTTTCTGATTGATTGAATGACTAAATGATTGATCAACTTCCTGACAGACTGATTGACTTACTGGTTTGCTAATACACAGCCAAACATAATGATTGTTTGAGTGATTGATAATCAATTTGGTTGACTGACTTTTGACAATTGACCATTTGAATGACTGACTAAATGATTGATTGACTCTTGGACTGTCAGATACAGTGACTGATGAGCATGCATAATGATCGATTGATAATAATTGATTGGGAATCTCCACTGGGGCAGGCATATTGACTGATATAGATTGATAGACTGACAGACTCACAAATGATTGACTGACTGATTGCTCAGTAGTAGGTCATGAGCAAATTGTAATATATTGAAATAAATCTTAATGAATACAATAAACTTGCATCAATTAATTGTAGTTTGAGAATTATAATTGAACCATCCAAACAAATTGCGTTATTCAAAGCTTGAGCTTATTCCGTGAGTTTTTAATCAACCAAAATATCAATTAGCCGTGACCACAGCCACACACACAGCACTTTCTAATACCCACACACACATACACCTCGCCCCATTGATCGGCCATTTGCAATGGAAGGAAGGTGTGTTAATCATCAATCATCGTTAAGTGCGCATTTATGGCTGCGTGTGTGGGTGTGTGAGTGTGGGTGTACTCTTTGGCGGATAGCCAGTTATCGTAATTAAATTTGTTGCTTTTGTGACGCTTAAGGCGATTAGCGCATCGATTTGCTGCCCATTGCTAATGTGTAGAAATTGTCGTGTTTGCATTTGATCGCTGCGATTAATCAATACAGCAAGCAATTGCCATCCATTTACCTATCGCATAATTACAAATATTAATCATTCAAACATACGTAAACGCCGCTCTGATTGCCCTCGACTGGAGCGGCCGGACACGTGGCAACTGCGCCACATGAAACCACTATAATTAATTTGATAGCGAAAAGTCTTAAGTGCTGTCTGCACAGAAAATGCTGCTATCCAGATATATTTATATATATGTTTACAAATATATATTTCATCTAATAATAGCAATAATGAGAAGCGCACTCGACTCGTTTAGTTGTATAAAATTAATGATTCATTTGTCAGTTACCCTAGCTGCATAACTTAAATATGTATAATTTGTTGGCCGGAAATCTAAGTTATAAATCACAAAAGATTGCTGAGCCAAAAATAAATAAATTTATATACAATATGTATGAGATCTGTTGGAAAAGTAACGTTGTATTCAGACTTATTCTATTTTCGATATTTTTGTTGCTATGTTTGCTCATTTGTAGGTTTTTCTTTGATTGGTCTTAGATATTTTAGACTCTATCATATATTTGAAAGAACTATCAATCAATTTTGTCAGATTTTTAGCAATATTTAAATATTAATATATAAAATAAACTTTAACAAGTAAGAGTGCTCTGGTCGAGACTGCTCGACTAAGAGATACCCTGAACCCTGGGAAGATGGCATATTCAAATCACTTTACGCTTCTTTTATACATATATACAAACAACACATACACACACACACACACACACACACACACATGCACACGCACGCACAAGCACTTTCTCTGCTACTGCGCAGCTTACGCAGCGACTGCGCGCGGGCAGCGCTTGGGCTGCAGTATGGGCTATATTTTGGAAACTTATTTGTTGAATAGGTTTGCTTCTAGATGGACTTTCGTAATCAAACTATTACAGCGTAATAATGACATTTATATGTATGTATTTGCCAAAGCACAAGTCTCTAGTATTTGAAATACGATTTTTTCAAATTTGGGGGGAAGGGGGCGTGGTATCCAAAATCCAAAAATTGCAAAATGTTTGTATTCATTACATGGATACACACAGTAAATCTGAAATCTATAGCTATAACGATATTCAAAAACGAAGAAAAGTGATCGATTTTTATCGATAATAAGGAAATGGGATGAGTTATCGAAAAAAAATGATAAACTCGTACTGCGTAGGATATACACGAGTATACATTTCAAATTTCAGATCTCTAGCTTTTGTGGTTTGCGAGATCGCTGCGTTCACACGGGCGGACGGACGGACGGACGGACAGACGGACATGGCTATATCGACTCAGTTTGTCGAGCTGATCATACATTTTCACAAAAACAATATACCCTGATTTCCCATTTTCAATGGGTTCAGGGTATAAAAACCAGTCCAGGCACAATTTCTCCAAGATTCTCAATATTATCTCACGTAAATTTTAGCTGCCTCTTAGCTCTGCTATGCCTAAATGCTCCAATCAAGATTTACAGGGTATAGCGAAATTCATTTCATGCACAATTTGACGAAATATTTGCCCAAAGTTTTAAGTGATTTTAATAAACATTTGAGATTTGGACAATTGCAACTATTGCAAATATGCAGCAAATATTTACGCCAACTGAATTAAAAGCGAGTTGAGTTTATTATCGATTTGGATGGGATTCAAAATACATATATAAATGAAGGCAGCATTTTGCTGGCTAATTATGTTGCCGCATGATTTGCCAATTAAGTGGCAAGGCCTTTGATTTGTTGCAACTGCTTTGCCACATGCCACAGGCGCCCAGGTCGAGCGTGGAGAAAAGACGCGGGATTGAAAGGATTTCTGTGGGCTCAGCGAACGAACGAACGAACGACTGTGGCTGTAGCTCTAGCTGTAGCTGTGGCTTTGCGAATGCAAATGCGAATAGAAAATGTGCGGGGAAAATGAAAAGCGAGTGGGAAAACGAATGCCATGGCTGACGGCATTTGTGGCATTTACGCAATTTACGCATCTGAAGCTATTAAGTGATTTCTTTAGCAGCCTCTGCCTCTCCCTCTCCCCCTCTCGCTCTTTCGCTTTCACATCTAATTTGGCAAGTGCCATTTTTTTTGCTCAGTGTATATATATATATATTTCCTTTTTTTTTGTATTTTTTGTTGTTGGCTTTTGACAAATTGCGGCAATTTCATTTGTTGCACTGAGGCCTTAGGCCGAGGCAAATTTATGGCTCGAATGGCAACAAATCTTTTGGCCAAGACTCATATGAAGAGAGACAGAGAGAGAGAGAGCTCTGAGTTTGAGTAATGCTTCTTTTCCATATTGTTTAATACTTAAAGTTTAAAAGACTTTCGAACTTACCAATTTGAGCCAAATGTTCGTGATGAGCAGCTGATTCTTTTCGTCCTGCAATGAGAAAAAAGGAGGGAAAATTGAAAATGAATGCGTAGACGTAATATCAATATAATCTATGAAAATGGCAATTTGAAATGACTTCAAAAGTTTTCCATTTGACACACAAACAAACACAGACACACACAATTGTTATGCCGGACAGTATTGACTCAAGGTGGACAAATTGAAATCAACTTGAGTGAAATCAATAGAAGTTATTTGGCTAAACAGCGCTAAGCTTAGTCCTCTGCACACACACTCGAAGTTAATGGCATGCAAATGAAATTTAAACATTCTCAATTGGTATTTAACAAACATATTCATGTTATCAGAGACAGAGACAGAGAGAGAGAGAGAGAGAGAGAGTGGAGAGAGAGGAATATGATTATGATTGAAGTCAGCTTTGAACTTTGAATCTTGTTTAATTTTGAACGGTTTACCGCAAACACTTGCTGACATCCGCTCTTTGCTCCAATGAAAGCGCAAAACTGCAATTTTCACAGCCTTTTGAGCAATTTCAATTTCAATTTGATTTTCATTTTCATCTTTGCTTGACATGTATTTAAATAATTTGTGCCTGCCAGTCAAGCTTGATTAGCGAGCGAGCAAAGCTCTTCAGCTCACAGCTTGAGGCGCTGTCAATGCAGAGAGAGAGATGGAGAGAAAGAAAGAAGAGCAGGCGTATGGCAGACAACATTGAGTTCATTTAAGAAAATCTTATACCTCGTTTTAATCAATTTTATATGAAAAGTCTTAGAAAGTTTTTCTGTGGCTTGCTGGCTGGCTGACCAAATAAGCGCAACAGCAAACGAATTTGTTGTAAAAGAAAAACTATTTCAGCTATAATACTAAATTTAGTTTTATATTAAAGCCAAATCTATGCCATTATATATAAATGGAACAAAGTAGTCAATCTTTGCTCTGGGCTTAGTCAGCTAGTCAATGCTGCAGCAGTCTACTTCAATGCTACTTGCGACTATATTGTCTTCACTTCATGTCAAGCTGCAGCTAGATGTTAACTTAATATACACAAGGCTCTGCTGCTTTGCTCTAACTTTTTAGCTGTGTAAAGATTTTGCTACGTATTGCAGCAAATGCTGACAAACAACTTGATCAGGCAAAGCGCTTTGCCTACTAAGAGCAGAGCTCAAGTTTCAATAATATTTTTTTAAAATATTTTAAGTAATTTTTTATAAAATGGCAAATAGTATTAAATATTTAAACAGCTAATTATGACAGCTAACTTAAAAAGCTGCAAAAAATATAATTACTTAAAGTGGCAACACTCTTGCTGGGTCACTTCAGGCTTGAATAGAAAGTCGCAGCATTGCTCAACGCTGGCGCCTACTTTAGTGGCATAAGAAGCGCAGAGAAAGGCGCTTTGTTTATTGAATTCAAGAATTCATCTTGTTATATAAACAAAATTGTTTGGTCAAGGCTACTTCTGCGTGCTGCCACAGCTGCAGCGACTACTTTAAGTTTGCGTGCATTAAAGAGCCACAAACAAGGCTCTTGGCTGATCAAGAGTATATATATATATATATATATATATATATTTGTGCTGCTGTTATTTATTACAAATTTGTGCTCTATTTGCTGCCCTCACCTATAGAATTGTCAAGTATTGTGCACAATTTGCCGCATGCCTGGCTCCAATATTATTTGTTAAACACATAAATAGCTATGAAAGAAATAAACAAGCTCAAGCAAATTACTGAATTACATTGCTAATGGTATTAGCCAAGGCTGACCAGAAGAGAAAGAGCGAGAACCAAAAAAAAAAAGAAGAACAAATTTTTTTATATTTTTTTTATTGAATTCCATTGAATTGTGGAGGCATTGAAGACGGCGGCGTGCTTGACTTTGATGCTCGAGCTTCAATATAATATTTGCTGAATGAATCAATATATTTCGAATTCAATGATTATCATTCAGTTATGTATACGCACCGTTAGACGCATTGATGAGAGCGCGCACACACAGCGTCTGTCACAGGCAGAGATTGTTGTTGTTGTTGCTCATTAAAGAATGGAAATCAAAATAGACAATGAGCTGGCTAAATTGCATTCGAGGCGTTCGTTTCATTTAGCCAACTGCCGCGTTGACTGTTTACATGACATTTTCATAATCAAACCGTGGACAGTTCGACTTCATCTCAGTTCGTCGCCATGATTAACATATAAATTAAAAAAAATGAATGTCCTTCGTGCCAGGCATTCAAAGTTTGTTTGTTGAGCAAAATTGCAGCGTTTTCTGGACTCGAAATTTTCTTCTTTTCTTATACCCTGAAGTGGGAAATCAGGGTATATTGGTTTTGTTAAAGTGTATGTAACAGGCAGAAGAAGGTGTGGCAGACCCCATAAAGTAAATATATTCTTGATCAGGGCGACGAACTGAGTCGATTTAGCCCTGTCTGTCTGTCTGTCCGTCTGTCCGTCCGTCCGTCTGTCCGTATGTATGAACGCGTAGATCTCAGAGCCTATAAGAGCTAGAGACTTGCAAGCTTTTCTGTAGGTCCATGTATAGCACGAAAATATTAAGTTTGTTTAATAAATTATTAAACACATAACTACAATAAGTATATTTCAAAACGCAGATCGGACGCGGCTTAAGAGATGTCCTAGTCGGGCAGTTTTCTTACTTGTTTTTTTTATATTTTTTTTGCTGGCAACACTGTTTGACCTTTTGGCTTATTAGATACGGGTGCTACTGGTGTTGGTGCTGCTGCTGGTGCTGGTGCGGCTGCTTGTGACCAAACGAGGGCATTTTGTGGCCAGAAGCCAATTTGTAAGTGGCAACAACAGAAATCGACAAGCAGGCAAATGCCAACGCTCCGTCCGCTCGGCCCGCTGCCCGCTAGCCAAATCCTCAGTTTAGGTGACGAATGTGTGCTTGCGGTTTGTTAAATGGCAAACTAAAAGCGCTCGCCCAAAAACAGGAAATCAAACCCAACAGCAACAACAATAGCAACAGCAACAACAACAACAGCAACAACAACGTTGCTGTTTAAAGGCGGAAGTATGCGTGGCCCCTAGAGCATGAGTAGGAAATTGTACAAGATCTGTTATAAATTGTAAAAAGGTTTCTCAGTCCCAAGCAGACAAACACACAGCACACTCACAACACACACACACACACACAACACACACACTCACACACACACCCTTACGACCGCAATAGCAAAGCAAATTGGCATTTGGATGAGGTGAATCCAGAAATGTGCAACTCACAATCAAAGCAAAGGCTGCGAGTGTGTTGTGTGTGTGTGTATTGTGTGTGTATGTGTGTGTGTGTGTGTGTGTGTGCGTGTTGTGTGTGTGTGAGCTCGTTAAATTTGCCTGTGTCCACAGTTTGGTTTTGTTATCTCACAACTAATTCTAATTATAATTTAAGTTGAAGTAAGCAAAGCAAACAAAAGTTCGTTTCATACTCTAGATTTTTGCTTCAGTTCGATCGAGTATGTTGGATGCTCAGCTAAGGCTGTAAATGATTGAAATTTCTAGATGAAATCAAGCCATAGAGTAGGTCAGCAGTACTGCAAAGGAACTGTAGCAGTTACAGCTCTTGGCTAGTATTTGTATTTTCTTTTCTCTTTTGTATTTATACCCTGAGCCCATTGAAAATGGATATTTGGAGTATATAGGTTTCGGCAGAGTTTATGTAACCGGCAGTAGAAGGCATGGCAGACACCATAAAGAATAGTTATTCTTAGTCAGGACAGCAAGCTGAGTCGATTTAGCCTTTTGCGGCCGTCCGTCCGTCCGTCCGTCTGTCTGCCTGAGTGTCCGTCCGTCCGCTAACTCGTAAGCCACAAAAGCTGGAAATTTGAAATTTGCCATGTTTAGTTTTTTAAATAATTTATTATATTTTCTTATTATCGATTAAAATCGTTTATATGATATTGTCTTTTAGGTGTGCTTTGAAGACTACAATAGATGCAAATGTGAGGTCTACTGTAGTCGCTGCTGTGCTAAAATGACAAAGCTTTTGTATAATTCAGTTTTTGGATGTCTCCCACCAGAAGAAATAGATTGATTGGAAACAGCAGCAGCTCTGCGCAGTGTTCCGGGTATGTGCGAGTCGGGCACTCCCCACCACTCATACTTGGGCAGCATTGTATGCTTGAGTATATGTTTCTAATGTCAAATTCTTAAATATATTTATATAGATAGTGTATATATTTACTCTAGATCAGTGTTAAGGTGGAGCATATAGATTTTTATATTATATTTATATAACTAAATAGTTGCTATAGGCGCAATTGCTTTACTTTTCTATACAAATCTATGTTTTCTATTTAATACATCAAAAATAGATTTTCTACATGCGATTATTACTTTGATTTTCAAATTTTAATATATATTTTTCAATATTTTATACATATATTCAGTTATTTAAGCATTAAGCTTTAAACTCTAAGTTGTCCAACAGCTTCAGTCGTCGCTTCGTGGAGCCTTTGCACCTCTCCAATCAACATTTCGATGGCAGCAATAGGCCAATTGGGTGAATGAATCTAGTAAGAATCTCAGAAGAGCGCCATAATCTAAAAGTTAGTTGAACTCATATGAAAGTATAGGATACATAGAAGCATTCAAGCTAACTATAAACTACTTGCTTGAAGTTGCATGTTCTGTACATCTCCTTTAGATCGAAATCTTCTTACTTGAGGTTTATATCTCAGTCTATCACAATCATTGAAACTTCTCTAGCATTTCACGCAAAGGGTATCTGCTAGTCGAGCATGTACTTGCAGTTGTCATTTACTCAATACTTCAAGATATTTGATATCTTTTGCTGCACAAACAATTTAAGTATTTAGGTCGAGTTATGTGGCATGCAACAGCAGGAGAAACAGTTGCAACATGAAAATAATCATTGCAAATTGTCATTACAACATTATACAAACAGAGCGCTGTCTGTGTGTGAGTGTGAGTGTCTCTGTCCCTTAGGTTTAATTGTTGCTGTTGCTTTTGCTCTCATGAGTTTCGAGTCTGATTTTACAACGATTATCGATACATTTGGCTCTTTTTATTTGTGTCAACGTTGTCACAATTTGTTGTTGTTGTTGTTGTTGTTGCCAACCCCATAAATGGCAAGTCATTTGTCATGTATATGCGAATTACATGTTGTATTCGTCATCAAACATAGCCCTCAGCCCCCCCGCCTCCCACGCCCCACTCCCCCACTCCACATTCATCTCATAAATCATCCACACATTATAATCAACGTAAAATTTGTTTGCCTTTTTGCCAGTCACATTTCTCATTCATCCACACACTCACACACACACAGTATATTGCTATAAGTATTTGCTATTATTGAATATGGAGCATTTAGTCATAATTGCAAAAATTGTCAGCTAAGCAATTGTCAATCGATATCAAGGCAGCTGCATTGACGTCTATCAAATTGAAATGCGATCTGTAATAATCCGATTTGGTTTGGTTTGGTTTCATTTATTCATAGCAGAAGATTATTCATTTACATTTTCAATCTCAATCATCAGAAATCTCATCTGTAGCTCATATCGACAGGCCTCTTCTATTCACGAGCTTCAATCAGTCAATCAGCTAATCAATCATATGTACAAGCACTGCTTTATATAATATACATTCAATATCAATTTAGAATATCTAAACTAACTAAAGTACATCTAGCTAAGTTCATGGCCTTTTCAATCCATCATCAATCAGTCAATCAATCATTACGTACAATTTTATATATAATATTAAAGTATTTTTCTTTTACTTTTATGTTTGCTCGACCAGGCAGTTCCATCATTCAATTCTCTTCTTAAATGCTTTTGATTGCTTCAATCATCTGTCAATCAGTCAATCAATCACTAAATACAGTTCTATATGTCAGTTTTGGCTTATTAATTATTACTTTACAATATTGCATACATTTAAGATGACATCTCCATATCTGATAATTTGTTCTGCTAGCTCAATCATCAATCAATCAATCAATCATCCAATACAGTTCTATGTTTGTAGGTAGATATAATATATATTCTTCAAATATATTTCAACCTGATTCGAATCTTAAGCCCAATTTTTTCATCAATCAATCATCAGTCAATCAATCGCCTTATACAATTCTATATATGTGTATATATCTAAATGTTGTATATATTATTATGATTTTTTTTTATATATATATAAATAAATTCTAATTCTAAATAAAATTCTTTAATCATCAATCATCAATCAATCAATTGTCTTAAATTTGTTTAAAAGTTTGTACATCAAATTCTTTTTTTTAATGTAACTTTATTCGTATACTTAATTCAATTTTTTCATTCTTTCATCATCAATCAATCACTCAATCATCAATCAATCAATCGGCACATACAGTTCTATGTATATACATATATGTATATACATTTACTTTTATACAAATATAACTAAATTCTAATTCAAAATCTAGCACTCTAATCTTCAATCATCAATCATCAATCATCAATCATCAATCATCAATCATCAATCATCAATCATCAATCATCAATCATCAATCATCAATCATCAATCATCAATCATCAATCATCAATCATCGATCATCAATCATCAATCATCAATCAATCGCCACATACAGTTCTACAATATTTCTATATATATGTGTATATAAATTTACTTTTATTCAAATATAACTTCAATTTAATACAACATCCAATTCTTTCACCATCAATCAATCATTCAATCAATCAATCATTACATACAATTCTCTATGTATATATAAATATGAATTTATTAATTATTATTTTGTTTATTATTTATTTGCGTAACTCAGCTATCGCTGCAATTGCTTGACCCGCTTGGCCTGCTCATCAATCAACGTCAATCAATCATCGCAATCCCTTTCCATATTTATATTTAGCCCACTCAATTAACGAGTGCAATGAATATTCGACTAGTTGAATTAATTCATGAACAGCATTTGCTTGTGCAATTTATTTACTGTTGACGGACGCCCGCGGAATTACACGATTTCATTGATGCGTTGCGCATTTATTTGTTGTTTGTTATTTGTTGCTTGTTGTTTGTTGTTTGTTGTTTTGCTCCTTTTCAACGGCCCTAAAGTCGTTATGAATTATTTAAAATGTTCGATGAGCCGTTGACTTTTACACACAATCCTAATAGCTGAACAGTAAAGCCATATTTATATAGCTATATACGACGGCTGTTCAAAAAGTATTGCAAAAGTTTTTTATATTTGTAATATAAAAATCGAAAGTCGATTTAATATCGAAAGTAATATCGAAAGTCGAATATCGTAAGTCGAATATCAACAATCGAACATCGCAACTTCCATCCACCTAATCCACAAACATTCAACATTCGCCATACTGTTTGAGCACACCTCGTAACGAAATATTTTTTTACAAATATTTTTTAATCACGGAGCTTAAATCTCAGTGAGTGAAATGCATAAAATAATGCGAAATTCCAATTGATTTTTTTTTTAAATGTTTTTAAAATACAATTTGTTTATTGTTTATGGTTTATTTCATATTTCTCATATATTCACAGCAGCAAATAGCATTTGGGGTCACTTCTGCAAGGATTGCTGGCTGGCTATGCAGCCCGTTAATGAGCCTAACGAATGCGATTGCCAGCTGAGCAAGTGAGCTGCTGGTCAAGTCACGTTGCCATGTTGGCCTTGCCGCCGGACAAGCGGACACGACTTGGCCAGCGAGCAGTGGAACTGGCAAGGCAAAAAAAAAAAAAAAACGAGACGAGGCGAGAACAAAAGCTCGCAGCGCACGCCCGCTGGCCACGTGCAAATGACAGCGCTACATAAGCAGGCAAGCGAAAGGGAGATGGAGATGGAGAGGGCAAGAGTGGGAGAGGGAGAGGGAGAGGGAGCGAGAGCGAGAGCGTGGGCTACTAAAGCATACAAGCAGAGAGAGAGAGAGAGAGAATAAGCTTTGGCTAAGGCAGAATTCATTGCCATTGCCACGGGTATCAAATGCACTTTTTAAATCACAAACTCAACGCACACACACAGAGAGACAGTCGCAGCTGCGTCGACGTTGGCAGCGACGTTGTTGCCATTGACATTGCCTGTGTCGCTGCTGCTGTCGCTGCTGCTGTCGCTGCTGCAAAAGCAAAAGTTATTCTCTCGCTCTGCAGCAGGACTAGGTTTTAAGTTCCGGTGGCATTTCGTTATATATATATATATATTTTTTTTTTCTCTCTTTTATTGCTATTTCTTTGGCATTTCGTGCTGGGTGATAAGTTTTCTTCAAAGGAAATTAAAAGCGAAACGAGCGAGCGTCGCATTTGGTAGGCGGCAGAGGCTGCTGCTGCACACTTCCGTTGTGTGTGGGCTGCTGACATTTGCCTTCACCTTGACTCGGTCGAGTTCACAGCGTGCGTACCTGTGTGTGTGCCCAGTTACATACATACATACATTTGCCAAATGTATAAATGTGCGTGTGTGTGTGTGCAGCTGATATGGCAACGCAAGCTGGCGATAAAAGTTGCTTATTGGAAAAGTTGAGCGCTGCAGCTTTAAAGCCAATTGGCAGCTGATAAATGGCCGGCGATTTAATGTGCGACTGCTCGCGACACACACACACACACAAATAAGTCTTTATATATATACATATGTGTGTGTGTGTGTGTGTGTGTGTGTATTAAAGAGTCTGCGACAGCGACCACTGTGGCCACTATGCAAATCAAAAGCTAACCAGAGTGAGAGCGAGAGAGACAGCTAGTATGTAAGCATATCTCTCCACATGTGTGGAGAGAAAGAATAGAGAAATTAGTATTGTGCGAGCTGACGCAAATAAACAATCAAAGCGCTTACTGTGCTAAAACACAGACATCGACAGCGCTGCCGCTGCCGTTTGCGTCGGGCTCTTTAAGCTCACGTGCTGCTGGCTGGCTTTGTTTTACAATTGTCTATGCAAACAGCAACTGCACGAGGAGCGAGCACAAAAACAAAAACATGCAAAGTGGAGCAGCAGCAGCAGCAGCAACAGCAGTGACAGAATACAAAAAAAAAAAGCGAACGGTAAAAAAAAACGGCACGCAGCGTATGCAAAGCTGAATAACGGCAGAAACCACGACAGCAGCAAACAACAGCAACAACAGCGGCGCAGCAGAATTGCACACAAACAAACCAAGCCGCAGATGCAGTAAGTAGCGCAAGAGAGATGGATCAAGCGAGCGAGCAAGTGAGTGTGAAGAGTATGAAGAGTGTGAAGAGTGTGGAGAGTGAGCGAAACTCTAGACGAGCAGTGCAACAGTGCAGAGTATGCTCTCAGCAAGCCATGCCCAACCGCAAGCTCGCTCACTCACTCACACTCGTGCGCTCTCATTCCGCGGCAGCTCGTTTTCTGGCCAACGTTAATTGAATGAAACTAAGTGTATTTATGCGAGTGTGCGTGTGTGTGTGTGTGTTGTGTCTGTGAATGACTGTGTGTGTGTGTGTGTGTATGTCGGCATCGCTTTATTTAAAAATAGCGCCTTTGTTTATGCTACGGACCTATTTCGCTTGTGTAAGGTGCACACACACACACACACAGATGCACATAGCAGTAGACAACTGCATACACGCAAACATATGTATGCGGATCTGATTGCTACAATGTTTTTTTTTTGTTTTTGTTTTTGAATGCTTCTATGCACGTTTGTCGTACACTGTGCGAAACACTGACAGAAGTGTTGGCAAGCATTTAAGTGCATTGACATTGGCAATGTTGAGAGCTTTGATATCAAATGGCGTTAGATATTCATGTATAATGCCAGTGCTTTAATTAATGTGCAAATAGAAACATTTGCCGTTTTTAGTTTAAGCTGTCACACATAATTATGTTTAGTAAATGATCATTATAATGATTTGTATATTTTTAAATTATTATAAATTTTGAAATTAATTTAATCTAAAATAATTCGAGTAAAATTAATTTAAATTTAAAAAAAGTTGATTTGAAATTCATTCTAATGATCTTATAATCATAATCATCATCATAATTTCATAAAAAGAATTATTATAATTTTTTAAATTAATTAAATTTAAATAATTTAAGTAAAACTAAGTTTTATAGTTTATTAATTTGATGTAAATTTCCTTCATTACAATGATAATTATAATTATGATCATAATTTTTTTTTTATTTTAAATTATTATAATTTTTTTAATTTATTAAATTAAAAAAATTTAATTAAAATTTATTTTGATTGTTAATTAATTTAATTCCTTAATTAATTAAATTAATTTAATTTAATTCCTTAATTAATTAAAATTCCTTCATTATCATTATCATAGACATTATCAGAATTTTGATGATTCTATAAAATTCCTTTAATTTTTATACATTTTCCAAAACAATTTTGCAGTTTTTCAATAGTTTCATCAAACAATGCATTGATCATCATCATCATTGTCATTACCATCATTATTTGTATTTTTATTACCAAATGTTGATTTTGATTGCATTGTGTAAATCGTTTTCATGCTGGGACACAAACCGCAACACAAAAAGGAATGCGAAAGCAAAACAACTAATTAAATACCCAAAAGACTGCACACAAAGGGAATAGAGTGTGTGAGAGAGTGGGATGGACATAGCTATCTATCTAGCGGTAGATACAAATAGTGCAGCTGCATGTGCAAGGGGAAGAGCAGGCGAGAGAGATTACGCAATGATACGAAACCGAATTCAGAAATAATTTGTGCCACATTCGAACTATTCATGGACTTGTCCAGCGCCCCCTGCGCGTCTCTGTTTGATGCTGTGCCAAAATTTAATTTAACGCCGCCACGAAACTGGCTTATTTATTTATTTTAATTGGATTTAATTGAATTTATTTCTAGCCACACTGCAAAAAAAAAAAAAACAGAAAAAAAATAAACCTAATATGTACAGTGCTTGCAGCTTGTCCTGTCTTTGCCCTCCCCTGCCCCAATGATTACGCAATTATGCACTAAATTAAAAGCTTTCACACACCCACACCCACACATCGTGGCATGTGCATGTGTGCTTGTACTGTAAATTTCCATAGTTAGCAGTTCAAATTGTTGAGCAAATTTGTCAAAATACAAAAAAAAAAAGAAAAAAGACAGGAAAAAAGCAAACTTTGAAATAGCGAAACGAAACGCAAATGCAATGGCGGCGGCTGCTGCTGTTGCTGCTGCTGTCATTGCCTGGCGTTAGAGCGAGAGCGCAATAGTGAGCAAAAGCGTTGGGCGAATAAGGGAGAGGCAGGCGAATGGAATGCTTGCTGACAGAAATGATTGTTTTTTCGGACTGCAACTGGAACTGGAACTGGAACTGGATAGGCAGCGAGGCAAATGGCAAAAAGACAACGGGCCAGGGCCGAGGCCGGGGTAGGGAGGCTTGTTTTGTGGCATTGCATAAAACTAATATATGCTAAATTCAATAGGGGCCCAACGTGACGGCCAGCGAGGGGTCAGTTGATTGCGTCGGACGTGTTGGCATTGGCGATAAATATTTTGTAATTTGCCCGCATTTTGTTCAGCGTCAAATGCAATTTCAAATGAGGCACACACACACGTTCACAAACACACACACACACACACACACACACACACACACACACACACACAAGGGCAGCAGCGATGGCAAAAAGGCAAGCGAGTGGGTGAAAGCAACTCAACAATTAATTAGAACGGTAAACAAACCACACGACCGCACACACACACACACACTCACACATGCTTACAGATGCTGCGGTCAACGTTTAATAAGAGGAAGAAGAGAAAGAGAGAGAGAGAGAGTGGAAGCAGTAGATAGCTGGCTACAGTTGCTATAAAAGCTCATCGGCAAGCGATTTAAGGAATTGACTTGGCATATTTTTGTTGCATATTAAAATTAGAAATTTATAATTAAACATTTTCTATCTACCTCAACAGAAAATATGCATAAAATAATGCACAGTTATGTCTGCTCTACTCTGACGCTCGCGATCAAGACAAACTGCCCATTGACAGTTGCATATTTGCATGTGTGTGAGCGAGGCAAGCAAAGTATTTACCTTAACATAAAATATGTTTAAAATACAGACCAATTATGTCTGCTCTACTCAGACCCGTCGCGATCAAGACTAAGATTGATTTTTGCATTGTCCATTGGCTGTTGCATATTTGCATGTGCGTGAGCGAGAGAAGCAAACATAAAATATGTTTAAAGTACAGACCAATTATGTCTGCTCTACTCCGACCCATCGCGATCAAGACTAACTTCGATTTTTGCATTGTCCACTGGCTGTTGCACATTTGCATGCGTGTGAGCGAGACAAGCAAATTATTTACCTTAACATAGAATAGTTCTGCCTGCTCTACTCTAACCCATCGCGATCAACGCAAACTTCAATTATTGCACTCCGATTGGAAGTTGCATGTCTACATATGCATGAGCGAGACAAGCAGGGCAGCAGGGAGCAGTGCTCAAGTACTGCTGTCAACTGCTAGAGTAATGCAGACAGCAGCTGCTATGCACACACTCTCGTACATATTTGCACACATTTGCATGTACATATTTTGATAGCTGATCGGTCGTTCTCTTTCACTCGCAAGTGCTTAAAAGGGCATTAAAAATGGCGTAAGCTGAATATGCATTAAGAGCTATTATGACTCTGTTGCAGACTATTTTGAGCCGTCAGGGCAAAATGAAAAATGAAAAAAAATGGAGTGTGGCATAAATAAGTGAATGGCCTTTTAAGCGTTTATGCGCTTGGCATGTAATTAATTAATGATATTAACTTTTTGCTTTATTTCATGCTAAATATGTATGTTTTTTTATGTTTTTTTTTTTGTGAACAAACAAACAACACAAGTGACCACTGTTAATGACAATAACAGTTGAAAATGGCGTGAATTGTGCACAAAATTGGTTTACAAGTCGAGCAAAAGTCTCGTTAATAAACGCTTCACACACACACACACACACACACACACAGGCATGAAACATATAAAACAGATTCATATGGAATACATACAATATATTGCTATATAGACATTGGCATACTCTTTAATAATTATTTTAGCAAATAAATTTTATTATTTTTGCAATTTGATAATCAGTTAAAATAATAAAAATAACATTTAATAATATTTATAAAAATATTGCACACCTTTCTCATGCATTAGCATACCCGTTTGTTGCATTTGCATAATTAACAGGGTACAAATAGCTCGGAAATATTACAAAAAAAAGAAATATATATATATATATATATATATATATATATGATGTTTTTATGCCGTTGCCCATTTCAATTGCAAAAACCAAAGATGCTGATGAGGTGGGCTGCAGCGGCCAAAAAAGAGGGGGCGTGGCGGGCCTTTTGGGCGTTTGCGGCTTGTAGTATAAAGTGCTTTTGTTTATTTGTATAATTTATGGTTGTTGGCCATTTTGCGCGGTGGGCGTGGCCAGTATCATATGCGGCTGACAATCTGACATGCATCCATAAGCACACACACACACACACACACACACACACAGAGAGAGAGATACTTACGCACGTGTGTATGAAGCCCAGCAAAATGTGTAGCATACTTATCTGCGCCGGCTGCGTGCGTGCTTTAATAATGCCTTTTATGCCCATAATATGTTAAACAGAGATGTCCAGAAAGAGTGAGTGAGAGAGAGAGAGTAAGAGAGACAGCAACAGCAGTTGGCTGACATGTGCATATGGCAAATAGGTTTCGCGGTGGTCAACCAAAGACAGCTGGACATGTGTGTGTGTGTGTGTGTGTGTGTGTGTGTGTGTGTGTGTGTGTGTGTGTGTGTGTGTGTGTGTGTGTGTGCGTGCTCTCTATTTGTTAGAGCCTCGCGTAATTTGATATGCCAAACTTTTTCGACACTTAGTGAAACATATTTCAGCGACGTGCCTTCATCCATATTTAATTGTTTTAATGCCAGCGCAGCCAAAAAGCCCAAAAAAAAGAGAAAAAAAATACAAAAAAAACAATAATAATAAAGTAAAATAATACAACAGCAAAAACATGTGCAATATATAAAAAAGAAAAGAGAAAAACAACTCGCAAAATTATGAATTCATATGGCAAAAGCCAACCGACCGAGCGACCCAACAATTATGATCGGACAGCGGGCATCAAATATACAGAACAATTTATTAACGTTCACGCATTTATTCATGACGTTTTGCTGTGGGCGTTCTTTATAATTACTCAAATTTGTATTTATCAAATATTGAAAATGCTGTGATTATAGATACTACAGATATACATATATCTATATATTTACTGTGAAATGCATAATCTGCTTTCTAAGTTTCCCCATTCTGTTTCTGATTGGCTCTCACTATTGCAGTTGTATTAGTGTGAGGCTGAGCGCTTGCATGGAGTAGCTGTAAAAATGTTATCTATGTGAGTTTGCGTCTTAGTCGCACGCTTTTCTCATTGTTTCTAGTTCTCAATACGTGAGAGAGAGGGAAACAAAGATAGCTGTTGCTGCAGATTGTGGCGACTCACTACAAGAGTGGAAGAGAGACAAACATAGCTGTTGCAGAACGTAGTGCCGCGCGTTGCTGAGTAAGTGCGAGATGGCTATTTAGACAGGATCGTGACGATTGCTATTGGACGTACAGAAGCGCATAGGAATTGTTATGCTGAAACGATTCACTGCAAGAGTGGAAGAGAAACAAACATAGCTGTTGCAGAACGTAGTGCCGCGCGTTACTGAGTAATTGCGAGATGGCTATTTACACAGGATCGTGATAATTGCCATTGGACGAACAGAAGCGTATTGGAATTGTTATGCTGAAAAAGCAAATGGCGATGGACAGTACAGCGGGAATTCATTTTAGAAATATAAAATTAGAATAGAAGTTGAGCAAATTGACGTGAGTCCGACATATGTATATAATATTAATTATAAAATATACTAAAAATTATCCTTTTGAGCCAACTTCATGAGCTTTAATTGGTAAACATATTTAAATTCCATCAACTTAGCAAAATTCAGGCTTTGCTGCTTTTAGACCATGTCAAATTGTTATGCCAATTGCTTCGCCTCTGGCTTAATCGATTGGCCATTTGGCCAGACATTGCCATGGCGCAGTCATTACTTTAAGCTGTGTCACTCAAGCTCAGGCTGCGAGTGTGCAGCATAACGGTGCGTGCATAAGCAATTACATGCATTATGTGAAGCAGATAGAAAGGCAGAGATAGAGAGAGAGACAGAGAGAGAGAGAGAGAGAGAGAGAGAGAGATAGAGATAGAAGTTGCTACATACAAACATTAGTTTTAGTGAACATAAATGCTGCTATTTTGTCACATAAAGTGTCAACAGTTGACAGTCTCAACTTTGCACAATTTACGACATTTGATGACCCCCCAGCGCCCCGCCCCCTTTTGTGGCATGCAACGTACAGTTGCCAATTCACATTTGCATTACAATCAGGCACAATAGACAGAGACAGGCAGAGGCAGAGGCAGAGGGAGAGGAAGAGGAAGAGAGTTGTATTCAACTCCAATTTCTATTTCTCTGCCTCTCTGCTTGGCTGGTCAACTGACCGCAGCAGCTGCGCTCATCTTAACCACTGAGTGGGTGCGTGGGTGTGGTTGGGGCTGTTTGTCTGCTGGTTAAATTGGGCTTATTGTTTGAATAGTCATTTGTTATAAAACGATAGGCGCATCAAGTTAATTGCCAATTAGATATGTGAGGCATTAACTAGTTGTTTATTATTATATTTCAACTGTCTACTTCTGGCCAAGTATGCACGTGTGTACATGTGTGTGTGTGTGTGTGTGTGTGTGTGTGTGTGTGTGTGCGTGTCCAAAGTCACTTGTCACTTGTGTTGATTGAACGCCCTCAAACCAGTGCGGACAGCAGCGTAATTAATACTACTTCAACATATTAATTAGCTGGCTGCCCAATGACACACACCACACTACACACACACACAACCCCTTGCCACGCCCACAATCAGTATACTTGTGGGCGTGGTGCAAGTTGTAGCAAACTGGCGACAATATGACGTGCAAGACTGGCAAGTGCCAAAGTGGCAGGAGCAACTACGACAGGAACAAACGAGTAAGAGTTATTTTGGAGGGAGTGCACGACTAGTAGATACCGCGAATTGTGTGAAGAGCTGCTATTACAATCATTCTATGATTATTTTATGCATGCAGAGAATATAAAACATGCACACACACAAGCAAACATACACAGCGCTTGGGCTGTGCTTATGGGAGCTTTACTTTGGTAACTTTTCTTCTAACTGGATTTTCTTTATCAAATTTTCAGTGCATAATAATGACATGCAGATCTGTATTTTTGCCTAAGTACAAGTCCCTAGTACTTGAAAAACTACTCGACTCGTAGTCCTTATCAAGAACTTACAGCTGTGGTCAGAAAAATAGTAGTGCAACTGGAATTCAAAAAGTTTTCAGAATATTATGTTTATCACAAAATATATATATATATATAAAATAGAATAGAATATTGAAATTCAGCTATTTTCATTCCTTCAGCTGTCTGCCTGCCTCGCCGTATTGCTGTAAGCTAAACTTGTAAACGACAAAAGCCAAAAAAACTTTCTGTTTAGACTTCACCTTTGCATGGGCAAACATTTGCCTATTATAATGATGTTTCCAATCCATTCCATTAACTCTATTGCAGCTATAATCAAAGCTAACATTTTGCTCCTAGCTAAGCTCAAGCTGCAACTGCAGAGTATTTCCTAGTCGAGCACTGCCTCATACTTGTTTATTTATAGCATCGCCTGACAGATATTATTATTATATATGCATAAGCACAGCCAATATTTTTATATATATTTTTGTTTACAGTGAAGACACGAAACACGCTTTGCTTCAAATATTTAGAAGCTTTTCGCCAACCCAAGTTCAATCAGTGTGTGTGTGTGAGGGTGTGAGGGTGTGTGTGTGTGTGTGTGTGTGCCTGGCATATAACGTTCTCAATTAATGTCGGCAGACTTCCAGCACCAGCCGCAAGCAGCTGCGAATTGCGTAAGCGCCGCGCAGGCCAAAAAGCCATTGCACTCAGCCAAAAAGAAAGGACGAACAGGCGAGTGTGCGTGTGTGTGTGTGTGTGTGAGCTTATAGTGATTTGCCAGCATGAGGTGTGCGACGTGATGTGCATTGAAATGTCGCTACAAACACGATGTAATCATACATCATTCGAAATGTTTGTAGTAGGCGGTGAGATTTTGAGATCGAAGCGAAGCAAAGGCTAAAATACACAGTCCGGTTTGTAGTCATTCGAGCAAGTTAGAGACTCACTAACGGAGCTCCTTTTCAAGTAAGTAAAATATCACAAAAAAAAAAAAAAAAAAAAAAAAATAAAATAAGTAAAATAAATAAAATAAACGAATAAATAAATGTTTCATTTTCAAATTGTACATTCAGGCACATCAAAGGCTGTACGATCAACTAGCTTGTGGATCAAAATGGACCGCATCAGATTGCAGTCGTCGGATGGCGATGTCTTCGAGACAGATGTGAAGGCGGCCAAATGCTCTCAAACCATCAAATCAATGCTGCAGGCTTGCTGCCGCGATGTGGACATCACTTCGGTGGTGCCGCTGGCTCATGTCAACTCCAATACGCTGCGCCATGTGATCTACTGGGCAGAGCATCACCGGGATGATGAGCCGCGTGCGGATGATGATGACGGGCCCTTGCAAGACTCGATCAGTAGCTGGGACAAGGAGTTCCTCAGCAAGATCGATCAGTCCATGCTCTTTCAACTGATGCTCGCTGCCAACTATTTGGACATTAAGGGCCTGTTGGAGCTGACCTGTCGCACCGTGGCCGTAATGATCAATGGCAAGTCATCTTCGGAAATACGCAAAGTCTTTAACATACGTCGCCGTCAGTTCGAAGATGAAGATTAGCTGAAGGCTGATGACGACTGGACGGCTCCCAGCTGCTGCCACAGCTGCTTGGCTTAATGCAGAAACAAATACAGCGACTGGGCAGCGGGGGAGAAGCGCAGAGTCCAAATTCCTGAGCTTAACTTGGCTAACAAACAAAACACACAAAAAACTGAAGAAGAAAAAAAAAACAACAAAAAAGCGAAGGCAAAAAAATGAAATAAACGAGGCGGCGCATTGAGGCCGCATTTGCCGAACGCGGCTGCTAAACACACATATTCAGTGCGCAATAAAAAGCAACCAAATCTGTTCGAAGCTCTGCATCTTATCGCTCGATACAGAGAGAGAGGGAGGGAGAGAGAGAGAGAGAGAGAGAGAGAGAGAAAGAGAGAGAAAGGGAGAGAGAGAGAGAGAGAGAGTGCGTGTGTGTGTTTGGGGGAATTGGGGTTGAGAGTTACGCACAATTTGTATACCCTAAAGCCATTGATAATGGTATTTTGGTGTAGATTGGTTTTGTGAAAATATATGTAATAGCCAGAAGGAGGCGTGGCAGTCATGGAATATATAAATATTTATATATGTATATATAATATATATATATATATATATATACGATGATAAGCTGAGTTGATCTAGCCATGGCCGTCCGTTCATGTGTGCATCCGTCCGTCCGTCCGTCCCCCCATCCGTTCATATATATACTCGTATAGATATATATATATATATATATATATATATATATATATATATATATATATATATATATATATATATATATGGCCATGGCCGTCCGTTCGTGTGTGCATCCGTTCATCCGTCCGTCCATCCGTCCGCCCATCCGTCCGTACATCCGCCTGTCTAGCCATACATCCGACCATCCTTCTGTCCGTCCGTCCCTCTGTCCGTGCATCCGTCCACCCGTCCCTCCGGCCGTCCGTCCTTTCGG